>JADMNL010000030.1:160137500-160882500 GCA_016271365.2 Neoceratodus forsteri | reverse complement strand
CATACAGAACATCTGGCCTCCAGATTACCCTAAGAGCATTGCAATAAGCCAGCCTGGATTTGGCAGACGTGTGATGGTGTCTACTCTGGACCCCCTTGCTAGATGAGGCTTAATGCAGGTGATATTTTGTAAATGGAAACAAAAAAGCCAGTTACCATTAACACATGTTCATGGCAGGGTTTGCTTGCAGTCTACAGTGACTTTCCAAGTTTCTTGCTGTATCCAGAGTTCCTGGTGTAGTGCCACTTAAGGATGATATACTGTCCTTATCACCCTTCCTTGCTCATCCATGAGGTCCAGACTCAGTCAGCAGCACCTGTTACCCAGGTTAAGGCTAAGTCGGCTGGAAGCCATCCAGTCATCGACTTCGCCCAGACAGCTGCTCCACACTGCAGCCTCATCAGTCCCATTTGATACACAGGGCATGTACAGCTGGGTATCATCAGTATAGCAGTGAAACCTCAAACCATGCCACCTAATCATTTCACCCAGTGGCAACAAGTACAAAGCGAACAACATTTGGGCAAGGATTGAGTCCTGTGGCTCTCCACAGTTTAGGGCAGCTACCTTGGAGATGGAATTATCCAAGGCTACCTGTTGTGCCCTGCCTGTGAGGCAAGACTCTACTCAGAGCACTATAACAACATCCCAATGAGTCTTACATCGCACCTCAGGCGATCCAAAAGTAGCCCGTGGGTCGCCATGTCGGATGCTGACGAGTTGCAGAGTCTGTGGATGTAAAATAGGCAGGGAGAAAATGGGGACACACAGTGTGGGCCAAGCAGTCCTTTTCTGATGACTGATTCTGTTTCTGTGAGAGAGCAAGAAGAACCAAGATGGACCCGTTGTCCTTCGTCTCGTGCCATGAGATTATTGAACACCTTAATGAGTGCCATCTCATGCTATACTGAGGCCTGAATCCTGACTGGAGAGGCTCACAGATATGTCACATTTCATCAGATGGATGCACCTCCAGCTGCACCACCACTATCTTTTTTGATCACCTTCCCCCAAAACAGAAGGTTTGAGATAGGTCTCTAATTCACAAGAACTCAAGGGTTTAAAGGTGGCTTCTCAAGTAGGGGTCTCAACATGCCCTTTTCAAAGCAGCTAGGACACCAGCCCTCTTAACACCTGATGATCTCTGGTATACCGTGTCGAGGGCCTCCCAGCAGCTCAAGAGCAACAAGGTGGGACCTGGGTCAAGCAAACAGTAGGTGGGGTGCAGCACTGAGATCACCTGAAACACCTCATCTACCAATACTGGCTTAAACACTCTCTGATTGGAGGCTGCCATTACTTCCCCAATTCCAGGCCACTTGTGGAGATTACAGTGTTAACTGAGCACAAATAGCACAGGCTGTTGGATACAGTGTACCAGTACCCCCCAAAAGCCAGTTCTGCTAGAGTGGAGAACATAGGGGATGTAATGGCTCCTGAAGCTCCGTGCAGTCTTCGTGGTCAGTAGACCTCATTAAGATGGTAGGCACCTGTAGTGGCCCCTCAGTGAGCATAGCAACGCCATCTGGCTAGCCTCCCTGAACGTAGTGTTAAATTTGTTTTATTGTTATCAAATGTTTGCTGATTCCTTATGTCTCACCCTTCTCTCGTGTCCTGATTGCTCTGTTGTACTCCCTAGCTTCCGTTAACTGCCAGGGGTGGTGTTCCTTGATGATGACATGAATATTGGCAGGTAAGGATGTCCCAGTGTTATGCATTAGTGCTGTACTTAGGCAGTCCCTTTCCAAGCATTGGTGTGTGTGGGCCCCCCCCCCCCCGGTGCCTGGACAGACTGTGCACAAGTTAGCATGGGCAGTGTCAACACTGCATTGCAAAACCTGGAGGAACACCATGCCACAGATTCATCATGGCTCAGGGGACTTTCTACCCTAATGTCACATTTTCCTGTTTTTGACACTTGGGTCCATGCAGCTCTTTCTACAGTGCTTGTGATCACACTTATTGACTGTTAGGCGCAGGCTGGCCAAGAAGGTGAGTGGAAGAGTGTACCACTCCCCCATTGATTAGAGTCTTACTGATGAGTGGTGACCAAGGTGAGGGTGGGTGCATGGGGGAAGGGGTCTTCAGCAGGTGGGGGGGGTGTCACTTATTTGGGGGTGGAGGGGTTCGTCAGACTACCGTAGAGTAGGATATATTATAATGTAATGCAGGGGCAATCGCGGGGAAAGGGCCCACTAGAGGAATATCTGTGTTATGATGCAAAGGTGATTGGGGAGGTGGTATTCCAGACACCGGCGAGTTTCCTTGCTGTATAACACATGGGCATGCCAGTGGCCCCGTGCATGCCCAGTGGGCTCATTTGCATGCTAGGGTTGAATATGGCCCACATGAGCCCTGGCACTATCCTGTTTTTGGGTGCATTATCTCTAGTGGTTTCCCTGGGCCATATTCAGCCTTGTGCTGTGACAGGGCAGTGCATAGTCACTTTGCGTTACGCTGGCATGGTCCCATATTCAGACAGTGCGGGCTGTTAGAATGTGTTGTCTGAATATAGCTCAAGGCCAGCCATGTACTGTGTTGTGCAGCACTGCTGGCTTGCGCGTGCTGTCGGTCAGCTCTGAATATGGGGGCCACAGTGTTTAAACCTTGTCTGATGCATTCATTCTTTGCAAGTAATATTACACATGGTAGAGCCATTTCACCATAGAAAAGATTTAAACATACCAGCTCACATATATCTACAAAATAATTCGGACTTAAATCTGCAACAGTCAGCTAATTTAACTTGGACTATTAAATCTATCAATAATTAAGTCTAACATCAAGTATGTTACTGGCACACCAGCCTCACAGAGTAAGCATTCCTTTTAAATAAAGGGTCAAAATACAACTTTCTTACATTTTGTACCTCCACACCAAAGCCAGAACAGCCTAAAACCAAGAGATCACTTAAAAAAAAAAAAAAAAAAAGAATCTAATACATTCCTTTGACTGGGTGACCAAAGTAGTAGACCAGGAAGGGGCTGTGGACATGGCCTACCTAGATTTTAGCAAGGCATTTGATACAGTCCCACACAAAAGATTAATACACAAGATAACCAGCCTTGGAGTGGGTCCCAAGGTGGTCGCCTGGATAAAAAAATTGGCTAGACAACAGGATGCAAAGGGTAGTAGTAAACGGAGTCCACAGTGAAGAAAGGAGGGTTACTAGCGAGGTACCACAGGGTTCAGTACTGGGACTGGTCCTTTTTAGTGTCTGTATAAGTGACATTGCAGAGGAACTGGAAGGAAAAGTATATTTCTTTGCAGACTACACAAAGATCTGCAACAGGGTTGATACACAAGATGGAGTGGAAAGGATGAGAAGGGACTTGGCAAGGTTGGAGGAATGGTCAAATGTATGGCAGCTGAGATTAAATACAAAGAAGTGCAAGGTAATGCACCTGGGAAACAAAAACCCAGGGAAGAGTACACAATGGGGGGTGAGATACTGACAACAGTAAAAATGGAAAGGGACCGGGGGGTAATTATATCAGATGACCTAAAGGTGGGCAAGCAATGTGAGAAGACAGTAAGGCTGGGGGATACTGGTGTGCATAGGGAGAGGCATCAATAGTAGAAAGCAGGAAGTTGTCATCCCTCTGTACAGACAGTTGGTGACACCCCATCTGGAGTACTGTGTGCGGTTCTGGAGACCCCATCTCTGCAAAGACAGAGTGGAGGTTGTCCAGAGGAGGGCAACCAAAATGGTGCAGGGTCTGCACTAGAAGACATACGAAGAAAGACTAAAGGAGCTTAATATGTATACCCTTGAGGAAAGAAGGGAGAGAGGGGACATGATAGAAACTTTCAAGTACCTCAAGAGAATCGACAAAATCAAAGAGGTAGCATCTTTCAGAAAAAGAGATGTGCAAGAACAAGGGGGCACAATTTGAAGATAGAGGGGGGATGGCTCAGAGGTAATGTGAGGAAGTATTTTTTTCACGGAGAGGGTTGTGGATGCATGGAACAGCCTTCCTGAGGAGGTTGTGGAGTCAAGAACAGTGGGAGAATTCAGGAATGCATGGGACAGACATAAGGCCGTCCTAGTGGGGGGGTAGGAGGAAGTAAGCTGTTGGTCAGCTAGGATCTGCAGCTTATCTCTTAGGTAGGAAAATGGGCAGACTAGGTGGGCCAAGCGGCCCTTATCAGTTGTCAAATTATATGTTTCATATTCCAGACTGACCCACTACCACCACATCTTTCTGCCATCCCATGTCTGTGGCAAAAACATACCAGTAATTGAAAGGAAAAATGTGTCGATCCATGGCGCCCCCCCCCCGGCCACTGAAAGGCTTAACCCCTGAGTCAGCTTTTTATTTAGAAAAGTGCGTTTTTCTCGTGCTGCCATTTACTTTATTTTTATTCTGAAAGTCCTCGAACCTGGAATATAGTGGATGCTGGGGGGGCTCCATTTACTATAAAGGTGCGGCGCCACACCACTCTCAATACAAAATGTACTGAAGTGAGCGGTGTGGCACTGCACCTTTACAGTAAATGGAGCCCCAGCATCGCCATAGTCCCAGTTTGCAGACTTTTGGAATAAAAATAAAGTGGCAGTGCGAGGAAAAACTCGCTTTTCTAAATAAAAGCAGAATCGGGGCGCCGGGCGGGGGTCAGGATTAAGGTGGTTTTCCTTTAAAACACAGCAGCCACATGAGCTACTGAAAAGCCATGCTGTGTTTGTACCAAATGTATTGACTGCCATCTTCTAAACATTCTCCTACAGCTGCCAGCAAGTTTTTTTTAAAACCCTAACATTTTTGAAGGGAAACAGTCAGGGTCTCGCCCTAGTTTGTACTTTTTATGCACAGACTTTTTTTGTTTACTTACAGCATTATAGTAGATTGTATCTGGCTGACTCTGCTGACTGCTAAGCTGATATTTGCTGTAACCAGAAATCCCCTGCATCTGACATCGGAGCAGGCTGCATCATTTGGAGATTCGGTAGCCTTCAGTGCATGTTAGTTTTTATAAGCTCTGATGTTTTGTTTGGTGGTCCTGCTGTCGTCCCAGTGCCAAGTACAGTTGCAGAGGACTAAATCCTGGGAGAACAGCAGGACCAGAAAACTTTAGTGTCCCACGTTGTAAATCTGTAGCAAGCCAGTTTGCTTTCTCTAGCAACCTTCCAGCACTGTGGAACAACTTTCTCTGTCCATCTGTTTCAAACATGAAGTCTTGCTGTATTCTGACAGTTGCAGTGATTCCCAACCTTTGAACTGCCCCGGAGAACAAAACGTTAACTTTCCATGCAAGGCATAGAATGCTGAGCTCGAGCTCTGTTGAAGTCTCTGTCTGGAGTGTTTTGAACTTAAACAGTCAGATTCTTTACTCCACCTCACTGAACGGTCGCTCCGGAGATTCCTCCTTCAGCTCAGTTCGAAAGTCTGTTAAAGTTTTCAGTTTTCGTCAGTTTTTAAACCGAAAAAAGTATCCGCATAGTTGGTTCAGTCTCTGTCTATAGTGCCGTGAGTACTAAATAGGAATTATTCTGTTTTCTGTGTGGAACTTGTAAAAGTGCGGTCGGTTCGGCTGAACCGACCATTTGATTGTGAAATTTGTTTTGTTTACTTAGTGTGTGGTTATCGGTTCTAAAAAAAAGTGTGTTTAACCTCCCCAAAAAAATACCTGAGAAACCCAAGGAGAAAAGCGGACCACTGGGTTTCAACACTGCAGTGACTGTGGGAGGTCATTGCTAAGCCCGATCCCCACACCACCTGTTTATTGTCTGGGGTTTGACCACCTTGATTCAGATTGCCAAATATGTGTAAACTTTCCCAAATCTACCCTTGAGAAGAGATTAGGTAGACTGAGGAAAAAGGAGGCCGAGAAGTCCGCTGACCCGGATGGCCAGCCGGGTTCGGTTTCGACTGAACCAGGACTGCCCTCTGACCAGGGCGATACTTCTTCGGGCAAAAGGAGAGCAGATTCTGAGGGATCAGTTCTGACAAAAAGAAAGCGCAAAGATAAATCGACCTGTTCGGATCCAGAGGTTCATGTTCCGACCGCTGAAGAGAGAGCCAGGGCAATTCAGATTGTGGAATCGCTCCGTCCGGTTCCAACCGATCTGGCTCCTTCTGGCAGGGGTTTGGTTCGTTTTGTTCCCCCGTTTCAAGAGTATCCCAGAATCCAGGAGACTGTCTATTCCCCTCCATCAATCTTTTGGGAAACAGACACTAAAAATCGTAGTCTCCTAACAGTATACCTCCTGTAGATAGAAGAATGGACAAGAGGGGTATACACTTTCAGGCTCAGACACGGAGTTCTTACATCAACAATGCAGCCATGTTGGGGTAGTGCAGGCTGCTGCCTGTGACAAGGCAAATATTCCCTTGGCTTCACACCCCCCTTGACAAGGACTCCAGGAAGATTGATGCTATGGCAATGAAGCAGTACATGGCATCTTCCTTGGGACTCAGGCAGGCGATTTACATGGCCTATACAGCCAGGTACCAGAAGTCCAGGTGGGACACTGTACCGGCACTGGCTAAACAGGCCTCCCCCCAGCTAGCCAAGGAGCTGGAGGCGGTGGCTGCAGATGGGATTGTGGCATCTAGGTTCAGTTTCATGCTGCTGTGGACTCTAATGATGTGTCATCAAGAGTCATGGCTACATCTGTGGCTCTTTGGAGGATGGCTTGGCTCAGATGTACTAGCCTCTCTGGGACACCCAGGCTAAGGCCATGGATTTTCCTGTAGTGGATAATTCTCTGTTTGGGGAGCAGACAGAGAATTACATGAAGAAAATGGATGAGTACAGGACCACTTACAGGAGTGCTCAGGCCAGGGAAAGGCAGGCAACTTCTCAAAGGCAGCAGTCTAGGGGCAGGGGCAGGCCTTTTCAAAGGCCTGTTTACCAAGCACAGGCCTCTTCTTCCTTTTCTCAGAGGGGGTTCTTCAGAGGGAGAGGCAGAAGGGGATGAGCAGGGCTGCATCCACTCCTTAGCCTAAATCCCCTGCCAAGCAGACACCCTGATGGGCCTGCCCGGGTCGACTCTCCTATTCCAGTAGCGGGCAGGCTGGCTTACTTTGTCCAGGACTGGATGTCTGTTACATCAGACAAGTGGGTCCTGGAAGTAGTGAGCCAGGGACTGGTTCTCAGCTTCAAAAAATTTCCACAGATGAGAGCCAGATCTTTTCCACCTACAAATCTCTCGGAAGCCCTTGCTCTAGAGGCAGAGGTTTCTTCTGTCCTAACTTTAAGAGCTATAGAGAGAGTACCTACCCTACACTGGGGCAAAGGACTGTATTCCAGATACTTCCTGACCCCCCCCCAAAAAAAAAACAGGGGAGTGGCGACCCTTCCTAGACCTAAGATATGTAAACAAACATCTTTTTAAAACCAAAGTTCAAGATGATAACTCTGGGAATCATCCTTCCCTCTCTAAGGCCAGGGGACTGGCTAGCCTCCCTGGACCTCAAAGATGCCTACTTTCACATTCCCATCAGGTGCTCCCACAGAAAGTACCTCAGGTTCGAGTTGCCCTCAGGCCATTATCAGTTCAGAGCAATGTCCTTTGGCCTAACCTGAGCCCCAAGGGTTTTCCCAAAGTGCCTGGCAGTAGTAATTGCCTTTCTAGGAAGGCAAAAGATTTAAATTTTTCCATATCTGGACGATTGGCTAATAGTGGGTCAGTCTCCAGACCAAGTCTCACCTGCAAGTGACCCAGCAAGTGCTCACTTCTCTAGGCTTTCTTCCCAACCTTCCCAAGTCGGTTCTCGAACCAGTCCAGCTTCTTACCTTTATAGTGGCAGAACTGGACATACTCAGAGCAAGAGCCTTTCTTCCTCTAGAAAGGGCACGGGTTCTTATGGAACTAGCTTCTTCCTTCAGCCTTCAGGTATCTCGACCAGCAAGGCATTTCCTCTAGCTCTTGGGCCACATGGCAGCTTCAGCAGCAGTGGTCCAAGGGGCAAGATTCCAGATGAGGGATATTCAGTTCCACCTAAGAGCTTTCTGGTCTCAGAGAAAGGACTCCCTTACCAAACTGATCCCAGTGACTCTGACCTTGATCCAAGTCCTCCAGTGGTGGCAGGATCAGGACAATTTAAGGCGACGTGTTCCTTTTGTAGCTCAGTCTTGTTCAGTGGTCCTTACCACGGATGCTTCTCTCCTGAGCTGGGGAGCCCACCTGGGGTCCCTTACTGCCCAAGGGCTGTGGTCCCCCCAAGAATCCCTTCTCCACATCAATCTTCTAGAGCTCAGGGCAGTTTTTCTGGCTGTAAAAGCGTTCTCACAGTCAGTATAGAACAAGGTGGTTCAAGTCAGAACAGGCAACACCACCACCATGTGGTACATCAACAAGCAAGGATGCACTCTGTCCACGGCCTTGTGCACAGAAGCCATGAAGTTGTGGGCCCTGGCTTATTCCCTGCAAACCTCTTGTAGCAGTTCACCTTCCAGGCAAGGACAATGTGCTAGCAGATGCACTGAGCGTGACTTCATAGGGCGATCACGAATGGTCCCTGGACCCTCAGGTTTTGAAAGTGATTTTTTCAAGGTGGGGCACTACAGAGATAGATCTCTTTGCAGCCCCAGACCGTCACCAAATCCCTTTCTTTTGTTGCACACCTCCAGTCCTAGGCTCACTCCCTCTGGGACGCCCTGGTCCTGAATTGGGAGGAAGTTTCTGTATGCCTCCCCACTCCTGTTCAAAGTTTTGGTAAAAATAAGGTCTCAACCATGCAAGGTGATTCTGATTGCTCCAGATTGCTCCAGACAGCCCTGGTACCCCCTGTTGCTGTCCCTAGCAGTCCATCTTCCTCTGTCTCTTCCCAGGAATTACAACCTGTTAACATCCTCTCAGGGAAGGATTTGGTACCCCAATCTTTAGTTTCTCAATCTCAAAGCATGGTTCTTGAAGAGTTGGAGTTTGCAGATCTGCATCTTTCCCAAGGGGTTCTGGATATCCTCAAGGCGTCTCGAAAGCCCTCCACCAGAAAGACTTAAAACTCCAAATGGAAAAGATTCAGCATTTGGTGTTCTAAGAAGCATATTTCTCCAGACACTGCTGAATTGCCTACGGTTCTGGATTTTCTGGTCCATCTTAATGGCCTAGGCCTCAGACCAGCTACTGTCAAGGTACACTTGTCAGCTCTTCCTGCGTTTTTGTCTGTGGGGAAGCCTTCCTCACTATCTTCCCATCCTGTGTTCTGTAAATTTTTTAAAGGATTGCTTCACACTAATCCTCCTTTTAGAGACCCTGCCCCTGCCTGGGATTTGAATGTTTTCATTGCTCAACTTATGCAGCCCCCCTTTGAGCCTATGTCTTAAGCAGAGCTTAAGTACTTGACTTGGAAAACTGTGTTCCTGGTAGCCATTACCTCTGCCAGGTGTATCCGTGAATTGCAAGCCCTGTCACTGGAACCTGATTTTTATCTCATTTCACAGGGATTAAGTGGTCCTTAGAACCAATAGAAGGTTCTTGCCTAAAGTGGTTTCAGACTTCCATTTAAACCAGTCTGTGTCTCTCCCTGTTTTCTTCACTGATCATTTTTCCTCAGGAGAGAGGAGGCTACACAGTTTAGATATCAAAAGAGCATTTAGTTACTACTTGGAGCGTACCAAGGGTCACAGGTTTGACTTCCTCCAATTGTTCCTCACTTATGGAGAAGTGGGAAAGGGCAAACTTGCCACCAAAAGATCTATATCCACGTGATTGTGTCTTGTATACAGTTCTGCTATGAAAAACTGGGAAAAACTCCACCCTCTGGCATGAGGGCTCATTCCACAAGAGGTACAGCTGCTTCCCTGGTTACTGCCAGGGATGTCCCTCTCTTAGAAATTTGTCAAGCAGCCACCTGGAAAACAGTCCATACCTTTACCGAGCATTACTCTCTGGATATCCAGGCTAGGAATGATGCTCGGTTTGGCACAACAGTACTTCAGAGTCTATTCCCAAAGTAGGTTCTGTCCCTCCTCCTTGGAGGTACTGCTTGGTAGTCTGCAATTGTCAGAATACAGCAAGACTTCATGTAGTTTGAAGAAAAAATTACTCACCTTAGTAATTATATTTCTTCTAATGGAGTCTTGCTGTATTCTGACCTCCCTCCCTGCCTCCCCTCTCAGAACCTGTTTTTGGGAAGTGGGTGGGCAGGTGTAGTGTTGCACCCCAGGGGCGTTTTTTGCTTGCACCCTCCTCCTTTTTTTGGGGTGCTTATTTATTGTTGTTGTTTTTAGTGCATTGTGTTTTTGGGTTTCCTGACTTGAATCTTCCTTGGGAATCCAAAACTTTTTTCAGCCAGTTGGCTAGTAGAATTTTTACAATTTCCACATAGAATTTTTATTTTAGTTGGGCTCGTAAGAATCTGACGGTTTAAGTTCAAAACACTCCAGACAGAGACTTCAACCGAGCTCGAGCTCAGCATTCTATGCCCTGCATAGAAAGTTAACTCTTTGTTCTCCAGGGCAGTTCAAAGGTTGGAAATCACTGCAATTGTCAGACTACAGCAAGACTCCATTAGAAGAAATAGAATTACTAAGGTGAGTAAATTTTTCTTGTTTAATTGGGAACAATCCTTGAAAAAGGTAGAATTTAAAGTACTAAAATAGAAATCATGGAGTATGTCAAAATTAAAACTTATTCAGCTGATAAAAAAATTCTTGGTTACAATTTTACTTTATGTGGCAATGTTGCATCTCCCACCAAAGATGTTAGAGACTAGACTAAATGGTGTGTTTTTTCAGATGCTATGTGGTAACCAGTTAAACCCAATCCGAAGGTGTTTTACATGTGTCCCATTAATAAAGGGGGTTTAGGCATGTTAGACCCAATAGTTTTTTTTCACACTCTGTTTACATCACAGACAGTTAAATGTGGACTAGGGCCATTAACCTCGACACATAGGATATGGTGTAGGTTAACTTTGGAAAAGTACTTTAGGGTGTGGGGGACGGTGGCCCCACAATTAGGGACTTTTTTGCATGTACCAGATTTTTTTAAATCAGCAGGTTAAAAATTATGTATATGGAATCTTACAAAATTGGATATTCAAACATGAAGTCTTGCTGTATTCTGACATATTGCAGTGATGTCCAACCTTTGAACTGCCCCAGAGATGAGAGTTAACTTTCCATGCCAGGCATGGAACGCTAAGCTCGAGCTCGGTTGAGACTCTGTCTGTTGCTGTTTGAACTCCAACCGTCGGAGTCTTTACTCCGCCTCACTGAACAGTCGCTCCGGAGAGTTCTCCTTTGCTCGGTTCAAGTTTGTAGGTTAAAGTGCCGTTTTTCTCGGTTTTCGACCGAATTTAATCCGTCAACCTGTCGGTTCAGTCTCTGTCTGTGGTATCGTGAGTACTAGATAGGTTTATTTTCTTGTTCTTCTATGTGGAACTTGTAAACGTGGGATCGGTTCGGTTTGAATCGTATCAGGTTGTTTAAAAAAAGTTTATTCTAATTTTAGAGTGTGGTAACCGGTCCTTATCGATTCTAAAAAAAAAAAAAAAAAAAAAACGGATTTTCATTACGGTTTTTTCCAATCAACCCGTAACACAGTCGGGAACCGATAAGGTTGTCTTGCCTGGCGGATTGCCCCAAAAAGGGTAAGTTTTGTTCGGACTGGCCATGTCTGAGAAACCCAAAGGAAAAACCGGGCCCACTGGGTTTCAACACTGTCCTGTGTGTGGGGAAGCCTTTGCTAAGGCTGATCCCCACACCAACTGTGTTTATTGTCTGGGGTTTGACCACCTCGATTCAGACTGCCAGATTTGCAAGAATTTTCCTGCAGCTACCCTGGAAAAGAGAGTTGGTAGGCTCAGGGAAAGGGAGGCCAAGAAGTCCGCTGACCCAACCGAACCAGGTGGAGTGCCCTCTGACCAGGGTGAAACTTCTTCGGGCAAAAGGAGAACCGACTCAGAGGAGTCGGTTCCGGTTAAAAGATAAAGAAGGGATAAATCAGCCGGTGCGGATCCACAAATTCTTTCTCCGACCGCTAATGAAATAGCCAAAGTGATAGGGATTGTTCAGTCGCTAACCCTGGTTCCGACCGAACCGGCACCATCAGGAAGGGGCTCGGTTCGGTCGGTTCCCCTGGTTCCATATTATAATTTAGAAGATTTTTATGAACCGGAGGAGGAGGAGGAGGAGGAAGGAGAGTGAGGATAGTGATGGTGATTACGAAAGTCTGGATGTGCCTTTTGACCCGGACATCTCCCCAGACAGACCTTCAGGGGTTTCTCCTCCTAGGCTTTCTGAGTCCCCTTCCCATTTTATGTTCTACAAAAAAGTGTCTGAAACTCTTCAGCTACCTGTGGAAGAAGCTGTGGACGACCAGAAGGAGCCTGACTATGTTGAAATGATGGATATCCCAGAGTCCAGGAGGCTGTCTATTCCCCTTCATAAGTCCTTTGGGAAACAGACAATAAAGATTTTAAAGACTCCTAATTCTATACCTCCTGTGGACAAGAGAATGGGAAAGAGGTATACTCTCTCAGGCTCAGATATGGAGTTCCTTACCCAGCAATGCAGCCATGTTGGGGTAATGCAGGCTGCTGCCTGTGATAAGGCAAATATACCCTTGGCTTCACACCCCCCAGATAAGGACTCCAGGAGGATTGATGCCATGGCAAAGAAACAGTAAATGGCAGCATCCTTGGGACTCAGGCAGGCTAACTATATGGCCTATACAGCTAGATATCAGAAATCTAGATGGGACACTGTAATGGCTTTAGCTAAACAGGTCCCTGGCCAGCTTGCCAAGGAGCTGGAGCAGGTGGCTGCAGATGGTATTGAGGCATCCAGGGTGCAATTCCATGCTGCAGTGGACTCCAGTGATGTTTCATCTAGAGTCATGGCTACATCTGTGGCCCTTCGTAGGATGGCTTGGCTCAGATGTACTAGCCTGTCTCAGGATACCCAGACTAAGGCCATGGATTTTCCTGTTGTGGGTAATTCTCTGTTTGGGGAGCAAACAGAGAACTACATGAAGAAAATGGATGAATACAGGACCACCTATAGGAGTGCTCAGGCCAAGGAAAGGCAAGCCACTCCCCAGAGGCAGCATTCCAGGGGCAGGCCTTTTCATAGGCCTTTCTACCAAGCCCAGGCCTCCTCTTCTGCTTATGCTCATAGGGGGTTCTTCAGAGGGAGAGGCAGACTGGGTACAAGCAGGCCTGCTTCCACCCCTCAGCCTAAAGCCCCTGCCAAACAGGCACTCTGATGGGTTTGCCAGGGCTGATTCTCCAACACCTGTAGGGGGCAGGCTGGCTTACTTTGTCCAGGACTGGGTGTCTTTAACATCAGACAAATGGGTCCTGGAAGTAGTAAGCCAGGGACTGGTTCTCAGCTTCAAAAAATTTCCAAAGATGAGAACCAGATCTTTTCCACCTGCAAATCCTTCAGAGGTACTTGCCTTAGAGGTAGAGGTCTCTTCCCTCTTGGCTCTGAGAGCCATAGAGAAGGTTCCACCCCTACACAAAGGAAAAGGATTGTACTCCAGGTACTTCCTAACCCCCAAAAAGACAGGAGAATGGCGGCCCATCCTGGATCTCAGATATTTAAACAAGCACCTTTTAAAGCCAAAGTTCAAAATGGTGACACTGGTAATAATTCTACGCTCTCTAAGGCCAGGGGACTGGCTAGTTTCCCTGGACCTCAAGGATGCCTATTTCCATATTCTCATCAGGAGCTCCCACCGAAAGTACCTCAGGTTCGAGCTGCCCTCAGGCCATTACCAATTCAGAGCAATGCCCTTCGGCTTAACTTCTGCCCCAAGGGTGTTCACAAAATGCCTGGCAGTAGTAGTTGCCTTCCTAAGGAGAAAAAGGATCTTCATCTTTCCATACCTGGACGACTGGCTCATAGTAGGCCAGTCTCCAGACCAAGTCAAGTTACACCTACAGATAACTCAGCAACTGCTCACTTCTCTAGGTTTCCTTCTGAATCTTTAAGTTAGTTCTAGAGTCTGTGCAGCTCCTCGCCTTCATAGGGGCAGAGCTGGATACAGTAAAGGCAAGAGCCTTCCTTCCCCTAGGCAGGGCAAGGACCCTTATCTCACTGGCCTCTTCATTCACCCTCCAGATGTCTCGACCAGCAAGGCATTTTCTGCAGCTCCTGGGACACATGGCTGCCTCTACAGCAGTGGTTCAGGGAGCAAGATTCCAAATGAGGGACATTCAGTTCCACTTGAAAGCCTTCTGGTCTCAGAAAAAGGATCCTCTGACCAAACTAATCCCAGTGACTCGAACCCTGATCCAGGCGTTACAGTGGTGGCAGGATCAGGACAATCTAAGACAGGGGGTTCCTTTTGCCACTCAGTCTCATTCTCTAATCCTTACTACAGATGCCTCCCTCTTGGGGTGGGGAGCCCACTTGGGGGACCTGACCACCCAAGGGTTGTGGTCTCCTCAGGAATCTCTGCTTCACATCAATCGTTAGAACTCAGAGCAGTGTTTCAAACAACATGAAGTCTTGCTATATTATGACATATGCAGTTTGTCCCAGCCTTAGAACTGCTCCAGAGGTGAAAGAGCTAACTTTCCATGCCAGGCATGGAATCTTGATCGCGAGCTCGGTTGAAAAAAACTGTCTATTGTTCTTCAAACTGAAACTGTCAGATTCTTTACTCTGGCTCACTGAACAGTCGCTCCGGAGATTCCTCCTACGGTTCGGTTCATTTCTCGGTTAAAAAAGTGTTATTTCTCGTTTTTTTAAACTGCAATTATATTTATTTTAACCTCAACCGGTCGGTTCAAGCTCTGTCTGTGGTATCGTAAGTAATAGATAGGTTTTACATTCTCTGTGTGGAACTTGCAAACGTTATCGGTTTGGTTTGAACCAATCAGGTTGTTGTTAAAACTTATTAAATTACATTTAGAGTGCGGTTCCCGGTTCTTATCGGTTCTAAAAAAAAAAAAACGGATTTCATTACGTTTTTTTCCACGACCCGTGACGCGGTTGGGAACTGATAAGGGTGACTTGCTTGGCGATTTGCCGGAAAAGGGCAAGTTTTTGGTTAGGCTGGCATTATGTCTGAGAAACCCAAAAGAAAAACCGGCCCACTGGGTTTCAACACTGTAGTGTCTGTGGGGAAGCCTTTGCCAAGGCTGACCCACACACCACATGTGTTTATTATCTGGGGTTTGACCACCTCAATGCAGACTGCCAGATTTGCAAGAATTTCCCTGCAGCTACCCTGGATAAGAGAGTTGGTAGGCTCAGGGAACGAGAGGCCAAAAAGTCCGCTGACCCGGATGGCCAGCCCGGTTCGGTGCCAACCGAACCGGAGGGAGTGCCCTCTGACCAGGGCGAGACTTCCTCGGGCAAACGAAGAGCTGACTCGGAGGAGCCAGTTCTAGCAAAGAGGACTAGAAAATCAGCAGGTGTGGAGCCAAAATTTCCTTCTCCAACCGCTGCAGAGATAGCCAAAGCGATCCAAATTGTCCAGTCGCTTTCCCCGGTTCCATCCGAACCGCCACCATCAGGTAAGCAGTCGGTTGACCGGTTCCACGGTTCAAGAATATGATATAGAGAATTTTATGAACGGAGGAGGGGAGG
Source organism: Neoceratodus forsteri (assembly GCA_016271365.2). NCBI lineage: Eukaryota > Metazoa > Chordata > Ceratodontiformes > Ceratodontidae > Neoceratodus > Neoceratodus forsteri. Next base: position 160,867,005 of record JADMNL010000030.1, on the reverse strand, counting down.
AGGATTATGAAGAGTGAATGTGATTTTGAAAGTCTGGATGTGCCCATTGAACCGGACATCTCCCCAGACAGACCTTCAGGAGCATCTCCCCCTAGGCTTTCTGAGTCCCTTTCTCATTTTCTGTTTTATAAAAAAGTTGCTGAAACCCTCCAGCTCCCTTTGGAAAAAGCTGTGGATGAACAGGAGGAGCCTAACTATGTGGAAATGATGGATATCCCAGAGTCCAGGAGATTGTCTATTCCTTTACATAAATCTTTTAGGAAACAGACAAAAATTTTAAAAGCTCCTAATTCTTTACCTCCTGTGGATAAAAAGATGGACAGGAGGTACACATTGTCAGGCCCTGATACAGAGCTCCTTTCACAAAAATGCAGCCATGTTGGGGTAGTGCAGGCTGCAGCCTGTGATAAGGCAAATATTCCCTTGGCTTCACACACCCCTGACGAGGACTCCAGGAGGATTGATGCCATGGCAAAGAAACAATACATGGCAGCATCCTTGGGACTCAGACAGGCAAATTATATGGCCTATGTTGCAAGATACCAGAAATCCAGATGGGATACTGTTATGGCTTTAGCAAAACAGGTCCCTGGCCAGCTTGCCAAGGAGCTGGAGCAGGTGGCTGCTGATGGTATTGAGGCATCAAGGTGCAATTCCATGCTGCAGTGGATTCTAATGATGTATCTTCAAGAGTCATGGCTACATCTGTGGCTTTTCAGTAGAATGGCTTGGCTCAGGTGTACTAGCCTGTCGGAGGATACCCAGGCTAAGGCCATGGATTTTCCTGTTGTGGGTAATTCTCTGGGGAGCAGACAGAGAATTACATGAAGAAAATGGATGAGTATAGGACCACTTGTAGGAGTGCACAGGCCAAGGAGAGGCAAGCCACTCCTCAGAGGCAGCCTTCCAGGGGCTGGGGCAGGCCTTTTCACAGGCCTTTTTACCAAGCCCAGGCCTCCTCTTCAGCTTATGCCCAGAGGGGGTTCTTCAGAGGGAGAGGCAGACGGTGTACGATCAGGCCTGCTCCCACCCCTCAGCCTAAAGCCCCTGCCAAACAGGCACCCTGATGGGATCCACGGGGCCGAGTCTCCATTACCTGTAGGGGGCAGGCTGGCTTACTTCGTCCAGGACTGGAAGTCTTTAACATCAGACAAGTGGGTCCTGGAAGTAGTAAGCCAGGGACTGGTTCTCAGCTTCAAAAAATTTCCAAAGATGAGAACCAGATCTTTTCCACCTGCAAATCCATTAGAGGCTCTTGCTTTGGAAACAGAAGTCTCAACCCTCCTGGCTCTCAGAGCTGTAGAAAGGGTTCCTCCTCTACACCAGGGCAAAGGACTGTACTCCAGGTACTTCCTTACACCAAAAAAGACAGGAGAATGGCGGCCCATCCTGGATCTAAGGTACCTAAACAAGCACCTTTTAAAACCAAAATTCAAAATGGTGACTCTGAGAATTATTTTACCCTCCCTAAGGCCAGGGGACTGGCTAGCGTCCCTGGATCTCAAGGATGCCTACTTCCATGTTCTCATCAGAAGCTCCCACCGAAAGTACCTCAGATTCGAACTGCCCTCAGGCCATTACCAGTTCAGAGCAATACCCTTCGGCCTTACCTCTGCCCCAAGGGTATTCACAAAATGCCTGGCAGTAGCAGTTGCTCACTTAAGAAGGCAAAAGATTGCCATCTTTCCTTACCTGGACGACTGGCTCATAGTGGGTCAGTCTCCAGACCAAGTCAAATCACACCTTCACGTTACCCAGCAGCTGCTTACATCTCTAGGTTTTCTTCTCAATCTTCCGAAGTCAGTTCTAGAGCCTGTTCAGCTACTCCCCTTCATAGGCGCAGAACTGGACACAAAGCAGGCCAGAGCTTTCCTTCCTCTAGAAAGAGTAAAGACCCTGGTGGCTCTGGCCTCCTCCTTCACTCTGCAGGTCTCTCGACCAGCAAGGCACTTTCTACAGCTCCTAGGGCACATGGCTGCTTCCACAGCTGTAGTGCAAGGAGCAAGATTTCAGATGAGGGACATTCAGTTCCATTTGAGAGCCTTCTGGTCTCAAAGGAGAGATCCTCTAACCAAATTGATCCCAGTAACTCGAACCCTGATCCAGGCCCTGCAGTGGTGGCAGGATCAGAGCAGTCTGAGACAGGGGGTTCCTTTCATCCCTCAATCTTACTCCTTGACCCTTACTACAGATGCGTCCCTCTTGGGATGGGGAGCTCACATGGGCAACCTCCCACCCAGGGATTGTGGTCCCCTCAGGAATCTCTGTTCCACATCAATCTGTTGGAACTCAGAGCTGTTTTTCTAGCACGTAAGGTTTTTTCTGCATCTGTTCAGAACAAAGTGGTACAGGTCAGAACAGACAACACCACTACAATGTGGTACATCAACAAGCAAGGGGGCACTCGGTCTTCGGCCTTGTGCACCGAGGCAGTGAAGTTGTGGTCTCTGGCTTATTCCTTGAACACCTCCCTCATGGCAGTTCACCTCCCAGGCAAGGACAATGTCCTGGCAGATGCTCTCCGCAGGATTTCCCAGGGCCATCATGAATGGTCACTGGATCCCCTAGTACTGGGGTTAGTATTTGCCAGGTGTGGCACCCCTCAGATAGATCTTTTTGCAGCCCCAGACAATCACCAACTTCCGCTTTTTTGTTGCAGGCTCCCAGTGTTGGGCTCAGTCCCTCTGGATGCCTTCCTTCTCGATTGGGAAGGGAAGTTCCTCTATGCCTTTCCCTCCTTCCCTCGCTTGTTCAAGGTGCTAGTCAAAATCAGATCTCAACCTTGCAAGATGATTCTGATTGCTCCAGATTGGGCCAGACAGCCCTGGTATCCACTCCTTCTGTCCTTAGCAGTCCACCTTCCCCTGTGTCCCCAGGAATCACAATCTGTTAACCTGTGCCCAGGGGAGAGTTTGGTATCCGAATCTCAAATCCCTCAACCTCAAGGCCTGGCTCTTGAGGAGTTAGAGTTTGCTGACCTACACCTTTCTCAAGGTGTACTCGAAATCTTGAAAGCTTCTAGGAAGCCTTCCACCAGGGCTACTTATAATTCTAAATGGAAAAGGTTTTTCATATGGTGCTCTGGGAAGCATATTTCCCCAGAATCTGCTGATTTGCCCACAGTCTTGGACTATATGGTCCATCTAAATACTTTGGGGCTGAGGCCAGCTACCCTGAAAGTGCATTTGGCAGCTGTCTCTGCTTTTATTACAGCAGGAAAACCCTCTTCTCTTTCTGCTCACCCTGTATTCTCCAAGTTTTTCAAGGGATTGCTTCACACCAACCCTCCATTCAGGAACCTTGCTCCTGCCTGGGATCTTAATGTTTGCATTGCTCAGCTAATGCAACCCACTTTGAGCCTTTGTCTTCAGCAGAGCTTAAGTACTTGACTTGGAAAACTGTGTTTCTAGTAGCCATCACTTCTGCCAGGCACATAAGTGAATTACAAGCTTTGTCAGTGGAGCCTGATTTTATCTCCTTTCACAGAGATAAGGTAGTCCTCAGGACTAACAGGAAGTTCTTGCCTAAGGTGGTTTCAGATTTCCACCTTAATCAATCTGTATCTCTTCCAGTGTACTTCACTGACCATTCCTCCTCTGGCGAGAGGAGGCTGCACAGTTTAGATTTAGAGAGAGCCCTTAGTTACTACATGGAGGGAGTCAAACCTGTGACCCTTGGTATGCTGTAACTGTTCCTCACTTATGGTGAGGTTGGTAAAGGGAAACCTGCCACTAAAAGATCCATTGCCAGGTGGATTGTCTCTTGTATCCAATTTTGCTATCAAAAACTGGGTAAGGTTCCCCCTTCAGGCCTGAGGGCTCACTCTACCAGAGGTACAGCTGCGTCCCTAGCTGCAGCCAGGGACATCCCTGTCTTAGAGATATGTCAAGCAGCTACCTGGAAATCAGTACACACTTTCACCAAGCATTACTCCCTGGACATCCAGGCTAGGAGGGTTGCTCGTTTTGGCACAGCTGTGCTTCAGAGCCTATTTCCTAAGTAGGTTCTGTCCCTCCTCCATGGAGGTACTGCTGTGTAGTCTGCATATGTCATAATATAGCAAGACTTCATGTTGTTTGAAGAAAAAATTACTCACCTTAGTAATGTTGTTTCTTCTAATGGAGTCTTGCTATATTATGACCTCCCCCACTGCTTGCCCCCCTCAGAACCTCTGCTCTTGGGATGTGGGTGAGCAGTGCAGTGTTGGCACTTAATGATGCCCAACTTGTGTTTTTCACCCCTCCTTTTTGGGGTGTTTGTATTTTATTTTATTTTCTGGGTCCCCTGACTTGAGTCTTGGTTTTGGGACCAGAAAAATGTGTTAATATTTTAGTAGCCAGTTGGCTGGTGTAGGTTTACAGCTTCCACACAGAACCTTAGTGAGTTTTTGCTCGTAAAGATCTGACAGTTTCAGTTTGAAGAACAACAGACAGTTTTTTCAGCTGAGCTTGCGCTCAAGATTCCATGCCTGGCATGGAATTTAACTCTTTCACCTCCGGAGCAGTTCTAAGGCTGGGACAAACTGCATATATCATAATATAGCAAGACTCCATTAGAAGAAATAACATTACTAAGGTGAGTAATTTTTTCTTCTAGCACTTCAAGCTTTTTCCAAGTCTGTTCAGAACAAAGTAGTTCAGATCAGGACAGACAATACCACCACAATGTGGTATATATCAGCAAGCAAGGGGGCACTCGGTCTACGGCCTTGTGCACAGAGGCAATGAAGTTATGGTCTCTGGCCTATTCCCTGAACACCTCTCTTACAGCAGTACACCTCCCAGGCAAGGACAATGTCCTGGCAGATGCTCTCAGCAGGATATCTCGGGGCCATCACGAATGGTCCCTGGATCCCCTGGTTTTGAAGGTGGTGATCTCCAGATGGGGCTCCCCACAGATGGATCTTTTTGCAGTCCCAGACAATCAACTTCCTCTCTTTTGCTGCAGGCCCCCAGTGTTGGGCTCAGTCCCCCTGGATGCCCTAGTTCTCAATTGGGAAGGGAAGTTCCTGTATGCTTTCCCCCCTTCCCTCTCCTGTTCAAGGTGCTAGTCAAAATCAGGTCTGAGCCCTGCAAGGTGATTCTGATTGCTCCAGACTGGGCCAGACAGCCCTGGTACCCTCTCTTGTTGTCCTTAGCAGTCCACCTTCCCCTGTCTCTTCCCAGGATTTACAACCTGTTAACGTGCTCAGGGGAGGGTTTGGTATCTGAATCTCAATGCCTGGCTCTTGAAGAGTTAGAGTTTGCTGATTTGCACCTCTCTCAAGGTGTTCTGGATATCTTAAAGGCTTCTCGGAAGCCTTCCACCAGAAACACTTACAACTCCAAGTGGAAAAGATTTTCTATATGGTGCTCTGGGAAGCATATTTCTCCGGAGTCTGCTGGCCTGCCCACAGTCCTTGACTATATGGTTCATCTTAATAGCTTGGGACTCAGACCAGCTACACTGAGAGTGCATCTGGCAGCTGTCTCTGCCTTCCTCTCAGCAGGCAAGCACTCTTCCCTTTCAGCTCATCCTGTATTTTCTAAATTTTTCAAGGGATTGCTTCATACCAATCCTCGCTTCAGGGACCCTGCCCCTGCTTGGGACCTTAATGTTTGCATTGCTCAGCTTATGCAACCCCCCTTTTGAGCCTTTGTCCTCAGCAGAGCTTAAGTACTTGACTTGGAAAACTGTTTTCTTGGTGGCCATCACTTCTGCCAGATGCATAAGTGAGTTACAGGCCCTGTCAGTGGAGCCTGATTTTATCTCTTTCCATAGAGATAAAGTGGTCCTCAGGATTAATAGGAAGTTTTTGCCTAAGGTGGTTTCAGATTTCCACCTTAACCAGTCTGTGTCTCTTCCTGTTTTCTTCACTGACCATTCCTCCTCTGGGGAGAGGAGGCTGCACAGTTTGGATGTGAAAAGGGCCCTTAGTTACTACATAGAACGCACCAAGGGTCACAGGTTTGACTCCCTCCAGCTGTTCCTCACTTATGGTGAGGTTGGTAAGGGGAAAACCTGCCACTAAGAGATCTGTTGCCAGGTGGATTGTCTCTTGCATTCAATTTTGCTATGAAAAACTAGGTAGGATCCCACCCTCAGACCTGAGGGCTCACTCTACCAGAGGTACAGCTGCTTCCCTGGCTGCTGCCAGGTATATTCCTATCTTAGAGATTTGTCAAGCAGCCACCTGGAAAACAGTACACACTTTTACCAAGCATTACTCTCTGGATATCCAGGCTAGGAGTGAGGTTCGGTTTGGCACAGCAGTGCTTCAGAGCCTATTTCCTAATTAGGTTCTGTCCCTCCTCCATGGAGGTACTGCTTGGTAGTCTGCAATATGTCAGAATACAGCAAGACTTCATGTTGTTTGAAGAAAAAATTACTCACCTTAGTAATGTTGCTTCTTCTAATGGAGTCTTGCTGTATTCTGTTCCGCCTCCCCTCTCAGAACCTTGGTTTTTGAGATGTGGGTGGGTAGTAGCAGTGTTGGCACTCGGGAGGTGCCCCCACCCCTTCTTTTCTCACCCCTTTAGTTTGGGTGTGTGGGTGTTATGTTTTGTTTTATTTTTTGGGTTTCCTGACTTGAGTCTTTGTTTTGGGACCAAAAAATATTTTTATTATATTTAGTATCCAGTTGGCTAGTGTAAGTTTGCAGTTTCCACACAGGACACCCAGTGAGTATAGCTCGTAAAGATCTGACGGTTTGAGTTCAAACAGCAACAGACAGAGTCTCAACCGAGCTCGAGCTCAGTGTTCCATGCCTGGCATGGAAAATTAACTCTTTCATCTCTGGGGCAGTTCAAAGGTTGGACATCACTGCAATATGTCAGAATACAGCAAGACTCCATTAGAAGAAACAACATTACTAAGGTGAGTCATTTTTTCTTCTGTCCCAATCTGGCCATAAGTTTTATCAAATAGTAGTAGATAAAATATATCCAAATGAACCTAGCTTTAAATTTTGCACTCCAGAAAAAAAATTAATGTTTTAACTCAATTGGTTAACTCTAGAATCCCACCTCAGATGTGGGAACATTTATGGCTTTCCGTTTACGGTAGAACACAGGTGAGGGGGAATGCTAAGCATAAGGCCATGGAAGAAAGAAACTGTCCTTACCCAGATTATATTAATTTAGAAGAAACCATGGAGCATTAATTTTCCTGTTCTTATTCTAAAACTTTACGGGGTTATTTAGCTAATGTATGGAATATGCCCTGGCTCAACACTATGTCTTATGAAGTATGTGTATTAGGCCATTATGCCTTTTTGGGCTCTAGGTTTCATCCAGATACTCTTGCCATATTTTTGTGTTTAAAATTTTATTTATGGCAGGCAAGATGTAGTTGGGTGCTACGTCAGAATAAAATGTCCTGAAGCTATGTGGCATGTATATGAGAAAGATGTAACATATTCAACGCCTTGGCAAGTTCAAAGATGGTGGAAAGGTTTTTTTTTCATTTTTTGTTAAATTTAAATACGGAGAATAAGCATTTTGTTTAGCAATTTAACCATTTGTTTAATGGGGAATAGGTTATGGGAAAAATGAGAAGTGAGGGGAGAGGGGAAAAAGGATTTTTCTTTTCTTTATGAATGTTTAAAATGATTTACGTTTGTCCTTTTTTTTTTTTTTTCCCCTCCCCATTTATGTAATGTAGCTTATGCATTGATTTTTTTTTGCCTGATTCTGTTAAAATGGTGTTTTCACAATGTTCTTTCAATAAAACTACCCTTACTCTTTTTGAGAAGTGCCATGGGATCTTTAACATCCACCTGAACTACCACCAGAAAAGGCAGATGGGACCTCGGTATAACGTCTCATCTGAAAGACGGCACCTCAGGAGTGCAACACCCGACCCTCATGTTGCACTGCAGTGTCAGTATTAGGATATTACCCCAAGTGCCTGGAGTGTGCCTGAGCGGAGGGCGCTGAAAGGCCTGAAGGGCATATAGCACCGCACGTATCTCTAGCACAATGATGTGCAGAGAGAGCTCCCACTGAGACCAGGATCCCTGAGTCCTGTGATCCCCCAGGTGTGTGCCCCAGCCCTGGCTGGAAGCATCCGTTATCAGGGTTTGGGTAGGGGAGGAAGACTGGAAAGGAGTCCCTTGACAGAAATTGCTCAAATCCTGCCAGCATAGGAGGCCCCGACGCATGGAGTTGGATACCAGGATTCTGTGGTCCATGTCATCTGATCTCTGGTCCCATTGTACTGTGTCCACTGCGTAACATGTATGTGGAGCCTAGCTAGAGGAACAGTGGGAATAGCCGAGGCCCTTAGACCCAGTAGGCGTAAGACGGACCGGGCCATAGTCCATCGACTAGTTACCGCTTGGTTGGCCTCTTGTCTCAAGGTCTCCGTCCTGTCCAAGGGGGAGGAAGGCCTGACCCTGAACTGTATCCAGCACTGCTCCAATAAATTGGAGATGCTGTGAAGGAATAAGGTGGGACTTGGGGTAGTCCTCTGTGATTCCCATCTGCTGAAAACTGTCCAAAGGTGATGGACAAAGGGGCTACCAGGCTGTCCCTTGACAGTGCCGACAGAAGCCAGTCTTCACGGTACGGGAACACATACAGGCCCTGGTGGTGTAATGCCGCTGCCACCACCGCTAGGCACTTGAACACCCTGTGAGCCAAGGAAAGGCAAAAGCGGAGCGCCTTAAACTTAAAATGTCCCACCTGGAAGGTAAACTGGAGGAAACGGTGGCGGTAGGGAAAGATTGGAATACGCAGGTAAGCATCCTGCATATCCAGGGCACAGAACCAGTGACCCTGGTGAAGTAGAGGCAACAGACCCAGCAGGGTCAGCATGCGGAATCTTTAGTAGTCTACATACAGATTGAGCACGCTGAGATCCAGGATCAGATGAGAGTCCCCCATCTTTCTGGTGATCAAAAATTAGTGGGAGTAATATCCCCTTCCCACCTGTTTCCGAGGAACGGGTTATATGGCGGATTTTTGCAGAAGAACCTGTAGTTCCTTTCTGATAGGAATGTGACCTTTTGGCTAGTGAGAGACCTGGAGGATTTGTTGGACATAATTCTGTGGTGTGGCCTTGAGCGACTAGCCGAAGGACCCACGAGTCTGCGATGATCTTCTCCCATCTGGTTAGATGCTTGGTGAATCTGCCCCCTACCGATTCCTTCAGAGCTTTGGGGGTAAGGGGGATCGCGCCTGAAGCTCACTGTGATTTGCTGGTGTCAAGGAGCCAGACGTTATGTGACATCAGGCAGGTTGTTGCCTGTTTTGATGCCTCTGCTGGTGACGAAAGGGCTGCTTAGGCTTGGATTTGGAACGATACATGGACTGGACAGAGCGCAAGGCTTTGCCACTGTCCTGTAGGTCTGTTGTGATGTCTTTGACGTCACCCCCATAAAGAACTGAGCCTCGGAAGGGGCATCCAGAATGGCTGCTTGGACATCTTGGGCCAGTCCGGATACCCGTAGCCAGGCGTACCTACGTATGCTAACAGCTGTAGTGGTGCTCCAGGTAGAAGCATCTACAGCATCATATATAGCCCTTAGGGAATGACTGCAGGAGATTTCTGCTGTCCTGACGGTTTGGCAGTCTTAGTTTTAGCCTCTGAGTCGGGCAAAGCCTCAAATTACGACTTAAGCTGACCTGGGATAGATTTCTGGTACACGATCATGTGTGCCAGATAATTCGGGACACTGAGGGCCGGTGTGGAGGACGAATAAACTTTATGTCCAGATTGGTCTATTTGTCTCGGCTCCTTGTCAGGAGGGGAAGTGCTCATATGCTTAGGCTTAGCTGTTCGGTCATGGGCCACATTAATGATCACAGAATCCACCTTAGGGTGAAAACTGAGGTGGTCTTTGCCCTCAAGGGCCCGATAATCTGTCAGCGTCCTTGGTGACAGCAACCACCGATGAAGGCTGCTGCCAAACCGTGGAGGCCAAATCCTCATGCGGGCCTATCCACAGAGGAATGAGAAGTGGCGACAGCCTGGCATGTCTAGGTGCTCCGCCAGTCTCTTACATTGAGGGTCCTGATCCTCCCATCTTCCACCCATTGTCCTCTTGAATTTTCTAAAGGATCTCTGTGAAAGAGGGATCCTCCAGGGGTGGACTTGGGATAGTCTTTGGAATTGGGATGATCCTCCTCCGGAGGTGTCTCAAAGCCCGAAGCAGAGGCGGCAGAGTCGGAGTCCATTGAAAAGCAAGCCCCGCAGAAGAGGGATCTCCTTAGAGGAGACTGTGAGACCCCTATCATTGCCTGCTACCAGGGTAGGGTGCGAGGCTTGGCCTAAGGTATAAGGACAGGATTCCACTGGTGAAAGGGACCTGGGTGTCTGATCCAGTCGGACTGGCAGTGTGGCTGTGACTGGCTGATGTCTGTCCAATTCAGAAACCAGATGAGTCTTGGTCTTGCTCCACCAAGACTGAAGCACTGCCCTAAAGTCCACCTGAGGCTGAGGAGGGAGCGGAGGGGGCTGGTACGTGGGCGGGTAGCCTGGAAAATAACCTGCCGTTCAGTAACATGCTTCGGGTAATGATAGCCCAGATTGCCATAGCTGGACGTGGAATAGCCTGGTGTCTGATACCCTGGTGTGGGTTATTCTGACGTCCGGTACCCTGGCGGCAGATACCCTGGAGAAGGGGTAGTGATGTACGGGGTACCCTGGCATCAGAAGGCCAGGTGAAGGCCCCGATGGCTCAGCCTCGGTCCTGTTGGAGGTCCTAACGGCAGGTAACCAGGGAAGGACGGACCTGGGGGCTAACAGGGTAGGAAGGGCCTGGCAACGGGGTCTGGTGCCGGATCAGCTGGAGAAAGTTCCAGTGTCTGGGCCCTGCAAAGGGGGCATAGGGTCGCACATGGGTCTGGGGTGGTGTAACCAGCCCAGCCGGGGAATCTGCGGTGCAGGAGACTGCTACCGAGGAGGGTCCAACGTCGGGTATTCTGGCTCTGGTACCTGGGTGGTGTCTGCCGGATGCTCCTCTGGCTCAGGAAGATCGGGCGAGCCAGGGGTCTCCGCCAAAGGAGGTGGAGAAGGAAGATCTCAAGGGAGAACCCTCTGGGGAAGGCTGCGGCCAAAGCGGCAGCGGGCGCTGATCTGGCAGATCAGCGTCGGGCCTGTTGTCATTGCCCAACGAAAGCGCCTTGGCTGGGCGGACACCAGGGGAGCTGGCATGTGGCTTATCAGTCCGGGCTGGGCAGTTGTCAGAGGAGCTGACAAGCGACTTAGCCGTGCCACTAGGCTTAGACCTGGAGGTTTTGAGGGGTCTAAGAGTGGCAGAGTTCTTTGGAGTTCCGGAGACACCCACCTGAACTGCAGTCGGCTCAAGCAGAGGGACCAAAGGCTGCTCCGTGGAGGAGGAAGCAGATTTGGCCGGTGGAGCTTTACTCACTTTAATGGGAGGCCGCTCGGCATCCACAGCTCCAGCAGTAGGCTGCGGGCTGGAAGGAGACTGCTCGAAGTCTCGGTGTTTCTCCTTGTCGTCCTCCTTTTTGTGGGAGTTGGAGGAACCCCCTGGTGAGGAAGACCATCTCTGCAGCTCCTTCGCCATGGAAACCATGTTCAGTTTAAGAACGTGGGTTTCCAGGGCCTGTTGGCGGCATTTCCGTGTGACCTGGTTGAAATTCTGGCAATCCTCATAGTTCTGTCATGTGCTTTAGTCCCAGGCAGAAAAGACAGAGGGAATGGCCGTCCTTATGAGGGAACTGCTTGCCGCAGGAATCACACTTGTTCTTGTGCGACTTGGAAGGCATCTGAGAAGACATGCATGAAAAAGATTTACTTTTCAAAATGCAGAAAATAAAGAAAAACAGTTGAAATACTCATCTGAAAATGGTGGTCAACTGAAGCAGCGTTCTCCATGAGGTCTGACGTGCGCAGGTCAGCGGGAAAGAACTGGAGGACATGCGTGGGGACCGTCCACTATATATCAGGCTGACATTTGTCATGTGACGTTGGGTGGGCGATCCCCCACCAGACAGTGCTAGCTAAAGTTTTCCTTGTGGTCTTAGTGCCTTGTGGCTCTAGTCCCTATGGTATTACCTACTGCAGGAGCCCTCGCGGAAGTAAGATCGCATGAGACAGACATAAAAGGAACTCTGGTGATAGGAAAGAGAGAGTAAGCTGCAGATCCTTTAGGCTCTGCGTTACATGAAACAGGTAGGGAAAATGGGCAGACTAGATGGGCCATGTGGTCCGTATCTGTTGTGCCTGACAGTAGGCAATTTTATTGTCTAGTGCACTTCGCCAGCAAACAAAAACTAAACAGATTCTGTTTCTGTGTCCCAGGACCAGAAAAAGAAACAGTCTTTCTAGTACCGGTCCTTTCAGTCAGAGCCTCCTTGGCAGCAGCCCCAGCAGCGGTAGTTGCAGGCTTAGTACCCCAAGAGTTCCAGGCCTTGGGTCTCTCTGAGAATGTGCACCACATTGTGGAGGCCTCCAGGAAAGAGTCGACTCACAGATGCTGTGCCTTTAAATGGAAGGGATTTTCCATTTGGTGTAAGGATTAGGGGCTTGATCCCCTTGCATGCCCTGTGGCTAGCATACTGGACAACCATTGATCCCTTTCCCCTGCTGGGACTGCGAGCAGTGACTCTTAAGGTGCACCTCGCAGCAATCTCTGCTTACTGGGTGCTGGCTGGTATGCAGACAGTGACCCAGGAAAAGCCGGTTGGATGCTTTTTCAAGGGCCTGGACCACCTGTCCCTTCCAGTGTGTGCACCACCTCCATCGTGAGACTTACTGCTGGTATTGGCAATGCTCATGTTAAGCCATTTGAGCCAGTGCACAGGTGTGAGGTGTCCCACTCGTCGTGGAAGATGGTCTACTTGGTGGCTGTTTCGTCAGCTAAAAAAAAAAGGTGGGGCAGCTCCATGTGCTCTTGGTGGAGTCTCCTTAGCTCGACTTCCACAGGGACAAAAAGTCGTCCTTCACCCCTACCCAGTTCCTCCCAAAGTGGTATTGGAGTTTCACCTTAACCAAGTGATTAACCTACTGGTGTATTATACCAGCCCTTCTTTTTTTTCTTCAGAGACTGACCACAGGCTCCCTATGCTGGACCTGCGTCGGGTGCTCTCATTACGTAGGGCGCAAGGCTGGAGTTCAGGGACAGGCTCGTCACTTACTCTGAAGTCATGCCTGGCAGTCAGGCAGCAAAGCGGAAGATCACCAGATGGATCACATCCAACATTGACCTCTACTATAGGTGGGCTGGTAGGGATCCTCCTGTAGGGTTTAGGACTCATTCTGCCAGATATACCACTGCCTCAGTGACTGCTTCCAAGGACATCACTATCCAGGAAATCTGCAGGGCTGCTACTTGGAAGTCAGCACACACCTTCATTTCTTGCTACCACATCAATCTTGAGCCACACTGGGATGCTGGTTTTAGGACCTTGTTTCTTCTGTCTCTGTTCGCCAAGTAGCGTTGCACACCTTGCCCCCTCCTCCTGGAGAACTGCTAGGAGTCTGCCAGAGTGTGGATTCAATCATATCCACGCCTCTAGAAAAATAGGTCACTCACCTGTAGTAATAGTTCAAGGAGTGGTTTATGGTTCACATCCATAGAACCCACTCGGACTCCCCTGGCATGTGGCACACAGAATCCTGCTTCCAGCATGCAGGAACTAATGTCACGGGGCGGATGGAGGGGTATACCGCCCAGGTGGTGGGAGGAGCTTGGCTTAAAAACATTAGCCAATCAGACCATTCCAGTGGAACTGGTAGAGTGAGAATGTGAACCGTTCTATAACTCCTAGAACTACAGATGCAAGTGAGTAACCTGTTTTTAGGCCATCATCATTCTGTTACAGATATCTTGCCATCCATAGCCTGCACACTCCCTAGCTCTCATTCTTGCTACCCCTGAACCTGAGTACTTTGTACTGCTACATTGCTTTCATTTATGCACCTGTTGTCACTGTATTTGTGTTGCTGTACCACTCCCTACCATATCTTACATATTTTTAATTCTGGTAGCCAATCCAGTGTTTTGTGTGTGTGTCCTGATGAAGACACTAGGGATTGCAAACCCTAAACTAGTTGGTGGTGGTTCTGAGTTTTGAGATTTTAACAGTCTGAAGTAGTTTGCAGTGAAACCACAGGTAACTGCTAGTAAGATGGTTTGTGTTCTGTCTGAACACTGTGTACAGCAAGCCAAGAAATGCCAGGGCTAAGATGGACTACACGTTTTTCTCCGTCTTTAACCAGCTGTATATGCATATAAAAAAAGAACACGGCTGTGGGAGCGCTCGAAATCTGTGGGTGCTCACTCCAAAAAAAAAAAAAAAAAACTCTGAATAAAACACACATGGGAGAAGCATGGATGCATAATGTAGAAAATAGCACGCATAAAGTTCAAAAACATGGAGCCCGCGGCTACAGGATCCCCGGCGCTTCGGGTCTGCTTGTGACCCTTCCTCAGGGGAGTGGCCTGTGTGCTATCCGTGCTGTCTTTTATTTCACCATATTTAAAGGAACGGTGCAATAATCCACAATTTAATCTCAAATCTCGTGAAAAGCATGTACAAAATATTTAAAAAAAACAGCTATCATGCACACATCAGTGCAGGTACAACTTAGTTAGACAAGCAGTTTCATGCATTAAATATACAGAACAGCATATGTTTTTATAAAGATAATAAATACATAATTTACATTCCATATAAAACTTCCCTTTTTATATGAGAAACATAACTACATAGGGAGGAAGACTAACAGTACCAAAATGACAAGGGGAAGGAGGGGAGAGGAGAAAGGGGGAAGAATTAGGGAGGAGACTTTAAAGGAACACTAATGTCCAAACAATCATTTAAGCCAGGTGGGTGTAAGGCTTTCATTGTATATATCCATTTTTGATCAGAATGTACCCCGATAGGAGTATTGGGATCAGATTTTAAAACTGCACGCACATGTTCCTGCATCCGCTCCCTTTTTGTCTTGCCCTCATAAATACACAGGCATGTACATTGTATGAGAAGAAAAAATTACTCACCATCGTAATGTTGTTTCTTCTAATGGAGTCTTGCTGTATTCTGACAATATGCAGTTAGCCCCAGCACTTGAACTGCCCCGGAGAGGAGAGTTAACTCTATGCAAAAACATAGAACGTTGAGCTTGGTTGTCAGACCTCTGTCTCTGGTACTTACCAGTGTAACCGTCAGATTCTTTACTCCGCCTAACAGTGAAGTCGCTCTGGAGATTTCTCCTTTGCTTGGTTCGGTAGAGTTGAATCAGAAACATAGAATTTTATGGCAGATAAGGACTGCTTGGCCCACCTAGTCTGTCCCTACCTAATGGCTAAGCTGCAGATCCTAGTTAACCAGCAGCCTACTTCCCCCTACCCCCCACTAGAATTGCCTTATGTCTGTCCCATGCATTCTTGAATTCCCCCACTGTTTTTCACTCTACAACCTCCTCAGGAGGGCTGTTCCATGCATCTATAGCCCTCTCTGTGAAGAAATGCTTCCTCACATTACCTCTGAGCCGTCCCCTCTATCTTCAGATTATGCCCCTTGTTCTTGCACATTTTTTTGAAAGATGCTACCTCTTGGACTTTGTTGATTCCCTTGAGGTATTTGAAGGTTTCTATCATGTCCCCCCTCTCCCTCCTTTCCTCGAGGCTATGCATCTTAAGCTCCTTTAGTCTTTCTTCATATGTCTTCAGGTGCAGACCCTGCACCATTTTGGTTGCCCTCCTCTGGACTGCCTCCACCCTGTCTGTCTTTGCGGAGATGGGGTCTCCAGAACTGTACGCAGTACTCCAGATGTGGTCTTATCAACTGTCTGTACAGAGGGCCAACAACTTCTTGTTTTCTACTGATGATGCCTCTCCCTATGAATCTCACTGTCCCCCAGCCCTCCTTACTGCCTTCTCACATTGTTGGCCCACCTTTAGGTCGTCTGATATGACTAACCCCAGTTCCCTTTCCATTTTTGTTGTCAGTATCTCACCCCCCATTGTGTACCCTCACCCTGGGTTTTTGTTTCCCAGGTGTATTACTTTGTACTTCTTTGCGTTGAATCTAAGCTGCTATACATTTGACCATTCCTCCAACCTTGCTAAGTCCCTTTTCATCCTTTCCACTCCACCTTGTGTATCAACCCTGTTGCAAATATTTGTGTCATCTGCAAAGAGACATACCTTCCCCTCCAGTCCCTCTGCAATGTCACATATAAAGACATTAAAAAGGACAGGCCCCAGTACTGAACCCTGCGGTACCCCACTAGTAACCCTCCTTTCTTCACTGTGGACTCCATTTACTATTACCTGCTGTGTCCTGTTGTCCAGCCAATGTTTTACCCAGGCTACCACCCTGGGACCCACTCCCAGGCTGGCTAATTTGTTTGTTTTGTTTTGTGTGGGCCTATGTCAAATGCCTTGCCAAAGTCTAGGTAGGCCATGTCCACAGCCCCTCCCTGGTCTACTACTTTGGTCACCCAGTCAAAGAAATCAATTAGATTTGTCTGACGTGACCTTCCAGCGTTCGGTTTCTAACCGTTTTATTATTTTCAGATTTTCCAGCCTCTGTCTACGGTAGAGGTAGTGTGGTAGAGAGGTGGTGACTTTTATTTTATTAAATTCTGTGGCAGTTATTCTCAGTTTCTCACCGGTTGGTCCGGTTAGGAACCAACCTTTTTGTTTGTTTTACTTTATTCTGGGATTTAGTGTGGTGTTCTGGTGCCGATCGGTTTCAAAAGAACTGGACTTTTTCTGGTTCTTTTACAGAACCCATAACACGGTCTGTAACCGATCAGTTGTTTATTACTTGGCTTGAAAGCTTTTAAGGGTAATTGGTTAGGTTGGCCATGTCTGAGAAACCAAAGAAAAAAAAAACTGTCCCACTGGGTTTCAACACTGTTCTGAGTGTAGGGAGGCTTTTGCCAGGGCATACCCCCACCTCATCTGTGTTTATCTGGGGTTTGACCACCTCAAAACAGACTGCCAGATTTGTAAAAACTTCCCTAAAGCCACTCTAGAAAAAAAGGTTGAGTAGGCTGAAGGAAAGGGAGGCCCGAGAAGTCTGTAGATCCGGATGGCCAGCCCGGTTTGGCTGCGGACGAACCTGAGAGAGGTGCCTGCTAACCTAGGCGATATCTCCTCTGGCAAAAGGAGGTCCGACTGAGGGGTCCTTTCCGTCGGAAAGGAAGCGTCAATCAGCCGGTTCTGATCCTGTACCGCATACTCCAACTGCTGACGAGATGGCCAAAGTGATTAGTATAGTTCATTAGTTTGGCCCGGTTCCGTCCAAACCGGTACCGCCGGTTAGGCGGTTGGTTCAGTCGGATCAGACTCTAATTACGATAGATACTTTCTTTGAGGAGCAGGAGGGAGACCGAGTATCCTGAGGATGAAGATAACTACTTCGAAGGTCTGGATGTGCCCATTGAACTGGACATCTCCTCAGACAGACCCTCCAGTGTCTCCCCTCCCAGGCTCTCTGAGTCCCCTTCACACTTGATTGTTTTACAAGAAGGTAGCTGAGAGGGGCGCTGTTGAGCAGCTATCTGGCAAGACGTGCCTAGAGACAGCTCTACACATCATATGGATTTAAACTGTGAAAAGTACTTAACAAGTGAGATAAAAATGAACCAAAGCTACAGATTTGAACAGATGCAAGTCTCCTGAGTCCATAGATACCAAACTTTAACCATGGGTCGAACTCAGAAAGTGGCTGGAAGTGGAGCAAAAAACCCACCAGTGGTACCAGACCAGGCCGCAACCACCTTGATGACTTCGGGAGCAGAGCCTCCTTGGAAAGCGCTTCAATCGGCTATGCAAGCCATCGACTTGAAAGTGGAGTCGATACTCCTGCACTTTGTGGAGCAGGATGCCAAAATTGAGTCTGTTTCTAACACCGCGACAATGGCATAGAAATCAGCAACTCAGGCTTTTGCCACGACCTCTAAACTAGTTCAAGAGCATGCCCAGCTACGCTGACTGGAGGCGTTGGAGAACTCCAGTCGAGCCTCCCATGTCCGCATTATAGGGCTTCCAGAGGGGACTGAAAGAGCAGAGCTAATTATATTTCTTAAATCCTGGCTTCCCGAGGTGCTGTACTTACCAGCAGACCTGCTAGCAGATCATTTGTCGAAAGCCTTCAGAATCTCCACTTGATCAGCTGATCCACGTGGGGAAACACTGAAAGTGATCCTCCTGATCATGGCTAACTCAACGATTCGGGACATGATTTTACAGGCTGCCAGATCAGCAGACGGGCTATCCTTTGAAGAGTTGACGATCCACCTGTTTCCCGACCTGTCTTTAGCAACCCGCACCAGAAGGAAAAAATTTGATGCAGTTCGGGCCCAGCTTAGAGGCCTGGGGGTCTCCCACTCCCTCCTGATGCCTACTAGACTCCGTATCCACTATGGCGGGCGCACATTTCAATTTATCGACCCGGCTGAAGCTGGGGAAAAAGGTGGAAGCCATAGCTCGGGAGTTCCAGGCTTCGGAGGAGCAACAAACCGAAGATTCAGAAGAAGAGACCTGATGTGGACTGCTACACTCTGTTTGTACTTAAGTATAATTTAAATTATCACTTCTAGCCAAATGAGTGAAGACGAACTATTTTTTGGGGCTGTTTGGTTTCATTTAATTAACATTTCTTTAGTAAGAGACTATTAGTTTAAAGAAAAAATTAACGATATGGAACTAGATATCCAGATTGTTCTGTTTCATTCTTTGATCCTTTGTTACAAATTAAATATGGAAGGGATGTGTAGGCAGTTTTAATAGGCACTCACTATGTTAAGGTAATCATTTTGGATTTGGGGACATAACACTGGCTGCTGAGTTTATAATATTTTAATGTGACATATTCTGGACTTGTGCCCCAAAAGCCTTAGATAGCTGTAGCTATTTAGCTTTCTTTACTCTGCAGATGTCCATTTAGTCCCCCCCCCCCCAAACTGCCTGATGCAACTCTGAATAGGTTTCCAATTCTGATGTACATTGGATGTATCTGTACTATTTTTATTTTCCTTGATGCCTTATAGACGATTGTACCATATATAATTGCCTTTGTCAAAAGCAATAAACATAAAGTTTAAAAAAAAAAAAAAAAAAGTGGCTGAAACCCTCCAGCTCCCAATGGTTGAAGCTGCTGAGCAGGAGGAATAGCCTGGTTTTGTAGAAATGGACTTCCCAGAGTCCAAAAGATTGTCTATCCCTCTTCACAAGTCCTTGGGGAAACAAAGAAGATTTTACAAACACTTAACTCCTTACCTCCTGTGGATATGAGAATGAAAAGGAGGCATATGTTATCAGGCTCAGGTACGGAGTTTTTATACAGTCATTGCAGCCATGGTGGGGTAGTGCAGGCTGCAGCCTGTGACAGGGTTGAAATTCCTTTGGCTTCACAACCCCCCAGACAAAGACTCCAGGAAGGTCGATGCCATGGCCAAAAAACTGTATTTGGCATCTTCTTTGGGGACCCGGGCAGGCTAACTATATGGCCTACACAGCCAGGTACCAGAAGTCCAGGTGGGATATGGTTCTGGAACTGGCTAAACAGGCCTCCCTCAGCTAGCCAAAGAGCTAGAGGAGGAGATGGCTGCTGATGGGATTGAGGCATCCAAAGTGCCATTTCATACTGCTGGGAACTCTAATGATGTAGCATCAAGAGTCATGGCTACATCTGTCTCTCGGAAGACATGCTTGGCTCAGATGTACTAGCCCTTCGCAGGATACCCAGGCCAAGGCTATGGATTTTCCTGTAGTGAGTAACTCTGTTTGGGGAGCAGACAGGCTTACATGAAAAAAATGGATGAGTACAGGACCATCTACAGGAGTGCATAGGCCAAAGAGAGGCAAGCCACTCCTGTTAAGCAGCAGTCATGGGGCAGGCCTTTCCACCAAGCTCAGGCTTCCTCTTCCTTCCCACAGAGGGGGGTTATTTTGAGGGGGGGTGAGCAGGGCTGCATCCTCTTCCCAGTCCAAGGCTCCTGCCAAGAAGACACCCTGATGTGTCAGCCCGGGTTGACTCCCACATTCCAGTAGGAGGAAGGCTAGCTTACTACTTCCAGGCCTGGAAGTCTGTTACCTCAGACAAGTGGGTCCTGGAGGTAGTAAGCCGGGAACTGTCCCTCTGTTTCAGAAGGTTTCCAGAATTGAGGACCAGGTCTTTTCCACCTGCATCCATTTCAGAGACCCTTGCTCTAGAGGCGGAGGTTTCTTCTCTTCTGGCTTTCAGAGCCATAGAGGTAGTTCCTACTCAGCACAGGGACAAAGGCCTGTACTCCAGGCACTTCCTTACCCCAAAATAGACAGGGGAATGGCGACCCATCCTAGACCTAAGGTATTTGAACAAACACATCTCAAAACCAAAATTCTAAATGGTGACTCTGGGAATAATTCTTTCCTCTCTAAGGCCAGGAGACTGGCTTGCATCCGTGGACCTCAGGGATGCCTACTTCCATATTCCTATCAGGTGCTCTCACCAAAAGTACCTCGGGTCCAAGTTGCCTTCAGGCTACTATCAGTTCAGAGCCATGCCATTCAACCTAACATCAGCTCTAAGGGTGTTCACAAAGTGCCTTGCAGTAGTAGTTGCCTTTCTCAAAAGGCAGGGTATTTCCATTTTCCCATATCTGGACAACTAGCTAATTGTAGGGTTAGTCATCCGACCAGGTCAATTCAGCTCTGCAAATCGCTCAAGACTTGCTCAGTTCTCTGGGGTTTCTTCTCAATCTCCCAAAGTCTGTTCTCGAACCAGTACAACTTCTTACTTTCATAGGGATAGAATTGGATACTATCCAAGCAAAGGCCTTCCTTTCTCTGACAAGAGTAAAGGCCCTAACAGATCTTGCTTCCTCTTTTTTGGCCTCTGGTCTCTTGCCCAGCAAGGCAATCTCTTCAGCTCCTGGGCCACATGGCAGCTTCCACTGTAGTGGTGCAAGGAGCCAGATTTCAGATGAGGGACATTCAGTTCCACCTAAGATCCTTTTGGTCTCAGAAAAAAGACACTCTCGCCAAATTAATTCTAGTGACTCAGACTCTGGGCCAAGCTCTCCAGTGGTGGCTGGACCAGGACAACCTCAGACAAGGAGTTCCATTTCTCTCCCAAGTCCCCTCAGTAGTCCTAACTACAGATGCTTCTCTCCTAGGTTGGGGAGCCCATTTGAGAGCACTTAGGGCTCAAGGGGTCCAGTCTCCACAAGAGTCTCTCCTTCATATCAATCTCCTGGAACTCAGGGTAGTTTTTCTAGCCCTCCAGGTCTTCTCAGAGTAAGTCAGGGGCAAGGTAGTCCAAGTCCGGGACAGACACCACCACCACAGTGTGGTACATTAACAAGCAGAGTGGCACTCTGTCCATGGCCTTGTGCACAGAAGCCATGAAACGTTGGTCTCTAGCCTATTCTCTTCAGACTTCCCTGATAGCAGTTCACCTTTCAAGAAAAGACTATGTACTAGCAGATGCCCTGAGCAGAATCTCCCGGGGGCATCACGAATGGTCCCTGGACCCTCCCATACTGCAGGTCATCTTCTCCAGATGGGGCACTCCAGAGATAGATCTCTGAAGCCCCGGACAATCACCAACGTCCTCTATTTTGTTGCAGACCTCCAGTCCTAGGGACTGTTCCTCTGGATGCTCTCATTCTGGATTGGAAGGGCAGGTTTCTCTATGCCATCCCTCCCTCTGTTGTTCAGAGTCCTGATCAAAATCAGATCTCAACCCTGCACAGTGATACTGGTGGCTCCAGATTGGGCCAGACAGGCTTGGTATCCTCTGCTGCTGTCTCTGGCAGTGTCACGTCTCCTGTCTCTTCCCAAGAGATACAATCTCCTAACCTCCTCTCGGGAGGATCTGGTGCCCCATTCTCCAGTCCCTTAACCTCAAGGCCTGGCTCTTGAAGAGTTAGAATATGCAGGCATGCATCTTCATCTTTCTCAGGGAGTCCTGGATATTTTGAAGGTTTCCAGGAAACCTTCCACTAGAAAAATGTATAATTCCAAATGGAAAAGATTCAGCATTTAGTGTTCTCAGAAGAGCATTGTGCCTGATTCTGCAGGCATTGCTACAGCCTTCGATTATCTGGTTCATCTTAATGGTCTAGGTCTTAGGCCTGCAATTTTGAAGGTTCACTTAGCAGCTGTCTCTGCATTCCCTTCACCAGGGAAGGGCTCTTCTCTGGCATCTCATCCTTTTTTCAGTAAATTTTTCAAAGGCCTGGTTCATATTAACCCTCCCTTTCGAGAGCCTACTCCGGCTTGGAATCTTAATGTCTGCATTGCCCAGCTTATGTAGCCACCCTTTGAACCTCTGGCTTCGGCCAAGCTGAAGTACTTGACCTGGAAAACTGTGTTCCTGGTAGCCATTACTTCTGCCAGACAAATTAGTGAATTACAGGCCATCAGTTGAACCTGACTTAATACCCTTCCATAGGGATAAGATTGTCCTAAGAACCAGTAGGAGGTTCTTGCCCAAAGTGTTATCAGATTTTCATCTGAACCAGTCTCTCTCTTTCTGTGTTTTTCACTGACCATTCTTCTTCAGGGGAAAGAAGATTATACCGTTTGGATGTTAAAAGGGCTCTTAGCTACTACATAGAGCATACTAAGGCACACAGAAATGACTGTCTTCAATTGTTTCTCACTTCTGGTGAAGTGGAGAAAGGTAAGCCTGCTACTAAAAGAACTATTACCAGGTGGATTGTCTCTTGTATAAAATTCTGCTATGACAAATTGGGCAAAACACCCCCTCCAGGCCTGAGGGCTCACTTGGCTAGGGGTACAGCTGCTACTCTGGCTGCAGCCAGAGATATACCCTTGCTAGAAATCTGTAAAGCAGCCACCTGAAAAACAGTCCATACATTCACCAAGCATTACTCTCTGGACATCCAGGCTAGGAGTGATGCTAGGTTTGGCACAGCAGTACTGCAGATCCTGTTCCCAAAGTAGGTTCTGCATTCCCTCCTCCTGGGGGAACTGCTTGGTAGTCTGCATAATGTCAGAACACAGCAAGACTTCATGATGTTTGAAGAAAAAAATACTCACCATATAGAGGATAATGTATGGTCCTCTATCGTTAACCGGTCAGTTAACAGTTGAGAGGTTGCCAGGGCGACCATGTAAACCTCGCGAGCCGTAAGCTCGAGAGGTTTACGCCGCTACGGCAACCTCGATCGTTAAAATTGACCGTTGCCGATAGAGGGACCATACATTATTTTTTATAGTGTATGGTCCCACTATCAAAAATTAAATGACTACGTTTTTAAAAAGTCACATGGCCCTTCAGTCCTTCCCGTCGGTTTCCCTTGATCGGTTCCCCGCCGAAAAAGCATGCACGTAAGACCTCTCGCTGTTGTTAATCTACTCCATGAGCGAGGATCGATAGGTTAACAACATATCTACGTCACATCGATAGGTTAACAACCTTAGGAAATGATGATTTCCTAAGGTTAACAGCGTTCTAACATACATTATAGTAATATTTCTTCTAATGGAGTCTTGCTGTATTCTGACCTCCTTCCCTGCCTCCCCTCTCAGAACCTAGTTTTGGGGAAGTGGGCTGTCAGGTGCAGTGTTGCACCTCAGGGGTGTACCTGGTACCCTCCCTCTTCCGGGTGGGGTAGTTGTTTTATAGTGTATGAGAGAGTACTGTTGTGTATAGAAATTGATGACTGGAATCGGTCTGTTGTGCCTTAGTAGTGATGTCAAACTCCTGTTGTGCTTCACTGAAGACGTCACTACTAACGCACAACACCACTGAATCAGTGCTCACGCTGAAATCTTCTCAGTCATGCTGACCATTGCCAGAGCTGTCGCCTAGTAAGCAGACCTCCGAATGGATGCCCTGAAAACAGCAACAGATAAGAGAATTTTACGTGTCTCTCTCCCTAGGCTACTTGTTTATTTGAAGGGGGATAAAAAAGCATTCGCACTAATCGCGATGCCGCTGTATGCAAGTGCCTTCTCATACACTATAAAAGATTGTGTATGAGCAGGCATACACAGACAAGGGTATGCTTGAAATCTCAAGGTTTCCTTGGTGACAGGAGACCTTTCGAGCTGCGCTCTCGGTCTACTGTCACCAAGGAAACCTCTCGATGCAAGCATACCCTTGTTGTGTGTGCCTGCCCATACACAATCCTCTATATTGTTACTATTATGTTTAATATATTATATTGTCACTACCTTTTTTGTTGGGTTCTCGACTCGAGTCTTATTGGGACCCAGATTATTGCCTTTGGCTATATATTGAACAATTTCCATAGTTTAGTACTTGGTTAGTTTGCTCGTAAGAATCTGATGGTTACACTGGTAAGTACCAGAGACAGAGATTTGAAAACCGAGCTCA
The DNA here is from genome assembly GCA_016271365.2 of Neoceratodus forsteri. Classification (NCBI taxonomy): domain Eukaryota; kingdom Metazoa; phylum Chordata; order Ceratodontiformes; family Ceratodontidae; genus Neoceratodus; species Neoceratodus forsteri. The sequence goes on along the minus strand of JADMNL010000030.1, from coordinate 160,842,745 downwards.
AGCTCAACGTTCTATGCTTTTGCGTAGAGTTAACTCTCTCCTCTCCGGGGCAGTTCAGTTGCTGGGGCTAACTGCATATTGTCAGAATACAGCAAGACTCCATTAGAAGAAACAACATTACTGTGGTAATTTTTTCTTCTCGTACAATGTACATGCCCATGTATTTATGTGGTCAGGACAAAAAGGGAGCGGATGCAGAAACGTGTGTGCAATTTTAAAAGATGATCCCAATACTCCTATTGGGGTACATTTGGCGAAATGTCTCAAAATGTACAATGTGAGCAAAAATGGATATACAGTGGCGTGAAAAAGTATTGGCCCCCTTCCTGATTTTCTCTATTATTGCATATTTGTCACACTGGATGTTTTCAGGTCTTTAGACAAAATGTAATATTAGATAAAGGGAACCTAAGTGAACAAATAACACTTGTTTTTTTTTTTTACTTCATTTATTTAATGAAAACAGTTAACCAACACCAACTGGCACTGTGTGAAAAAGTAATTGCCCCCTTAAACTTAATAACTGGTTACACCACCTTTAGCTGCAATGACTGCAACTAAACGCTTCCTATAATTCAATATCAGTCTTTCACATCGCTGTGGAGGAATTTTAGCCCACTCTTCCTCGCAGAACTGCTTTAATTCAGTAACATTGGTAGGTTTTCGAGCATGAACTGCTCGTTTCAGGTCCTGCCACCGCATCTCTATTGGGTTTAGGTCTGGACTTTGACTAGGCCACTCCAAAACTTTAATTTTACTTCTTTTCAGCCATCCTGATGTGGACTTGCTTTTGTGTTTTGGGTCATTGTCTTGCTGCATGACCCAACTAAGCTTTTTTTTTTTTTTTTTTTTTTAGTTGTTTAACCAGGTATAGCACACTAAGCTGAAAGCTTTTTTTTACTGGAGTGACCTGGGAGCACAAGGAGGTTAAGTGACTTGCTCAGGGTCACACAGTATGCAAGTGGAAGCTGTGGGATTGGAACCCAGGTCTGGTCTGCTGGATGTCACCAGATTTGCAGCTCAGAGCCTTAGACCACTGCGCTATACTGCCTCCTAAAAACCTGCTTCAGCTGACGGACGGATGACCAGACATTCTCCTTAAGAATTTTCTGGTACAGAGCAGAATTCATGGTTCCTTCAATTATGGCAAGTCGTCCAGGTCCTGAGGCAGCAAAGCATCCCCATACCATCACACTACCACCACCATGTTTGACTGTTGGTATGATGTTCTTACTGTGGAATGCTGTGTTTGCTTTACACCAGACATAATGGGATCCATGTCATCCAAAAAGTTCCACTTTGGACTCATCTGTCCATAGAACATTTTCCCAAAAGGCCTGTGGATCATCCAGGTGCTTCTTGGCAAATGAGAGACGAGCATTTATGTTCTTCTTGGTTAGCAGTGGTTTCCGCCTTGCTACTCTCCCATGAAGCCCATTTTTCCCAGTCTCTTTCTGATTGTGGAGTCATGAACACTGACCTTAGCTGAGGCAGGAGAAGCCTGCAGTTCTTTGGGTGTTGTTTTAGGATCCTTTGAGACATCCTGGATGATTTTACGCCGTGCCCTTGGAGTAATTTTGGCAGGCCGCCCACTCCTGGGAAGATTCACTACTGTTCCAAGTGTTCTCCATTTGGAGATTATGACTCTCACTGTGCTGCGATGGAGTTCCAGAGCCTCAGAAATAGCTTTGTAACCCTTTCCAGACTGATAGATAGCAACAACTTTTTTTCTGATCTTTTCAGGAACTTCCTTTGATCGTGGCATAATGTGCTTGTTGAATCTTTGTGCTGGCAGCGGTCAAAATAAGTGAGGTTTATATTGAGCAGGGCTGGCTGTAATCAAGCCTGGCTGTGTTCAATCAGCTGACTCTAATTATCCCTTTAATTGGGTTGATTTAACTAGGGGGCAATTACTTTTTCACACAGTGCCAGTTGGTGTTGGTTAACTTTTTTCATTAAATAATTAAGTAGTAAAAAAAAAAAAAAGTGTTGTTTGTTCACTCAGGTTCCCTTTATCTAATATTACATTTTGTCTAAAGACCTGAAAACATCCAGTGTGACAAATATGCAGTAATAGAGAAAATCAGGAAGGGGGCAAATACTTTTTCATGCCACTGTATACCATGAAAGCTTTACATTCACCTGGCTTAAATGATTGTTTGGACATTACAGTGTTGCTTTAAAGTCCCTTCCCTAAATCTTCCCCTTCCCCCTTCCCCTTGTCATATTATCTTTATAAAAACATCTGCTGTTCTGTATATTTAATACACGAAACTGCTTGTCTGTAACTAAGTTGTACCTGCACTGATGTGTGCATGATAGCGGTTTTCTTAAATATTTTGTATATGCTTTTCACTGAGATTTGAGATTAAATTGTGGATTATTGCACTGTTCCTTTAAATATGGTGAAATAAGACAGCATGAATAGCAGACAGGCCACTCCCTCTGAGGAAGGGTCATGAGCAGACCAGAAGCACCGGGGATCCTGTAGCCGCGGGCTCCATGTTTTTGAACTTTATCTATGTGTGCTGACTTTATTTTCTGTATTGTGCATCTGTGCTCCTCCCATATGTGTTTTATATATACATATAGTTGCATGGACACTTCTGTGTTAAATCCCAAAGTTTGCATTTGAATAACTTTGCTACTGTTTGTCCAATTTGCCTGAAATTTTGCCTGTGTGGCCTCCGATAGGTCTCTGGATCTGGAAAGTTGCATTCCGGTTGGATGCACGGTTGTGGAACCATAGAGTGTCCAAAAAGTGAAAATTACCAACTTTGCTCTTTTTTTTTTTTCCCCGGTTGGGCATAATGGACTGAATACGTCTGAGTGGATTCAGATTTGCCTGTCTATATGTGGCCTTGGTTAAACTATTTGCCTTTTGAAGATTTGGCGAAAAAATATTAATCTGTTCAAAAGTTGTGCAAGTTTTTCATGTCCCATTGTAGCCTATGGGAAAATGTGAATGTGCATTACGAAAACCTTCGCAATCACTTTTGTTGTCGTGCTCCCTGCATTTGTTTTCGTGCTCCCGCCATCTTGTTTTCAGTTAGCGAGAGAGACAAAAAGTGGTAACTCAAAAAATAATGCCCTTTGGTAAACACCAACAGTTGTTTACCTAATCGGGCCCTTAGGAACATGACCCTGGCATTAGTTTTTCAGTAGGTGGTCTGGAAATATTTTTCAAACTTTTCCACCATTCTGCCATTTTGTTGTCACGATAACATTTTTGGTTGCCGCAGCAATAATCGCGATCAAAAAAAAAAAAAAGGAACCTCAACATTTTTCTGTGCTCAACAACATTCCCATTATAGAGATAGGAGTGCCGCAAACACATTAGTTATTGCGAAAACACTGCACCAACACGTTTTCTTTGTCACTTCATTGTGCCGAGGTGGACTGTGGTTTTGGGCTGAAATTTGCAGGGTGGCAAGCCCTGGTCCCACAGATGTGCCTTTTGGTGGTTTTGTTCCAATACATTCAATGGGCCCATAGTTACAACTTTCCGAAGTTGAGAAATTTCCCATAGGATAACATTGCGATGCCTTTCAGCACTCATATCTCAAACAATTTTATATAGATTTGTCGCTACCCGCAGCTTAGCTGGACTAAGCATGCATGGAGGTGTGGAAGTCATGATTACAGCTGCAGTGGAATTTTTTTCATAGGTTGTACGGCTACCAAGATATTGGCACAGTAGTGTTACAAGGGTTCCTTTTCAGTACTTATGGGGCTGCTGTATGGCTCCGTATTTATGTTTAAGTTGGAGCGCACATATGCATACCGTTATGCAAAAAATGGACAACGTGAAGGGAGCGCAGGGCCCGTGTGCCCACAAACACATACCACTAACTACTTATATCATACTTTCTCGAAAAGAAGGGAAATTTATTGTAAAAAAAACACTCCGTTAATGCATCAGTTAGGGTTGATGCCACAGCGACAAAAATTTGGAAATTCGATGTTGGGGTTACCACCGCACCCCCACTCCCCAGGCATTGGGGTGTGCCATGGGGTCATCCGACCTAACTCACCCCATTCTCCTATACTGTAGTGTGTCCGCTTGTTTACACGTGGAATGGGGTGAGAGTTGGGCCTGACAACCCCATGGCACAGCTTTACAAAGTTGAGAAATTTCCTATAGGATAACATTGCAGCATCTACGCCACCTTTCGGCGCCCGTATCGCAAACTGTTCGAGATGCGGATTTTTCACTACCCGCAGCTTAGTCCACCTTTAGGTGGACTAAGCACGCATGGAGGTTTTGAGAACATGATTACAAGTGCAGTGAAATTTTTCCCATACTTGCTACGGTTACTGAGATATTGCCAAATAAGTGTTACAAGGATTTTTTTTCAGTACTATGGGGCTTCTGTATGGCTCAGTATTTAAGTGGAAGCGAAGGGCTCGCACTCCCACAGACGCACATCATTATGCATCAGTTAGAGCTGATTGATGTGTCTGCGACAAAAGTTTGGAAATTCCATGTTAGGGTTACCACCCCCACCACCCCACCCTACAGGCACCAAGAGCCATTGGGTCGTGCTGTGGGGTCATTGGACCCAACTCTCACCCCATTCTCCTATACTGTAGAGTGTCAGCTTGTTTATAGATGGAATGGGGGAGAGTTGGGCCTGACGACCCCATGGCACACCCCAATGCCTGTTGGTGCCTGTTGTGGTGGTAACTCCAACATGGAATTTCCAAACTTTGTTGCTGTGACATCAATCCTAACTGATGCATTAATGAAGTTTTTTGCAATGAGAGAGAGGAGTGTGTATGTATATGTGTGTGTGTGTGTGTATGTATATATCTATATATATATATATATATATAAAATATATATGTGTGTGTGTGCGTATATATGTGTGTGTGTGTGTGTGTGTGCGCGTATATGTATATGTGTGCGTATATATGTGTGTGTGTGTGTATATATGTATATATATGTGTGTGTGTGTGTGAGTATATATATATATATATATATATATATATATATATATATATGTATATATAAAAACATTATATTGATATATTTGGATCTAAATGCATTGATACTGCCAAAGGCTATGGATGTAGTGTCCCCAGACAGTGGCAGAGTCAAACTGCTGGACTTTCTGGAGGTATTCTCACCTTGTATGTTGTATTCATAACGGCTGTATTCTGCCTTCTGTTTCCACATGTTTTGAAAATACCTGCATGTAACATGAAATGCTGGTGCATTTTGATGATGTACTGTGTAATGGAGTGTAGTGAATTCTGCTTTCTGAAGCAGAGCCTGGTTTCAAGATCACGTACTGTCTCTTGGGGGTTTGTAAATGTAAAGCCAGCAATTCTGTTGTCCGTTTGTCCATTTTTAGACTAGCAAGTGCTCTACTAAGGATTTAAAAGCTGTTGGCACATCTGTTTTAGCCATCGTGTTGAGGATTCATATTTCCTAGATGCCCCTCCCTCTTTACTGATTTCACACTGGAGCACTTCACACAGTAAACTTCATTTTTTGAGGCATGTACTTTGGAACAGGGCATGTATTCTTACAGCCACAGGGACTTTTTTGGAATTCCATCCCCTGCTAGGGACTGTGTTGTAATGTTAGGCTGTCTCATTTTAAATTTAGATAAGTTTCAGCATAATGGGAGTACATGGGGTGCGGCACGTTCCTTTGACTCTCTCAGATCCCGTAAGACGGTGCATTCTTTTAAGGCCCCCCGTGCCTTTGTGTTTACCTTTAACAAATGGCTCAAAAGGCATCCTTAAGCAGTAGGAAGGTTTCCCACCTGGTGCCTGACTAATGGTCAGCGTCTCTGCAAATATCCAGCACCACCCTCAGTATAAAAGCAATTTATTTAGTTGTCGTTTGTATGTAAGAGGGCATCAGTCCATTATCTTCAGTACTTGTATACATTCTTGTGCTAAAATATAGAAAGCAACCCCAAAGGAGACTCCTTTGCGATAAGTGTCAACAGGGACGTGTGTTGAGAAACATTTTTTTTTTTTTTTTTTTTTAAGTTATGCGAGCTACATGTGAAATACAAGCCATTGTTTGGTGTCATTAGTTGCGCATGTGTGTAGTAGCTTTTTTTTTTTTTCATTTTTCCTTTTCCTTCTGGTTATAGCTCACTAAATATATGCTATATACTTATTCTCTGTATGCCTTTTAACTCCTTGTGCTTCATACGTGGGATCTTCCTGTGACTTCGTGATCATAAATTTGTATTGACTTATTGTATCTTTTTCACTATATTATCTTTTATCCTGTGCACCCTGTTTGTACCCAAGTGTGTTCTCTGAATTGGCTTTATATGCTGTCCTACCCAGGACCTCCTTGTAAATGAGCTTTGCTCTGTGGAGTTTTCCTGGTTAAAAAAAAAAAAATACAAATACAGATTGTCCTTTTCTGTTTGTTTTTCAGCTGCTGTGGTTAATGGCAATGCAGTGTAATCCTTAGATGCTCTTTCCTCATTGGATGTAAAATTTCTGGGTGGGTAGGAGAGAGTGTGGGGGGAGGCATCTACATTCTTGGAAGTATTTCCTTTTGGGATTCACCAGTGGCTCAGTTCTCAGGGATCTGGAGACCAAATGGTGAGTTTAGACCCTCAAGGCATGCACACAGTTCTTGATTATGCTGTGTACTGCTGTTGCTATTCTAACTGGCCCCTTCCCCCACCCTATATCTAACACACAGCTGGCCCGCAGAAAGAAAGGGGGGGGGGCAACAACAGCAAGGAGTAAGAGCTAGTTGGTATGTTTTGTGTGTGTGCTTGTGGGAAGCACATGGGGGAGACATCTGTGGCTGGGTTTGTTCTTGGCTGAGCTGTAGACCCCATAAGTGGTTGTTTTTTTGGCCCTGTCTGTAGGTTACTGTAGGAAGAGTCGTATGATTTTTCCTTTTTCTTCCAATTCGATAGAATCCTCGTTTGTAATCTTATTTGTGACACATACGGTATTGCGAACAACATGTGCTGTGTAATCAGAATCGGCTCATACTCTGTGCTGTTATGAGTCACTCATCTCCCCTGGTCAGCTTCTAGACTCTGCCAGCATCAAATAAGGAACGTGAAGCTCTTTTATTTATTTATATATGTAATCTTATTCTTTTCTCTTCTCCTTTTAACAAGAGTTTTTCAAAAACCTTTAAGAACGAGTTCACAGCATCCAGTGGGGCATGTCATCGGAGCACAGGTACACATGTGTATTCGCAGGATTTTAATTTACATTGTGTTTAGGATCAAGCTGTATTGCTAGGGTGTAGTCAATCCAGAATAATTTGTTTGTTTATTTTTAGGAAATGGGCATTTTTTTGGACTGGCTTTTCAGCGCAGGAGCAGTGTTACAGCATGCAGCCCCTGGTACCTGGACTCGCATTCCAAACTTAGAGCATTAGGAGAAGCACAAGCGTCCCAGCAGATGCGCTTCTGTGGGGAGGAGGAGGAGCCATATGACCTTTACTGCCATCTCAGAGACCACAGGTGGCAGTGTAGCTGGGAATAGTGCTTTTTGGGGGGGGGGGGGGTGCAAGCATGGTGCCTTCATTTGCTTTCTAGAGGGTGGGTACTAGGGAGAAAATGGGAGAAGTAAGGTCCTTTTGCCAGAAGAAGCCGCCTCACCCACTGGCAGCCCAGTTTGGGGCGCACAGACCTCAGGCTTCTGTCTGCATCCAACTCCCAAACTCCTCCTTAAGGGGCATGATACAGAGCCGAAAGCTGGCCCTGGAGGAGAGCCCCATCTGTGTAGGGTTTGGAGGTCCCTAACTTGACAGGATCATTTCCAGGGGCTCAGGGTAAGTGGCGAGCAGCAACCTGGGGTTAGATGGGAGGTGTGCAGTCAGCACATAACACTTGAGGTAAAATAAATGCAAGGAGGTCTGAGAGATGCATAGATACAGACACAGTAATAACAATCAGCCCATCCAGTCTGCTCACCCTGCCTAACTACTGTGCACTGGTCATCCCTTGCCTTTGTGTCTGAACCCCCTTTTCTGACTGAGGGAGGCAGTATAGCGCAGTGGTTTAAGGCTCTGCGCTGCAGATCTGGTGACATCCAGCAAACCAGACCTGGGTTTGAATCCAACAGCTTCCACTTACATACTGTGCGACCCTGAACAAGTCACTTAACTTCCCTGTGCTCCCAGGTCGCACCTGTTTATATTAAAAAAAAAAAAAAGCTTTCAGCTATAACCAAATTGTTCTGTCTGTCCTCAATGAGACGAAGTACCTTTGGAAATGAGTCTCTGGCTCAAAGGTTGTAAACCAATTATACAAATAAACAGTGTGCTAATCCTGGTTAAACAACTTAAAAAAAAAAAAAAAAAAAAAAAAAAAATTGCTTGAAGCTGTTCACTGATTTGCCCTGTACCACTCCACTTGTCCACCATGCTTTCTGTGAAAAAGTGCTTATGGACATCCCTATTGAGTCTTCCCACCCCGATGAGTTTATGAACGTCCCTATTGAATCCCACCCTCCCCCACGAGTTGAAGTGCATGCCCTCTCTTCCCTGTAGTTGGACTTGAGAGAAAAGTTCCTTGGCATCAACCTTATTTATTCCGTGCAGGAACTTGTATGTCTGAATCCTGTCTCCCCTTTCCCTCCCTTTCTCAAGGGTTTACATGTTGAAGTCCTGCAGCCCCTCCATGTGTCTTGCCCCTAGTCCATGAACCATCTGGGTTGTCCTGCATTGTACTTGTAACCCCCGGACTCCTGCCTTTTTGCAAAACGACAGATGGCATGCTGTTGAAGCTGACAGCAGTGCCTGGTGGGGACTGGGTTCGGGGAGGATTAGGTTACTCGGCACAGGGGGCCTAGGTTTGGCTATTCTGCATAGGGGCATCCAAGTAAATCCGAACACAGGAAGCAATAACTAATGTCCAGAACCAGGAATGGGATTCTACAGTGTGGCTTTTATTCGCATCCAAACTGAACAAACAAAGCATAGACGGACCCCCACGGGGCTACATTCCTGGTAATGCAGATTAGAGACAACAGGACACTTCTTCACATTTCCAGCCCTCAGGCTCTAAACCCACCAGGCACACAGCCCGGACTTGCACGCAGCTTTGGGTACACAGCCTGACTTGTACACTACTTGGGTTTTCCCACTGGCCCGGCCCCCCGCTCCCCCGCTGGCTACTTGATCCGCGGTCCATTATGGGAATGAACCAGTTTTCCAATTGGTGGCTCCCCAAACCACCTTAGAGCCTTCGACTCCTAGAGGGAATTTTCCTTCCAATCCCACGTCTGGGTACTTCCCTCACCATTGGCCAGGTGCATGAGGCAAAGTAGAAATCCACAGAGCAAATCCATAGAGGTGGACCTGGTTACTAAAGATGGGGGGTCTCCCACCTCCACCTCCCACAATCCATACCCGGCCATTTCTCTGGAAACTAAACTCTCTTCTGAAAGCTTGGCAATGTAGATTACTGGGTAGACGTATGTCACATTTCCTCTATATGTCTTGACTTCCCCTATGTGCGGGACTTGAACATACTTTTACTTTTGGCTAAGCCTATTACTCTAGGCCTCCCACTACTTCAGTAGTCCAATCCCCACTATCACACAAGTCCCAGGGTGAAACATGGGCCCTTTAGAAAGAGCAGAAACTCACCCTCCGGTTGCAGGTGCCCCACAGGCGATTCACGAAATCTTCTAATTTCCCACACTCCTGGCAAAATAAGGCAGCTTCTCCACTACCAGAAGCCAGGGGATTGCCCCTGGAATATGCAGGCTAAACTTGATGGGGCACTGAGACCCGATTCCGCGGTCTCCACCAATTTAAAATTGCTCACTGTGTCTCTCTTTAGGTGGAAACACACCCCTTTTCCCTGAATGTAGTAGCCCTATGTCAGGGCTGAGGCTCCAAGAGCCTAACACAGAGCTGCTGTGCTCCTCTCACTGCAAGCTCCAAACTCCAACTGACTCAGACTACTGTTCAAACCTCCCAACATTCTACTCCAACTCCCTACTGCGGATTCCATTGTGGCTCATGCAGCTGCGATAGTTCTATGGTGATGTCATCCCTCAGTCTCAGCTGAGACTGAGAACAGAGTGAGACAGTGTGAAACCCATTTAACTGGAGTTTCACAAGCTGCCTTCCCTGCCTACCACTAGGTCTTACTGGGATTCTAGTAACCCCGGGTAACAAGGGGTTACATACTGCTTCCACTTTGTCGCAGTCTTTCCTCGGGTGTAAGGCAAGACGAGGCAAAATTTATTTAAAAGACACCCAATCCCAGAGGCTCTGGGCGCCGTACAAATTCTTAAACAGAGTCTAGACATAATAAACGTACAAATTTATACATAATAAAATACAAAATCTGATAAAATCACAAACTTTGCCATCAGTATTAATCTAAATGTCAAAAGCTATAGAAAAAAGAAAAGTCTTCAGCTGGGCCTTAAAAATATCTACTGTGGGGGCTTCCCTGACCATAATTGGCAAAGAATTCCACAGAGCGTTTAGCGCCGCGGCTCCTGTTCTATTGCCAGCGGATTTAAGCCTTGTTCTGGGAATGGCCAGGAAGCCACCACTAGAGGAACAAAGAGGGCGGGTGGAGAGGACAGGTAACAGAAAGTCTAACAGGTAACCGGGGCCCAGCCCGTGTAGGGCCTTATAGGTGAGAAGACCCACCTTAAAGAGGACTCTCCACCTGACTGGCAGCCAATGCAACTCGCATAGAACCGGTGTAATATGACAAAACTTTTGCTGCCCAGTCAGCAACCAGGCAGCTGCGTTTTGCACCAGCTGCAGTCTGCAGAGAGATCCTCCTGTGACCCCGAGATAGAGCGCGTTACAGTAATCAAGCCTTGATGTGACTAAGGCATGTATCAAGGTAGGGAGGTCCAGAGGCGGAACAAGGGGCTTAATCCTGGCAATGTTTCTTAGATGGAAAAACAGATACGAACCGTGGAGGATATTTGAGCCTCCATGGTTAAGTCCCTGTCCAGAATCATTCCCAGATTTCGCACCCAAGAGGAGGCCTTCACTGACACAGCTCCAAGAACAAGCCCAGTTTCTGAGTCAGAGGCCATCCTATCACGAACTCTGTTCGAGACTACTACCAATACCTCCGTCTTATCGAGGTTCAGTCACAATCAGCTGGAGGCCATCCAGTCGTTAATCTCGGCCAGACAGATGTTAAACACATCCACTGCATTTGATGTTCCTGGGGCAAAGGAAAGATATAGCTGAGTATCATCAGCATAGCAATGAAAACTCAGACCATACTTCCTAATGATCCCTCCCAGAGGCAGCATGTACACTGCGAACAGCATTGGGGCCAGTACCGATCCTTGAGGGACTCCGCAAAAAAGGAGACTGGGTATAGATGAACCTCATGCAGTATTCCAGGTGTCACACCAGTGATCGTGGGAGGATCACCTCTAGACTTCAACTACATATCCCCATTCTAACCCCTGGAATCGCACAGTATGATTTAACTAATGCAGCAATCAGCCTTCAGTGTTGAACTGCCATGGAGAGATAGAATTTATGCAAATAATGGAACTCTGGCACCAGCCAGTTTCAAACTGCTGCACTCTGACCTCTCTCGATTCTTTACTCCACCTGCCAGTTAAGACGCCTCAGAGAGCTCTCCTCGACTTTCTTTAATTACTTGTTTTGGGCGATAAGTACCATTTTTACTTTATTCTTAAATTGCTGCCCTTATAGTTTAGTATAGTTATTTGGGTTAGTTTTACTTGTTTTTTGTTTCCTCGTAGGTTCTGTGGAACCATGGGGAACCGCTGTTGGAGTTTTTTTTACCTCTTATTTAGTCTTTTTCACTGTTTATTTACAGTTCCTTTCAGGATCCATATACTACATACTAACATACTAAAAACCAGCAGACTAGGCCCCATGGTCTGTCGTGTCGGCTCGGTAACCAGCACCTCTGCTGGGTGTTCGATTTGCCGTGCACCCCGCCCCAATGGGCTGCACCAAAAAACATCCAGCGCCCCTCCCTGGAGAGGGACTTCCACAGCTTCAGTTTCTCCCTGTACCTGTCCCACCCCCCTCTTGAATCCCTCCACGGTGCCCTCCTCCACCAGGCTCATGGGCAGCGCATTCCATGGATCCACCATCCTTTCAGTGAAGTGGCGCCTCCTTCGCTCCCCCTGTAACACCCCCGCTTCTACTCATGCCCCTGATTCTCTCTCTCTCCCCCTTCTTAACCTGAACACCTCCTTGGCTCCCCCTTATTGATTCCCTTTATATACTTAAAGACCTCTATCATGTCCCCCCATCTCTCCTTTCCTCCAGTGTGTACAGGTTGAGCTCCTTCAGTCTCTCCTCATAGTGTCTACTCCCCATGCCCCAGATCATCCTGGTCGCCCTCCTCTGGACCCTCTCCAGCAGTGCAGTGTCTCTCTTTAGGTGCGGTCTCCAATTGCACCCAGTACTCGAGGTGCAGCCTGACCAGGCCATTATACAGAGGGAGGATCACCTCCCTCTTCCTGGAGATAATCCCCTTGGCGATGCAGCCCAGCATCCTGCTCGCCTTTGCTGCTGCTCTTCGACAAGTCTCAGAGTTGTTCATTTTGATATCCACCACCACCACCCCCAGGTCTCTCTGTCCCAACGAGGCCTGTAGTGTGTCTCCCCTCCGGATGTATGCATGCCCCGGGTTTCTGACCCCCAGATGCAGCACCCTGCACGTCCCTTCATTAAACTTCAGTCCCCACCTCCTCAGCCACCTCTCCAGGGCATCTAGGTCCCCCTGAAGGGCCACTCTACCCTCCTCCCCATCCGCCAATGCTCCCGGCTTAGAGTCGTCCGCAAAGAGACTGTTTACTCCTAATAGCCCTCCCATTGTCCGAGACATAGGCAGTGAACAGGAGTAGCCCCAGGACCGGTCCGTGGGGGGCCCCCAATGACCCTTTTGGGGGAGGAGACTGTCCCACCAACCACTACTCTCTGTACGCTCCCTGAGAGCCAATTTTCTATCCACCTGAGCAACTACCCACCCCCATCTTTCCCAGCAGGCCATTGTGAGGGACCAAATCAAATGCCTTGCTGAAGTCCAGATAGAGGACGTCCACCGGCCTATTTCGGTCCAGAGCACTCGTCACCCACTCGTAGAATTCCACAAAGTTGGTCTGGCACGATCTCCCCGGAACAAAGCCATACTGCCTATCGTCGAGGTGCCCATCTGTTCCAGCTGCCCCCCAAGCCTCTCCTTGATGATACCCTCCATCACCTAGCCTACCACGGATGTCAGGCTAACAGCCCTGTAGTTCCCCATCTCCTGTCTAGCCCCCCCCCCACCTTTGTGGATAGGCACAACATGGGCTTCCCTCCAGTCATGAGGCACCCACCCTGTCTGCAGAGAGATGTTGAAGAGTGGAGCTGCCAGCACATCCACCAGCTCCCTCGGATGAAGCTCCTCTGGCCCCGGCGCATCTCAGTCTTTAATGACCAGAGGGCCACACTCACCCTATCCACTGTGATTACGCCCTCCCAGCCCTCACCTCATCTGCCTGTCTCTCTCTTCAACCCCCCCCCACAGTTTAGGCCCATCACCCACCCTAACCTCTGCTGGTCCACCAGACTCCAAGTGACCTGCCTTTTTTGTGGGCTCACTATCCCGCCTGTCGGGAAGTATGGACCCTCCCTCCCCCCGATAAAAACTGAGGCAAAGCACTCATTTATTACCTCAACTTGCTCCCCCGCATCGTGAGCCCATCCCTCCCCAGTCCTAATCCTGCTGATCTGTGCCCTCACGTCCCTTTTCTCCCCCTATATATCTAAAGAACCCACACCCCACCCCAGATATCCCTGGCCAGATTTTGCTCCATCCTCACCTTGGCCGGTCTTACCACCCTGGTGACCCTCCTGGATATCAGCTTGTACTCTCCCCACTCTTTTTCTTCTCCCCTTGAGTTCTTTAAGCACGCATAGGCAGCCTTTTTCTCCCTCACCACCTCCTGAACCTCCTGGGTCCACCAACACGGCTTTCTGGCCCTACAGTGCTTGCGCCTCACCCTAGCACAGGTCCTGTTAGCTTCCTGCACCCCCTTCTTAATGGTCTCCCAGCGTCCATATCTGGCCTTAACTCATCCAAGTACTCCTGAAGAATCCTCCCCATGCCCTCGAAGTCCGCTCCCATAAAGTCTATTACCACTATATTCGTGTGGTTTCCAGCCCTTCCCCTTTACAAGTTTAAACCCCACCTCTCGCAGATGAAACCAGCCAGTTTCAGTTTAAAGATCTCGCTCCCCTCCAAGATGAGGTGGAGCCTATCCCTGGCATATTTTTTTATTTTTATTTTAGCTTTTGTTGACCGGGTAAGTGCACTAGACAAATCCTGCCTATTTTCAGGCACGACCCGGGGGAGCGGGATACAGATGAATGCAACTGACCTTGAACCAGATTAAGCTGTTAACCACTTATCCTCCCAGGTTGCTCCCCAGTCCCTCACCAACCCATATCCCCCAGCCTCGCACCACTCCCTAAGCCACTGGTTCACCACTCTTAAGTTTTTGCTTGTTCTCCACACTCACCCTTGGCACTGGCAGTATTTCTGAGAAGGAGATAGAACATCCTATAGAGTGGCAAACCCTGGCCAGCTCCCGAAATCTTGCCTGTATCTCCAGTTCACTATTCCTATCTAAGTTGTTTGTTCCCAGGTGCACCAGAAAGTCCGGGGAGCCCCGGCATTCCCTCGCCATTGAGTAAGGCAGGAATTTGGCCTTGTGCACAGGCAGGCCCAGGATACATCTAACCTTGACTGGGCTGATTTTTCTCTCCCCCTCCCACTGGATACCCCGATCACGGAATCTCCCAACAGGAGCACCTTCACCTCTCCCCTTCCCCCCAAGTTACTATGCCATTTGTGCCTGTCCAGGTTCCTTCTTCTGTCCATGCCCCCCAGCTGGCTCCTCTCACCCTGCACAGCCTGGGTGTCACAAGTCACCCTATGTCGCTTCCCAGATTCTTCCCTCCCCCAACCTGTTGTCCAACCCCTGCCAGATTTCCTTTACTGTGCTCTCTCTCTTCCCACCCACCCCCCTTCGGTTTTGTGTTATCCGAATCCTCTGCTAGAGTATCCTCTACTGCATCCCTATCCACCTACCCCTCCCTCGACTGATTGCCCT
This sequence comes from Neoceratodus forsteri, assembly GCA_016271365.2. NCBI lineage: Eukaryota > Metazoa > Chordata > Ceratodontiformes > Ceratodontidae > Neoceratodus > Neoceratodus forsteri. The sequence continues at coordinate 160,827,661 of JADMNL010000030.1, read as the reverse complement.
CCCTTGATACTGGCCTGTCCAGTGTCCTGCCCACTTGCCCTGTTTTCACTTTGTGCTTCCCCATCTGCAGTACTTCCCTCAGTCCCTGACTCCTTCTCCCGAGCTGCTGCCTTGTTCCCCATGTCTCTCCCCCTTGCAATTTTGGTCCTCCACTCTGTCACCCTCTGCTTCTTGACCGACCCCCAAAAAATTCGCCTCCCCATCTTCCAAGTGCAGCAGGGCAAACTGATTTGTAAGTGTGATGCCTGCCCCAGGTTGCCCCCGTCTCTCTCACCCCCCACCCAAATTGGTTCCCTCTCGGCATCCCCATCCACCCTGAGGGGTTTCTTGAGGTTGCATTTTTTGTGTTCCACTCCCCCTGAGCATCCGTGTGGCCCTTGCCCCCCCACTCCTGCCCCTCTCCCTAGGGCCAGGCCATCCTGTCTTGGTGTAGTAACATATGTTTCCACTCTCCCTCCAGCTGCCTCCTGATCCCCTCAACCGCCTCCTTAAGACATGCCAACTGAAAACACACTGGGCATCCTCCGAACCTCCATGCCTAATCTAGTACTATGGCTGCCCCACACCCTGTACACCCAACCACTGTACCAAAGATGCCTGCTCTTGCAACATGTGAACCCATCCCCATCCTAGCGGCCAAACAAAGGGAGGGTAATCTAGTTTCTCAACAGTATTGGGCCAGTCCCTTGATAGGCAAGTCGTGAGCCCTAGACAATCTCTTAGTCAATAGATGTGATCCCTGGGGAAGCAATAATATCCCCACCCCCAGGCAGCAACCAAGTTTAGTGGTTTTTATTTTATTTAGTTTGCAGTTCCTTTTCTTGTCAGGGAACCTTCAAGCGCCCAGTTCCTTTTTCCTTTTGGGGAACTGATCGCTTTTATTTCTATTTGAATTTATCGGTTCAGGGAACCGATTGCTTTGTTTAAAGGTAGTGGTTTAAAATCTTAATGTCAGAGGTTTTAAAACCTAAGAAAAAGAGTGGACCCACTGGTTTTAAAAACTGTATTAGTTGTGGCCAGATGGTGGCCAAAGCAGATGGGCATGACCTCTGTATTTTCTGCTTGGGGACTAGCCATATTTTCTCTAACTGTGCTATCTACAAGACTTTTTTTCCCAAAAACTCTTAAGAAAAGGGATAAGAAATTAGAAGAGATGGCAACTACTTCTGAGGATTTCCTGCCCATCTCCTCTTCTAAAAAAGATAAGGACAGGCCAAAGGAATCAGTGGACCCAAAATCCACAGAAAAAACTGACATCGGTAAAACTAAAAGGCCTGTAGAACTGGCTAGTGAACTAGTTCCCACTAAGAAAAAACATAAAGAAAAACATTTCGCTGCATCTCCGGCCGAGAAGGCGAAGGAGCTCTCCGCAGGCAAAACACTTATGCCCTCTGCCGAGCACATTGCAAAGGCACTGCAGGTTCTCAGGCCCTACAAACTGTGATACCGGTTCTTACCCCGGTTCCAGAGGATCAGGAACCCTTGTATATCTATAACAATCCAGAGGGAGAGGACCCATTGAACCTGGGGTATCCCCTGAACAGGACATTGGTTCCCCACCTAGGGGTCCAGAAGATTATACCTCACACTACTCATTTGTGAAGTAAATGGTAGAGACACTGAATCTCCCAATCCGGGAGACGGAAGACGATGGAGAGGAAGCTCACTTCTTAGAAATGGGGCTAGTACCAACTAAACGTTAAGTACTCCCCATACATAAATCCCTGAGGAAAGCACTGCTGCACATTTTACCCCCTCCCGTTTACTATCCAAGGGGTGGACAAAACCGTTGATAAAAATGCAGCAGTGGACCAGTCCAGTTGATATTTATTACACCATCCTGATCATGGAGTGGTTCAGGCAGCAGCTTGTGACAAAGCTAGGATACCTTTGTCACCCCATCCCCCATACAAGGATTCCAAGAAATTGGATGGGATGGGGAAGAAAGGCTATCTGGCTGCCTCACAACTTGTGACAAGCCAACTACATGGCTTATGCAGTGCAGTACCAAAAGACTTTATGGAATACTGTTCTGGCACTAAGTCCCAGGTGATGTGACAGTGGACCTGGTGGATACTGCTAGGCCGGCACTGGATGCCATTAAATATCAGTTCCACATGGCTGAGGACACTAATGATACTGCAGCCAGGCTCATTGCTCTACCTCCATGAGAAGGTTTCCGTGGCTTAGGGCCAACAAATTTGACCCAGGACACACAGACCAAGGCAATGGATTTTCCCTGTGAGGGTGATTCCCTTTTTAGGGATAAAACTGAAGCCTGTATGAAGAAGGTGGAGGAATATAAGGCCCACCTATATGAGCAACTCCACCAAGGAAAATTCCTCTACTTCTTTTAGGTCCCAGTTACAGGGGAGGCAGGGGTAGGGGATCCTACTCCAGGCCTTTTTTCAGGCACAAGCAGTGCCAGACTACCAGCTACCCAGGGGGTACTTCAGAGGTGGGGGCAGGAGGTTCATAAGACAGTCAGCCCAGGTACCTCAAGTGCAGTCCCAGCCAAAACAGAATCCCTAACAGACTGGCATAGGTCTCCTCCCCCTGCCCCTTCCAGTAGGAGGTGGATTGGCTCACTACCTCCAAGCTTGACATGCGATCACCACAGAGAAGTGGGTTTTGGAGGTACTGATCCAAGGGCGGTCTCTAAGCTTCAAATCCCACTGCAAACTTTGCCCCAGCAACCCCTGCAGACAAAATTCTCCTAGAGCCAGAGGTGGCAGACCTGTTGGCAATCAAGTCTTGAACCTCGTGACACTATATTGATTTCATGATGCCTACCCTGTGATCTCTATCTGTATTGTACTGTTTTGTCCTTGACTTGAAACCTTTGAAAATTAGTCTGAGTCAAAGGTATTAATCCTAATCGAAATAAATAAATCAAAGTAGTGGAGCATGTATTCTTGTTACAGAGGGGAAAGATATTTCCTCACTCAGAAAAAAAATGGGGACTGGTGACCTTTTCTGGATCTGAGACTCCTAAATGGGTATATACTGAAATCAAAGTTCAAGGTAGTGACTCTGGCTGTGATCATCCCCACATTGCAAAAGGGGATTGGTTGGCATCCTTAGACCTAAAAGATGCATCCTTTCAAATTCCTATCAGACCGAGCCACAGAAAGTACCCAAGGTTCAGACTACCCTCCGGTCACTACCAGTTTGCAGCAATGCCATTTGGCTTAACCTCTGCCCCCAGGGCATTCACAAAGGGTCTGACCATGGTTGTGGCACACTTAGGGAGTGACTGTGTTTCCATACCTGGACGACTGGCTAGTTGTAGGCCCATACCTGTAGCATACCAGAAAAGCTCTGGCCCTTACCAGGAACACATTAGAGTCTCTGGGATTTCTCATAAACCTACAGAAGTCCCAGCACGAAGCAGTTTGGCTTCTGGACTTCGTTGGAGCTGAATTGGACACCAGTCAAGGCAGAGCATTTCTCCCTCAGGACAGGGTGAACAGTATCCCACAGATAGGATAATTCCAGCTAAACAGTACCAGGCCAGCCACATGGCAGCTGCCGCAGCAGTTGTTCCAGGATCCAGATTTCGGATGAGACATCCAGTTCCACTTACGAGTTCAGTGGTCTGAGAAAAAGAATGCCCTAGCCAAATTGGTGCCAGTCACAAGCACCCTACTGCAGGCCCTGCAGTGGTGGTTGGAAAAGGAAAACCTCAGGGAAGGAATCCCTTTTCTAAAGGAGCATCTCTCTGTACTCACAGCAAATGCCTTCCTGCTAGGGTGGGGGGGGCACATGCTTTACCTAACAGCTAGGGGAACATGGTCCCCTTGGGAATCACTTCTGCACATAAACCTATTGCTGCTAAGCATAGTAAACCTGGATCTTCGGGCATTTGCTCCTCATTTAAAAAAACAAGGTGATACAGGTGAGAACAGACAACACTACCAGCATGTACTACATCAATAAACGAGGAGCTGGCCTGGTGGGGCTGAGGCGCTGGACACCACACCTCTCGTCACGCCGGCGAACCATGTTTGGGAACGAGCGCGGGCTGCTGGGGGTCAGCAGGGAGGAGATGGATCGAGCGTCCGATGAACTGCTCTCCATCTCTGGGGAAGGAGGGGCCTTGCGGTTGGTGCACGTCTGATCCCTGGCGGAGGCTGGAGCTTGGCACAGCGCTGCAACTAGAACATGGGGGCGGGAGCATGGCGGACACCTGGCGGGGATGCATGCGTGTGCCTGCTGCCAGCGTCATTGCACGCCGAGCTCTTGCAAGGGAGAAAATGGGAAAAGACCCTGGTGGCTGGGCGTTGTGGCTTGATGGCTGTTCCCCTGGCGCTCCGTCTCTGGAGGTAACACCCTGAACTGGATCGTAATGGACAGATGAGTAGGGGGCTTCCCATTGCACCACCACAGAGGGTAAGCCGTGGGGCTTACAAGGGTGAGGGCCTGAAGGAGTGGAGGTTAGGGACAGCAGCCAGACGAGGGGCCGGCCAGGGGGAGAAAAAAAATAGTCAAAAAAAAGGGGGGGGGGACAACCAGATCCACCCCACTGTGCAGAGGCAATGAAGCTGTGGAGTGTGGCCTACTCCTTACAGGTGTCCCTATCCACCATCCACCTTCCAGGGAAGGACAACATCCTGACAGACTCCCTCAGCAGGATCAGCCAGAATCGTCACGAATGGGCACTGAATCCACAAGTGCTACAGACAGTATTCAGAAGGTGGGGCACTCCAGAGATGGATCTCTTTGCCACCACAGACAATCTGCTGCCACAGTTCTGTTGCAGGCCTCCCAGCAAGGACATAGTCCCTGTGGATGCATTTGCACTGGATTGGTTGGGGTGATTCCTGTATGCCTTCTCTCTTTTCCCCATGTTGCTCAGGACTTTAGTAAAACTCAGGTCACAACCAGCAACAATGATACTGATGGCACCAGACTGGGTGAGACAGCCGTGGAACTCACTCCTGGTAACCCTGTCTCTCTTCCCCCAATTCACCTGCCCCAGAGGCACAACCTCCTGACATCCTCCCAGGGCTGGATCCTGCACCCCATCCTCAGATTCCTATGGCCGAAGGCCTGGCTCTTGAGGACCTAGAGTTCTCTAGCCTAAACCTCTTAGAGGAGGTTCTGACAGTGCTCAGGGGATTCAGGAAATTATCCACCAAGAGAACCTACTTCTCGAAGTGAAAAAGGTTCTCTATTTAATGCTCAGGGAAGGACTGATCTTCCTGTCCTGCTGGATTATCTGATCCACCTGCACACACTGGGCCTTAGAACTGCAACATTAAGGGTACACCTGGCTACAGTCTCAGCATATGTGTCCGCTGGTAAAGATCGGTCTAGGACTTCTCATTCTGTCTTTTGCAGATTTTTCAATGGCCTCAACCACCTTCATCCTCCCCTTAGGGAGTCAGTCTCGGCCTGGAATCTTAACATTTGTGTCGCCAAACTCATGGAGCCACCCTTTTAAGCCCATGGCAACTGCAGACTTGAAGTATGTTGCATGGAAAACTGTCTTCCTGATGGCCATCACTTCAGCCAGGAGAATAAGTGAATTGCAAGCCCTGTGCACAGATCTGGGCTAAATTTCATTCCACAGGGACAAGGTGGTACTTAGGACCAATAGAAAATTTCTCCCTAAAGTGGTCTCAGACTTCCATTTGAATCAGACCATCACTTTGCCTGTTTTCTTCACTGACAATTCCAGCTCACCTGAACGGAAACTACATAACCTGGATGTCAGGAGGGCATTAAGCTATTACATTGATTGAGTACCGTGTGGGCTTTCTTATTTCCATTTACCCTGTTGATCCCTGGGGCCTGGAATGGAGGGGGAGACAATTACCCCCCTCGGGGGGTTGGAGGCCCGCCCTGAGAGAGGGCACCCCCACCGAGCCTCTGGCTGGAGGGTTGATCGGAAACTAACCCCTGTGACTAGAACCACAATTGCATTATGACTTGTGACTGGACAAACTGTAAGTCTGGGATCACCATATACCGGACTATGTTGGCTTGATATCCTAATGTAGGGCTGAATCTTGAGCCAATTAAAGCTAAGAGTAAAACCTTTTTTCTTTTCTTTTTTGGGTCTAACAAGGTATTATTTAAGTATGGACACTATTCCTCTCTGAGTCTATCTTTGAATTGTATGTCTAATTCCACTATGGATGATGGTCTGGCTGACTTATGTGTAAATAAGTTAAAATACCAATAAAAATGATATTTACAAAAAAAAAAACTATTACATTGACAGAACCAAGGCTCGTAGGACAGAGCATATCCAGCTGTTCCTCACCTGTGGAGAAGTGGGTAAGGGAAAACCTGCATCAAAACGAACCAGTTCTGTTACAGTAAAGTTGGCAAACAAGCTCCCCTGGGCCTCTGGGCACATTCTACCAGGGGTACAGCTGCATCAGTAGCAGCTGCAAAGGATATCCCACTTTCAGAAATCTGCAAAGCAGTTACATGGAAAACAGTACACACTCTCATCAAACATTACAGCCTGGCCATACAGTCCAGAAGTGATGCTAGATGTGGTACTGCAGTGCTGCAGAACCTGTTCTCAAAATGGGTTCTCGGCCCAACCTCCAGAGGTACTGTTTGGTAGTCTGCATTAGTTTAATCGTACTGTGCGATTCCTTGGGTTAGAAGGAAAAATTACTCACCATAGTAATCTTGTTTCTTCCAGGGGATCACATAGATGATCTGCCTCCCCTACCTGAACCTATAAGATAAAGTGACACTTTAGTTCTGCATCTCTGCTTTGATTTTTATGTGGTTCCTTACTAAATACTTAAGTTTCTTTAACCAGTTGGTTTACTCTGTTGTCCCTGTTTGGGACTTGTTTGGTTTATGGGGATGTGATTAAGGGGGGGCTTAAGCTGTATAGTCAGTTAGAGGGTCCTTACCCTGTTAGGCTACATAATGAATCTGAGCACTCAGAGTGCAGCAGTTACTAAGGGCAGCACTTAGAAATCTGCACGTGCCAGTCAGAGTTCCATCATTTGGTCAGCTACTTCCACTGGGTGAAATTGGAAGGGGGCAGACTAAGAGGAAATGTGAAGAAGTTTTTCTTCACTGAGAGGGTGGTGGATGCATGAAATAGCCTGCCACAGGAGGTGGTGGGAGCAAGTACAGTGGAGGGATTTAAACATACATGGGACATGCTTAAGGGAACCTTGGAGGTGGGAAGGAGGGGTGAAAAACCTTTGACAAGGTAGGGTCAGAGGCCACAAACTAGTGTAGGGCTTACGGGCAGACTGGATAGGCCCGACAGTCTTTATCTGCCGACAGTTTCTATAAATTCTATGGGTAGTTTAGCACTGAAGGCTAACTGTTGCATGTGTGATCCCCTGGAAGAAACAAGATTATTATGGGAATGTTTTTTCTTCCTGAACAACCCAACATCCTGTTTGCCTTTCCCACAGTTCTGTTACAATGTGCTGTTGTTTTAAAGAGCCCCTGACACCATTGTGATACTTTGAGAAAATGTAATGTTTAGCACAAGTAAGCTTATATTTTAATATTATTTCTGTATTTCTCATACTTCTTTAATACTGAGGACATCTGCATGTAAACAGGATCACTGCCCTATCTGTTCTGGCTGCTTGCCTACATATGACATCACAGTTCTGTTTGACCCCACAGTCTGTTGCTGTGGGGATAATTACGATGTCATGAAGGGGTGATTATTTATTTGATTTTTTTTTATTTAAAAGTTGGTAACCGGGAAAAGCACCATGACTAAGAATCTCGTTTACAAGTGCAACCCGGATTATTATATCATATGTAGGAAAGCAGAAAGAGCAGATAAAGTCTCAGGAACAATAAGCCTCTTTCATACAGCTGTCCTCAGTAATAAAGAAAAAAGTTAAATTATTGAAAGTACATGAAATATAAACTGAACTGTCTAAATCTCACATTGTTTCCAAGGTTTTCAAACTGTGTCAGGGGCTGTTTAAGGCACTCCAGTATCTTGACCCTAGGTACTTCTACACCATGGTGCTTTCCAGCACCACCACCTCCCAATATCGTATTTCAATCTTGGGTTCTTTTCCCCAGTGTGCATCACTTTACGTTGTTTTGCATTGAAGCCCAGCTGCAAGATCATTGACCAGCTCTCCAGCCTGCCCAGGTTCTCTTATCCCTTCCTCCGTGACCACCCTTACACATATCTTTGTGTTATTTGCAGAGAGGTGGGTCTTCCAGCACCAACCTCTGAGGTACTCCACTTGTTATATCCCTTACTCTGAAAACTCCCCATTAAAAATTACCCTTTGTGTTCTTCACCTCAGCCAGTTCTCCAGCCAAGTTGACATTCAAACACCATGAAGTCTTGCTATATTATAACAATAGCAGTCAGCCACTGCAGCTGAACTGCCCCGGAGAGGAAGGAGTTAACTCCAGAGGATCTGGAGTTCTACAGCGCGAGGGCGCTGTGCCAAAGCTCTATCTGGCCAGTTTCAAATGAAACTGTCAGATTCTTTACTCCGCTTCACTAAACAGTCGCTCCGGAGATCAGCTCGGTTCATTCTCGGTTCAAGCGAGTATTTTTCGGTTCATTTGAACCGGCAAAAAGTATTTATTTTACCGCATTTCGGTTAAAAACTCTATCTGGTAAACCGTAAGTACAAATTTAAAGTCTGTGTGGAAATTCAATTATCGGTTCGGTTTTGAACCAGTCGGTTTGCTGATTTTAACGTTTTGAAGTGTTTGGTTGGGCTTTTAGAGTGCGGTTCCCGGTTCTTATCGGTTCTAAAAAAAAACCTGGTTTTTAAATAGGTTTTCTCAAATACCCGTGACACGGTTAGGAACCGATAAGGGTGTCTTGCCTGGCACTGCCATCAAAAAGGGCAAGTTTTGGATAGGCTGGCATTATGTCTGAGAAACCCGAAAGAAAACCGGACCCACTGGGTTTCAACACTGTGATGTCTGTGGGAAGCCTTTGCCAAGGCTGACCCACCTGTCTGTTGTCTGGGGGTTGACCACCTCCTGTCAGACTGCCAGGTGTGTAAAAATTTCCTGCAGCCACCTGGAAAGAGAATTGGGCCGTCTCAGGGGCGAGAGGCCAAAAGTCCGCTGACCGGATGGCCAGCCCAGTCCAGCACCCACTGGACCAGAGGGAGTGCCCTCTGACCAGGCGAGACTTTCGGGCAAAGAAAGGCTGGTTCAGATGAACCAGTCCCAGTTAAAAGACAAAGAAATCAGTAGGTTTGGAGTCCAAAATTGTTCTCCAACTGCTGCAGAGATAGCTAAAGCCATTCAGATTGTCCAGTCACTATCTCAGGGACCTGTGAACCACCAACAGTTGGTAAAAGGTTGGTTTGTTCAGTTCCAGTGGTTCAGGAGTATGATGTTGAAATTTTATGAACCACAGGAGGGGGAGGAGGAATTTGATCAATATGTGTGTGGCTGGGAGGGTCTGGACGTGCCCATTGAACCGGACATTTCTCCAGACAGACCTTTAGAATCTCCTCCTATTCTGTCTGAGTCCCCTTCTCATTTTATGTTTTACAAAAAGGTTGCAGAAACCCTCCAGCTTCCTTTAGAGGAGGCTGTGGATGAGCAAGAGGAGCCTGATTATGTAGAAATGATGGATATACCAGAGTCTAGGAGGTTGTCTATTCCTTTGCATAAGTCATTTAGGAAGCAAACAACAAAGATTTTAAAAATCCTCATTCTGTCCCTCCTGTAGATAAAAAAAAAAAAAAAAAAAAAATGGACAGAAGGTATACTTTGTCAGGCTCTGATACAGACTTCCTCACTGAACAGTGTAGTCATGTAGGTGTGGTACAAGCTGCAGCCTGTGACAAGGCTAATATTCCCTGGCCTCACATCCTCCTGATAAAGATTCCAGGAAGATTGATGCCATGGCGAAAAAACAGTATATGGCAGCTTCTTTGGGACTCAGGCAGGCAAATTATATGGCTTATGTAGCTAGATATCAGAAATCTAGATGGGACACAATATTGCAGTTATAAGCAGGCCCATGGCCAGCTGGCTAGTGAGTTGGAACAGGTGGCTGCTGATGGCATTGAAGCCTCTAAAGTTCAATTTCATACTGCTGTTGATGTTAATGATGTCTCCTCTAGGGTCATGGCCACTTCTGTAGCTTTCCGTGGGTTGGCATGGCTCAGATGCACTAATCTCTCCCAGGATACTCAGTCAAAGGCTATGGATTTTCCTGTAGTGGGAAATTCTCTGTTTGGGAACAAACAGAAAACTATATGAAAAAGATGGATGAATACAGAACTACCTACAAAAGTGCCCAGGCTAGGAGGCATGCCACTCCACAAAGGCACGCTCCCAGAGGTGAGGGGCAGGCCTTTCCACAGGCCTTTTACCATTCAAGCCTCCTCTCTTTTAGGCAGGGGGTTTCTTCAGAGGCAGGGGTAGGCGAGGCACAAGTAAACCGTCCCCTCCCTCAGCCTAAGGCTGCTGCCAAGCAGGCACCCTGATGAGGTGCCCAGGGCCGATTCTCCTGTACCAGTGGGGGGCAGGTTGGCTTATTTCAGCCAGAACTGGCTGTCCTTAACTTCGGACAGATGGGTTCTGGAGGTAATAAGCCAGGGTCTGATTCTCAGCTTCAAACAGTTTCCAAAGATGAGAGCCAGACATTTTCCACCTGCAAATCCTTCAGAAGCCCTTGCTTGGAAGCAGAGGTTTCTTCTCTTCTGGACTGCAAAGCAGTGGAAAGGTCCCTCCTTGCCATCAGGGCAAGGGCTATATTCAGATACTTTCTTACCCAAAAGACAGGAGAATGGCGCCCATTCTAGATTTAAGGTACCTGAACAAGCATCTTTTTGAAACCAAAGTTCAAAATGTTGACTCTGGCAATGATATTGCCTTCTCTAAAGCCAGGGGACTGGCTAGCTTCCCTGGACCTCAAGGATCCCTATTTTCATGTTCTGATCAGGCCTTCTCACGAAAGTACCTCAGGTTGAACTGCCCTAAAGGCCACTACCAGTTCAGGGACAATGCCTTCGGCCTTACCTCTGCGCCAAGGGTATTCACAAAATGTCTAGCTGTGGTAGTGGCTCACTTAAGAAGGCAAGGGGTTGCTGTGTTTCCCTACCTGGACGACTGGCTCATTGTGGGTCAGTCTCCAGATCAGGTGAAATCCCACTTGCAAGTCACCCAGCAGCTTCTCACTTCCCTGGGATTCCTGCTAAATTTACCAAAGTCAGTTCTGGAACCAGTTCAGGTCCTAACCTTCATAGGTGCAGAATTGAACACAAAGTTAGCCAGGGCATTTCTTCCCTCGGAAAGGGTAGACAGACTCATTGCCATGGCATTCTCCTTTACCCTGCGAGTCTCTCGACCAGCAAGGCATTTTCTGCAACTCCTGGGGCACATGGCTGCTTCCACAGCTGTAGTGCAAGGAGCAAGATTCCAGATGAGGGACATTCAGTTCCATTTGAGGGCCTATTGGTCTCAAAGGAAGGACCCCCTTTCCAAATTGGTCCCAGTGACTCAAACTCTGATCCTGGCCCTCCACTGGTGGCAGGACTGAAGCAATCTAAAACAAGGGGTTCCCTTCATTCCATTTTCCACTCCCTCACCCTCACCACGGACGCCTCCCTGTTAGGGTGGGGAGCCCACTTGGGCGACCTGTCCACTCAGGGAGTGTGGTCTCCTCAGGAATCTCTGCTCCACATCAATCTTTTGGAACTCAGAGCTGTCTTTTTAGCTTTTCAGGTATTTTCAGTTTCTGTCCAGAACAAAGTGGTTCAAGTCAGGACAGACAACACCACCACAATGTGGTACATCAACAAGCAAGGGGGTACTCAGTCATCCGCCTTGTGCACCGAAGCAATGAAGTTGTGGTCTCTGGCCTACTCCCTGAACACCTCCCTGATAGCAGTTCACCTCCCAGGGAAGGACAATGTCCTGGCGGATGCCCTCAGCAGAATTTCTCAGGGCCATCACGAATGGGCTCTGAATCCACAGGTGCTGGGGTCTGTCTTTGCCAGATGGGGCACCCCTCAGATAGATCTTTTCGCAGCCCCAGACAACCACCAACTTCCTCTATTTTGTTGCAGGCCTCCAGTGCTGGGCTCAGTCCCCCTGGACGCCTTTCTGTTGGACTGGAAAGGGAAGTTCCTGTATGCCTTCCCCCCTTTCCTCTTCTTTTCAGGGTACTAGTGAAAATCAGATCTCAACCCTGCAAAGTGATTCTGATTGCTCCAGATTGGGCCAGACAGCCCTGGTACCGTCTGCTTCTGTCCTTGACAGTCCACCCTGCCCTGAGCCTGCCCAGAGTCCACGACTTGCTGGCCTGTGCACAGGGGAGAGTGTGGTATCCGGACCTCAAATCCCTCCATCTCAGGCCTGGCTCTTGAGGTTAGAATTTGCTGATTTACACCTTTCTCAAGGTGTCTGGATATTTAAAGCTTCAAGGAAGCCTTCCACTAGAGCCACTTACAATTCTAAGTGGAAGAGGTTTTCCATCTGGTGCTCTGAGAGGCAGATTATTCCAGAATCCGCTGATCTTCCCATTTTATTGGACTATTTGGTCCATTTAAATTCCCTAGGCCTTAGGCCAGCTACCTTGAAGGTTCATCTGGCAGCTGTCTCTGTTTTGTGTCAGCAGGGACACCTGCCTCCCTTTCTTCTCACCCTGTGTTTTCCAAGTTTTTAAAGGGTTACTTCATACTAACCCCCCTTTTCGGGAACCAGCTCCTGCCTGGGACCTGAATGTTTGCATTGCTCAGTTAATGCAGCCTCCCTTTGAGCCTCTGTCCTCAGCAGAGCTCAAGTATCTAACAGGAAAACTGTTTTCCTAATTGTGGCTATCACTTCTGCAGACGCATAAGTGAATTACAGGCCCTGTCAGTGGAAGAAGATTTTATTTCTTTCCACAGAGATAAGGTAGTCCTCAGGACTAATAGAAAGTTTTGCCTAAGGTGGTTTCAGATTTCCACCTGAACCAATCCATCTCTCTCCAGTATTTTTCACTGAGCATTCTTCCTCAGGTGAGAGGAGACTGCACAGCTTGGACGTCAAAGAGCCTTAAGCTACTATTTGGAACGCACCAAGGGTCACGGGTTGAATCCCTCCAACTCTTCCTTACTTATGGCCAGGTTGGCAAGGGAAACCTGCCACTAAGAGGACAATTGCAAGGTGGATTGTCTCTTGTATCAATTTTGTTACAAAAACTGGTAGAGAACCCCCTCAGGACTGAGGCCCTCCACCAGAGTACAGCTGCGTCTCTAGCTGCTGAGACATTCCATTCTGGAAATTTGTCAAGCTGCTACCTGGAAGACAGTTCACACTTTACCAAGCATTATTCCCTGGATGTCCAGTCCAGGAGAGATGCTCAGTTTGGTACAGCTGTGCTTCAGAGCCTATTTCCTAAGTAGGTCCTGACCCTCCTCCCATGGAGGTACTGCTGTGTAATCTGCTATTGTTATAATATAGCAAGACTTCATGGTGTTTGAAGAAAAAATTACTCACCTTAGTAATTGCTTTTCTTCTCATGGAGTCTTGTTATAGTATAACCACCCTCCCTCCTGCCCCTCTCAGAACTTCTACTTGGGTAGGGGTGGCAAATTAGTGCAAGCACTGTGTCATGCCATTGTAGTTTTTTCCCTTTACCCTCTTTCTTTTAGGGTTAGGGAACTAGGTTGTTCGTTTAAGTAATATATTGGCTCCCTTCCTGGACTTGAGTCTTTGGGGGAAGGGGGGGTCCTAATGGTGCTTGTCAAGGGGGGAAAACTAATAATAATAGTACCATTATTCATTGTTGTTATGGTTATTGGTGTTTCTATTGTTGTTTATATTGTTGTTATTACTACTAGTAGGTAGCCATTTGGCTAGTGTAGAGCTTTCCACACAGACTTGTTGCTTAGTGTTAGCTTCGTAAAGATCTGACAGTTTCATTTGAAACTGGCCAGATAGAGCTTTGGCACAGCGCCCTCGCGCTGTAGATTAACTCCTTCCTCTCCGGGGCAGTTCAGCTGCAGTGGCTGACTGCTGTTGTTATAATATAGCAAGACTCCATGAGAAGAAAAGCAATTACTAAGGTGAGTAATTTTTCCTTTTTTCCCATCCCTTTTCTTTCTGTCCAGCCTCCTGGGGGTCGGGGGGCTGAATCAGAGGCCTTACTAAAATCCAAGTAGACCACATCTACTGCCTTTCCCATATCTGTTGCCCTGGTCACCAGTGGAAGTAGTCGACCAAATTTGTCTGACAGGACCTTCCCCTCGTGAACCCATGCTATATGGGGTCCTGTTTCCAGGAAGTCCACCTGCTCCCTCCTTTGGTAAGAAAGTCATTTTTCCCCACTGTAGATGTCAAGCTGACTGGTCTATAGTTCATTGGCTCATCTTTCCTTCCATTTTTGTGTTGAGTAACCACATTTGCTGGTCTGCCGGCATAGCAGTAGCCCTACTGCTCACAATGCCAACAACCCCAAATTTGGTAGCAAGTTCGGGAGTTGGAGGGCTTGGGGGGATCGAGCATCAAAGGGACTACTCTCTTCTCCCCTCTGGGGAGGGATGGGACCAGTGACTGGTGTCAGCACACTTCGACTACACCGGGGAGGGGGGCAGAGGTTGGGCAGATGCCTATCATGCTGTGTGCGGAACTGTGTGCAGCTCGGCCATCTGCACGCCACTTCCTCTGTGCCAGGGAAAGAAAAGGAGGAGAAACATGAATATCTACTGGCGGCAGAATGGTGCTGGACCTTTGCAGGCCCCACACCTGGCTAGCTGGGCTTTCGAGACCACATACTGGATCTGGCCCCCGATGAGGGTTGTGGGACCCTGTCGGCCCAGCTGCGGATATTGACTAGCAGGTAAGTCCCAGTGGATGTCGGGGAGTCGAGCAGAGGATGGCTTTCCAGTAGGGAGTAAAAGACTTGGGGGCATTTTCTATCCTTCCGTCCCTAGGGACCACCCCCATGGCCGTTTGAGTAGGTTTGCAGGTGGCCCTGGTATCACTTCTGCTACCTCCTTCCGTATCCTCGGGTGGAAGCCATCAGGTCCCGTAGTTTTATCTGCTTTCAACCCCTGTAAGCTTTTTCCAACACCTTTTCTCCCTTATTTTGACTTCGCTACTTGAGCTCTTGCTCTCTTCCTTTCCTTGTAAATACAGAACAAAACTATTTGTTCAGTATCTCTGCTTTTCTTAGTCTCTCTTCCCATCCTTCACTTTTCAGCCTCACAGTGCCCCATTTGACCTTACTGTTCTTCTGAATGTACTTGAAGAATAGCTTTTCTCCTTGTTTCACTCCCATTGCCAGCCGGAGTTCCGTCACCACCTTGGCCTCCCAAACCTTCCTGCTGGATATCTTTGCTTCCAGGTGGTACTTCCTGCTCTGCTCCTGTTGGTGACTCTTACACTTCAAGAATGCCCTTCTCTTTCCTCTTACCACTGTCTTTACTTTGGCTGTGCACCACATTGGACCTCTTGCCCTTTTTCCCTTTGATACCTTTGCATTTGAGCTTTCTACTGCCTCTGTCATTGCCTTTTTTTTTTTCCATTTTCTTCTGCTTTCTCCACCTGCTTCTATACTCATAAAAACATAGGTTTTGCTGGCAGAAAAGGATTGGTTGGCCAATCTAGCCTGCCTCAGTTTTTTTCCTCTCCCTATTCTGACATCTCTGACCCTTCTTTGTCATTTGTGCCCCTATCCCTGCCGCCTTGTCTTCTCACTAGTTGTCCTTTGTACTTGTCCCATACATGCTTGAAACTTCCTATAGTCTTAGCCCACACAACTTGTTCCAGTAAGTTGTTTCAGTCCATGACTCTCAATGTAGAAGCATTTCCTCACATCCCTGTAAACCCCCCCCCCGCTTCACCGCATGCCCCAGTGTCCCGATGCCTTCCTTTCCCTGAGAGAGCCCACCTGCACCTTGTTCACATCTTTGAGATACTTACAGGTCTCAGTCATGTCCCCTCTCCTTTCTCCGAGAAAGTACGTGTTGGATCCCACAGCCATTCCTCATACAGCTTCTTGTGCAGTCCTCAAACCATTTTGGTGGCCCTCTTCTATACTGCTTTGACCTTGTCTGTGTCCTTTTGGAGGTGGGGTCTCACTAGTGAGCACTACAGTTGAACGCTACCTTTCTTCTCCTGCCAGAAATCCCCTTGTATATGCACCCCAGCATCCCACTAGCCTTTCCAGCTGCCTTGTCCCACTGACAGGCTACCCCGAGACCATCAGATATGATGACAGAGGTCCTTTTCTTACTTGGTGACTGTAAGTACCCCCCCCCCAAAAATCCTATACACAGTTCCTGGGTTTCTCCACCCCAGGTGCATGACCTTGAATTTTTTTGGCATAATGCCCAGTTTTGCCACCCCTTAGACCACTCCTCTAGCTGCTTCAGATCCCGTGCATTTTCCCCACCCCCCTACCGAGTGTACACTCAATTGCAAATTTTTGTATCACCTGCAGACAGACATACCTTCCCTTCTTGTTCCTCTTCAGTGTTGCTTATGAAGACATTGAAGAGAACCAGCTCAAGCACTGATCCCTGTGGCGCCGCACTAGTCACTCCTCTGCCCCCGCCCGGTTTAATACTGAACTTACCAATGTCTCTCCAGTCCCTAGGCTGTTTAATTTCTTCACACACCTCCTGTGCAGCACAGTATTGAAAGTCTTACTGAAGTCCGGATAGGCCACATCTACTGCCTTTCCCTGGTCCCTCAAAGAAATCGGTGAGATTTGTTTGACATAACCTCCCCCTGTGAAGCCATGCTGCTGCTGGTGGTCCTGCAGCTCTTTTGATTCCAGGTACTATCAACCTTTCTTTCAGGAGGTTCTCTATCAATTTCCCCACCACTGAAGTGAGACTGACTGGCTTGTAATTATTAGCCTCCTCCTCGCTGCTACTCTTGCGCAGAGGGACCACATTGGCCCTCCT
This sequence comes from Neoceratodus forsteri, assembly GCA_016271365.2. Lineage (NCBI taxonomy): Eukaryota > Metazoa > Chordata > Ceratodontiformes > Ceratodontidae > Neoceratodus > Neoceratodus forsteri. The sequence continues at coordinate 160,810,814 of JADMNL010000030.1, read as the reverse complement.
TCAGTCCTCTGGTACCACCCCTGGCTCTAAAGAGGTACTGAATAGTGTTGCCAGAGGAACATCAACAGCTCGCTCAGCTCCTTTAGGATTCTGTGGTGAATCCTCTCTGGCCCCATCACCTTATTCACCTTTAGGGCTTTCCAAGTGCTCATGTCTCCCACCCACTGGAGCTTTCTGCTACATGTGCTGGTCCACCCCCCCACCCCCATTGTGAAGACCAAGCAGAAGTAATCCATTTAAAATTTCAGCCTTTTTCTGATCATCTTCTGCACAGTCCCCCTCTCCCCCTGCCCTTCAGATTCCCACTATCCCTCACCTTGTCTTCGTCTTCTCGCTCACATACTCAGAAAAGGTCTTGTGTCCTTTCTTCACCTATGTGGCAGTTTTTCTCTTTCACTTGCGCTTTTGCTGCTCTCATCCTGTTTCCTGCCTCCCTTTGTCAGGAATAACCCCCAGTCCTCTTCCTTCTGCGTCCCCTTGTATTTTCTTAAGGCTGTCTTCTAGGGACATGGATATGTTGTTCATCCACACTTATTGGCAGGTTCCTTGCCGCTTTAAATCTTGCCGAATGCTATTCAAGCTGGTTCCTCCCACCCACCTGGGTGGTAAAACTCTCGGCTCCGCCCCATGACATCAGATCTTCCTTACCGCTTGGAAGCTCAGGTTCCCTCTTTAGCGCTTTGCGTTTTTCGACTGGTTCCTGATTCTTCGGTTCGTCCGAATTTAGTTTTGAAGTTTTCTAAACTTCGGTCTTCTTTCCCTCGCGGCTGCGATGGACAATTAGTTTCCTGGCTCTTGGAGGCGCCCCGGCGGGTGGAATATCTCCAGGACTGATCCGCACTCCACATGCGTATACTGCCTCGATTTGGACCACGACCCGCAGGTTTGCGAGTTGTGCCGCGCCTTTTCTACTAACATCTTGGAGGACCGTGCTGCCCGATTGAGGCTCGGGCGCGGGGTTTTCCGCTGGTGGCATCAAGAGGCTCGGCTGGGCAGCCTGGGCCTCCTCGCCCTGGAGGCCGCATCCCCCTCCTACTCGGTCGCGGCATTTATCCCGCTCTCTCTGAGTTCCTCTCATTCTGCTTCTTTCAAGGAGCCTCGCCAGTCCCTTTCCACGAAGGGAGAGGGGCCATCGGGACATTCCTGTCAGCCCAAGAAGGAGGAGTCGAATGGTAAGTCCCACCATCGGCATTCGTGGGAGTGGGAGAGGTCTCCTTCCCCGGACAGCCGACCATCGACTTCGGTTGAGGTTGCGGCTCAGGTCGTTGGCTTCACGGTGTCCCCGTCATGCCAGACTGCCAAGACTCCCGTCGACGTAGCCGAGTTTTCTCTCGACCCGTCACCCGGGTGGTCGACTGAAAGAGTCGTCAACCCTTCGCCGGTTTCCTGGTGGGCGGTTCTGCCTGCTTGGTGACAGTCCTTGGTCAGAATGTCCCAGCCGAGGGAAGAGCGGGTGTCCCCCACTCCTTCCCAGACCTGCCCTCAGTCTTACCGAGGATCTCTGTCTCGGTCTTCTTCTCAGTCAAGTTGCTCCTGCCAACTTCGGCGGTCTCAGTTGGGGCACCGAGTTAAGTGGCAACATCATTCCTCCTCGGATGAGGAGAGGCTTGAGCTTATGTGGCAGCAGTTGCTGTTGTCCGAGTCAGTCAATCGACTCATTGCCGGCTACCAAGTGGCTGCCGCCTGCACGACCCGATGCAACCACTGTCGTGGCTGAGATGCCCACTTCCAGGCCGGTCGCTCGACCAAATCTAGCTGCCCCACCGATCATGGAGGAACTTCTCGGGTCAAGTGGTCTGCCCCGAGGTTGTCTGTCCCCTCACTCCCGCCCACCCTCGGTGAGTGAAAGGTGGCTCAGGCCTGAGGCAGCTCTTTGCAGACCCTTCGTAGTGCGACGACTCCTCCGTGTTTCCCAGGCGGGTGGGCCTAGAGTTCTCCCAGGACCGGTCTTTGGGCCGACAGCTCGTCCCTTCCTGGGTCTGCTTGGCTCATCTCTGAGTTCACGGGATGCAGCTCGAGCCCGTGTCCACTCTGGGCCCAGTATCCCCATAGCGGAGATCCCTGGGCCGAAGGATTCACCCTCTGAGGCCTTCCCTGTGGCTGAGGCCATTGTCGGCCCAGCCTTGGAGCTTTGGCAGCGGCCTGCTTCCTGTCCTGCGCCCTCTGCCAGGATGGCCAGGAAGTATGCAGTCCCTATCTGCTCTTTGCCCGGTTTCTCGGAGCACCCCTCTGCGGAGGGGTTAGTTACCGATAACGTCTTCCAGCGTTCCGGAAACGCTCGGAATGTGGATAGGCCTCCCGACAAAGAGTCCAAAAGGATGGACTGTGTCGGGTGCAAGGTTTACGCCGCTTCCTCCGACAGGCCAGCTCGGCCGCGCTGATGGCACACTTCTCCCACGCCCTTTTGTGCTCCCTGGATGAGGTGCTCCCTCATCTCCCGGTCGACCTGCGGACCACGATCCGGCAGGTGCGGGACCAGGGTAGGGCGGTGGCTAAGCAGCAGCTTCAGACTGCTCTGGACATAGGCGATTCCTGTGCCAAGTCAGTAGCAGCCGCGGTGGCCATGCGCCGCAGGGCGTGGCTGAGGATATCCACCTTCTCGGCGGATACCCAGCACAAGTTGGCGGACATCCCCTTCTTGGGGACTGACCTCTTCGGCCCTGGAGTGGAGGAACACCTCAAGGGGATCGAAAAGTCCAATGCCACTCTGGAATCGGTCACCTCCGCCCAGAGGGACAAGGGCCGCCGGCAACCTCTGCATAAGCCCCTTCGGCCCCTGCGGCACGACTGGCCCATCGGCACCAGCAGGAGGGCCAGCAGGCTTGCGCTTGGCATCCTGAACCCAAGCCAGCGACTTCCTCTAATGGGAAACAAGGAGGTAAAGGCCAAGGGGCTCCCTCGGCCAGTTCCTCCTCCAGGCCTGCTCAGTGACTGGTTGGGGGCCTCGCCCCCGACCTCATCACCCTTACCTGGGTCCCTCCCCCCGGGGGTCGGCTCCGCCACTTCCTTTCCGTTGGGTGTGGGAGGTGTAAGGTAAGTGCCTGTCTCTGGTCTCGAGTGGCCCCTTCCTTTTGAGCCGTCCCTGGGGGACCATGGGTTCCGAATCCTTGCCGTCGGCCCGCCGAGCTGACATTGCCCTGTGCCTCGGGATAGAGGGTGACCAGGAAGGTGTGGATCCTCTTTTTCAGACCTGGGGCTCGTGTCCAGGTACTTCATGGTCCCCAAACGGACGAGGGGCTGGCGCCCCATTCTCGACCTGCACAACCTGAACAAGTTCCTAAGGTCTCGGACTTTCAGGATGGTCACTCTGACTGATATCCCATCCTTGGAACGAGGCGTGTGGTTCTGCTCCCTGGACCTCCAGGACGCTTCCTTCACGTTCCAATCCATCCATCTCTTCAAAGGTTCCTCCGCTTCAGAGCGGAGGGATCCCTTTACGAGTTCTGAGCCATGCCCTTCGGCCTCTTCTCAGCTCCCAGGGTCTTCTCAATGCATAGCAGTGGTGACAGCATTCCTGCGGCACCGAAGGGTCCGGGTGTACCCCTACCTGGATGGTTGCTGATTGCAACCCCCTCTAGAAAGGAGGTGAAGCGGTCCAGAGTTCTGGCCTCCAGGTTGCTCTCAGATGGGCCTCCTCTTCAACAGGGCCAAGTCAGACTTCGTGCAGACAGGTGATTCTTTCAGCCGAGACAGGCTGACTCTTTGAGCCAGAGCTCGGCTCCGGCAGATTCAGGGCCGGGTTCTTCCTCTTTGCCCAACCATGTCTGGTTGGGAATTCCGGCCCTGCCCGGGACTTCCTGAGCCTCGTGGTGGCCTGCACCAGCGTGGTCTGTTGGGCCCGTTGGTACATGCGCCCCTTCAATGGGGAGCTGACCAGCCAGTGGTCACACGCCTGCGATCCTTTGGACCAGCCCGTGACAGTGATCCAGGAGATGTGGAACACTCTCCAATGGTGGACCGTTCGGCACATCCGCAGGAGGGTATCCTGCTCGTCCGCCCCGAGTCGACGGTCCTCTATCGACCAATGCGCCTCTGATGGGTTGGGGTGCCTATCTGGGGGAGCACAGAGCGCACGGCCTCTGGTCCCCTCAGGAGTCCCGATGCCACATCAACCTGCTGGAGCTTCGAGTGGTTCGTCTAGCTCTCACCGCCTTTGCTCCATTTGTACGGGGTCAAGTGGTCCAGGTCCAGACGGACAATACCACGACCATGTACTACCTAAACCACCAGGGCGGGACGTGCTCCATGCCCCTGTGCAGGGAAGCTCTCCGCATTTGGTCCCTCGTGCGCAGCCTGGAGGCGGATCTCCTTGCCATCCATGTGGCAGGAGCCTCCAACATTCTGGCCGATGCCCTAAGTCGGATAGGAGCTGGGTCCCACGAGTGGTCTCTCCTGCCGGAGGTAGTACAAGATCGGTTCTCCCACTGGGGCATGCCTCAGGTGGACCTGTTTGCCTCCAGGGAGAATGCAAAGCTGAGGCTGTTTCATGCCCCCCAGCAGGGCTCGCTGCAGGGGGATGCCTTCTCGAGGCCGTGGACCCCAGGCCTCTTCTCGCTCTTCCCCATTTCCCTTGATCCATAGGTGCTTCTCAAGGTAAGAGGGACAAGGTGCAGGTATTCTAGTAGCCCCAGACTGGCCCGCCAGTTCCTGGTATCCAGATCTCCTCCACCTCAGCTCCAGGCTCCGAGGCGGCTTCCAGCCTGCCGGACCTGATCTCAGTCAGTCAGGGAAAGTATTCCATCCGGACCTTCAATCCCTGCACCTGCCGGCCTGGTTCCTGAGCGACTGGGTTCCAGGCCTTGGGTCTTTCGACGAGGTCCTCAACGTTGTTGAGGCTTCCCGTAAGGAGTCAACCAGGAAATGCTATGCCTTTAAATGGAAGAGATTCTCCATTTGGTGTCGGGTCAAGGGCCTGGACCCTTCCTCCTGCTCCTTGGCAAGCATTCTGGACTACCTCTGGTCCCTTTCTCAGCTTGGGCTTCAGTCGACGACCCTTAAGGTGCACCTGGCAGCCATCTCTGCTTACCAGGTGCCGGCCGGGAAGCAGTCGGTAGCGCAGGAGAAGGTGGTCGGGCGCCTTTTCAAAGGCCTTGATCACATATCCCCTCCGGTGCGAGAACCTCCACCTCCGTGAGATCTACTGCTGATATTGGCTAAGCTCAGGGGAAACCATTCAAACCGATGCACAGGTGTGACATCTCTCACATGTCGTGGAAGGCCGCCTTCTTTGTGGCTATCACGTCAGCCAGAAGGATGGGAGAGCTCCAGGCGCTTTCCATAGAGTCTCCTTATCTGGTCTTCCACAGGGACAAGGTTGTCCTGCGCCCCCACCTGAAATTCCTTCGAAGGTGGTGTCGGAGTTGCACCTTAATCAGGTGTTGACTCTGCGGTGTTCTACCCAGTCACACCTCGGAGGCCGAATATAGGCTCCATACTGTGGACCGTGAGAAGAGCTACAGCTATTATAAGGGTAGGGCGGCTGAAGTTCGAGGAGAGGTACAACTGTTTGTCACCTACGCTCAGAAGCACCTGGCAGACCTGCAGCCAAGCTGACGATAGGCAGGTGGGTCACCTCCTGCATAGATCTCTGCCATAGGTTGGCGGGTATGGAGCCTCCCAGAGGGATAAGAGCTCATTCTACCCACCGTACTGCTGCATCGGTGGCTGCTTCCAGGGACATCCCTATCCAGGAAATCTGCAGGGCTGCTACCTGGAAGTCGGCACACACCTCCATTACCCATTACCACATCGACCTTGAGTCACGCCGGGGTGCTGATTTTGGGGCCTCTGTTCTCAAGTCATTAAGTAGGGGGTGTGCGCCTTGCCTCCCTCCTCCCGGAGAACTGCTAGGAGTCTGCCAGACAGTGTGGATGAATAACATATCCATGTCCCTAGATATACAGGTTACTCACTTGTAACAGGAGTTCTAGGAATGGTATATGTTGTTCATACACACGACCCGCCCGGCCTCCCCGGCTTCGACGCACAACCTAGCTTCCAGTGAGCTAGATCTGGCATCATGGGGCGGAGCCGAGAGTTTTACCACCCGGGTGGGTGGGAGGAGCCAGCTTGAAGACCTTCCGGCAAGACTTAAAGCGGCAAGGAACCTGCCATATAGTGTGGATGAACAACATATACTATTCCTGGAACTCCTGTTACAGGTGAGTAACCTGTATTTTGGGGAGCAGACAGAGAATTACATGAAGAAAATGGATGAATACAGGACTACTTACAGGAGTGCTCAGGCCAAGGAAAGGCAAGCAACTCCTCAGAGGCAGCAGTCCAGGGGCAGGCCTTTTTACCCAGCACAGGCCTCTTCTCCTTTTTCACAGAGGGGGTTCTTCAGAGGGAGAGGCAGAAGGGGGATGAGCAGGCCTGCATCCACCCCCTCAGCCTAAAGCCCCTGCCAAGCAGACACCCTGATGGGTCTGCCCTGGTCGATTCTCCTATCCCAGTAGGTGGTAGGCTGGCTTAATTTGTCCAGGACTGGATGTCTATTACCTCAGACAAGTGGGTCCTGGAAGTAGTAAGCCAGGGTCTGGTTCTCGGCTTCAAAAAAATTTCCTAAGCCGAGAGCCAGATCTTTTACACCTGCACATCTCTCAGAAACCATTGCCCTAGAGGCAGAGGTTTCTTCTCTTCTAGCTCTCAGGGCTATAGAGAGTGTACCTACAAGTTCAAGATGATAACTCTGGGAATTATCCTTCCCTCTCTAAGGCCAGGGGACTGGCTAGCCTCCCTGGACTTCAAAGATGCTTACTTTCACATTCCCATCAGGTGCTCCCACAGAAAGTATCTCAGGTTCAAGTTGCCCTTTGGCCTAACATCAGCCCCAAGGGTCTTCACAAAGTGCCTGGCAGTAGTTGTTGCCTTCCTAAGAAGACAAAAGATTTCCATTTTTCCATACTTAGACGACTTGCTTATAGTGGGCCAGTCTCCAGACCAAGTCAAGTCACACCTGCAAGTGACCAAGCAAGTGCTCACTTCTGTAGGATTTCTTCTCAACCTACCAAAGTCTGTTCTCGAACCAGTGCAGCTCCTCACCTTCATGGGGCAGAGCTGGATATGGTAAAAGCAAGAGCCTTCTTGCCCCCTGGAAAGGGCAAGGACCCTCATGGAACTGGCCTCTTCATTCAGCCTTCAGGTGTCTCGACCAGCAAGGCATTTCCTTCAGCTACTGGGCCACATGGCAGCTTCTACAGCAGTGGTCCAAGGCGGAGGATTCCAAATGAGGGACATTCAGTTCCACTTAAGAGCTTTTTGGTCCCCAAAAAAGGATTCCCTTACCAAACTAATTCCAGTGACTCGAACTTTGATCCAAGCCCTGCTATGGTGGCAGGATCAGGACAGTTTGAGGCAAGGGGTTCCATTTGTCACTCAGTCTTATTCAGTGGTCCTCACCACGGATGCTTCCCGGCTGGGGAGCCCATTTGGGGGAACTTACCACCCAGGGACTGTGGTTACCTCCGGAATCTCTGCTTCACATCAGTCTCCTGCAACTCAGAGCAGTGTTTCTGGCACTGCAAGCTTTATCCAAATCTGTACAGAACAAGGTGGTTCAGGTCAGAACAGACACCACCACCACCATGTGGTACATCAGCAAGCAAGGAGGCACTCGGTCTAGGGCCTTGTGCACTGAAGCAATGAAGTTATGGTCCCTGGCCTATTCCCTGCAAACTTTAATGATAGCAGTTCACCTTCCAGGGGAGGACAATGTCCTAGCAGATGCACTGAGCAGAATATCCCAGAGCCATCACAAATGGGCCCTAGATCCTCTAGTGTTGAAAGTGATTTTCTCAAGATGGGGCACTCCAGAGATGGATCTTTTTGCAGCCCCAGACAATCACCAACTTCCTCTCTTTTGTTGCAGACGCTCAGTCTCCCTGGATGCTCTGATCCTGAACTGGGAAGGGAAATTTCTGTATGCTTTTCCCCCCTCCTCTCTCCTGTTCAAAGTGTTTGTCAGGATAAGGTCACAACCATGCAAAGTGATTCTGATTGCTCCAGACTGGACCAGGCAGCCATGGTATCCCTTGTTGTTGTATCTAGCAGTCCATCTTCCCCTGTCTCTTCCCAGGAATTACAACCTGTTAACATCCTCTCAGGGGAGGATTTGGTACCCCAATCCTCAGTCTCTCAATCTCAAGGCTTGGCTCTTGAAGAGTTAGAGTTTGCAGATCTGCATCTTTCACAAGGGGTTCTGGATATCCTTAAGGCTTCTCAAAAGCCTTCCACCAGAAGGACGTACAATTCCAAATGGAAAAGATTCAGCATTTGGTGGTCTAAGAAGAATATTTCTCCAGACTCTGCTGAATTGCCTATGGTTCTGGATTATATGGTCCATCTTAATGGCCTAGGTCTCAGACCAGCTACTCTCAAGGTACACTTGGCAGCTGTTTCTACTTCCTGTCTGTAGGCAAGTCTTCCTCTCTGTCATCCCATCCTGTATTCTGTAAGTTTTCAAGGGATTGATTCACACCAATCCCCGTTAGGGATCCTTCCTGCCTGGAATCTTAGTGTTTGCATTGCTCAGCTTATGCAACCCCCTTATGAACCTGTGTCCTCAGCGGAGCTTAAATACTTGACTTGGAAAACTGTGTTTTTGGTAGCCATTACTTCTGCCAGACGTATCAGTGAATTGCAAGCCTTGTCAGTGGAATCTGATTTAATCTGTTTTCACAGAGGTAAAGTGGTCTTTAGAACTAACAAAGTTCTTGCCTAAAGTGGTTTCAGATTTCCACCTCAGTCTATATCTCTCCCTGTTTTCTTCACTGATCATTCTTCCTCGGGAGAGAGGAGGCTACACAGTTTGGATGTTAAGAGCCCTTAGCTACTACATAGATCGTACCAAGGGTCACAGGTTTGAATCCCTCCAGTTCCTCACTTATGGAGAAGTTGGGAAGGGCAAACCTGCCACCAAGAGATCTATTGCCAGGTGGATTGTTTCTTGTATACACTTCTGCTATGAAAAACTGGGTAGAACTCCACCCTGAGGCCTGAGGGCTCATTCCACAAGAGGTACAGCTGCTGCCAGGGATATCCCTCTCTTAGAAATTTGTCAAGCAGCCACCTGGAAAACGGTCCATACTTTTACCAAGCATTAGTCTCTGGATATCCAGGCTAGGAGTGATGCTCGGTTTGGCACAGCAGTACTTCAGAGCCTGTTTCCCAAAGTAGGTTCTGTCCTTCTTCCATGGAGGTACTGCTTGGTAGTCTGCAATTGTCAGAATACAGCAAGACTTCAGGTTGTTTGAAGAAAAAGGTACTCACCTTAGTAATTGTTTCTTCTAGTAGAATCTTGGTGTATTCTGGCCTACCCCCTGCCTCCCCTCTCAGAACCTAGATATTGGGATGTGGGTGGGCAGGCGCAGTGTTGGCACCCTAGAGGTGCACCCCCCCTTTTTACACCCTCTTTTTTCTTTTGGTGGAATGTTGTTTCATTTGATTGGTTTTTGTTTTTGGGTTTCCTGACTTGAGGCTTCCTTTGAGAACCAAAAACATTGTTTCTGCCAGTTGGCTAGTTAAAAATTTTACAGTTTCCACACAGAACACCTAGTGAGTTTTTGCTTGTAAAGATCTGACTGTTGCAGTTCGAATAACAGGCAGAGGCTTCAACTGAGCTCGAGATGAACATTCTATGCCATGGATAGAAAAGTTAACCCTATGTTCTCTGGGGCAGTTGAAAGGCTGGACCTAACTGCAATTGTCAGAATACAGCAAGACTCCACTGGAAGAAACATAATTACTAAGGTGAGTAATTTTTTCTTATCAGTGCTAAAAAAAAAACGTGTTTTGAATGTTTTTTTTCCAACATCCATGACATGGTTAGGAACCGATAAGGGAGTCTTTCCCTGGCGGTTGCCATAATAAGTTTTGTTAGGTTGGCCATGTCTGAGAAACCCAAGAAAAAAGACGGGCCCACTGGGTTTCAACACTGCAGTGAGTGTGGGGAGGTCTTTGCTAAGGCAGACCCCCACACCACCTGTGTTTATTGTCTGGGGTTTGAACACCTCGATACAGACTGCCAAATTTGTAAACATTTTCCTAAATCTACCCTTGAAAAGAGATTAGGTAGACTGAGGGAGAAGGAGGCCGAGAAGTCTGCTGACCAGGATGGCCAGCCCGGTTCGGTTCCGACTGAACCAGAAGGATTGCCCTCTGACCAGGGCGATACTTCTTCGGGCAAGAGGAGAGCCGATCCTGAGGGGTCGGTTCCTACAAAAAAGGAAACGCAAAGAAAAATCAACTGGTTCAGATCCAGAGGTTCATGTTCTGACCGCCAAGGAAATAGCCAGAGCGATTCAAATTGTGGAATCGCTTCGCCTGGTTCCAAGTGATCCGACACCTTTTCGCTGGGGTTCGGTTCGGTCGGTTCCCCCGGTTCAAAATTATACCCCTGAAGATTTTTATGAACTGGAGTTTGTGGAGGAGGGGGAATTTTGAAGATGATGATGAAAGTCTGGATGTGTCTGGGATCTCCCCAGACAGACCTTCAGGTGTATCCCCTCCTAGGCTTTCTGAGTCCCCTTGCCATTTTTTGTTTTACAGGAAAGTGGCTGAGACCCTCCAGCTTCCTATGGAGGAGGCAGTGGAGGATCAGGAGGAAGTGATGGACATCCCGGAGTCCAGGAGACACACTATTCCTCTTCACAAATCCTTTGGAAAACGGACAAAAAAATCCTGAAGTCTCCCAGTTCTGTACCCCATGTTGACAGAAGGATGGACAAGAGGTACACGCTATCAGGCTCAGATCCAGAGTTTTTATACCAGCAATGCAGCCATGCTGGGGTAGTGCAGGCTGCTGCCTGTGACAAGGCAAACATTCCCTTGGCTTCACACCCCCCAGACAAAGACTCCAGGAAGATTGATGCCGTGGTAAAAAAAAACAGTACATGGTATCTTCCTTGGGACTCAGGCAGGCAAATTATATGGCCTATACAGCCAGGTACCAGAAGTCCAGGTGGGACACTATACTGGTACTGGCTAAACAGGCCTCCCCCCAGCTAGCCAAGGAGCTGGAGGAGGTGGCTGCAGATGGGATTGAGGCATCAAAAGTTCAGTTTCATGCTGCTGTGGAGTCCAGTTGTGTGTCATCAAAAGTCATGGCTACATCTGTGGCTCTTCGGAGAATGGCTTAGCTCAGATGTACTAGCCTTTCGCAGGATACCCAGGCTAAGGCCATGGATTTTCCTGTAGTGGGTCATTCTTTGTTTGGGGAGCAGACAGAGAATTACATGAAGAAAATGGATGAGTGCAGGACCACTTACAGGAGTGCTCAGGCCAAGGAAAGGCAGCCAACTCCTCAAAGGCAGCAGTCTAGGGGCAGGGGCAGGCCTTTTCATAGGCTTTTTTACCAAGCACAGGCCTCTTCTTCCTTTTCACAGCGGGGGTTCTTCAGAGGGAGAGGCAGAAGGGGGATGAGCAGGGCTGCATCCACTCCTCAGCCTAAGGCCCCCTGCCAAGCTGACACCCTAATGGGCCTGCCTGGGTCGACTCTCCTATTCCAGTAGGGGGCAGGCTGACCTACTTCGTCCAGGACTGGATGTCTATTACATCAGACAAGTGGGTCCTGGAAGTAGTAAGCCTGGGACTGGTTCTCAGCTTCAAAAAATTTCCGAAGATAAGAGCCAGATCTTTTCCACCTGCAGGTCTCTCAGAAACCCTTGCCCTAGAGGCAGAGGTTTCATCTCTGCTGGCTTTAAGAGTCATAGCGAGAGTACCTGCCCTACACTGGGGCAAAGGTCTGTACTCCAGGTACTTCCTTGCCCCAAAAGAAGACAGGGAGTAGTGACCAGTGTTCCCCATTCACTGTTTTAGTGCGGTGGACCACCACCCTATATTTTTTTTTACCAGCGCCCTATATTTCTATCCATTACTGATTGTTTGTTTTACAAATTCTTCCAAAATAGTTTTTTATTGACATCCTTTACTGCACTACTACTGCTGTTTTGATACCAGCACACTATATTGTACTTGAAATCAGCTTATGCACATGTACAGTGCATATTGGAGGTCCACAAAAATAACGCACATTTTGACCAGAGCACCACTGCCATCGCCCTATATTTTCAGATAGTGGGGAACCCTGGGTGACCCATCCTAGACCAGAGGAACCTAAACAAACATCTTTTAAAACCAAAGTTCAAGATGGTAACTCTGGGGATAATCCTTCCCTGTCTAAGGCCAGGGGACTGGCTATCCTCCTTGGACTTCAAAGATACCTGTTTTCACATTCCCATCAGGTGCTCCCACAGAAAGTACCTCAGGTTCGAGTTGCCCTCAGGCCACTATCAGTTCAGAGCAATGCCCTTTGGCCTAACTTCAGCCCCAGTGGTCTTCAGAAAGTGCCTGGCAGTAGTAGTAGTTGCCTTTCTAAGGAGGCAAAATATTTCCATTTTTCCATATTTGGACAACTGGCTCATAGTGGGCCAGTCCCCAGACCAAGTCAAGTCAGACTTGCAAGTGACCCAGCAAGTGCTTACTTCTCTAGGATTTTTTTTCAGCCTTCCCAAGTCAGTTCTCAAGCCAGTCCAGCTCCTTACCTTTATAGGGGCAGAGCTGGATACTGTCAAAGCAAGAGCCTTTCTTCCCCGGAAAGGGCAAAAGTTCTTATAGAACTGGCTTCTTCCTTCAGCCGTCAGGTGTCTCGACCAGCAAGGCATTTCCTCCAGCTCTTGGGCCATGTGGCAGCCTCTACAGCAGTGGTCCAAGGGGCAAGATTCCAGATAAGGGACATTCAGTTTCATCTTAGGGCCTTTTGGTCACAAAGGAAGGATTCCCTTACCAAACTGATCCCAGTGACTCGGACCCTGATCCAAGCCCTTCAGTGGTGGCAGGATCAGGACAATTAAAGGCAAGGGGTCCCATTTGCCACTCAGTCTCATTCAGTGGTCCTCACCACGGATGCTTCCCACCTAGGCTGGGGAGCCTGTCTGGGGGCCCTCACTGCCCAAGGACTGTGGTCCCCTCAGGAATCCTTTCTCCTTATCAATCTCCTGGAACTCTGGGCAGTACGTCCTGGCCCTGCAAGCTTTCTCTCAGTGCAGAACAAGGTGGTTCAAGTCAGAACAGACCACCACCACCACCTTGTGGTACATCAACAAGCAGGGAGGCACGTGTTCTGCGGCCTTGTGCACAGAAGCCATGAAGTTGTGGTCCCTGGCTTATTCCCTGAAAACCTCTCTGATAGCAGTCCACCTTCCAGGGAAGGACAGTGTGCTAGCAGATGCACTGAGCAGGATTTTACAGGGCCATCACGAATGGTCCCTGGACCCTCTGGTCTTGAAGGTGATTTTTTTTCAAGGTGGGGCACTCCAGAGATAGATCTCTTTGCAGCCCCAGACAATCACCGACTTCCTCTCTTTTGTTGCAGATCCCCAGTCTTGGGCTCAGTCCCTCTGGATGCTCTGATTCTGAACTGGGAAGGGAAATTTCAGTATGCTTCCCCTTCCTTTCCTCTACTGTTCAGAGTTTTTCAAGATAAAGTCACAACCTTCCAAAGTGATTCTGATTGCTCCAGATTGGGCCAGACAGCCTTGGTACCCCCCTGTTACTATCCCTAGCAGTCCATCTTCCCCTGTCTCTTCCCAGGAATTAAAACCTGGTAACCACCTCTCAGTACCCCAATCTTCAGTCTCTCAATCTCAAGGCACGGCTCTTGAAGAGTTAGAGTATGCAGATTTGCATCTGTCTCGGGGGGGTTCTGGACATCCTCAAAGCCTCTCGAAAGCCCACCACTAGAAAGACCTACAGTATAACTCCAAATGGAAGAGATTCAGCATTTGATGTTCTAAGCAGCATATTTCCCCAGACACTGCTAAATTGCCTACAGTTCTGGATTATATGTTGCCTCATACCAATCCTCCATTCAGAGACCCTGCCCCTCTCTGGGATTTAAATGTTTGTATTGCTCAATTGATGTAACCTCCCTTTGAGCCTATATCCTCAGTAGAGCTTAAGTACTTGACTTGGAAAATTGTGTTTTTAGTAGCCATTACCTCTGCCAGACGTATCAGTGAACTGCAAGCCCTGTCAGTGGAACCTGATTTTATCTCCTGTCATAGGGGATAAAGTGGTCGTTAGAACCAATAGAAGGTTCTTGCCCAAAGTGGTTTCAGATTTTCACTTGAACCAGTCTCTCTTCGTGTTTTCTTCACTGATCATTCCTCTTCAGGAGAGGAGGCTACACAGTTTAGATGTTAAAAGGGCCCTTAGCTACTATATAGAGTGTACCAGGGGTCACAGGTTTGATTCCCTCCAGCTGTTCCTCGCTTATGGAGAAGTGGGGAAGGGCAAACCTCCTACCAAGAGAACTGTTGCCAGGTGGATTGTGCCTTGTGTACAATTCTGCTATGAGAAACTAGGAATAATTCCACCCTCAGGCCTGAGGGCTCACTCCACCAGAGGTACAGCTGCTTCCCTGGCTGCTGCCAGGGATATTCCTCTCTTAGAAATTTGTCAAGCAGCTACCTGGAAAACGGTCCATACCTTTACCAAGCCTTACTCTCTGGATATCCAGGCTAGGAGTGATGCTCGGTTCAGCACAGCAGTACTTCAGAGCCTATTCCCAAAGTAGGTTCTGTCCCTCCTCCATGGAGGTACTGTGTGGTAGTCTGCAATAGTCAGAATACAGCAAGACTTCATGTTTGACGAAAAAATTACTCACCTTAGTAATTATGTTTCTTCTAATGGAGTCTTGATGTATTCTAACCTCCCTCCCTGCCTCCCCTCTCAGAACCTGTTTTTGGGAAGTGGGTGGGCAGGTGCAGTGTTTCATCTCAGGGGTTCTCCTTTTACACCTTCTTTTTGTTTGGGTGTTTGTTTTGGGCAGGTGCAGTGTTGCATCTCAGGGGTTCTCCTTTTACACCCTCTTCTTTTTGTTTGGGTGTTTGTTTTATCATCATTCTTATTTGGATTGGTTTTTGGTTTTGGGTTTCCTGACTTGTCTTCCTTTGTGGATCCAAAGCTTTTTGTTGCCAGTTGGCTAGTAAAAATTTTACAATTTCCACATAGAATAGTTAGTGAGTTTTTGCTCGTAAGAATTTGACTGTTGGATTTCAAAGGGCTCCAGACAGAGACCTCAACAGAGCTCGGGCTCAGCATTCTGTGCTCTACATAGAAAGTTAACCCTTTGTTCTCTGGGGCAGTTTAAAGGTTGGGGCTAGCTGCAATAGTCAGAATACAGCAAGACTCCAGTAGTAGAAACATAATTACTAAGGTGAGTAATTTTTTCTTCAATGTTATACCGCTCACATCACTGCTCATTCCGAACTCCGCTGAGGCTGCAGGTGAGGAATAAGGAGCAACTTACCACAATTGGGTAAGTATCCGTGCTGCCACAACAGCTCAAGACCTCTGGTAGCTGCGGTGCAAATGTGGCAGTCTAAACAGACCTTATTATACACTTGATCCGTCTCATGCAGCCCCCCACAGTTCTTGCATGAGCGACGCAGCAGGTCACCTACCACAGTGTGGGACTGGGTAGTGGTGGATAACCAGCAAGTCTGAGAAGTTCGGGGCTGTTGGGGTGCTGTCAGGCAGAACTGGAATGAGAGTTCACTTAATATGAATGTGTTGCAGATGGTGCTGTTGGTGGGGAACATGGTAAAGAAGGTCACTTGTCATTCACTGCAGCTCCCCCCAACATACCACAACACAGCTCTGTCTTCCGTGTGAGTTTGTTGGATTTTGTGTGGTTTTCTGTGTGGCAGCTTAAATGTACCTGATGTGGTAAAGCAGGAGTGTGGTAACAGGTCTTAAAATGTAGTATCTGTGTGTTTTGAGTGAGCGAGCATTGCAAAGAAATGCCACGAGACGACGTAGGGTCATGACTAGGGCCTTGAGAGGCATGAGGGTTTCGGTAGTGCGTGGAAAGAGATAATTGAAAGAGCCACAGGCATGGAAACAGATGGCAAGGGCAAACACACTGATTGTGCTGAATTGGACAAGTTGGGAACATATTTGGCATCAGGAGATGGTGTGAACAGTTATGGACACGCCAGGCACAGTAGCTGAGCACAGAAAGGCATGAAGTATTTGTTCAGAGGAGTCGGATATACATGAGAGGTGGTGGAAGTGTTGTGGCAGTAAGGGAGGCAGGGCAGGAACAGGCTTTGAGGGGTAAAGGTAGGATATGTGAGGTGCAAACTAGACATGTACAGGACAGATGTGAATTGATTTATGGTACTGTATTAAGTTCTGTTTTTTGAACAAGTATATTAATATGTGTCAGTGTAAACCATCTCTGATTGGGTGACTATTCTTTACCTGTGATTTTATGATTTAATATGAGTAGAGAATGGTGTTGTCCAGTCAGGTTTCTAGATTTTTTTTCATATCCATTTCATAATTGTTTTTGTAAGCTTATTTGAACATGCACATGTGGAGCACTGCTTTGTTCTTACAGTCTTGTATATTCTTCTGTTTCAGGGTTAAATCAGCCCAGATTCCGAATAGGTGATCAAGAATTCGACAATTTACCTGCCCTGCTAGAATTCTACAAAATCCATTATCTGGACACTACAACCTTAATAGAACCTATCCCCAAATCCAGACAGTTTAATCCTGCCCCTGGACAGCTAACAGGAGGAGTAATTCTGAGGCAGGAAGAAGCAGAGTACGTCAAAGCTCTCTTTGACTTTAATGGAAATGACGACGAAGATCTTCCTTTTAAGAAAGGAGACATCTTGAAGATCTTGGAGAAGCCTGAGGACCAGTGGTGGAATGCTCAGGACAGTGAAGGAAAGAGAGGCATGATACCAGTTCCATACGTCGAGAAGTACAGACCTGGCTCTGCTACGGCGGCGACTCTCATTGGAGGTAACCAGGATAGTTCCCACCCCCAGCCGCTGGGTGGGCCGGAGCCAGGGCCCTATGCCCAGCCCAGTGTCAACACTCCGCTCCCTAACCTCCAGAATGGGCCCTTTTATGCCAGGGTTATCCAGAAGCGAGTCCCCAATGCCTACGACAAGACGGCCTTGGCTTTGGAGGTACATAATGGGAAAAATGTAGACAGAAAGCAGTAGAAGGGAGCACTTTCTCAGTTTCAACCATTTCTTTTTTTACTTAAACCCAAGAGAATCATTTGAAGTGTGGCATGGGTTTGTGCTTTTTTCTAATTGGGGAGATGCATATCTCAGAGCTCCAGATATAAAGTGGATCCTTAAGCGGTTGTCCAAAAATGGATATAGATTAGTTTTTCAAATGATGTAAGAAAATCGAGAGGAAGAGGGGTCTAAATGTTGTAAAACAGAAATATTCAGCTTTTACCGATTCAGGCTCCCTGTATGCTACGTGATTAATATGCAGAGTTGTCAAGCCTTTTTTTAAGATTTTGCATAACAATGCTGGTATCAGCCATGGTGGTTGGGGGGGTATCAGCTTCACTTGACCATTACAAGTGTTAAACTGGAGAGCAGCAGCATTGACATTTGGCAAATGTACTAGAATGACTGCATGAGTGAGAGGGTGCAGGGCACATGTGCATGGTATGTTTTTGGACGTCAAAGTGCTAGCTTGTGCCCCACCCCAAAATACAGGTTATTACCATAGATGGCATGACTGAGAATGTGGTCCTTTGTAAGTTAAGGGTCGGTGTTTGACGGGTTCAATTGAATGATAGTCCCAGGTATTTAGCTAGTGTGTGTGTTGGCTCCTGTGTGCAGGGAGAAGTGGTGTGGGCTATCACTCCCTCTTAGCTGAAGATGGATATGTTTGAAGAATGCTGGAGTCTCCTCCCATGTCGGAGAACTTTTCTTTTACCTATCTTTATTGACCTGGTAAGTACATTAGTCCAGAGCACCTCTTTCAGGAACAGCAGGCAAAGAAACAGGATCAGATGAGAGTAACAAGGTCTTAATTGAAGACATACTCCCTACTCTTGTAGAGACTTGGAGTTAGTACAGCCAAGAATAGTAGGTAAAAAAAAAGGTTACTGGATTTTAAAGATAGGTAGTAATTACATTTTAATTCTGAAGTATTGTTTCTAGTGACGTGGGTATGGTGCACTGTCAGCACTCTGGTGGTCTTCCTTTTCCTTTGAATTCCACTGGAACATCTTCAAGCAAAGCTCCTCCCATCCACCCGGGTGGTATACTCCGTGTCGTCCCCGTGACATCAGATCTTCTTTTCCGTTGGAAGAGTCGGGTGGCCTCCTTCGCAGCTCCTTGTGCGCAGTGTAAGCCAATGTTTCAAAAATTTTCAAGTGTTTTTCATTCTGGTATGGAGCATGACGAACCTCGATCCAGTCCCGGATTCAAGCGATGCATCGTCTGCCATCAAAAAATGTTCCTGATGAACCCACACTTCTCATGTATTTATTGCCTTGGGTCAGAGCACATCCTTAAGACTTGCAGCCTGTGTAAAACTTTAATACCTTCCTTGCTTGAGGAGCAGTATGTCCACCTCCTCCTCAGTTGGCTGGTCAAACGGGACACCCTGAATGCCCATAAAGTGGTGTTCGTGGCTGCGGGTTCGGCTTCTCAGCTCAAGGCATTGGAAGAGGCAGCAGTTTCCTTGTCTGCATCCATGCTGGCCCCAGTTGGTGTCAGCATTGTGGCATCCTTCACTGGCACTTTTCGTGCAATGTGCCAGTCTGCAGACCCTTGGGAAGGGCCCATCCCAGGGTGAGAAGACAAAGATCCTGATGTCGGTCTTGGGACTGGGAACGAGCACGCTCTTTCCACACCAGCGATTCCCTTGACTGCTCGATGGCTATTAAGCTCTGTGCCTCAGCCAAGCCTCACTTGATCGAGGGTCAGGCTACTAGCTCCACAGTAGTCCCGTCGGGCTTGTTGGCAGCGACAGGCTGACCAGCCGGTCGAGATTTTTCTTGACCCGGTTAACCCATTATCAGAAAAGATTGAGGATGGCTCAATCATGAGGACTCTGGCCCTTTCAGCCCTCTCTCAGGAGGGTCAGGAGAAGTCAGTCAAGCATGTCTCCTCCCAGGAGATACCCCCTTAGGGGGTCCAGCGGAAAGACACAGTGCATGTATTGTACACTGCCCTTCCTCCTGCCTCTCCTTGCCATCAACTGTCTAGTCCGTCGCGGTCCCAGGAATCTTTACATTCCCGGGCTCAGCCATCTGGCAGGAAGTGCCATTGGTGGTACTCTTCCTTTTCAGATGGAGAGGCTCTATCGCAAGTTGCATTGGCGCTGTGAGGAGCTGATATGGCAGCAGTGGGTCCTTGGGCATGGTAGACCCCTTCAGACCCCAGTGCTCCTGGTCTGGCCTGCCCCAGTCCTGCTGAGTCCAGTCGCACCGATGCCATCTTCTCTGCCAACTCTGGTGGAGCCACCACCCAAGCAGCCCTTGCGGGGGGCTTCCACCATGGCCACTCCTTCCGGCTAACTGGCAGAGATCACCCAGTCAGACTAGTCTAGAGTGGTTCATGGAGAAAAACTGCTGAGGACAGTATTAGCAGAGTTTTCAGACTCTGAAGGCTCCTCTATGCAATCCTCCAAGACCCCAAGCTTTGACCGTGAATAGGCTTAAGAACTCACTGCTGAGCATGGACCGTTCTCCTTAGGGGCTCTGCTGTGGCTGATCTCCAAACTGTTGGAGAGTCCCTTGGAACCGGTCTAGAAGCAGGCCAAGTACCCCCTTACTGAGATCCTTGATCGGGATGATACTCTGGTGGTAGCCTTCTCTGTGGTGGAGGCTATTTTGGGTCCTGAGCTGGAGCTTTGTCAGCATCCAGCTTTGTGCGTGGTGCAGTTGGCCCAAATGGTCTGCAACTGTGTGTTCCGGACTGGTTCTCTCCCTGTTTTTTTCGCACCATTCCTCAGCTGAGGGGTTGGTGGCAGACTCTGTCTTTCATAAGACGGGCAACATTGGGGATATGGACAAAGCCCCCACACCCCCCCCAACAAAAAAAAAAACAGGAGTCCAAGAAATGGGACCATGCAGCTAAGGTCTATGCTGCGTCCTCCCTGGGGGTGTCTGTCAGGCAAGCTCCTGCTGATGATGGCCAACTTTGGACACACCTTTATGGGTGTTCTGAACCATGTCCTTCCCCGCCTTCCTGCAGTTCTGCATCCGTGGTTAGGATGGCCAGAGACCAGGGTCTCTCCTTAACCAAGCACCAGCTTCAGACAGCCTTGGACACTGGCGACTCCTTCACCCAGTCTGTGGCAGCGTCGGTCGCTGTGTACTGTAGAAGCTGGCTGAGGATTTCCAGCTTACTTTACGGCAGGATACCCACCACAAAACTGTCCAGTGTCCCATTCTTCGGCACCGACCTTTTATTGGCTCCGGGTGGATGGCTTTTTTGGCTCCTCGCTAGGATTGAAAAGTCCAGTTCCACCCTTGAATTGATAACATCCTTGCTGTAGGACCCCAAGAGACAAAGACCAAAGAAGTCCTGTCTGTTTCTGCCTTTTTCTCCCCAGCAGGGGAGATCCCAGGTCTAGCGATCTGAGTCCCATGTTTGCCAGCCATGGTTCCAAGAAACCCGGAGGCGGCGGTAGTGGGGTCCTTCCAGGGCCTCTTACAAGCCTAAGGGATGGGTTGGGAGGCTGTCTACCTCTCACCGTCGGGTCCCTGCCTCAGCCTACCATGAGGGGTCAGCTTCGCCATTTCTGAAAAATCTGGTTTGCCATCACTTCAGACAAATGGGTGCTAGAAGTGGTGGATCGTGAATTGCCTCTCGACTTTGAGGTTCTTCTGCCCTACTGCGCCCATGCTCCACAGGAGTCCATGGTGTCACAAGACATGCTGTCTGCCTTCAGAGGGGACATCACTCGGCTCCTAGAGAAAAGATCTGGAGCCCGTGTCCCAGATGCCATGGGGTTTGTGTCCAGGTGTTCCTGGTCCCCAGATGGACCGGGGGGGGGGGTTGTTGACGCCCCCATATTGGATCGTCTCTATCTGAACCAGTTCCTGAGGAAGCGCAAGTTCAGGATGGTCACTATGAACCAGTTAATACCATCTCTGGAGCAGGGAATGTGGTTCTGCAGCCTGAACCTCCAGGATGCCTTCTTCCACATTCCAGTCCATCGTTCCATGCAGAAGGGATTCTGTACGAGTTCCAGGTCATGTCTTTCGGCCTCCTCTCATCCACCAGGCTCTTCCCCATGTGTATCACAATGGTGGCAGCCTTCCTGAGGTGCTAAAGGGTTTGGATCTGTCCATACCTGGATGATTGGCTGATAGCTGGATCATCTCAGGAGGCAGTGGAGCGGTCCAGGGGCCTGTCCGGCCTTGGGTCTTCTGAACAGCCTGGTCAAGTTGGAACTAGACTCCTCTAGGCCGAGGCCAGACTCCCAGTGGACTGGGCAGCGAATCTTACCCCCTTTGCGCGATCACTTCAGGTTGTGCGTTTGTGCCTCTGGACTTTCTGCAGCTGCTGGGGTAAATGGTATCCTGCACTAGCATGGTCCGGTGGGCCTGATGGGAAAAGTGTCACCTGCAGTCGGAGCTGGCCCACCATTGGTCTCCGTGCCTAGGTCATGGACCAGCCAGTCATGGTGACTCTGCCGACATGGGATGCCATCCAGTGGTGGCTAGTCACAGAACATCTAGAGGAAGGAGTCCCATTCATCCACCCAGAGCAGTCTGTGTCACTCTGACGACCAGCGTGTCTCTGGTGGGATGAGGAGCGTACCTGGGGGGCCCACAGGCTCTGGACCCTCGGGGAGTCCCATCACCACATCAACCTGCTGAAGCTCTGCAGTGCGCCTTGCTCTGATGGAATTCACTCCATTTGTCAGGGGTCAGTCTTGGTATTTTTTGTTGTTATGTTTACTCTTTATGCCCCCTTACCACACTAGACCCGTTTACTCGGGGAGCCATAGGCTGTGCACAGTCCTGTAGTTCTTCCCCAGGTAACTCCCAATGGGGCTTCGGTAGATCTGCCCCCATCCTGCCTGCCGTGGTTTACCCATCGGGCAGGGAAGAAGGGGACCCCTCCTAAGTGTCCCCCCCTCCCAGTCCATGAGTGTCTGTCAGGTGGTCTGCCCCGACCTTCTGAGAAGCCTAGTTGTGGATTTCTCGGGCCAGCCGGGTCACATCTCCAAGCGTCCGGTATGTTTTTTTTTTTGTTTTGTTTGTTTTCACATTTTCTGGTCCTGCCCCATCGGACTCCAGCACGCTAGGGGAGCCAAGGGGCAGAGCACTTCGTGCTGTCACTCCAGCTCCCGGCCAGCATTATCTAACCCGCTTCATGCCATCCTGCTGCACCTCCACCCGTGGTCACCCAGCTGGAGATAAAGCAGCAGGACAGGCAATCCACCCTTCCGAGAGGAGGAGGAGAGCAGCCAGCGAGCACTTGTTCCTTCTCCCCCAGCTGGCCTTCCAGCAACCAGAGTCTGTTCCCGTACCCAGGTCGTTGGTTTCGCAGGCAGTAGCTCTACCACTGTGCCAGCGGGCCGGCAGAAAAAGAATGTTGAATAACACAGTAGCTGTTCAGGATCTTACAGCTCTATAAGCTATATTTCTGTTTGTTTTTATATTTTTATATATTTCTTTGTATGTGTTCTTATGTATTATTGTAATCATTTTTTGATTGATCAATAAACCTGATACCTACCACACAGCCTGGTGGGTGAGGTGTTTCACAAGTGATCTCTGCATCAGGGGGTGGTGAATCACCTGTTCTCCTAGTGGGACACACTCCGGGTTGATCTGTTTGCCTCCTGGGAGAACATGAAGCTGAGGCTGTTCTGTGCCCACCCTCATCAGTGCGAGACACTGATGGGGGATGCCTTTGTGAGGCCTTGGACAGTGGCACAGGAGAAGGTGGTCAGGCACTTCTTGAAGGGCCTTAACCACCTGTCTCTACTGGTGCATGAACCACCACCACCACCTTGGGACTTGTTGCTGGTACTTTGGCACCACCTATCCCTGGACCCCCTGCCCCTCCTTCGTTGGGTCCTTCTGGTCACTATCCCAGCTATCTGCTACCTCAGTTTCCATATTCTAACCCCAGGAATCCACTAATATTACTTCTTGCAGTGCTTCTTTAAGCCAGCACTGTCCTGGAGCCAAATGGAATGCTGTGCTAATGATGGAATCTTTAACTCATGCATTCAATTCAAAAACTGCCCAGTGTAACTGCTTACATTCTAACCTCAGATTACTTCTCTCCACTGCAAAATGTAGACGCCATGGAGATCTCCTATCAAGAGCGATTCCTGAAGTGCATTGAACAAAAAAAATATTTTTGTTTAATGTTTCACTTACTACCTAGTGTAATTGTTGTTTTAGTTTTTTACCTCATAGTTTAAATTTAGCATTATTTTTTCTGGTTCTTCGCGGTTCTCGAGAGGAAACTGATTATTTTTTTCTCCTGAATCGGAACCTTTTTTAAAGGGTTCCGATTGTATATTTCTGTATTTTCTGTAAAATTTATCTCTTCGGAACCGATAGATTTGGGTTTTTCTCAGTTACTGAACCGACCACAGATAGTCAACTTGCCTTTATTTTTGTCTGTTCCCAGTTCCTTTTAAGATGTCAGATAACCCTAAAAAGAAAACAGGACCTCCAGGGTTATGTTTGCTTTGCCTTGATCAACAGCATTTTTCTGTTTACTGTGAGATATGCAAGTCCATGAAAAAACAGTGGAAAAACGTAAGGAAAGGTTAAAAAGAAAATTGGAAGAGTGGTCCATGGGTTCTAACCAGTCTACCCACTCTTAAGTCCTTGGCTATTCCTTCCAGAGCCTCAAAAACCACCCCTGAGACGGATGAGGGCTCTGTTAAGAGGGGCAATGAACCGTCTGACTCTCCGGTACCTGGCAAAAAAAACTCAAGAAGACAGAATGCACTGAGACCCCGGCTGAAACGCCTCAAGGGGCCCCCTCTGGTGCCCGCACCTGCTCCTTCGCCTGCTGAGCTAACCCAGGCTCTGGCTTTACAAGTGCTGCAGGGCTTACTACCCCCAAAGCAGCCTGTGGCTACTCTGGTTGAAAAAAAAAAAAAAACTCTTTGTACCTCCTCTACATACTGACACAGTGGAATTTGAGGAGGATGATCAGGCAGAGAAGGGTATTGAACCTGAGGTCTTGCCAGAACAGGACTTTGGCTCTCTTCCCAGACCCACAAAGGACTTTTCCTACCAATTTTCCTTTGTTAGGAAGATGGTGGAAACCCTGGATCTGCAAACTGCAGAAGAGATCCAGGATGAGGAAGAAGCCCAATATATGGAGCTTATGGGGCTAACACCCGCTAGAAGACTCCTGCTGCCTATGTATAGTTTTCAAGAAACATGTCCTTGAAATTCTTAAGACTCCAAACACTGTCTCACCCACTGATTAAAAAGTCTGATAAAAAAAATAACCAACTTGAGAGGTCAGGGGCTGTTTTTATTTACTCACCCTGACCACCGGGGGATTGTACAGCAGGCTGCCTGTGAAAAGGCAAAAACTCCCTTGTCCTCTCTCACCCTCCCCCAACCCGAGAAGGACTTGAAGGATAGATAGCATGGCTAAAAAGGGTACCTTTCGGCTTCCCTGGCAGTTTGCGAAGCTAACTACCAAGCCTATGCAGCCCTCTACCAGAAGGCTTTTCAGCCGTCCATTTTGGAAAATGCAGAAGCCAGCCCCTCCCTAACAGTTTGAGTTGTTGGACACTGCAGAACTGGGCTTGGAGGCGTCCAAGTACCAGTTCCAAGTGTTGGCTGATACAAATGACTCAGCTGCTCGATGGATGGCAGGTACTATAGCCTTGAGAAGATTTGCCTGGCTGACAGCTATTAATATCATCCAGGACACCCAAAGTAAGGATATGGACTTCCCAGTCGAGGGTCACTCACTCTTTGGTGTCCAGACTGAGGCATATATGAAGGAAGTAGATGAGTATAAGGCTACTTTCCACAGTAATTCTACCAAGGAAAGGGCTTCTCCCTCCACTTCAGCATATGGAAGGGGGGGGGCATTGGTAGGTCCTCTCTTATGAGGCCCTTTTTTCAAGTGCAGGCTGTGCCCCAACAGCAGTACCAGTCGCAGCAGGTTGGTTTTTAGAGGCAGAAGGGGTTCCAGGTGAGGATCCCAATCTGCACAACCCTAGCAACAAACAAAACAAATCCCCTGACTTTTCGTTCCAGGCTGCCTCTCCATCTCCTGTAGGGGCAGACTGACTCATTATTTTCAGAAATGGCTGAAATTTACCACAGACGGATGGGTTCTGGAAATAGTGAGTCAGGGTCTGTCCCTCAGCTTCAAATCCTTTCCTCCTCCAAGATCAAGGCAGTTCACAGCAGTTCCTTGCACAGAAAGAAAACTGCTGGAACAGGAGGTTCAGGCCTTACTTTTAGCAAGGACAGTAGACCCTGTTTCCCCCAGCCAAAAAGGGCAGGGGTTTTATTCAAGATATTTCCTAACAACAACAAAGAATGGGGAGTGGCGGCCTATACTAGATCTCAGACTGCTAAACAGGTACCTGGTAAAACCCAGGTTCAAGATGGTCACATTGGCTATGTTTCTGCCAACTCAGCAAAAAGACTGGCTAGCCTCCTTAGACCTAAAGGATGCATATTACCATAAGGGAGTCGCACAGAAAATACCCGAGATTCAAACTTCCCTCGGGCCATTATCAGTTCTCAACACTTTCCGGGCTCACCTATGCACCAAGGGGCTTTACCGAGTGCATGGCAGTAGTGGTGGCACACCTAAGACTAGGTGTTTTCAGTTTTTCCCTGTCGGGACGATTGCTAATCATGGGAAAGTCTCACTAGCAGGTGACAGAGTACCTTCAGGTAACCCGGGACCTGTTGCACTCCCTGGGATTCCTTCTCAACATCAAAAAGTCAGTCCTGACCCCTGTGCAGGTACTGCAATTTATAGGTGCAGAATTAAACACTATACTGGGGAGGGTTTTCTTCCCTCGGGAGGGCAGAAAGTATTCAACTTTTGGCAAGCTCATTTGTCCTAGGCAAGCCAAAGCCAGCAAGACAGTTTCTACAACTGTTGGGGCACATGGCTTCAGCAACAAGCAGTCATAGGTGCCAGGTTTCAGATGAGATGTCCAGTTCCACCTCGGGGCACACTAATGCCAAACGCGGGACTCTACCAAAATCCATACCAGTAACAAGGATGTTACTACAGGCACTCCAATGGTGGATGGAGCTGGAAAACTTGATAGAAGGGGTTCCATTCTTTGCAGGAGCCCCCTTCATTGGTTCTCACAACATATGCTTCCCTGTTAGGGTGGGGTGCTCACTTGGGAGAGCACACCATTCACGGCACTTGGGAGAGTGCAGATTCCCTCCAGCATATAAACCTGCTAGAGCTAAGAGCTATTTACCTGGCCCTTCAGGCTTTCTCACATCTCGTTCAGGGAAAGGTGGTACAAGTCAGAACAGACAATACCACAACAATGTACTACATCAACAAACAGGGAGGGAAAAAGATCTACCCCACTTTATACAGAGTCATTGAAGATATGGAGCCTTCCTTACTTTCTAAACGCCTCCCTACAGTTGATCCATCTGCCTGGCAAGGACAACACCCTGGCAGAAGCCTTGAGCAGGGTAAAGCAGGCCCATCACAAATGGACACTGAACAAGCAAGTGGTAAATGTCCTATTCAGGAGGTGGGGCACATTAGAGATGGACCTTTTTGCATCCCACCAAAACCACAACCTGCCTCTGCATTGTTGCAGGGCCCCTGCCAAGGGAACAGTTCCCCTGATTATGGATTGGACCAGGAGGCATCTTTATGCCTCCCCCCACTCCCCTTTTCCCCCTGATTCTCAGGATGCTCATCAAACTCGGATCACAGCCAGCTTCAGTGATTCTGGTAGCCCCAGACTGGGCCAGATGGCCTTGGTACTCCCTCGTGCTTTCTATGTCAGTGGCCAACCGATTCCCCTCCCACAATGGTACAGCCTGCTGACCTCCTTTCAAGGGAGGATCTTGTACCCCAATCTCAGGTCTCAGACTCAAGGCATGGTTCTTGAGGACTTAAAATACGTAGGTTGGCAACTCTCTGAAGGGGTCCTGGTGGTCCTCAGAGGGTATAGGAAACCTACTAAGAAAACCTATTCTTCGAAATGGAAAAAGTTCTCTATGGTGTAAGGATAAGGGTGTAGCCCCAGCTCAAGCTGGCATACCAACCTTGCTGGACTGTTTGACTCATCTGCATTCCCAAGGTCTGCAGCATTCAGCCCTGAAAGTGCACCTGTCTTTGGTGTCTGCATACATTTCAGCTGGAAAGGACACCTCCTTAGCATCAAATCCTATCATCAGGAGGTTCTTTAAGGGACTCTCTCACCTGTTTCCCCCTCACAGGGAACCAGTACCAGCTTGGGACCTGAACATTTGCATTGCTCAGCTTATGCTTCCTCCCTTTGAGCCCATGGTCTCTGCAGATCTCAGGTTTGTTACTTGGAAAGTAGACATCAGGGCGGTACTGCAGCCAGCACACCCTATGGGGGTTGTTTGTGATCAGTACGGGGTCACTGTACCTCAGTTTTCCTGGAGTACCTTCAGTCACCTGGAGTTCCTTCAGTCACCTGGAGTTCATGGATGTCATGAGGATTATCCAGAGTGTGCACCCTACGTACTGTAGTTTGGACCCTGGACTGACTTCCCTAATTTTGGGTTGTATTGACATCATCGGTCCGGTCCTTGTGCGGATAGTCTGGTGCTCCTTGGAATCGGGAGAGTTCCCCAGCTCACTGAAAGAGGCTGTGGTGACACCACTCTTGAAGAAAGCTACCTTGGATCCAGACTGTCTCGCAAACTACAAACCTATGTCTAACCTTCCCTTTGTTGGGAAGGTGATTGAGAAAGTAGTGGCAGAACAACTGGAAGACCATTTGACCATCCATGACATCTATGAACCGCTTCCAGTCCGGTTTCCGTAAGAGTCATAGTACCGAGACAACACTGGTTCAGGTGCTCAATGATCTCCTGATGGCGAGAGATTAGAAAAGTCATTCCATCTTAGTTCTTCTGTATCTTTCTTCAGTTTTTGACACCATGGACCACATGGTGTTGATAGGACGACTGAGGCATATCTGTGGATTGTCAGGGACAGTCCTCGGATGGTTTGCATCATTTCTCACAGGTAGAACAGAGTTGTGTCTGGGTTTTTTCTTCAGGTCCAACTGCTTTGTCTTGTGGGGTGCCTCTGGGTTCAGTGCTGTCACCCATGTTGTTCGCGGAGTATATGCTACCCCTCGGAGATACTGTAAGAAGGTGTGGGCTGAGGTTTCACTGTTGTGCAGATGATACCCAGCTCTACCTTATTTTGCACCTGACCAGGATGGAGCTCTCTGTCTAACAACTGTCCGAAAGAAATTCAGGAGTGGATGTATTCCAGTTGACTGAAGTTGAACTCAGAAAAGACTGAGGTACTGGTTGTGGACCCGGGTCGTCAGATAGGGGGGTTGGGGTTGGGTGTTGGTGTGCCCTCTGGAATTTTTCTTGACGGCATCTCACTCCCGACCTCTGAACAGGTGCGTAACCTTGGGGTAGTTTTTGATGACTGACTGAACCTACATTCTCAGGTGTCTGCTGTCGTCAAAACCTCCTTTTATCATAGGAATATCGCCAGGGTTAGGCATCTAGTTCCGTCTGACGACCTTACCACCATGGTCCACGCCTTTGTGTCCTCGCGCTTGGATTAGTGCAACTCCCTTTATCTAGGGCTTTCTGGGGTTGAACTCAGTCGCCTGCAGCTGGTGCAGAACTCTGCAGCCCGGCTTTTGACAGGTTCTGCTCGATCCTGCCATATTACTCCGGTGCTGCTTTGGCTGCCAATACGGTGGTGGATCACCTTTAAAGTCAGTTTACTGACTTTTAAAGCCCTACATGGACAGGGCCTGGACTATCTGAAAGAGTTTCTGGTTCCTTACTGTCCTGGTTGATCACTTCGCTCGGCCGACGAGGGGTGGTTAGAGATTCCAGGGGTGAATTTGAAGTCATCTGGTTCAAGAGCTTTTGCTTATGCAGCCCCCACCCTTTGGAATTCTCTACCCCATCGGTTATAGGAGTGTACAACTGTGGAGGAATTTAAGAAGGGCTTAAAAACCCATCTGTGGCAAAAAGCTTTTTTAGATAACTGAAGTATTTATTATTGTACTGGCATATGATTTTAACTGTATTGTTCTGTCGTTTGATGTTATATGATTTTTATATTGTTGGGTGCCTTGGCAATGGAAAGGCGCCATATAAATACAATTATTATTATTGGTAGCAGTCACTTCTGCCAGGAGAATAAGTGAGCTCCAAAACCCTCTGTGTGGAAAAGGAATATGTTTCCTTCCACAGGGACACGGTAGTGTTACGAACTAATAGGAAGATCCGACTTCGAGGGAGAGCTCTTGTAGCAGGTAATACCATTAGGACTAATGCCGCCAGGCGTTAGGACCCCATGGAAAAATCTTGTAGCTAGCAGTCTGTGGCAGGGGACCGGCCCTGTCAGCTCTGCCCGTCATCAGAAGTGGTATAAAGATGCAGACCCCCGCTGCCATCTCAGTTCTTTTCCCGCCGTTGACCCGCTTAGTTCAGCTGCACGGACGCCTTTCACTGCAGTCGACCGCTTTGAGAAGTTTTCGAAATTTTCGACATAATCTCTAGATATACTCGTTTTCTTGCATGCCATCGCCCTCTCCACCACGGCACACATCAAGGTGTGCATGCGGAAAACAAATACCAGCAAAGACAGCCACGCGGCCTGCCTATCTGCCTAGGCCCCGACCACCAACCAGATGGCTGCCCGCACTGCCAGAAGTTTAATCAGAAGACGAAGATCAGGAGAGCCAACGCTCTAAAGGGCTACTTATTGGAACAGAAGGTGTCGGCCATGCAGCAGACATAGGAGCATAGCTCTTCCTCTTCTGCCAAGGACTTCCCTCTTAAAGACGAGCCATCGCGAGGGAAACACCACCACCATAGGGAGAAAGATAGGGTCAGGTCTGAGTCCCACCCCAAGTCCCCTTCCTGGGCGTCCTCTTCTTCGACCTCCGTGGGAGGTCTGGTTCGGTCCCACCTAAAACGGCTGAGTCCTCGTCTAAATCCACTCCTGCTCCTTCACAGGGCAAACATAGGGAGCCATCTTCTTCCGGGCATTCCCTCGTTCATTATTCCTTGGCCCACCGACCTCATAAGTCCTCTGGGTCGACCCAGGAAGGCCATATGTCTACTGATAAGTCCAAAGACTCCACAAGTACAAGTTTGTCCAAGAAACACAAGCACTCAGATGACCCAGGTAGATGACCGGAGGCCATCCATCACAAGACTCCCCCTCCTCCGCCACCTCCTACCAAGGTGCGCCCATTCTCCCCTGATAGGCGCTTACCTAGTCGGTCGCCCGCTCTGACAACCCGCACCCCAACATGGCAGTCGCCAGAGGAAACCCGGACACCCACCCCACCCTCTGAGGGTCGGACGCCCCCGCGTACTCCGAACACCGGTTCCCTAGGGACACTGATGCCGAGCAGCTGGGTGGAGATAAACAGGGCTCTTCGGACCAGGTGCCAGACACACAAGAACCCCAGGCGCCTGGTCCAGCGAACCCGTCGCCGCCGCTCCTCTCTCCCCCAAGCGGTCGCCTAGTGGTGGACATCAGTTTGCTCTTCACTACTTGGTGGATTAGCTGGCGGGGGACCTGCTATACAGACCCCCACCCTACTCAGAAAACCACCTTCCATGGGGCCTCCCACCCCAACAGGAGAGGATGTCACCCACCCAGACCCTAAGGGGAAGCGTAGACAGAGGCCGTCTTCCCCAGTTCCGTCCTCACCAGACAACGGAGCCGCAAGCCCTTCTTCCTCAGAGTCCTTGGATGAGGATGAGTTCATCCCGCCCTTTCCGGGCCCCAGGGATTCATCAAGATCTCTCCCAGATGACCCGTCATTTTTGGACATCATGTGCCACATTCAGTTCATCTGTGAGTGGGACACTGAGTAACTAAATCCGGAGCGCAGAAGACTAGATAAGTTTCTGGGCTCAAAGGAACCAAAACTTCTGGTCATTCCGCTTCTCGTTGAACCATTCCAGGATGTGACCAGGATTACATGGCACAAGCAGTCATCCACTCCTGCCATCCCAAAGAAGGCAGACAGACTTTATAAGCCACCCAAAGATGATCCTTTCCTGGGTGAGCAATCTAGAGTCAACTCCTTGGTGCTTGTGGCTGCTCATGGGCCGAGGTAGTCAGCCCAAGCACCTCAGCTCCCAACCTCCAGATACAGAATCCAAAAAGTTGGACAGCTGGGGCAGGAAGGTTTTTTCATCGGCGATGGGCTCCATCCGTTAACTGAACTTCCTGGCCCATATGGTGACATACCAACAGTCCCTATGGGAGAAATCTATAGAGCTGATCAAGACGCTACCGGACTCGGACACCAAGGAGGAGATGCTAGCATATGCTCAGTCCGGATTGGATGGAGATGAGCATGTCCTGAAATGCTCATATGAGACTGTGGACATGACTTCCCGTGCAGCTGCCATGGGTATCTGCATGAGGCGATATTCTTGTCTCTGGCTCACTGGGTTCCGTCCAGACCTCCAAGAGTCCATCCTGGGCGCTCCCTTCCAGGGCCCAGTACTGTTCGGCAGGGAGGTTAAAACCATGGTTAAAGAACTTGGAATCGGGCAGAGCTGTAGCAGGTGTACATAGAATGTACAAATCAGAGCCTCTGTGCCCCCCCTTGCCATCCCTTTCGTAGGGGACAGGGAGGTAAACCACCCCTGGGCAAAGGGTTTAAGAGGCGTGGTCACCCTGCCCTTCAAGGCGCCCCAGGCCCCAAGCAGCCCAAAGCTCCTGGGCACATGGCCCCAACCCCTCCACAACCTGACTCGCTGCATCTCCCTTCTCTCTCTCTCTCTCGGGAGACGCAGAGCAAGAAAGTGGGAGGGAGATTCTCCCTTTACCTTGCCGAATGGTCCAGCATAACTTTGGACCAATGGGTGCCGGAAACACTTCACAGAGGATACGCGATAGTTTCTCAGCATCCCGCCCCCGCCCATTGTCCACCAACCCACGCCAACCTTCTGACAGACTAGATCCAGTCACTGCTCGAGAAGAAAGCCTCCAACCGGTCCCACAGGACCAGTGGGGCACAGGTTTCTACTCCTGCTTCTTCCTAGTCCCAAAGAAGACAGGAGATCTGGACTTCAGCCAGCTCAATCTCTCGGTCAAGTACCAGAGGTTCCGGATGGTAACGTTGGTAAGCCTGCTTCCCCTTATCCATCAAGGAGATTGGTTATGCTTCCTAGATATGCAGGACACCTACATGCATATCAAGGTCCTACGCTCTCACATGAGATTTCTTCGGTTACGTTTCCGAGACAAGCATTACTAATTCTGAGTTCTGCCCTTTGGCCTTTCATTGGCACCCAGGGTGTTCACCAAATGTTTGGCGGTAGTGGCAGTGGCCCTAAGGAGGAGAGGCCACTTCATCTATCCCTTCCTGGATGACTGGCTTATTTCTGCTCAGTCGGAAAGCCAGTTGAAGGTAGCCATGGAAGAAACGGTATCCCTCTTCCTCTCCCTGGTCATTACCATAAATTGGCTGAAATCGCAACCCGGGCCCTCCCAGAGGTTGCATTACATAGGGGCCATATTGGACACTGTTCAGGGAAAGGCCTTCTTACCGTCAGACAGGGCAGACCACTTGATGGGACTAGCACACAGAGTCCATTCAGCAGCCGTTCTTCCAGCGAGGGTGATCCTTCGACTTCTAGGTCACATGGCTGCGGTCATAGCTACTGTTCCCCCTTGCCAGGTTACATATGAAGATTCTGCAGTGGCATCTCAAGGTCCAATGGGACCAGGCAGTGGATAACTTGGATATGCCAATCCGAGTTTCAGTGGCAGTCCATCGTTCTCTTGAGTGGTGACTCTCCTGTCCACATCTAGAGAGAGGGGTCCCTTTCCGGAGCCCTATCCCATCACAAGCCTTGACAACGGATGCCTCTGTGTTGGGCTGGAGGGCACACTTAGGGGAACAAAGAACTAGAGGAGATTGGTCCACCACAGAACGCTCTCTACATATCAGTGTTTTGGAAATTAGAGCTGTTCTGAACGCACTAAGGGCGTTTCAAGACCAAATTCTGCAAGGTTCTCTGTTGGTGCAGTCAGACAATACCTCAGTTGTCTTCTACATTAACAAGCAAGGGTGTACTGAGTCCTACCCCCTTTGCAGGGAGGCCATGAGAGTGTTGGATTGGGAAGTGGAATATCTTCTGGATCTCACGGCTGTGCACGTCCCAGGAAGCCAGACCGTTTTCTCCAACAGTGTCAGTCGCGCTCGCTCTCTGAATCATGAATGGGAGATGCTCCAGGAAGTCGCAGACGACCTCTTCGGTCGCTGGGGACGCCCAGAGCTGGACCTATTTGCTTCCCCATACAACGACAAACTGCCGAATTTCTGCTCGCTAGATCCAGGGCCTGATGTTTGCTGGCGAGACGTATTGTCTTTCTCCTGGACATGGAGGTTTCTATACGCCTTCCCCCTAATTCAGAGTCCTGCTCAAACTGCAGTCAGAGGGGGCCAGAATGATTGATTCTGATGGCTCCTTTTTGGCCTCGGCAAATTTGGTACCCGGTGCTACAGCAACTAGCCTTGAAACCCCCCATGCAGTTGCCACTCTCCACCCACTTGCTCTCCCAAGAACAGGGGACTCTGGTCCATCCGGACCTACAATCTCTTCACCAGCACGTTTGGCCCCTGCAGTCTTGGCAGAAGAGAGATTTGGAATGTCAGGCAGGGTGGCAGAAGTTTTGGTGGCAGCGAGGAAACCCTCCACTAGGGTAATGTACGCCATGAAATGGAAGTGTTTTTGCTTCTGGGCAATGGCACGTGCCCTAGATCCCCCTGGATTGTCCGGTCAAGGATGTGCTGGATTATCTTCTCCACCTTTTGGACTTGGGCTTAAGCTACTCGTCCATTAAAGTGCTTCTGTGTGCTGTATCAGCATACCACACACCATATGGAGAGAGGACTGTGGCACAGCTTAATGTATGCAGGAGCTTTCTGCGAGGAGTTCTTCATATCAGAACCCCCCAAGGAGAGACCCCATTCCTCCTTGGGATCTGTTTTCCGTACTTGAGAAGCTCATCCTGCGAGCTTCGTTTTCTTTCTTGGAAGGCATTATTTTTAGTTGCTATTACTTCTGCTCAAAGGGAGGCAGTACAGCCCAGTGGTTTAAGGCTCTGAGCTGCAAATCTGGTAACATCCAACAGACCAGATCTGGGTTTGAATCCCACAGCTTCCACTTTGCATACTGTGGACCCTGAGCAGATCACTTAACTTCCCTGTGCTCACAGGTCGCTCCTGTAAAAAAGCTTCAGCTTAGTGTGCTATTCCTGGTTAAACAACTTAAAAAAAAAAAAGGGGGGGGGGTTCTGAGCTTCAGGCCCTTATGTGTAAGGAACCTTACCTTGTTTGCCACAGGGACAGGGTGACCATGCGTACGAATCCTAAGTTTCTTCCAGATTGACACTGACTCAAGACATCCACCTTCCGGTTTATTACCCAGAGTTCTGCAGTCAAGGCGAAGCCTTACTATATACTCTGGATATTCATAGGATTCTTCGTTTCTATGTTCACAGAACCAGTGCAACAAGGAAGTTGAACCAGTTGTTCATCTCCTTCGCGCATAGGAAGACGGGGGCTCCTGTCTCCAAACAAACACTTAACACGTTGGTTGGTGCATTGTATCTCCTTTTGTTACCAACACCATGCCGGGCCCGATCAAGGGTCACTCCACCAGGGCTGTGGCTACCTCATTCGCTTCCTTAAGGAATGTATCCCCGGCAGATAGCTGCGCTGCTGTGACCTGGAGCACAGTCCACACCTTCATTAGGCATTACAGCCTTGACATCTCTTCTTGGAGGAGAGCAGGCTTTGGACTGGCCGTCCTGCAGGGCCTACTCTCTTGAAGCTGTACAGCCATTGTCTTTTTTTTTTTTTTCTCTCATTCCCATCAGACCTGGGCCTCTTCTTGGGTACTGCTTGGGACTCTGTCCTAATGGTATTACGTGCTGCAAGAGCTCCCACTTGAAGTAAGATAGTACAGTTATATAAGAACTTACCGTAACAGTAGATCTTCGAGAGGAGCTCTTGCAGCAGGTGGCTTTCCCACCCGCCATCTCCCAGGAAACTGTTTTTACCCTTATTCAGGGTTGGGGAGATCCTGCTCGGTTCTCCAATCCTTTCCAGTGGGAGAACAGAGATGGTACAGGCGGTCCGCCCCTTTATACCAAGTCTGACGTCAGGCGGAGCCGATGGCGGTGGTCCCCCACCACAGACTGCTAGCTACAAGATTTTTCCGTGTTGTCCTAATGCCTGGCAGCATTAGTCCTAATGGAATTACCTGCTGCAAGAGCTCCTCTCGAAGATCTATTGTTATGGTAAGTTCTTAACGTAACTGTGCTTTCCTCCCCAAAGTGGTCTCTGACTTCCATTTGAACCAGTCTGATACCTTGCCAGTTTTCTTCACTGAGCACTGTAGCTCAGGGGAGCGTGGACTTCACATCCTTGATGTAAAAAGGGCTTTAAGTTACTACATGATTCATACCAAGGACCATAGGCAGGACAGACAACAGCTGTTCTAGGGACATGGATATGTTGTTCATCCACACTTATTGGCAGGTTCCTTGCCGCTTTAAATCTTGCCGGAAGGTCTTCAAGCTGGCTCCTCTCACCCACCCACCCAGGTGGTAAAACTCTCTGCTCTGCCCCATGACGCCAGATCTTCCTTACTGCTTGGAAGCTCAGGTTCCCTCCTTAGCACGCTGCGGTTTAGACTAGATCCTAACTCTTCGGTTCGTCCAAACTGGTTTTGAAGCTTTCTAAACTCGGGTCTTCATCTTCCTCGCGCCACATGGACAAATCTGTTCCCCTAGCTAGAGGTGCTCTTGGCGGGCAGAAAATGTCCAGGACGGATCCGCATTCTGTATGCCTACTGCCTAGGCCTAGATCACGCACCCAGGCTCATGAAGTTGTGACGCTCTTCGGCCAATGTCTTGGATGATCGCACTGCCCGATTGAAGCTCTGACACCCCGAGAAGCGTTTCCCGCCGGTAAAATCAAGAGGCTCGTTGGGGGGTGTCCGCTGCAGCTGGCTCGGCTGAGCAGCTCGAGCAGATGATCGCCCTCGAGGAGGAGGCGGCCCAGGCCGCATCTTCCTTCTCCTCGGCCGCAGCATTTATCCCGCTCTCTCAGAGTTCCTCGTACACGGCTTTGTTCAAGGAGCTTTGTCAGTCCCTTTCCACGAAGGGAGAGGGGTCATCGGGACATTCTTCTCGGCCCAAGAAGAAGGAGTAGAAGGGTAAGTCCCACCGTCGGCGTTCGTGGGAGCGGGAGAGGTCTCCTTCCCCGGACAGCCGACTGTCGACTTTGGTCGAAGTTGCGGCTCAGACCGCTGGCTTCACGGTGTCCCCGTCAGGCCAGCCTGCCGAGACTCCTGTCGACGCAGTCGAGATTTTTCTTGACCCGTCGGATGGGCTGTCGACTGATGTAGCCGACAACCCACCTTCACCGGTTCCCCCGGTGGAGACCGAGGATCTGCCTGTGCCTTCAGGGCCGCAGTCCCCAGATAAAGTGCCCGAGTCGAGGGAAGAGCGGGTGTCCCCGGCCCCTTTCCAGACCCGCCCTCGGTCTCGGACTTCATCTCGGTCAAGCCGTTCCCGCCGATATCGGTGGTCTCGGTACCAAGTAAGCAGCGACACTGTTCTTCTTGTCCTCGGATGAGGGAGGCTCAATGCACAGGAGCTTATGGCAGCAGTTACTGTTGTCCAGGACTAACCACCTGCCCGCGCCCCCAGCCATCAAGTGGCTGGCCACCCGAACGATCGGGCAAACGCCGCCTGTGCCGAGATGCTCTGCTCCAGGGCCGTGTCCGCCGAAACCAGCTGCTCCACAGATTGTGGTGGAACCTCCGCCTCCACAACCGGAGTCTGGGGCACCGACCAAGGATTCTCGGTCGGGTCACAGCCTGCCCCACAGGTTGTCAGTCACCCTCACTCCCGACCGTCCTCGGCAGGTAGAGGGTGGCTCAGGGCCGAGGCAGCTCTTCGCAGACTCTTCGGAATCCGAAGACGACTCCTCCCTGTTCTCCAGGCAAGTCGATCTGGAGTCCTCCGGGGGCCAGTCATTGGACGATAGCCCGTCGTCCTCCTTTGGTCTGCTTCGACTCATCTGAGTCCACCAGGATGCAGCTCAAGTCTATGTCCAAGCGGGCTAAGTATCCCCTGACGGAGATACTGGACCGAGGGGATTCCCCCACGGAGGCCTTTCCGGTGGCTGAGGCCATTGTCGGCCCAGCCTTGGAGCTCTGGCAGCGGCCTGCTTCCTGTCCTGCGCCCTCGGCCAGGAAGTATGCGGTCCCTACTGGCTCTTTGCCCGGTTTCTCGGAGCACCCCTCTGCCGAGGGGTTAGTCACCGACGGCGTCTTCCGGCGTTCCGGTAACACTTGGGACGTGGATAAGCCCCCCGACAAGGAGTCCAAACAGCTGGACTTTGCCGAGCGCAAGGTGTACGCTGCGTCCTCCCTCTGCCTCCGACAGGCCAGCTCGGCCGTGCTGATGGCACACTTCTCCCACACCCTCTTGGGCTCCCTGGATGAGCTTGTCCCTCATCTCCCGGCCGACCTGCAGACCACGGTCCGTCAGGTGCAGGATCAGGGTAGGGCGGTGGCAAAGCAGCAACTTCAGACTGCTCTGGACATAGGCGATTCCTGTGCCAGGTCAGTAGTGGCCGCTATGACCATGCGCCGCAGGGCGTGGCTGAGGATATCCACCTTCAAGGTGGATACCCAGGACACGCTATGGCTGCCCCTTCTTGGGACTGACCCTTCAGCCCTGGAGTGGAAGGACACCTCACGGATCGAAAAAATCCAGTGCCACTCTGGACTCTGTCACCGCCGCCCAGAGGGACAAAGACTGCCGTCAGCAACAGCATAAGTCCTTTCGTCCTTCGGCCCCTGCAGCTCGACCGGCCCAACAGCACCAGCAACAGGGCCAGCAGGCTCGTGCTTGGCGTCCCAAACCCAAGCCAGCGGCTTCCTCCAACAGAAAGCAAGGAGGTAAAGGCCCAGGAGGTCCCTCGGCCGGTTCCTCCTCCAAGCCTGCCCAGTGACTGGTTGAGGGGTGCCGCCCCCAGCCTCGTCACTCCCCCCTGGGTTCCCCCCATGGGGGGACGGCTCCACCACTTCCTTTCCGCCTGGTCCGCTATCACCAGGGACCGCTGGGTGTTGGAGGTGGTAGGAAAAGGCCTGCCTCTGGAGTTTGAGTAGGCTCCTCCCTTTCGAGCAGTCTCCCCTCGGGGGGCCACGGGGTCCGCAGCCTCGCTGTCGGCCTGCCGAGCCGATATTGCCCTGCTCCCGAAAAAAAGGTGATCAGGAAGGTGGCGGATCCTCCTCCAGACCTGGGGTTTGTGTCCAGGTATTTCCTGGTCCCCAACGGACGGGGCTGGCGCCCATCCCCACCTGCACGACCTGAACGGGTTCCTAAGGTCTCGGACCTTCAGGATGGTCACTCTGACTCAGATATCCCATCCTTGGAACGAGGCATGTGGTTCTGCTCCCTGGACCTCCAGGACGCTTCCTTCACGTTCCAATCCGTCCGTCTCTTCAGAGATTCCTCCGCTTCAGAGCGGAGGGATCCCTTTACGAGTTCCGAGCCATGCCCTTCGGCCTCTTCCCAGCTCCCAGTATCTTCTCCTATGCATAGCAGTGGTGACAGCATTCCTGCGGCACCGAAGGGTCCAGGTGTACCCCTACCCGGATGGCTGCTGATTGCAACTCTCTCTAGAGAGGAGGTGAAGCGGTCCAGAGTTCTGGCCCTCCAGGTTGCTCTCAGATGGGCCTCCTTCAACGGGGCCAAGTCCGAACTCATGCCGAAGCAGGCGATTCTTTTCATCGGAGCAGAGCTCAACTCTTCTTGCCAGAGCTCGGCTCCCAGCAGACAGGGCAAAGGTTCTTCCTCTTTTGCCCAACCATGTCTGGTTGGGAATTCGTGCCCTGCCCGGGACTTCCTGCGCCTCCTGAGCCTCGTGGTGGCCTGCACCAGCGTGGTCTGTTGGCCCATTGGTACATGCGCCCCTTCAATGGGGGGCTGGCCAGTCAGTGGTCACAACGCTGTGATCCTTTGACCAGCCCGTGACAGTGACCCAGGAGATGTGGAACGCTCCAATGGTGGACCATTCCGGCACATCCGCAGGAGAGTATCCCGCTCGTCCGCCCCGAGTCAACGGTCCTCTATCGACCGATGCATCTCTGGGTTGGGGTACCCATCGGGGAGCGTAGAGTGCATGGCCCCTGGTCCCCTCAGGAGTCCAGATGCCTTTTCTATCTGCTGGAGCTTCATGCGGTCCACCTAGCTCACATCACTTTCACTCCGTTTATACTGGGTCAAGTGGTTCAGGTCCAGATGGACAATACCACGACCATGTGCTACCTAACCCGCCAGGACCAGACGTGCTCCTTGCCGTTATGCAAGGAGGCTCTCCGCATTGGTCTTGTGTGCCGCCTGGCGGCGGTTTCCTAGCCGTTTGGATGGCAGGAGCCTCCAACACCCTGGCCGATGCCCTAAGCCGGATAGGAGCTGTGTCTCACGAGGGGTTCTCTCCTGCCGGAGGTAGCACAAGATCTTTTCTCCTTCTGGGTCACCCCTCGGGCCGACCTTTTTCCTCCAGGAGAATGCGGGCAGAGACTGTTTCATGCCCCGCCTCAGCAGGGCTTGCAGTAGGGGATACCTTTCGAGGCCATGGACCCGGCCTCTTTACGCCTTCCCCATTTCCTTGATCCACAAGGTGCTTCTCAAGGCGAGGAGGGATAAGGCGAGGTGATTCTGGTAGCCCCAGACTGGTTCCGCCAGCTCTGGTATCCAGATCTCCTCAGTCTCAGCTCCAGGCTCCCGAGACGGCTTCCAGCCTGCCCGGACCTGATCTCTGTCAATCAGGGGAAGGTATTCCATCCAGACCTTCAATCCCTGCACCTGACGGCCTGGTTCCTGAGCGGCTAGAGTTCCAGGCCTTGGGTCTTTCCGACGAGGTCCTCAACGTCGTTGAGGCGTCCTGCAAGGAGTCAACCAGAAAATGCTACACCTTCAAATGGAAGAGATTCTCCATTTGGTGTCGGAGCAAGGGCTTGGACCCTTCGTCCTTTTCCTTGGCAAACATTCTGGACTACCTGTGGTCCCTTTCTCAGCAAGGGCTTCAGTCGACGACCCTTAAGGTGCACCTGGCAGCCATCTCTGCTTACCGGGCGCGGGCCTGGAAGCAGTCGGTGGCGCAGGAGAAGGTGGTCGGTGCCTTTTAAAGGCCTTGATCACATATCCTCCAGTGCGAGAACCTCAGTCTCCATGGGATCTACTGCTGGTATTGGCTAAGCTCAGGGCAAGCCATTCAACCTGATGCACAGGTGTGACGCCTCTCATCTGTCGTGGAAGACCACCTTCTTGGTGGCTATCACTTCAGCCAGAAGGATGGGAGAGCTCCAGGCGCTTTCCATTGAGTCTCCTTATCTAGTCTTCCACAGGGACAAGGGTGTCCTGCGCCCCCACCCGAAGTTCCTTCCGAAGGTGGTGCCGGAGTTTCACCTTAACCAGGTGTTGACTCTGCCGGTCTTCTACCCCAATCACACCTCGGAGGCCAAATATAGGCTCCATACTTTTGGACCCTAGAAGAGCGCTCACTTACTAAGGAGTGGATGGCTGAAGTTCGGGAGAGGTTCGCCAGCTGTTTGTCACCTACGCTGAAGCCGCACCTGGCAGACCTGCAGCCAAGCGGACGATAGGCAGGTGGGTCACCTCCTGCACAGATCTCTGCTATAGGTTGGCGGGCATGGAGCCTCCCAGAGGGATAAGAGCTCATTCTATCCGCCATATCGCTGCTTCGGTGGCTGCTTCTAGGGATGTCCCTATCGAGGAAATCTGCAGGGCTGCTACCTGGGAGTCAGCACACAACTTCATCACCCACTACCACATCGACCTTGAGTCCCGCCGAGATGCTGGTTTTGGGGCCTCGGTTCTCCAGTCTTTATTTCCTAAGTAGGGGGTGTGCGCCTTGCCTCCCTCCTCCCGGAGAACTGCTAGGAGTCTGCCAGACAGTGTGGATGAACAACATATCCATGTCCCTAGAGTACAGGTTACTCATCTGTAACAGGAGTTCTAGGATGATATATTGTTCATCCACACCACTCCGCCGACCTCCCGGCTCGACGACAACCTGGCTTCCAGCGGCTGGATCTGGTGTCATGGGGCGGAGCCGAGAGTTTTACCACCCGGGTGGGTGGGAGGAGCCAGCTTGAAGACCTTCCGGGAAGATTTAAAGCGGCAAGGAACCTGCCAGACAGTGTGGATGAACAACATATACCATTCGTAGAACTCCTGTTACAGGTGACTAACCTGTATTTACCCGACACGGGGGGAGGGGGGTCATCGCCAGGGTACCCAACACAGGGTCACTACTATCAGGGTTACCTACCATACCACTGTCGGTACCAGCCTCCTGGCTACCCTTCCTTCTCTACAGGGTACCAGCCCTCTGCCACCCCCTTCCCAGCCAGAACCGCCCACTACTATTCCAGCTTGGTGTCAGGATACAAAATCCCAGCTCCTGCAGGAATTGGGACAACCCCATATGGTCATGGTTCCACCCCACCCATATGATCATTACCAGGAGCCCTTCCTCTCTGGTTCTGGGCCTTTGACAGGGGATTGGCGGGCATTCTTTGGAGCCCCCCCCCCCCCAGGAGCAGGGGCAACGGAGACTGTCCCAGACGTTGCACCTCTACCCAGCAGGCCGGAATCTTCGGACTCAGTCTGTTGGTCACTCAGAACCTCACTCCCCCATTGAACCCCAGCCTAAGGAGTCCCCGAAGTCTCCACCGGAGTACCCGTCCTTCGCAGAACTCTTAAGGTCCATCAAACAAGCCTGTGGCTGGGCGTCTCGGGAGTTGGATGCCAAGTGGAAACGTATGGCAGAGCCCCTAGATCTCACTAGCACGAACCCCCTCCCTGTTCCCCCGTGGACAGGGCCGCATGAGGATCTTAACTCAATAATTTGGCAACAGCCGTCCTCTATTCCGGCTTTCTCCAAAAAAGCTGAATAGAACATAACCACCGCCTGGAAGGGGTTGGTCATCTGACCAGTCAACCAGTGGCCGACTCCATGGTTATCACTCTGGCCCATGAC
The DNA here is from genome assembly GCA_016271365.2 of Neoceratodus forsteri. Taxonomy (NCBI): domain Eukaryota; kingdom Metazoa; phylum Chordata; order Ceratodontiformes; family Ceratodontidae; genus Neoceratodus; species Neoceratodus forsteri. The sequence goes on along the minus strand of JADMNL010000030.1, from coordinate 160,768,724 downwards.
GGGTCGGACAGCCGAAACACAGAGTGCTTCTTCTCCGGATAAAGAATCCAAACAAATGGGTCAGTATGGATGCAAAGTCTATGCTTCATCGACCTGCGCCATCCGGTTGTTAAACTATGTAGCCCATATGGTGTCCTTCCAGAAGTCTGCATTATCCGACTTGGAGAAGGACTTGCAGGAGATTCCAGATGAGGACCTCAGAAATTGGCTGTTGGAGAAGATAAGACTGAATAAGTCTTCTTGCTGCCACGCCTTAAGGGCCACTTACGATACGTTCGACTCAGTGGCCGTTGCCCTGCTACGGACGTTTGCCTGAGGCGCCTGGCTTGGCTCTGTCTTTTGGGACTGGCACAAGACGTCCAGAGCACCCTACTGGATGTGCCCCTTCAGGGGCCCTGTCCTGTTTGGGGGAGATGCAAAGGACATTATCATTGAGCTGCAGGAGGCTGGAGGTCGCCAGGACATCCACTCTATGTACTGCTCAGTACAAAACCCAGTAGTCCTTCTCACCTCAGAAGAGGTGGAACTGGCAGAACCAAGGTAGGCGACAGGGTAAACGTTGTGCCACTGGTTGGATGCCCAGACCCCTTGGGCCAAATCCCAAAAGACTGCCAGAGGTGGAAAAGCAGCACTCCACCAGTGTCCTGATGGGGTCCCCCCTGCATCTCCCGAGGAACCATTGGGCTTGCCCTCCACCTAAAAGGGTGGAGGACAATAATCAAAGATGTCTTGGGTCCTACAGCTAGTAGCAAGAGGACACTCAATTGAGTTCTGGACAACCCACCGGCAGGTCTCACTACCCATCAGGCCATCTGAGCCTTATCCATCAGGAGATCCAGGCTGTACTTCAAAAATCAGACATGGAGCTGGTTCCGCCAGGGCAAATAGGAAGGGGATATTTCTTCCTAGTTCCCAAAAAGACTGGAGATCTGAGACCAATTCTGGATCTCAGCCTACTCGATCTCTTTGTAGAATACAAGAGATTCCGTATATTGACGCTCCACGGACTCTTACCCCTGCTTCAACAGAACCAATGGCTGTGCTCCCTGGATATGCAGGATGCTTGCCTGCATATCCCTATCTTCCAGGCCCACCACCACTTTCTGAGATTCTCCTTTCAGGAGAACCATTATCGGTTCAAGGCCCTCCCATTTGGCCTCTCTTTGGCACCACAGGTTTTTACCAAGTGCCTAGTGGTGGTGGCTGTAGCCTTGTGCCACAAGGGGATTTATGCTTCTTACCTGGATGGACTGGCTGCTGCCAGTACCATCTCAGGACAGTCTGAGGGATTCTCTTTCCTGCACCCTGGACCTATTCTCCAGACTTGGCATCACTGTGAATGTTTGTTTCTTTTTTGCTGAAATTTTTTTTTTTTTTTTTTTTTTTTTGTCTGAGGTGTTGCAGTCTCCTTCACATTGAAGACAGGGAGAGTGAGAAAGCAGCCACAGTCCTTGAATCAAGGAGGTTATTTTCAGACTACTCTGAACTGAATTATTACTCTTTGGACCTGTGTAAGTAACTAGTATTGATTGTGTTTTTGGGGTGGACTTTTCTTAATTTTAACTTTAATTTGCCTGGGAGATATTTGCAATCAGTTGTGACTAGACCTGTTACTTAGCCTTTGTGAAATAGGTGTCTGAAAGGAAGGAAGGAAGGCACTCCCTGGGGTGGAGGGTAAGAGTTGTAGGTGATTGTTTCTGGACAGCATAGATTTAATCCCATCCACCCTTCCCTCACCCCACCCACCCCAAGTGCACTTCCTTTATAGCAGGGTCTCTGACATCACTTCCTCAAAACTGCTAACATACACCTGTTCGTATCCTTAAAGAGACAGCACACTGAATAAGGGTAAAGACACCACAAGCTTGCACACACTAAACAAGAACAAAAAGCATCTGTAACAGGAAGGACACAGACCTGTGGGGAGTGGTGCAATGCACTGGCTGTGGAGCAGCAGTCTTCTGTGAGACATTCTGAAACTGCATTTCTGCCCTATTTGCAGGCACTCTTGGTGTGAGGGAGGAGGTTGTCTGCCTCCTTGCTGACCTGGCAAGGATTCGGGGAAACCTGCTTCCCCACCCATGCCACCGCCACTACCTCAGAGGTTGCCAAGAAAGAGGAGTGGTTGGACCACAGGGGCTCAGGGAGGGTGAGGGTGGTTGAACAGAGGCTCATCCCTCCAGTTGTGCCTCTCCACAATTTATTCGCCACTCTGGCAAAGCATGGTTCATCTATGGAGGCACCTGCAGTGGAGACCAAGGAGGATGCTGGGAACCTCCACAATGGAGACTCACAGGAGGGTGGCCCAGGACCCCACAGGGGAAGGAAACCACTCCTAGTGGGGACTCAGTTGTTAGGGGGGTAGAACTGGGGAGGGAGGGAAAGGGGGAGGTAAGGTGCCTGCCTGGCGCCAAGGCTTGAGGACAAGAAACGAATCCTCAGGATCGTGAGCAGCGGCAAGGGGAGGAACTGGATGTCATTATCCACCTAGGGACGAATGACCTGACTGAGAATGGGATCAGAGTAGTGCAACAGGACTTTGTGGAGTTGGGAGGGCCTAGACAAGTAGCACACACAGTAACTTTCTCGGAAGTGCTACCTGTCTATGGCATGGATTAGGCTAGGCACCGCACCATGGGATTCAGTGACTGGTTGAAAAGCTGGTGCAGAGCTCAGGATTTGGCTTCATTGGGGACTGGGGCTCCACCTGGAGGATGCAGGCCTATACAGGCGCAATGGTCTGCATCTATCCTGGAGGGAACCAGGATCCTAGGTGATAGGTTTAAATGCTTCAGTGGCAAGCATTTAAACTAGCCAAGGAGGAGGCACTGAAGAGAAGGAAATCTAGCGCCCCACAAAAATAAAATCATGGTAATTAGTGAGGTAAACACCAAAATAGAGCAGTCGAGTAGGGTGAAGGCGGGTAAATGGAGAAAAGACAGGCAGTAGGGACAGGGATGGGGCAAAAGAAATAAAGCCATAATAAAAAATGGAGGGTAATGAGTACCGGTGCCCGTAGTCTAGGTAAAAAGCTCCCATAAATGGTGGCCTTGATGGAAGAGGGATGCCTGGATATTGTGGCATTCACAGAAACATGGTACACAGAGAACCATGACTGGGATGTCAACATACCAGGGTACACAATTTACAGGAGGGACAGGGAGGGAAGAAGAGGAGGAGGAGGAGTAGCTCTCTATGTAAGGGAAGGGATAAAAGCAACAGAACTAAAGGGTAAACAGGGAGGAGAGGAGGCACTGTGGGTCACCCTGGAAATGGCTCCACAGTCTGCACAGGGGTTGTATACAGACCCCTGTCTCGGGGGAGGAAATGGACGAGTAAATGATAGAAGGCATCCTTGGGATGGCAGAGAAAGGGGAGATATTGCTGATGGGGGACCTGAATATGCCAGATGTTGACTGGAGCACCTTTGCTGTAGCCACATCCAAGAACAGGGCCATTCTCTCTGCCCTACAGGGGGCATGCCTCAGACAGATAGTTTTGGAACCAACTCTTGAGAGAGCAATCTTAGACCTGGTAATTCTCAAATGGGGATGGAGAGGATCTGTGATCTTGAAGCGGGTAGCCATCTGGGGAGCAAGCGACCGCCAAATAGTGTGGTTCACGACAAACTTAGCTGTAGAGTCAAGCCACACAAAAGTGAAGGTATTGGACTTCAGGAGGGCTGATTTAGTCAAAATGGGAGAGTGCCTCAGAAAAGCACTAGCAAACCGGCAAGAAGGTGGTGTGGAGCAACAATGGGGAAACATCAGAACCGCCATCACAGAGGCAACAAGTCTTTGTGTGAAGCAAATAAACAAATCAAAACAAAGGGAAAAAAAAACACTACAGGTCTCAAAAGAAGCAGCAGGAAATGTAAGGAAAAAAGGTGGCATTCAGGAAGTATAAGGAAACACAGAAGGAGCAGGACAGAGAACTGTACCAGTTAAAGCAGAAGGAAGGCAGTCAGAATAGCAAAGACCCAAACCGAGGAAAAGGTAGCCAACTCAGTTAAGAAGGGGGATAAACCTTTATAGGTACACTAGGGAGCAAGGAAAGACTAAGGCAGGGATACTGAGGCTGAACAAAGAGGAAGGTGGTTGGGCAGAGAGCGACAGTGAAAAAGCAGGAATACTGAATGAATACTTCTGCTCAGTATTCACAGTGGAAAAGCAGGGGGAAATACCTAACCCATCAATAGAAGCACTCTGGATAGGAGGGTTGATATTAGTCCTTTCACAGAAGAAAGTGTTCTGAAAGAACTCTTAAAACTGAAGGTGGATAAAGCAATGGGGCCTGATGGGATTCACCCCAAAATTTTAAAAGAACCAAGGGAAGAACTAGTAACACCACTGACTACCCTTTTTAATAAATCATGGGAGGATGGGGTGGTACCTGAGGACTGGAGGAGGGCATATGTGATCTCTTCACAAAAGTGGGAGCAAGACAGAAGCAGGAAACCAGACCTGTCAGTTTGACCTCAGTGGTAGGGAAAATGATGGAATCACTTCTGAAGGAAAGAATTGTTGAGTACCTAGAGGCCAGTGGGGCACAGGACCCAAGGCAGCATGGATTCACAGCGGGAAGGTCGTGTCAGACAAATCTAATTGATTTCTTTGATTGGGTGACCAAAGCAGTAGACCAGGGAGGGGCTGTGGACATGGCCTACCTAGACTTCAGCAAGGCATTTGACACAGTTCCACACAAAAGATTAATAAACAAATTAGCCAGCCTGGGAGTGGGTCCCAGGGTGGTAGCCTGGGTAAAACACTGGTTGGACAACAGGACACAGTGCGTAATAGTAAACAGAGTCCACAGTGAAGTATGGAGGGTTACTAGTGGGGTACTGCAGGGTTCAGTACTGGGGCCGGTCCTTTTTAACATCTTTATAGGTGACATTGCAGAGGGACTGGAAGGAAAAGTATGTCTCTTTGCAAATGACGCAAGGTTTTGCAACAGGGTTGATACACAAGGTGGGGTGGAAAGGATGAAAAGGGACTTGGCAAGGTTGGAGGAATGGTCAGATGTATGGCAGCTTAGATTCAGTGCATAAAAGTGCAAAGTAATGCACCTGGGAAACAAAAACCCAGGGGAAGAGTACACAGTGGGGGGTGAGATACTGACAACAAAAATGGAAAGGGACCTGGGGATAATTATATCAGATGACCTAAAGGTGGCCAGCAATGTGAGAAGGCAGTAAGAAGGGCTGGGGGATACTGGGATGCATGGGAGAGGCATCACCAGTAGAAAACGGAAGTTGTTGGCCCTCTGTACAGACAGTTAGTAAGACCACATCTGGAGTACTGTGTACAGTTCTCGAGACCCCATCTCCGCAAAGACATAGACAGGGTGGAGGCCATCCAGAGGAGGGCAGCCAAAATGATGCATGGTCTGCATCAGAAGACATGAAGAAAGACTAAAAGAACTAAAGATGTATAGCCTCGAGGAAAGGAGGGAGAGGGGGGACATGATGGAAACTTTCAAATACCTCAAGGAATCAACAAAGTCCAAGAGGTAGCATCTTTCAGAAAGAGATGTGCAAAACAAGGGGCACAATTTGAAGGTAGAAGGGGATGGTTCAGAGGTAATGTAGGAAATATTTCTTCACAGAGAGGGTTGTGGATACATGGAACAGCCTTCCTGAGGAGGTCGTAGAGTCAAAAACAGTGGGGGAATTCAAGAATGCATGGGACAGACATAAGGCAATTCTAGTGGGGGTAGGAGGAAGTAGGCTGTTGGTTAACTAGGATCTGCAGCTTATCCATTAGGTAGGGAAACGGGCAGACTAGGTGGGCCAAGCGGTCCTTATCTGCCGTCAGATTCTATGTTTGTGTTCCCAAGTCTCAACTTTCACCCTCCCAGTGGCTCCAGTTTATCGGAGCAGTGCTGGACACAGTTCAGGGCAAGGCCTTCTTGCCTACAGACAGGGTGGAAACTCTGATGCAACAAGTGGCGTTTGGTATCCTCCTCTCGGCAGACCAAGGTACGCTCTGTCTTCCTCCTGTTGGGTCTAATGGCAGCTGCCATACTCTCAGTCCTTTTGGCCAGACTGCACGAGGGTGACCCAGTGGTCCCTCCAGGTCCAGTGGGATCAGCGTTTGTCTCCAGCAGCCCAAAGAGGGATCTCCTCTGGTAGCAGGATCTTTCCAACCTTTCGTTGGGGATCCCCTTCCACCCATCACCCCCCCACCTCCATGACCTTGACGATGGATGCCTCAGGCCAGAGATGGGGTGCACATATGTGAGACCATCGAACTCTGGGAACATGGTCTCCACTAGAGGAACCTCTACATATCAATATTCTGGAGATGAGCGGTGCTCTATGCTCTCAAGCATTCCAGTCCCTCTTGATACCGGGAACACTGTTGGTCCAGACCGACAACACAGCTGCAGTCTGGTACATCAACAAGCAGGGAGGCACCAGATCGTCACACCTTTGCAGGGAGGTGGTGATGGTGTGGTACTTGGTAGTCCTGCACGGCCTTTCTTTGATAGCGGTCCATGTTTCCAGGGTTGAGAAACATCCTGGCGGACAGTCCCAGCCACACCATTACGCAGGCTCACAAGTGGGAGCTAAAGCAGGAAGTGGTGGAAGACATCTTCTTCCTCAAATGGTGTCGACCAGAAATGGACCTCTTCACGTCCCCATTCAGCACCAAAGTACCCAGCTTTTGCTCACTCATTCCCAGGCGTGGTGTTTTCTGGCGAGACTCGCTCTCTGTCCTGGACAGGAAGATTTCTGTATGCTTTCCCTCCCTTTCCAATTCTACAGAAGGTTCTGCTGAAGCTACAGGCAGAGGGGGCTCACGTGATCCTCATAGCCTCCTTTTGGCCTTGGCAGATCTGGTTCCCTCTGCTGCAACAGCTGACAGTGGACCCCCCCCAAGTACCTCTTCCTCTCTCCCACGACCTTCTGTCTTAGGAGCAGGACAGCCTGGTGCACCTGAGCCTCAGGTCTCTCCACCTGCATGCGTGGCACCTTTGGATATAGCTGTCTCTCATTATGGTGTCTCTTCTCGTTGCCCAGGTTCTGATAGAGGCAGGAAACCCTCTACCAGATCCACATGTGCTGTGAAGTGGAAGAGATTCTCTATCTGGGACATGGCCAAGGGTCTGGATCCATTCACTTGCTTGGCTCCCCGGGTTCTTGAGTACCTCTAGCACCTGTCTGATTCGGCCTTAGTTATTTCTCTCTGAATGTCCACTTATCTGAGGTTTCTGCCTACCACCTTCCGTTGGGGGGACAAAACCCTTGCTCAGTTGTAGATCACCAGAACCTTTCTTAAGGGGATCCTCCACCTTAAGCCTCTGGTCCGGAATCGGTTTTCCCCCTTGGAATTTAAATTTTATTTTAGAAAAACTTACTTTGCCCCTTTTTGAGCCAGCAGCAAGTTGCAACATGTGCTATTTGTCCTCAAAAACACACTTTTTGGTTGCTATAACTTCAATTCGAAGGATTTCAGAGCTTCAGGCCCTCGTCTGCAAGGAACCTTATTTGAGTTTCCACCGGGTGGCTGTGAAGATTAACCCTTCCTTTCTTCCAAAACTTGTTTCGGAATTTACTTTGAACCAGTATGTTGAACTGCTGATATTTTACCCACAGTATTCCAACGGGGGGGATACCTCTTGTACATTTTAGATGTGCACAGGATTCTGAGATATTACATCTGTGGGACCAAAGAGGCTCGGAAGTCTGACCAGTTGTTTCTGACCTTGCTCCAAATTTCAGGGCAAGCTGTCTCAAACAGGGTTTGTCAAAATGGTTGGCTAACTGCATCTCGTACATTTACCACAAGTATGAGTAGCCCCTTCTGGGGGAGGTGAAAGGCCTTTCTACTTGGGGCATGGCTGCTTCAATGGCCTTTCTCAGGAATGTGTCCACTGCAGATATTTGCGCAGCGGCCACTTGGTCTTCTGTCCATGCATTCACCAAGTATTACTGTCTGAACATTGCCTCTAGGCGTAGAGCCAGTTTCGGCCTCACTGTTTTGCAAGGCCTTCTTTCCTAGGTAGGCTTCTAGTTGGCAGGCGCTCCTTTCTCCCGGAACTTAGTCTCTTAACTCCTTCATTATTTTTGACTACTTGGTATTCAGCTCTATATGAGATTACTGCAGGAACCTCCCCAAGTAAGATACAGATACGTAAGAACTCTACTATAACAGTAGATATTCGAGAGGTTCCTGCAGTAGGTCTAGATTTCTCCCACCTTCCCAGATCCTGTTATTTTATCCTTTTCCTTTCCAAGGCTTAGTTTCCGGAGCCCAGGGCCTAAGGAGGAGTTTTTACTCCTTTCTCCTGTTTCCTCTTGGAGGTCTATGACCGGAGAACTGGAAGGTGGCGTGGAGACCGCCCTATATACTGTCACGCTGGCGCTCTTATCAGGTGATGCTGGGGTGGTCCCTTAATGATTGCTAGCTAGAAGTTTGCCGTGCAGTCCTGAGGTCAGTGGGCGCAGTCCTATATTTGAAGACCTACTGCAAGAACCTCTCTCGAAGATCTGCTGTTACGGCAAGTTCTTTCGTAACTGTCATTTCTAGGAGTGGTGTATGGTGCACATCCACACAACCCACCAGACCTCCCTTGGCAAGTGGCACACAGATCTCTGCTTCCGGCCTGCAAGATCTAATGTCACGGGGTAGAGCCAAGGAGTATACAGATGTTCCGGTGGAATTTAAAGGGAAAGGAAGACTGCCAGAGTGTAGATGTGCCCCATATATAACTCCTAGAACTACAGTTGCACGTGAGTAAGTCATTTCTTTTTCTGTTTGCTCATCAGAGGGCTTTTTATATGACAGTATTACTTGTGATGGGAAGGCAGTACTTTAAGTCTTGTTATATTCCTCCTCTTTTTATTTTCCTCCTCCGATGGCGGCCCTCTCGGCTACCCAACCCCATCACCCGCTGTCCCTGGGACTTACCTTAGGGCCACCTAGTGCTCCACAGATTGCTCCCTGATGCGGTACTGTCAGGGGAGGTCCTCCATGCCCCCTTCCAATGCGGTGTTGAAATCTGTGGTCCCTGTACCCAGTAGGCAGTGTGGGGCCTGCAGGGCAGCATCCTGCAGACAGCGGTGATTTTCTGGTGTTCTCCCTGACCCGCGGAGGTAGAAGTTTGATGTGTGCACGTCAGAGGACATGCTAAGTCTCCCACCAAGAAGCGCCCCCACCTAGAACTGTCGCTGAAGCCACACCACCCACCCAAGGTCACCTAGGTGGCAGTGTTGTGGTGGTGTTCTGTCCTCTTTATGTCACGATCAGCATTGTGACCTCACTCACTGTGATGTCACAAGTGTTATCTTGCAGCAGGCATTTGGCTCTTCTTGATCAGTTGTGATGTCTTAGACTGTGAAGTCAGTGCTGAAGTATGAAGAGGAATAGAGCTAGCTCCATCAGCCACCATGTGTTGCCGTCTGGTAGCAAGTTAATTATTGAAAAGGAAAGGAAAAAAAATAACTTTTAAAAAGTAAGCCCTGATCTTTCTCATTTTTGCTTTTCCCAAAAACCACTATCAGAGGGCAGAATCAGGGAAGGCACCTGCCACTGCTTCCTTCCTCAGTGCTCCATGCTCAGTGACCACCCATGCATCAGCTCATCGCAAACTGTGTCACGTTGACCTCCGTGTTAAGGTGTTTACTTGTATTGGAGGTCTACAGGACTTGAGCTGAGCCTGCAGCCCTTCTTCCACTTCTCCTTCTCTGACAGATGTCCCGTCAGATGATCTCCCAGCCTCAGCAACCCTTGTTCCCAGGTACATTTCTGCCGCGGCCCCCCTGGATATGGTCAGTATGGCGAGATGGAGCCTGAAAAAGTTGGGGCTGATCATTTTGACAGTTTTTTCCTCAGTATCTCACTCCCTATCAGCCTCGCACGCATGTAGCAACATTCTTGTGAGGGAGCAGACCCTGGCCTTGTCACAAGGCATTATTGTGGTGAAGCCCAGGCACCCAGAGCTATTAACCTGCGTTTGCTCAGACAGGATGGCCTGCATGGTAGCATATCATGCTTTTGTGGGCTACCAAGTGGCCTTTGCCTCTTTCCACTTTTTAATGCCTGATCAGGTGGTGTTTAAAGGAGATGAAAGGTAACCATGGAAATTTTACATGAACAGAAGGGAATTGAAGAATAAATCAGCCAAGGTAAAACTATGAAGGGGAAGACACGGCGGGGAAAATAACATTTTTTTTTTTTTTTTAAGGAATTTCACAAGAAGGCAGATTCTTTGCAGCTTTTGAGTTCTGCTTCTGATGCCTGTTCCCCTTCTGAGGTTAAAGTCCTCAGTCTAACACCACCGCAGTCCTATCCACAGCAGCAGAATATGATGTCACGGGGGATTATGACCTCCACTAGGGACTTACCATCTGGGCAAGATAAAACACCGCAGCAGTGTTTCTCCTGTGTGTAGACGGACTCAGAGGAGAAGGTTCAAGCAAGTCTTGGTATAAGTAGTACGTCGATTGGCCTTTCTTTTGGGAGGGGTTACTGACCTTGGTTTCATGAACTTCATGAGGAAATTTGCACAGTATATTTATTCTAGATCTTAATATAATCATGGCATCATGTGAATAAACTCATTCATTCCAAGGTGCTTCACTGTATTTCTGGTGTAAAATGCCCTGCCAGTAATACGTTTTTTTTTTTTGGTTTTTTTTTAATATGGGGAATCCCAAGATTATTTCCATAGCTAGAAGGCTTACTGTGACAAAGCTCAGAAACTTATGCTATAATAGACAAAGACTCTGCTTTCACAGAAACATCCTTAATTATTTGTAATGGCTTAAGAGTCATATTTATAGGGAATGTTTTATTATTGGGAACTAGAGTCTGTCTATAAGCTTCAGAGGGATGCTGCCAACCCCTTCTTAAATGATCCCTTGTTTAACCCGTAGGCTGCCTGTAGGTTTAGAAGGTATTAGTAATTCACATTGTGTAGATGTTTAACACAGCAAGGGTTAAAAAAGAAATTCACTTACCATATAGGATTTGCTGCTGTAGCTGACAGGTTTGTATCTGCAGCTGGGTAACCACAGTATTGGTGTTACCACAGGAAGACTGGTTTGTTTCCAGTCCTTGATCTACTCATTCGTCATTCTTCCTGAACTATGGCTTCCCACCCACACACACACATCTGCATATAGTGTGGTCACTCATGACGCAGTGGGAAAAGACACTTGCGTCATATGAGTGGCTGGATTCTATGGGGCTAAGTTCAGGAAATCGGAGTGAAGAAAAAGGACTGTAAACCAGAAGGCAAGTTTAGGTGTAATGAACTCATTGTCAGTTTCACCTTAAGAAAACAAGAAGCAGATTATATTTATATTAAAAAAAAAAAAACTGAATTCTACAGAAAGTCGGCAATCCCAAATTGTCCGACAATTTAAGGCCTAAATGTTTGATGGTGATCACGGGTAGAAATTAATAAAACAGTCTTGTAATTCGGTATTCTGTCTCCATATCTGTTATTAGCTGTGCTACAAATTAAAAAGCAGAGCGGTGGCGTGTTGAAGTGGTTTTCAGTGGTAATACCAGCATGATGAAAATAGTGTTCCGCCGTGAAAACTGCTGTGCAAAGCAGGGTGGAATACCATTAATTTCTAGCCTTGGTGATAAAGCAATGCTGTTACATATTTGGAATATACAATAAGCAACAGTGGGGAAAGTGGAGCCTTGACTCCAAACGTATGCGTTCGCATCAGCGCTGATGCGTATGCTCGGAGTCGCACCTTTTAGTTTTCAGCTGTTGATGTTGATTGTGTAATGTTAGAGCAGAGTTTTCACTTTTCAGTTTGCTAAGTTTGGGTGACTGCCAGCTTTACAGTAATACTTTTTCCATATTGCTTAGAAAATGATACACTTGTGTGTGCATGAGTTTACCAGCGCCTCCGTGCCATATTGATCTCACAAATACACTTCCGCGTCTGGTGGCGAGCAACTAGTCACAATGTTAACAATAGTATCGTTATCAGAATTACAAGAAAATCATCCTGTCAAAATCGGGCCCAGTATAAAATCTCTAAAACACTCTCACAGCAGCAGGTACCATCTGCATTTGCTACATAAAAATCCCTCCCCCAAAAAAGCTGACAAGTAACAGATCCTGTGATAATCAAAACTTCTTCAGTAAGAAAACATGAACAGTCCTGAATTTCACATTTTTCAGAAGTCTGTGTAATAGTTCATGCCAGCTGTAAATTTAGATCTTCGAGAACAGCTCTTGCAGCAGGTTACACCATTAGGACTGAAGCGGCAGCGCCAAGACCCACGGAAATTTTCTAGCTAGCAGTATTCAAGGGGACAGCCTCGACGTCAGACGCAGTACCTAAGGAGGCAGTCCCCCAGAATCCCCAGTTCTTTTCCCGCCGTCTACTCTACAGCATCGGCCCCTCGGTCTCTACCTAGTGCACGACGACTTAGAACTTCAAGAGTTTCTCCAAACTAATGTCCTCTCCAACTCCTTCACTTGAGGGACACCTTTCCAAGTGTGCCTGCAGAAAACTGATCCCTTTTAAGGATCCTCATTCCTCCTGTGTTCTCTGCTTAGGCCCGGACCACGACACTGAGGCCTGCACTTTCTGCCAAAGGTTCAACAGCCGCACCAGGATCCGCCATCAGAAGGCACTTCAGGCTTACCTACTGAGAAGAAAGACTTTGTAGGATGGACCAAAAACCTTCCTCCAGGGGCGATTCTCCCAAGGCCCATAAGCACTGGGAGAAAGCAAGGTCCAGATCTCCGAACAGGGCCTCGGACTCCCATAGCTCAGGTTCCACCAGGTCAGACCGCTCTCCCTCCAGGGCTCGTTCTCGGACCCCTCTGGTCAAAGTCTGAACCTCAGGTGGCTCTTCGACTCTCCAGCCTATCAAGACTTCAAGGCCCTCAGCTTCCTCCACTCCCTCTCGGGCCTCTTCCAAGTCTTCCGAACACCATAAGTTTTCCTCATCGACCCAGCTGCCGACCCCGACTCCAGGTCGGTCTCCCAGCCTCCCAGAGGTCCAGATCCACCACCCAGGAAGACTAAAGACCTGACGCCCTAAAGCGGATGCCGACCCACATCGGCCAAGCATACAAGTTGACCAGGCGTCACGGAGCCGCAGGGACACCAGCCAGGCACCAGACGCCAGCCGGGCATTCGCCGGACCCAAGACGGCCTCACATTCACCGGAGCCAAAGACTGCCCTCAGTCACCAGTGGACACCGTCATAGGGATTCAATGGAGGACACAACGCTGCCCAAAGACCAGGCGGGCGACACTGGGATGCGGGCCCTGAGGGACCCTTCGCCCGACCCCAGCGACAGACCACCGGCGCCAGGCCCGTCGTCGGGCATGAACCTGCAAGAAGTAAAGGACCTCTTTACTTTCTGGTAGGACACCATCCGAAAGGATGTGGTCCCTGTAAAACCACCTCCACCTCCTCCCCCTACTCCTTCACCTCCTACGCCCCCTCCTCCACCCAAAGGGCCAGCAGGACGACTACCAACCCCTAAGGAGCAGACTCCACCTCCCAGGGGTAGATCCAAAGATTGGAGAAGGCCTCCCTCAAGATCTCCATCAGGGTCTCCAGCCCCAAGCGACCCAGACGCTGCCGGTATACTCCATCAGAGGAGGACTCCAGATCGGATACCTCAGATTACCCAGATCTCTTCCTCCACTCAGCATTCCATCACCTGACCCACATGACCTGCCCAGATCTCCTCCAGATGATCCCTCTTTCTGAGATCATGAGGCACAAGCAGGACAACATGGGGTGGGATGCTAAGTCCTCAACCCGGAAAGACAGCGCCTTGCTCGTTGTCTTCAGCAGAAAGACCCAAAGCCTGTGGTAGTGCCACCCTTGGTGGACACCTTTGCAGATGTCACCAAGGCTGCGTGGAAGCATCAGCACTCCACTGCTTCGGTGCCGAAGAAAGCTGACCGCCTGTACAAGGCCCCGAGAGAGGACCAGTACTTGGCTCAACAACCTCTGGCAGACTCCCTGGTCATTACGGCCACACATGACCGGTCCCAAAGACTGCAACAAATGAGCACATAGCCACCGGACCAGGAATCCAAACAGTTGGATGCCTTGGGGAGACGCATGTATGCTGCTGCTACATGCTCCAAAAGGTCCCTGAACTACCTAACCCACATGGTACAGTTTCAGAATGCCCCATGGGTACAGGGCCAGGACCTGGTCGATAAACTTCCAGATGGCGATCAGAAGGCGGAGCTCCTAAATCTTCTCCGCTCAGGGTCTGATGTGGGTACCCAAGTACTACGAGTCCATATGATTCTGCGGACTCGTCAGCCAGAGCTGCTTCTTCAGGCGTCTGTCTCCGGTGACACTCTTAGCTCAGTGTCTTCGGCTTCACCCCGGACGTACAGAACAACATTCTTGACTTCCCCTACAGCGGTGAAGTACTCTTTGGTGAACCTTCAGAGAAGGTGATCACCAAACTCAGGACACTGGGAAGGCAGTCAGGTCTGTACAGGCCATGTACAGATCCAGGCTTGGTTCCTTTCGTAGGAACCAGAGCCGTTTTCGCAGCTGGCAACAAAGGCAGCAGCCACGTTCCGGCCAGCAACAAAGGGGCATCTTTCAGCGGAAAGCCCAGGCTAAGCCGTCCCCAGGCAGAGCCCAACGCTAAACTAAACCGGTCCAGCCTGCAGGGACCAGTGCTGCCGCAGCATGACTTCTTCCCTAGCTCTCGCTCTCCTCTGGAACAACGGGCACAAAAGGTCGGGGGTCGCATCGCTCGCCACTTTTTAGGGTGGCAGTCGATTACCACCGATTGGTGGGTTCTCCAATTGGTCAAGAAAGGTCACTTCATAGAATTTCTTAACCACCCACCGGCAAGACCTCACCTGCTTTCCTGTTACTCAGGTTAGCACGCCCTGCTCATACAGCAGGAGGTGCTCACGCTTCTGGGAAAAGAAGCGATAGAGTACGTACCACGGAACCAGAGGAGTACAGGGTATTCTCACTTCTTTCTGGTTCCCAAGAAAAAGAGGACCTCCGTCCGACACTGGACCTCAGCGACCTCCATGAGTCTATCCTGTACAAACGCTTGCATGGTGACTCCCAGGTCTGATTCCCATGCTCAAGCAGGGTGCCTTTCTGGCGCCCTTGGACATGCAGGATGCTTATCTGCATATACCATTGCTCAAGCGCACAGGAAGTTTCTGTGCTTGAGTTTCAGGGCCACCATTATCAATTCCGAGCCCTCCCTTGACTGTCATCGGCACTCGGTATTCATAAGTGTATGGCGGTCGTGAGCGACTCTGAGGAGACAAGGCACCACGTGTTCTCCTACCTGATGACTGACTTCTCATGGCGCTCTCTCGGAGGCCTTGATGTCCGCCTATTCAATATACTCTGTCTCTGTTCGAGACGCTGGGCATCATGATCAATCGAGAAGTCACGCTTGGTTCAGTCACAGACTCTGCAGTTCTTAGGTGCAGTTCTGGACACCATCCAGGGGAAAGCTTTTCTTCCCCTGGACAGAGCGGAACACATCAGATACCTCATCAAGGGACATTTTGGCGAAGAAGACCGTTCCTGCCAGATTGCTCCTTTGCCTGCTCGGACACATGGCTGCAGCCATTGCAACAGTCCCGCTTGCTCATCTCCACATGCAGGTCACCCAGTGGATGTTCCGGGTCCAGTGGGATCAAAAGCAAGACCATCTGCAGCTCCCAACCGGATCACAAGACTGTAATCTGGGATTGGCAATGGTGGCTAGATCCAAAGAATCTGTCGCGGGGTCCCCTTATTGCGCCGCCTCCGAGCAGACACTCTCCACAGACGCCTCAGGCTCGGAGGGGCACACCTCGACAGTGTTCGGGTCTCAGGGCCTGTGGACAGCCCAAGTGTCTCATCTCCACATAAATATCCTGGAAATGAGAGCAGTTCTTTCTCCCTGCATGCCTTCCAGTCGAGTTTTCACCGGGCACTTTTCTGTTACAGACAATTCCACAGTGATGTATTACCTCAACAGACAAGGAGGCACCCATTCCTCACCGCTTTGCAGGAGGCCATGAGGGTGGGAATTGGGTTTGCAACACGGCACAAACCTCATTGCTGTTCATGTCCCCGGTGGACAACGTCATTGCAGACGGCATGAGCCGCCCAGGCCAGAGTCCACGAGAGGGAACTACTCCAGGAGGTGGTAGAGGATCTGTTTCACAGATGGGGCACTCCAGAGTTGGACCTTTTCACATCCCCATCCAACGCAAAACTGCCCAATTTTTGCTCGCTAGATCCAGGGCCTGGTGTTTTCTGGTGAGATCGTTTTCCCTCTCCTGGGTGGGCAGATTCCTCTGTGCCTTCCCCCTTCCGCTGATCCAGAGGGTTCTTCTGAAGCCTCAGAGAGCAGGCGTATGCTGATACTTATCACACCATTCTGGCCCTAAGCAGATCTGGTTCCTCTGCTACATCAGCTATCCCGGAACCTCCGGTGCCTCTCCCAATCAGCTCTCACTTGTTGTCTCAGGAGGGAGGGTCCTTGGTCCATCCGGACCTTCGTCGCTGAGCCTGCACGCTGCTCCTAGAAACATAGCCATTATGCGACACGGGGCCTCGCAAGAGGTAGCTGACGTTCTAGTGGCCGCCAGAAAACTGGCCACTCACGCTGCTTACACCATGAAATGGCGCAGATTTTGCCTATGGGCTCAAGCGTGGGGGTTTTCACCTCTAGACTGTCCAGAAAAGTCTGTCTTGGACTACCTCCTGTCTCTTTCTCAGACAGGCTTGGCCTACTCCTCGATCAAAGTACACCTCTGTGCCATCTCAGCCTATCATAGTCCTATAGGCCAACGCACCATATGTCAGTTGGACACAGCACGAGCCTTCCTGAGAGGTATTCTCCACCTTAGACCTCCAATTAAGGATACGATTCCGCCATAGGATCTAGCCTTTGTCCTGGAGCAGTTTACGCTGCCACCCTTTGAACCAGCCGCAGATTGCGAGCTACGTCTTCTTACTTGGAAAACGTCGTTTTTAGTTGCCATTACCTCGGCCAGAAGAATTTCTGAACTTTATGCACTCATGTGCAAAGAACCTTACTTGGTTTTTCACCAAGACAGGGTATCCCTACAGACTAATCCCAAGTTTCTGCCTAGGGTGGTCTCAGCTCTCACCCTTAATCAGGACATCGATCTACCAGTGTACTTCCCCAACTATTCTAATCGAGGAGAGGCTCTGTTGCACACCCTAGATGTGCATAGGTGTCTCCGATACTACCTAACCAGAACCAAACACCACCGAAAATCGGACCAGCTTTTTGTCTCCTTTGCCCACAGGATGATGGGAGCTCCTGTTTCCAAGCAGTCGCTGTCCAGGTGGCTCATTCAGTGGATTACGTTTTGTTACCAGAAGCGCAACAAACCCTTACTGGGTGCGGTCAAGGGTCATTCCACCAGGAGGATGGCTACCTCCTTGGCCCTAAAGAATGTGTCCACCTCTGCTATCTGTGCTGCAGCTACTTGGAGCTCCATGCACACTTTCATCAGGTATTATAGCCTGGATATTGCATCGAGGCGAAGAGCAGTTTTTGGTCTAGCAATCCTTCAAGGACTTCTGTCCTAAGCTTTGGTTCCATTAAGGATTTCTACCTTCCCTCCTCACAATGGTGTGGGATTTCCATTATTGCTTGGGAATCGGTCCTAATGGTGTAAACTGCTGCAAGAGCTGTTTCTCGAAGTAAGATAGTACAGTTGCATAGGAACTTACCGTAACAGTAGATCTTCGAGAACGGCTCTTGCAGCAGTACTTTCCTCCCGATGCCCGCTGGAGGTAGATTCTGATTCCAACATCCTTCTCCTAGGATCAGGTGTTCTCAGCATCTCTGATTGCCATTTGATGGCAGAGCCTTAGTCTCCTCATCTGATGTCATCCAGCATCTGGGAGTCTCCGGCGGAGAACTGGGGATTCTGGGGACTGCCTCCTTATGTACTCGCGTCCGGACGTCTGAGGAGTGTCCCCGCTGAATACTGCTAGCTAGAAAATTTCCTTGGGGTCCTGGCGCCTGCCAGCTTCAGTCCTAATGGTAATTCCTGCTGCAAGAGCTGTTCTCAAAGATCTACTGTTACAGTAAGTTCTTACGTAACTGTACTTTCCTGAGACCAGCAAATGTTTTTACGGAAATGTGCTTGTGTTTCCTCGCTGCCCCATACTGCTATATACGTGATACAAGTTTACCTGGTTGTTGGGGATACAGAAAGAGAATCTGAAAGCCTGTTTATGGTCTTCACTACAAATTGTCTCAGGCAGGCTCCCTGATTCAGGTTGTTGTTGGCACACAATTTGTGCATTGGCTTACTTTGTGGCTCTTAGCACTGGTGCATTAAAATGTCCCTCTGCTGGTGGAGATTAAGAACAGCACTGCATTTCTAAAGGAGGACTACATTGTATCTTGCAGGCCTAAGCTTTCTATAGAATGTGTCTTTCAAATACTAGGTCACATTTCATTCTTGTTCCACCAGTGCTGATCTTTTAGTAAACTTCGTGGGTATTTGTGATTTACATACTGGTGGAAGGGAGTCAAAAGATCATTATAGAATGGCATGATGTAGTTTCTGCTTGCTAAGTTTACCAGCACTGCATCTGGGTTCTAGTGTAGAACTCTGAGAGGGACACGGACTACATTATACTGTTCTGAAATGGCACCTATCAGTGTATGAAAAGACACAATCAAATGGGAGTCCAGAATTCAGAACACAGATTTTATAGGAAAAATGACTGGGCACGTGCACATTTGTAATAAACTATATGCTATTTATTTTTTTATACTTTTATTACTTGGTTATTTGTACAGTGTCTCTGGTGAATTAATGCCTTTTCAAACTGCTAGTAAAAAGAACTCAGAAGTCTGGTATTGTGCTGTAAGAAAATACCAGCTGTTTTTAAGTAACTTGCTTCTGCTTCTTCCCAAATGAAACCTGGTGAGCAGGCTGAGCCCTTGACCGGGCACACGCTCCTCCTCAACAGCCGTGGCTGAGAAGCTGGCCGGCCGTCGCTGCATCTCCTGCCCGTCTCCACGAAAGCCGCATCAGGCTGAGCCCTTGACCAGGCGCACGCCTCCTTGGCAGCCGTGGCTGGAAGCAGCCAGCTGGCCGCCGCTGCATCTCCTGCCTGCCTCCATGAAAGCTGCATCAGGTACGCCCCTACCAAGACCGGGACTATTCGCCGGGACTCTGTTTGGCCTCTGCTGCCTACTATTCACTCCTCATTGGACGCCGCTCGCGATGGCTATGTGCCCATTAGCTGTACAGTATTTTCATACCTTCCATGGCTTGCTGGCTTCTGCAGCTGCTCAGTTATATTTGAAACTGTAAACTAGATATGTGTTTTACTGATTCTTAGCCAGGATTGCTTTATTAGCTGGAATATAGTGTATCGGATATACTGCTATTTTAAATGTAAATTAATGGGCTGCTTTTTGTAGGAACCCAAGCTAGCAGAAACTCCCGGTGTCCCTGGGGCACCACTGATCTACTAGATATTTTTTCCCTCCCCCTCCCAGACCACCATTAAATACAAGTTGGCTCCTCCCACCTTAACTGTCCTGCCTTCTTATTGGTAATACTGGCCTTGGGGACTCCCTAATAATTTCCTGAATAAAGCATTGTTGTCCTTTCAATCAATCAATCAAAATCTTTATTTACCCAGGTGATCACCATTGAGCAAGCTCATTTACAAGGTGGACCTGCAGTTTGCAAGGACGAGGGTACATAAGAGTACAAGTAGAAAATACATAAAACAGTAGCAAGACATATACAACAAAATATATACAGTGTAGAAGTAAAGGTAAATAATATATACAGAGATGCCTTTATAATCCTATCCATCAATAACATGTTCATAGTCTGTAAAGGAGTCCCTGGGATATGGAAAAGCGCATCAGAGGAGGCAGGGACGCTGGCAGAAAGATTCTGGGATACTAAGCAGGTGGTATCGGCACAGAGTGGGCGATGGGGGGGGTGATCCAGTGAGTACGTAGTACTGTGGGACTGGAATGGACTGAGGTGAACCGCAGTACTGGTGGGACTAGAATGGACTGGGGGAGAGGGGAATAATCTTGGTAAGGGAACAATTAGTTTGAACGGGGAGGACTTAGATTGAGCAGAACCGTGAGCTGGACAGCTAGGAACGGTGGAGAGAGTTACAGAGCTCCACACAGGTTTTTGGCATATGGGGTCTTGAACATAGCAAGACTAACAAGGGAGCTAAGTCTCAGCGATTTCTGTATCCTATTCCAAAGCGTGGGCAGGACAAAGCTTATGGCTGCTCTTCCAAAGCGGGTACCAACCCTAGGTATTTTAAGGGAAACCAGCAAGTGATTTCTCAAGGCATAATTTCCAGTCGGGCTTAGTAGGAGACAGTCAGCAATGTATTGCAGGAGTTTGTTGTTAATGGCCTTTTGCCTGGAAGTATGGCATTCTTCATTGTTATTTGTATCCTCGAACACAGTATACCCTATCCTACACTACAATATGATGTATCTCAACCCAACCTAGTCTTGGTCCCTCAAAACATATCCTATCCTACCCTTGCCCAATGTACCTCTCACTATTTGTTTTCCCCCCCAATCGTGCCCAGACCTTTCATTCTGCCGACCTCCCACTCACTTCTCCTCTGACTGAGAGTACTCTCCCTTATCATGTCACATCAACAATTAAGCATTACTGCCTTCAGCTCCAAAACCATTCTGTCAACTAGGATCCATGGAAGGTCCCGGAGGAAAGAGCAGTCTCTCTTTTGTTCAGTTCTTTAAAGAAAATGCTGCTGCTCCTCCTCCTCTGTTCAGGTAATGTTGAACTAAATCCTGGACCACCCTCGCAACTCTCCTCCCCATCAGAGTTTGCAGTTGCCCCGGATCTTAAAATGATGGTTAGTCAATATTCTGAGCCTGACCAAAAAAATTTAACCAACTACAAGCCTGGGCTGCGCATACTAATCTGAATCTTGGCTCAAAAAGACACTCTGACCAACAAATTTACCTGCCTAGCTATAAAATATTCAGAGCAGACAGGAACATCGGGTGGGGTGTAGTAATTTATGCAAAACTCAAGTACATAGTCTCAGATATCAGCTGCAAATCTTCAGCTAAGGAATTTGAGGTAGTTTCCTTGAGGCTCGCTCTCTCTTCTGAATGCATCAATATTATTGGGGGCTACAGGCCTCCGTCTGGTTCAGAAATCTTAAACGCACTCAGAACACTAATCACCACTGCTAATACAGAAACAGTATTCTTAGGAGATCTTAATATGGACTAGCTTGCATCAAAATCTCACTGCCTTAAATCACTTTGTGATGAGCTTGGCCTTGTACAGCTAGTTAGCGAATCTACAAGGACTAATGCCGTTAATCTAGGCTCCTCCCTTAACGTCATCCTATCCACTCATCCCCATAAAATCTCATACGTCAGTTTTTCATAATGACATGAGCGACCATGGGATTGTAATATGCATAAGAGCTCAAACTAAGGCCTGTCAGCAGCCCACATTTATAACCAAACGCTCCTGTCGAAAATTCAGTACAGCTAATTTTCTCTCAGACCTAGGTGAAATCAGATGGCAGGATCTGTACCTTGCCAAAAATGTTGATGAAGCTGTCTCTGTCCTCAGTGGTAATAAATAAACATTTGTTCACCCCAGGACTCAAGGCTGCCCTTACCAACTGGGACAAGCTCTGTGCCGTAGCTAGGCATTCCAAGAGCCCTGCAGCTTGGCAGGCCTTTAGAGCTTCTAGGAATGCCTGTGTACAAAATAAATAAATAAAAATATTCGCACCGCCAAAGCTCACTCCTACATCTCTTCCCTTGAACGGGCAAACGGAGACTCTCGCAAAATTTGGAGGACACTCAATTCCATTGAAGGACAGCCTACTGCCCCTTCAAACAACACGAAGTCTTGCTGACAATATGCAGTTAGACCGATCGGTTCAACTACCCTGGAGAACCAAGAGTTAAAGTCTTTGCAAATGCATTGAACGTTGAGCTCGAGCTTGGTTTTCAAACCACTGTCCTCTGTGCGTTCTAGTAACTGATCAGATTCTTTACTCTGCTCACCAGTGAAGACTCCTCAGAGATTTCTCCTCGCTGCTTTCAGTCTAGCATAGTTTCGACTATTTATTTCGAACCGCTTTGTTGTTTTATTTCAGTAACATTCTCAAACCGCTGTCTTAGGTATAGCTCACGCTTCTAGGTTGTAAGTGTTCGGTTTCCGACGGTTCTGCACCGTGAGGGGCCGAACTTCTACATTCTGTGTTTATCTAAATTTTCACTGTATTGGGATACCGTGCAAAGTCCTGACCAGACCAGGGCTCTCAGTTCATGTTCGGCTGGCACTAAACCGTTGGCCGGTTCAGACTTTGTCTTCTCTATTACCGGCCTAACTAAGCCTTCGGGGTAATTTTTTCTTCTATTTCGTTATCCTGGCCTAATTAAGCCACTACGGATAAAGTAGGTATTTGATTCCTGCTTAACCGGCCTAACTAAGCCACTGGGTTAAGCTCCAAATGTTAGGGTTATGTCACAGAAACCCAAGAGAAAACCGGTCCCACTGGGTTTCAGCGTTGTTTTGAGTGTGGGGAGCAATTTGCAAAAGCTGATCCACATTTGGTTTGTCTGTATTGTTTGGGTTTTAAAGGACAAATAAACAAGGAATTGGGGGGATGAATGAAACTGGAAACGCTCCTGTGGATGTGTAGAATAAAGGCTACTGATCTGCATGATGCCAGTATTTACCTGAAAATCAGCAATTTTTCATGGTTTAGTCACTAATGAAAAGTTCCCATGTAAACAAAATGTATGATGCGTCTCCATTCCGAGCCGCCTTCCTCACAAAATGGAGTGACGGGCATACATGATGATGTCATAATAGCGACTGCCCGCTTTCTTCGGTTGAAACCTATGGGCACTGTTTTTAAATGCTTTATATTGGCTCTGTACGTGGCTCTCGGCCATATATATCGATACTTAGCTTGTGCATCAGTGTGATCAGGATGCGGAGCAGGATGAAGGGGAGCTCATTGACCCTGAGGTCTCCCCTGACCATCCTCAGTACGAATCCCTTCCTAGGCCTGTGTCTGAGGCTACCTCCCATTTTGCTTTTATGAGGCAGGTGGCCGAGACCCTGCAGCTCTCTGTACAAGAGGCCAGGCAGGAGGATGATGAGGAAGAGGATTACAAGGAGATGATGATCTTCCTGTATCCCAGGGGCTTTCGATTTCCATTCACAAGTCCCTAAAGAAGCAGACTTTAAAGATCCTCCAAACCCCTAGTTCTGTCCCTCCTTTAGACAAGAAGATGGACAGGAAGTACCTTCTGGCTGGCATTGGCACTGACTTTTTAGCTAGCCATTGTAGGCATGTAGGGGTGGTTCAAACTACAGCTTGCGAGAAGGCTGGCATTCCCCTGGCCTCTCACCCCCTGACAAGGGTTCCAGGAAGGTGGATTCTCTTGCCAAGAAAGGGTACCTGGCATCTTCCTTGGCTATCAGGCAAGCCTCCTATATGGCTTATGCCTCCAGGTATCAAAAGTCCCCTTGGGAGGCTGTCTAACAACTAGCTAAAAAGGGCCCCTCTTGAATTTTCTGCTGACCTTCAGGAGTTGGTCAATAAGGGGGTACAAGCATCTAAATCCCAGTTCCACATGGCTGTGGACTCCAATGATGCAGCTTCTAGGGCTATGGCTTCTGCAGTATCCCTCAGGTGTTTTTCCTGGCCCAGGTGTATTAACATGTCCCAGGACACGCAGAATAATGCCATGGATTTTCCCCTTGTCCAGAACTCTCTGTTTGGGGAACACACTGAGGCATATATGAAGAAAATTAATGAGTACAGAGTGGCATACAGGAGTGCTTCAGCAAAAGAGAAGGCTGCCACTCCTCAGAAGCAGCAGGCCGGGGGCAGACCTTACCCCAGACCTTTTCACCAGGCCCAAGCTTTTCCCTCTTACCAGCAACCCAGGGGGTTCTTTAGAGGGAAAGGCAGGAGGGGTGCTGGCAGGGCCACCTCCACCCCCCAGTCTGCTACCCCAGCCAGACACCCACTCTGTGAGCTCTGTTCAGACCGCCTCCGATCCTGTTGGTAGGCTGACCCACTACCTCCAGGCTTCATGCCCATCACTTCAGACAAATGGGTCCTGGAGATAGTGGGTCAGGGACTTGCTCTGACTTTCTAGGTGCCCCCAAAACTTGTCAGCAAGAAATTTCAGACCTTCCAGCACTACAGAAACAGCCCAGCTGGAGGCAGAGGTTTCCACACTTCTTCAGTCAAGAGCAGTGGAACCTGTGCCACATCAGTACAGGGGAAAAGGACTGTACTCAAGGTACTTCCTGGCACCAAAGAAAAATGGGGAGTAGCAGCCCATTCTGGATCTTGGATTCCTGAACAGGCATCTTACAAAGCCAAAATTCAAAATTACAACCCTGGCTACCATTCTACCTACTCTCAAGCAAGGGGATTGGCTGGCATCCCTAGACCTAAAGGATGCTTACTTCCACATCCCCATTAGACAGTCACACAGAAAATATCTCTGGTTTCAACTGCCTTCAGGCCACTACCAGTTTAGAGCTATGCCCTTCAGCCTGACATCTGCACCAAGGTGTTTACAAATGTCTGACAGTAGTGGTATCATTCCTCAGAAGACAAGGGGTTTCAGTTTACCCCTATCTAGATGACTGGCTGGTGGGTCAGTCCCCAGCAGGTCACAGAAGCCCTAAAACTCACTCAGGATACTTTAGCTCCCTGGGGTTTTTGTAAATCATCAGAAGTCTGTCTTAACCCCAGTATAGAGACTAGACTTTATAGGGGCAGAGCTGGATACCATTCAGGCAAGAGCCTTTTGCCTTCTGCAAAGGCAGAGCCCTCATAGACTTGGCAAAATCCTTTAGGGTTCAAGTTCCTCCGTAGGTACTTTTTACAACTTCTGAGACACGGCCTCCACCACAGCTGTGGTTCTGGGGCCAGGTTTCAGATGAGGGACATTCAGTTCCACCTCAGATCCTTCTGGTCTCAAAGAAAGGATTCTCTGTCCAAACTGATTCCAGTGTCTCACACCCTTCTGTTAGCTCTTCAGTGGTGGCAGGAGATGGACAACCTCAGAGTGGGGGTTCCTTTTCTTCCTCTGGTACCCTCTCTGGTGCTGACAATGGATGATTCAAACAACATGAAGTCTTGCTATATTATGACAATTGCAGTTTGTCCCACCATTAGAACTGCTCCGGAGGTGAAAGAGTTAACTCCCATTCTAAGAATGGAACTTGGAGCGCGAGCTCGGTTAGAGAAGCCCTGTCTGGGTTATTTCAAACCCAAACTGTCAGATTCTTTACTCCGCCTCACTGAACAGTCGCTCCGGAGATTTCTCCTACTCTCGGTTCATTTCTCGGTTTAAACAGTGTTTTCTCGGTTCAAATCAACCGAGAATATTATTATTTTAACCGCAAAACCGATCGGTTCAAGCTCTGTCTGTGGTATCGTAAGTAATTACAGTTTATTTTCTGTGTGGAACTTGTAAATGTTATCGGTTCGGTTTTGAACCGATCAGCTTGTTTTAAAACTTGAAATTGAAGGTTTTAGAGTGCGGTTCCCGGTTCTTATCGGTTCTAAAAAAAAAACGGATTTCATTACGGTTTTTTCCAAGACCCGTGACACGGTTAGGAACCGATAAGGGTGTCTTGCCTGGCACTGCCGTTTAAAAGGGCAAGTTTTTGGTTAGGCTGGCATTATGTCTGAGAAACCCAAAAAGAAAACTGGCCCACTGGGTTTCAACACTGTGATGTCTGTGGGGAAGTCTTTGTCAAGGCTGACCCACACCACATGTGTATATTGTCTGGGGTTTGACCACCTCAATTCAGACTGCCAGATTTGTAAAATTTCCCTGCAGCCACCCTGGATAAGAGAGTTGGCAGGCTCAGGAGCGAGAGGCCAAAAGTCCGCTGACCGGATGGCCAGCCCGGTTCGTGCCAACGGAGGAGTGCCTCTGACCAGGGCGAGACTTCTCGGCATACGTAAAGCTGGCTCGGAGGGCCAGTTCCAGTAAAGAAAACAAGAAAATCAGCAGGTGTGGAGCCCAAAATTCCTTCCAACTGCTGCAG
This sequence comes from Neoceratodus forsteri, assembly GCA_016271365.2. NCBI lineage: Eukaryota > Metazoa > Chordata > Ceratodontiformes > Ceratodontidae > Neoceratodus > Neoceratodus forsteri. The sequence continues at coordinate 160,742,656 of JADMNL010000030.1, read as the reverse complement.
AGATAGCAAGAGCTATTCAGATTGTCCAGTCACTTTTTCCGGTTCCGTCCGAACCGCCACTGTCTGGTAAAAGGTCGGTTCGGTCGGTTCCACCGGTTCAGGAATATGATGTTGAAGAGTTTTATGAACCAGAGGAGGGGGAGCATGATTATGAACAGTATGAATGTGACTTGGAGGGTCTGGGTGTGCCCATTGAACCGGACATCTCCCCAGACAGACCTTTGAATCTCCCCCTTCGCTTTCTGAGTCCCCCTCTCACTTTATGTTTTACAAAAAAGTTGCTGAAACCCTCCACCTCCCATTGGAGGAAGCTGTGGATGAGCAAGAGGAACCTGATTTTGTAGAAATGATGGATATTCCAGAGTCTAGGAGGTTGTCTATTCCCTTGCATAAATCATTTAGGAAACAAACAATAAAAATTTTAAAAACTCCTAATTCTGTGCCTCCTGTGGACAAAAAGATGGACAGGAGGTACACTCTGTCAGGTCCTGATACAGAATTCCTTTCACGGCAATGCAGTCACGTTGGTGTGGTTCAGGCTGCAGCCTGTGATAAAGCTAATATTCCTTGGCTTCACATCCTCCTGACAAGGATTCCAGGAAGATTGATGCCATGACTAAAAACAATACATGGCAGCGCCCTTGGGACTCAGGCAAGCAAATTACATGGCTTATGTAGCAAGGTATCAAAAATCTAGATGGGACACTGTCATGGCTTTGGCCAAACAGGCCTCTGGCCAGCTTGCTAATGAGCTGGAACAGGTGGCTGCTGATGGCATTGAGGCATCTAAGGTGCAGTTTCATGCTGCTGTGGATTTTAATGATGTATCCTTTAGAGTCATGGCTACGCCTGTAGCTTTCAGTAGGTTGGCCTGGCTCAGGTGTACTAGCTTGTCACAGGATACCCAGACTAAGGCTATGGATTTTCCTCAGGTTGGAAATTCTCTGTTTGGGGAGCAGACAGAGAATTATATGAAGAAAATGGATGAATATAGGACTACCTATAAGAGTGTCAGGCTAAGGAGCGCAAGTCACTCCTCAGAGGCAGACCCTCAGGGGTAGAGGTAGGCCTTTTCACAGGCCTTTTACCAAACCCAGGCCTCTCTGCTTATGCTCAGAGGGGGTTCTTCAGAGGCAGAGGCAGACGGGGTGTGGGCAGGCCTGCTCCCACCCCTCAGCCTAAAGCACCTGCCAAACAGACACCCTGATGGGGTGCCCAGGGCCGATTCTCCTTTACCTGTAGGGGGCAGGTTGGCTTACTTCATTCAGAACTGGGTGTCTCTAACTTCAGACAGGTGGGTCCTGGAAGTAGTAAGCCAGGGTCTGGTTCTCAGCTTCAAAAAGTTCCCAAAGATGAGAATCAGATCTTTCCCACCTGCAAACTCTTTAGAGACCTTTACTTTAGAAACAGAAGTCTCAACCCTCCTGGCTCTCAGAGCTGTAGAAAGGGTTTCTCCCCTACACCATGGCAAGGGTCTGTACTCCAGATATTTCCTTACCCCAAAAAAGACAGGAGAATGGCGGCCATTTTAGACCTGAGATATCTGAACAAACACCTTTGAAACCAAAGTTCAGAATGGTAACTCTGGCAATGATTTTACCCTCTCTAAGGCCAGGGGACTGGCTAGCCTCCTTGGACCTCAAGGATGCCTATTTTCACGTCCCAATCAGAAGCTCCCACGAAGTACCTCAGATTGCAACTGCCCTCAGGTCACTACCAGTTCAGAGCAATGCCCTTCGGCCTCACCTCTGCCCCAAGGGTATTCACAAATGTCTGGCAGTTGCTCATTTAAGAAGGCAAAGGATTGCTGTCTTTCCCTATCTGGACGACTGGCTCATTGTAGGCCAGTCCCCAGAACAGGTAAAATCTCACCTGCAAGTTACCCAGCAGCTGCTCGCCTCCTGGGCTTCTTGCTCAATCTTCCAAAGTCAGTTCTGGAACCAGTTCAGGTGCTCACCATAGGTGCAGAATTGACACAAAGCAGGCAGAGCCTTCCTACCCTTAGAGAGGGTAAGGAACTTGGTGGCTCTGGCCTCCTCCTTCACTCTGCAGGTCTCTCGACCAGCAAGACACTTTTTGCAGCTCCTGGGGCACATGGCTGCGTCCACAGCTGTAGTGCAAGGAGCAAGATTTCAGATGAGGGACATTCAGTTTCACTTGAGAGCCTTTGGTCTCAGAGAAGAGCCCCCTTTCCAAGTTGGTCCCAGTGACCAACCCTGATCCAGGCCCTCCAGTGGTGGCAGGACAGAGCAATTTAAGACGGGGGTCCCTCATTCCTCTGTCTCACTCCTTCACCCTCACTATGGATGCTTCCCTCCTGGGGTGGGGAGCCCACATGGGCGACCTCTCCACTCAGAGAGTGTGGTCCCCTCAGGAATCTCTGCTCCACATCAATTTGCTGGAACTCAGAGCAGTCTTTTTAGCACTTCAAGTGTTTTCTGCGTCTGTTCAGAACAAAGTGGTACAAGTCAGAACAGACAACACCACAACAATGTGGTACATCAGCAAGCAGGGGCACTCTGTCTTCGGCCTTGTGCACCGAGGCAATGAAGTTGTGGTCTCTGGCCTATTCCCTGAACACTTCCCTCATAGCAGTTCACCTTCCAGGAAAGGACAGTGTCCTAGCAGATGCTGTCAGCGGGATTTCCCAGGGCCATCACGAATGGTCTCTGGATCCTCAAGTACTGGGGATAGTTTTTGCCAGATGGGGCACCCCTCAGATAGAGCTTTTTGCAGCCCCAGACAATCACCAACTTCCACTGTTCTGTTGCAGGCCCCCAGTGTTGGGCTCAGTCCCCCTGGATGCCTTTCTCCTAGATTGGGAAGGGAAGTTTCTTTATGCCTTCCCCCTTCCCTCTCCTATTCAAGGTGCTAGTCAAAATCAGATCCCAGCCTTGCAGGGTGATTGATTGGGCCAGGCAGCCCTGGTACCCACTCCTTCTGTTCCTAGCAGTCCATCTTCCTTGTGTCTCCCCAGGAATCACAACCTGTTAACCTGTGCCCAGGGAGAGTTTGATCCGAACCTCAAATCCTCAACCTCAAGGCCTGGCTCTGAGGAGTTAGAATTTGCTGACCTACACCTTTCTCAGGGTGTTCTTGAAATCCTAAAGGCTTCTAGGAAGCCTTCAACTAGGCTACTTATAATTCTAAGTGGAAAAGGTTTTTCCATTTGGTGTTCTGGGAAATATATTCCTCAGAATCTGCTGATTTGCCCATTGTTTTGGACTATATGGTCCACCTTAATTCTTTGGGCCTGAGACCAGCTACCTTGAAAGTACATTTGGCAGCTGTCTCTGCTTTTATGGCCAGCAGGAAAGCCCTCCTCTCTTCCGCCACCCTGTATTTTCCAAGTTTTTAAAGGATTACTTCATACTAATCCACCTTTTAGGGATCCGCCCCTGCCTGGGACTTAATGTTTGCATTGCCAGTTAATGCAACCCCTTTTGAACCTCTGTCTTCTGCAGAGCTTAAGTACTAACTTGGAAAACTGTTTTCTAGTGGCTATCACTTCTGCCAGGCGATAAGTGAGTTGTAAGCCTTGTCAGTAGAAACTGACTTTATTTCTTTCCATAGGATAAGGTAGTCCTCAGGACTAACAGGAAGTTTTGCCTAAGGTGGTTTCAGATTTTCATCTTAATCAATCTATCTCCTTCCAGTGTTTTCACTGAACATTCCTCCTCCGTAGAGGAGATTGCACAGTTTAGATGTTAAGAGGGCCTTAAGTTACTATATAGAACGTACCAGGGTCACAGGTTCGAATCCTCCAACTTTCTCACTTGTGGTGAGGTTGGAAAAGGAGACCTGCCACTAAGAGATCAGTTGCCAGGTGGATTGTCTCTTGTATCCAATTTTGTTATCAGAAAGCGGGAAAGTTTCCCCCTCTGGCCTGAGGGCTCATTCTACCAGAGGTACAGCGCGTCTCTAGCTGCTGCAGAGACATCCCTATCTTAGAGATATATCAAGCAGCTACCTGGAAAACGGTACACACTTTCACCAAGCATTACTCCTGGATGTCCAGGCCAGGAGAGATGCTCTGGTTTAGTACAGCTGTGCTTCAGAGCCTATTCCCTAAGTAGGTTCTGTCCCTCCTCCATGGAGGTACTGCTGTGTAGTCTGCAATTGTCATAATATAGCAAGACTTCATGTTTGAAGAAAAAATTACTCACCTTAGTAATGTTGTTTCTTCTAATGGAGTCTTGCTATATTATGACCTCCCCCCCAGCCTGCCCCTCTCAGAACTTCTACTTGGGTATGGGGTGGGCAGCCTATGGTGGGTGCTAGTTATGCCCATTATATGTTTTCCACCCCTTCTTGGGGTTTTGGGGTGTGGTGTTTTTATTTTATCTTATATTATTGCTTATATTATATTATTTCTTCTGGTCCCCTGACTTGAGTCTTTGTGTTGGGACCAGGAATATGTGTTAATAGTCAGGTAGCCAGTTGGCTAGTGTAGTTACAGCTTCCACACAGACCTTAGTGAGTTTTGCTCAGAAGATCTGACAGTTTGGGTTTGAAATAACCCATGACAGAGCTTTCTAACTGAGCTCAGCTTCCCAAGTTCCATTCTTAGAATGGGAGTTAACTCTTTCACATCGGAGCAGTTCTAATGGTGGGACAAACTGCAATTGTCATAATATAGCAAGACTCCATTAGAAGAAACATTACTAAGGTGAGTAATTTTTCTTCTCTCCTGGGCTGGGGTGCCCACCTGGGGATCACACAGCACATATGGTACATGGTTCCCTCAGGAGTCCCTCTTGCACATCAGTCTTCTGGAACTCAGAGCAGTGCTCCTAGCTATTCCGGAGTTTGCCAGTCTCCTACAGGGCAAGGTGGTACAGGACAGGCAACACCACCACCATGTACTACATCAGCAAGCAGGGGGTAACAAGATCCTCCCTGCTTTGCACAGAATCCATGAAGGTCTGGAAGCTGGCATATTCTCTCAACATGTCACTGTTAGCAGTTCACTTGCCAGGCAAGGACAATGTACTGGTGGATGCTCTCAGCAGAATCAGCCAGGGCCATCACGAATGGACCTTGAACAAGCAGGTCCTTCTTTCAGTATTCAGGAGGTGGGGGGTTCCAGAGATGGATCTCTTTGCAGCCCCAGACAATCACCAGTTACCTCTGTATTGTTGCAGGCCTCCACACCAGGGCACAGTGCCACTGGATGCTCTCCTTATGGACTGGTCAAAAAGGTTATGCTTTCCTCCCTTTCCTCTGATAGCCAGAGTCCTGCTCAGTTGAGGGGTCCCAGTCTGCCACAATAATTCTCATTGCCCCAGACTGGGCAGCCAGCCATGGTATCCGATGCTGTTGTCACTTCAGTGACCAAACCGATTTCTCTACCCAGGATGTACAGTCTGCTGACATCCTCTCAGGGCAGGATAATGTACCCCAATCTTCAGTCCCTTCACCTCGGGGCTTGGTTCTTGAGGACCTAGAATATGTAGATTTACACCTGTCTCAACCTGTCCTGGATATCCTGAAAGGTACCAGAAAGCCTGCTACCAGAAAAACCTATTCCTCTAAATAGAAAAGATTTTCCATCTGGTGTGCACAGAAGGATTTGGATCCTCAGCAAGCTGCAGTTCCACAGCTTCTGGACTATCTGGTCCACCTTCAGTCTCTGCATTTACAGCCATCTACCCTGAAGGTACACCTTTCTGCTGTCTCTGCTCATCTTTCAGCAAGGGAAGCATCTTCACTGGCTGTAGACCCAATTTTAAAAAGTTTTTCAAGGGGTTGTTGCATCTTCATCCCCCACATAGGGAACCTACCCCTGCATGGGACCTGAACATATGTATAGGTCAGCTTATGCAGCCTCCTTTGCAACCTATATTTTCTTCAGAACTCAAGTTTCTCACTTGGAAAACTGTTTTTTCTAGTGGCTATCACTTCTGCTAGAAGAATCAGTGAGCTTCAAGCCTCATCTGTGGAGCCCAACTATATTTCACCTCACAGGGACAAGATTGTGCTCCAAACCAACAGGAAATTTCTCCCTAAGGTGGTTTCTGATTTTCATCTGAACCAATCCATTACTTTGCCTGTATTTTTCTCAAATCACTCTAGTTCAGGTGAACACAGGCTGCACAGCTTGGATGTTAAAGGAGCTATTAGCTATTATATGGACAGGACAAAAGAGCTAAGGAAAGATTGTTCCCAGCTTTTTCTTACTTATCGGGATGTTGGCCAACGCAGGCCAACTACAAAAAGGACTATAGCCAGATGGATTGTGGCCTGTATCCAGTTCTGCTACAGTAAGCTAGGTAAGGACCCATCAGCAGGTCTTGGGGCCCACTCTACCAGAGGCACTGCGGCCTCCCTGGCGGCTGCCAGGGAAGTCCCCTTGCTTGAGATATGTAAGGCTGCCACCTGGAAGACTGTCCATATATTTACTAAGCATTACAGCCTGGATATTCAGGCTAGGAGTGATGCCAGGTTTGGCACAGCAGTACTACAGAGCCTATTCCCCAAATAGGTTCTGTGCCCACCTCCTGGGGGCACTGATTTATAGTCTACATATTGTCAGAATACAGCAAGACCTCATGTTGTTTGGAAAAAAAAAAATTACTTACCATAGTAATGTTGTTTTTTCTAATGGAGTCTTGCTATATTCTGACCTCCCACCCTACCTCCCCTTCAGAACCTGGGGAAGGGTGGCTCTTCTGCAGCAACTTTATGAAAACATCAGTGGTAATGGTTTTCTCTGGGCCTCTGTGACTTGAGTCTTTATATGCCCTTTGGTTTTTGTTTTCTGATGTTAGGCTTAGTTTTGGCCATTACAGACACATTAAATTAGTTGGCTTCATAGAATCTGATCAGTTACTAGAACGTACCGAGGACAGTGGTTTGAAAACCGAGCTCGAGCTCAACATTCTGTGCATTTGCATAGAATTTAACTTTGGTTCTCCGGGCAGTTGAACCGTCGATCTAACTGCATATTGTCAGAATACAGCAAGACTCCATTAGAAGAAACATTACTGTGGTAATTTTGTCCTCCGCTCCCACCAAGATATGTGCAAATGGTAGGATCGTGAAAATAATTCTCAAATTTTAGAAGAGCTCAATTCCCATTTTGTTGGTCGGGACTAGCTTTCGACTCCTCACCTGCTCATACCAGCTACGCTGTGAATCAGCCCTAGCCTCACCCGTCCACACATCTCATCCAGTCCCTTTCATTTGCGCTTTGTGTAAATATAAAGTTGAAGACTCCTTCTTAACCTCGATATTCAGAAAAGCTGTAGAGGATGATGGTCTGGAACCTTTCTTTCTAAGACTAGGCTGTACCACCTTACAGCCCCAATTCTTCATATTTTTTCTCTCTCTCACTCCTGCCCTAGTTCAGACCTGTTGGAAATCTGCCCACATCCTTCCCCTTTGAAATTGGGGATCCATCGATCGCAGCAATTACAGACCCATTTCCATCGTGCCCATCCTTTCTAAACTCTTTCAAAAATTGGTCTATAACCAATTAAACTCCACATTGAAACCTTTTCATTCCTTAATCCAGCCCAATCTGGTTTCCAGGCAAATCACAGCACTATTGTGGCTTTGGCAAAAGTAACAAATGATTGGTTCTCCGCCGGCATGCCAAGCTGGTTACTGGTGCTGTCTTCTTGGACCTTAGCAAAGCATTTGATACTGTGGATCATAGCCTGCTAGTCTCTTGCTTGTCCAACTTAGGTGCTACTCCATCCACCTCTGATTGGTTTGCTAGTTACCGATCAGGGAGAACACAAAGTCAAAGCGGATGGCCTTTTCAAACAACATGAAGTCGTGCTATATTATGACAATTGCAGTTTGTCCCACCATTAGAACTGCTCAGGAGGTGAAAGAGTTAACTACCATGCCAGGCATGGAGTTTAGAGCGCGAGCTCGGTTAGAGAAGCTCTGTCTGGCTAATTTCAAACCGAAACTGTCAGATTCTTTACCCTCCTCACTGAACAGTCACTCCGAGATTTCTCCTACTGCTCGGTTCATATTCTTGGTTTAAACAGTATTTTCTTGGTTAAATTCAACTGTGAGTATTTTAACGTAAACCGATCGGTTCAAGCTCTGTCTGTGGTATTGTAAGTAATAGATAGGTTTGTTTCTGTGTGGAACTTAGAATTTTTATCGGTTCGGTTCGAACCGATCAACTGTTTAAAACTTTTAAAAGCAAGCATTTTAAAGCTTTTAGAGTGCGGTTCCGGTTCTTATCGGTTCTAAAAAAAACGGATTTCATTACGCTTTTTTCCACGACTCAGGGACACAGTTGGGAACCGATAGGGTGTCTTGGCCTGGCACTGCCGTTAAAAGGCAAGTTGTTGGTTAGGCTGGCATCATGTCTGAGAAACCCAAAAGAATAACCGGCCATTGTTTCAACACTGTAGTGTCTGTGGGAAGCCTTGCCAAGGCTGACCCACACACTACATGTGTCTATTGTCTGGGGTTTGACCACCTCAATTCAGACTGCCAGATTTAAAATTTCCTGCAGCCACCCTGGACAAGAAAGTGGGCAGGCCTAGGGAACGAGAGGCTAAAAAGTCCGCTGACCCGGATGACAGCTCCGGTTCGTGCCAACCGAATCGAGGGAGTGTCCTCTGACCAGGGCAAGACTTCCTCAAGGGCAAAAGTTGGCTCTGAGGAGCCAGTTCCAGCAAAGAAAACTAAAAATCAGCAGGTTTGGAGTCCAAAATTCCTTCTCCAACTGCTGCAGAAATAGCAAAAGCTATACAGATTGTACAGTCACTTTCTCGGTTCTGTCCGAACCGCCACTGTCTCGTGAAGAGGTCGGTTCGGCGGTTCCACCGGTTCAAGAATATGATATTGAAGAGTTTTATGAACCAGAGTAGGGGAGGAGGAGGATTATGATCAGTGTGAATGTGACTTTGAGAGTCTGGCTGTGCCCATTGAACCGACATCTCCCCAGACAGATCTTTGGAATCTCCCTATGCTTTCTGAGTCCCTCTCACTTTTGTTTTATAAAAGGTTGCTGAAACCCTCCAGCTCCCATTAGAGGAAGCTGTGGATGAGCAAGAGGAACCTGATTTTGTGGAAATGATGGATATCCCAGAGTCTAGGAGATTATCTATCCTTACATAAATCATTTAGGAAACAAACAATAAAAATACTAAAAGCTCCTAATTCTGTGCCTCCTGTTGACAAGAAGATGGACAGGAGGTACACTTATCAGGTCCTGATACAGACTTTCTTTCACAGCAATGCAGTCATGTTGGGGTAGTGCAGGCTACAGCCTGTGATAAGGCTAACATTCCCCTGGCTTCACATCCTCCTGGCAAGGACTCCAGGAAGATTGATACCATGGCTAAAAAACAATACATGGCAGCCTCCTTGGGACTCAGACAAGCAAATTACATGGCTTATGTGGCAAGATACCAAAAATCTAGATGGGACACTGTCATGGCTTTGGCCAAACAGGCCCCTGGCCAGCTTGCCAAGGAGCTGGAGCAGGTGGCTGCTGATGGTATTGAGGCATCCAAGGTGTAATTCCATGCTGCTGTGGATTCTAATGATGTATCCTCTAGAGTCATGGCTACATCTGTGGCCTTTCATAGGTTGGCTTGGCTCAGGTGTACTAGCTTGTCACAGGATACCCAGACTAAGGCCATGGATTTTCCTGTGGTAGGGAATTCTCTGTTTGGGGAGCAGACAGAGAATTACACGAAGAAAATGGATGAATATAGAACAACTTATAGGAGTGCACACGCCAAGGAGCGGCAAGCCACTCCTCAGAAGCAGACCCCACAGGGGTAGAGGTAGGCCTTTTCACCAAACCCAGGCTTCTTCTGCTTATGCTCAGAGGGGGTTCTTCAGAGGCAAAGGCAGACGGGGCGCAAGCAGGCCTGCTTCCACTCCTCAGCCTAAAGCCCCTGCCAAACAGGCACCCTGATGGGGTGCCCAGGGCCGGTTCTCCATTACCTGTAGGGGACAGGCTGGCTTACTTCGTTCAGGACTGGGAGTCTCTAACATCAGACAAGTGGGTCCTGGAAGTAGTAAGCCAGGGTCTGGTTCTCAGCTTCAAAAAATTTCCAAAGATGAGAGCCAGATCTTTTCCACCTGCAAACCCTCTAGAGACCTTTGCCTTAGAAACAGAAGTCTCAACCCTCCTGGCTCTCAGAGCTGTAGAAAGGGTTTCCCCCCTACTCCAGGGCAAGGGTCTGTACTCCAGGTACTTCCTTACCCCAAAAAAGACAGGAGAATGGCGGCCCATTTTGGACCTAAGATATCTGAACAAGCACCTTTTGAAACCAAAATTCAAAATGGTGACTCTGGCAATAATTTATCTTCTAAGGCCAGGGACTGGCTAGCTTTCCTGGACCTCAAGGATGCCCATTTCCATGTTCTAATCAGAAGCTCCCACTGAAAGTACCTCAGATTCAAACTGCCCTCAGGCCATTACCAGTTCAGAGCAATGCCCTTCGGCCTCACCTCTGCCCCAAGGGTATTCACAAAATGTCTAGCAGTAGCAGTTGCTCATTTAAGAAGGCAAAAGATTGCTGTCTTTCCCTACCTAGACAACTGGCTTATTGTAGGCCAGTCTCCAGAACAGGTCAAATCACACCTGCAAGTTACCCAGCAGCTGCTCACCTCTCTGGGTTTCCTGCTCAATCTCCCAAGTCAGTGCTGGAACCTGTTCAGGTACTCGCCTTCATAGGTGCAGAACTGGATACAAAGCAGGCCAGAGCCTTCCTGCCCTTAGAGAGGGTAAGGAACCTGTTGGCCCTGGCCTCCTCCTTCACTCTGCAGGTCTCTCACCAGCAAGGCACTTCTTACAGCTCCTAGGACACATGGCTGCTTCCACAGCTGTAGTGCAAGGAGCAAGATTTCAGATGAGGGACATTCAGTTTCACTTGAGAGCCTTTTGGTCTCAAAGAAAAGATCCCTTCCAAGTTGATCCCAGTGACTCGAACCCTGATCCAGGCCCTTCAGTGGTGGCAGGATCAGAGCAATTTAAGACTAGGGGTCCCCTTCATCCCTCTATCTCACTCCTTGACCCTTACTACAGATGCGTCCTTCTGGGATGGGGAGCTCACATGGGCGACCTCTCCACCCAGGGAGTGTGGTCCCCTCAAGAATCTCTGCTCCACATCAATTTACTGGAACTCAGAGCTGTCTTTCTAGCACTTCAAGTGTTTTCTGCATCTGTTCAGAACAAAGTGGTACAAGTCAGAACAGACAACACCACCACAATGTGGTACATCAACAAACAAGGGGGCACTCTGTCTTCGGCCTTGTGCACCGAAGCAATGAAGTTGTGGTCTCTGGCTTATTCCCTGAACACTTCCCTCATAGCAGTTCACCTCCCAGGAAAGGACAATGTCCTGGCAGATGCTCTCAGCAGGATTTCCCAGTGCCATCACGAATGGTCACTGGATCCCCAAGTACTGGGGATAGTTTTTGCCAGATGGGGCACCCCTCAGATAGAGCTTTTCACAGCCCCAGACAATCACCAACTTCCACTGTTTTGTTGCAGGCCCCCAGTGATGGGCTCAGTCCCCTGGATGCCTTTCTCCTAGATTTGGAAGGAAGTTTCATATGCCTTTCCCCTTCCCTCTCCTTTTCAAGGCGCTAGTCAAGATCAGATCCCAGCCTTGCAGGATGTTTCTGATTGCTCCAGATTGGGCCAGGCAGCCCTGGTATCCACTCCTTCTGTCCTTAGCTGTCCATCTTCCCCTGTGCCTCCCCAGGAAACACAACCTGTTATCTTGTGCCCGGGGAGAGTTTGGTATCCGAATCTCAAATCCCTCAACCTCAAGGCCTGGCTCTTGAGGAGTTAGAGTTTGCTGACCTTCACCTTTCTCAAGGTGTTCTTGACATCCTGAAGGCTTCTAGGAAGCCTTCCACTAGGGCTACTTATAATTCTAAATGGAAAAGGTTTTCCATCTGGTGTTTGGAAGCATATTCTCGAATCTGCTGATTTGCCCATTGTTTTGGACTATGTGGTCTATCTTAACTCTTTGGGCCTGAGACCAGCTACCTGAAAGTGCATTTGCAGCTGTCTCTGCTTTTATTTCAGCAGGAAAGCCCTTCTTTCCACTCACCCTGTATTTTCCAAGTTTTTCAAGGATTACTTCATACTAATCCACCTTTCAGGGCCCCGCCCCTGCCTGGGATCTTAATGTTTGCATTGCTCAGTTGATGCAACCCCCTTTGAACCTCTGTCTTCTGCAGAGCTTAAGTATTTGACTTGGAAAACTGTTTTTCTAGTAGCCATCACTTCTGCCAGGCGCATAAGTGAGTTACAAGCCTTGTCAGTGGAGACTGACTTTATTTCCTTTCACAGGGATAAAGTAGTCCTTAGGACTAACAGGAAGTTTTTGCCTAAGGTGGTTTCAGATTTCCATCTTAACCAATCTGTCTCCCTTCCAGTGTTCTTCACTGACCATTCCTCCTCTGGTGAGAGGAGGCTGCACAGCTTGGATGTTAAGAGGGCCCTTAGTTACTATATAGAGCGTACCAAGGGTCATAGGTTCGAATCCCTCCAACTTTTCTCACTTATGGTGAGGTTGGGAAAGGTAAACCTGCCACTAAGAGATCCATTGCCAGGTGGATTGTCTTGTGTATCCAATTTTGTTATCAAAAACTGGGAAAGGTTCCCCCTTCAGGCCTGAGGGCTCACTCTACCAGAGGTACAGCTGCGTCTCTAGCTGCTGCCAGAGACATCCCTATCTTGGAGATATGTCAAGCAGCTACCTGGAAAACTGTACAGGGCCACGGGTCACGAGCCCTGTCGGCCTGCCGAGCCGATATTGCCCTGCTCCCTAAAAAAAGGTGATCAGGAAGGTGGCGGATCCTCCTCCAGACCTGGGGTTTGTGTCCAGGTATTTCCTGGTCCCCAAACGGACGGGGGGCTGGCGCCCCATCCTCGACCTGCACGACCTGAACGGGTTCCTAAGGTCTCGGACCTTCAGGATGGTCACTCTGACTCAGATATCCCATCCTTGGAACGAGGCATGTGGTTCTGCTCCCTGGACCTCCAGGACGCTTCCTTCACGTTCCAATCCGTCCGTCTCTTCAGAGATTCCTCCGCTTCAGAGCGGAGGGATCCTTTACGAGTTCCCGAGCCATGCCCTTTCGGCCTCTCCCCAGCTCCCAGTATCTTCTCCTATGCATAGCAGTGGTGACAGCATTCTCTGCGGCAATCAAGGGTCCAGGTGTACCCCTACCCGGATGGCTGCTGATTGCAACTCTCTCAGAGAGGAGGTGAAGCGGTCCAGAGTTCTGGCCTCCAGGTTGCTCTCAGATGGGCCTCCTTCAACGGGCCAAGTCCGAACTCATGCCAAGCAGGCGATTCTTTTCATCAGACAGAGCTCAACTCTTCTTGCCAGAGCTCGGCTCCCAGCAGACAGGGCAAAGGTTCTTCCTTCGCCCAACCATGTCTGGTTGGGTCGTGCCCTGCCGGGACTTCCTGCGCCTCCTGAGCCTCGTGGTGGCCTGCACCAGCGTGGTCTGTTGGCCCATTGGTACATGCGCCCCTTCAATGGGGGGCTGGCCAGTCAGTGGTCACAACGCTGTGATCCTTTGGACCAGCCCGTGACAGTGACCCAGGAGATGTGGAACGCTCTCCAATGGTGGACCATTCCGGCACATCCGCAGGAGAGTATCCCGCTCGTCCGCCCCGAGTCAACGGTCCTCTATCGACCGATGCATCTCTGGGTTGGGGTACCCATCGGGGAGCGTAGAGTGCATGGCCCCTGGTCCCCTCAGGAGTCCAGATGCCTTTCATCTGCTGGAGCTTCATGCGGTCCACCCAGCTCACATCACTTTCCTCCGCTTATACTGGGTCAAGTGGTTCAGGTCCAGATGGACAATACCACGACCATGTGCTACCTAACCCGCCAGGACCAGACGTGCTCCTTGCCGTTATGCAAGGAGGCTCTCCGCATTGGTCTTGTGTGCCGCCTGGCGGCGGTTTCCTAGCCGTTTGGATGGCAGGAGCCTCCAACACCCTGGCCGATGCCCTAAGCCGGATAGGAGCTGTGTCTCACGAGGGGTTCTCTCCTGCCGGAGGTAGCACAAGATCTTTTCTCCTTCTGGGTCACCCCTCGGGCCGACCTTTTTCCCTCCAGGGAGAATGCGAAGCAGAGACTGTTTCATGCCCGCCCCCCTCAGCAGGGCTTGCAGTAGGGGGATACCTTTTCGAGGCCATGGACCCCGGGCCTCTTTTACGCCTTTCCCCCATTTCCCTTGATCCACAAGGTGCTTCTCAAGGCGAGGAGGGATAAGGCGCAGGTGATTCTGGTAGCCCCAGACTGGTTCCGCCAGCTCTGGTATCCAGATCTCCTCAGTCTCAGCTCCAGGCTCTCGAGGACGGCTTCCAGCCTGCCCGACCTGATCTCTGTCAATCGGGAAGGTATTCCATCCAGACCTTCAATCCCCTGCACCTGACGCCTGGTTCCTGGAGCGGCTAGAGTTCCAGGCCTTGGGTCTTTCCGGACGAGGTCCTCAACGCGCTGAGGCGCCCTGCAAGGAGTCAACCAGAAAATGCTACACCTTCAAATGGAAGAGATTCTCCATTTGGTGTCGAACAAGGGCTTGACCCTTAGTCCTTTTCCTTGGCAAACATTCTGGACTACCTGTGGTCCCTTTCTCAGCAAGGGCTTCAGTCGACGACCCTTAAGGTGCACCTGGCAGCCATCTCTGCTTACCGGGCGCGGGCCTGGAAGCAGTCGGTGGCGCAGGAGAAGGTGGTCGGGTGCCTTTTTAAAGGCCTTGATCACATATCCCCTCCAGTGCGAGAACCTCAGTCTCCATGGGATCTACTGCTGGTATTGGCTAAGCTCAGGGGCAAGCCATTCGAACCTGATGCACAGGTGTGACGTCTCTCATCTGTCGTGGAAGACCACCTTCTTGGTGGCTATCACTTCAGCCAGAAGGATGGGAGAGCCCAGGCGCTTCATTGAGTCTCTTATCTAGTCTTCCACAGGGACAAGGTGTCCTGCGCTCCCAACCGAAGTTCCTTCCGAAGGTGGTGCCGGAGTTTCACCTTAACCAGGTGTTGACTCTGCCGGTCTTCTACCCCAATCACACCTCGGAGGCCAAATATAGGCTCCATACTTTTGGACCCTAGAAGAGCGCTCACTTACTAAGGAGTGGATGGCTGAAGTTCGGGAGAGGTTCGCCAGCTGTTTGTCACCTACGCTGAAGCCGCACCTGGCAGACCTGCAGCCAAGCGGACGATAGGCAGGTGGGTCACCTCCTGCACAGATCTCTGCTATAGGTTGGCGGGCATGGAGCCTCCCAGAGGGATAAGAGCTCATTCTATCCGCCATATCGCTGCTTCGGTGGCTGCTTCTAAGGATGTCCCTATCGAGAAATCTGCAGGGCTGCTACCTGGGAGTCAGCACACAACTTCATCACCCACTACCACATCGACCTTGAGTCCCGCCGAGATGCTGGTTTTGGGGCCTCGTTCTCAGTCTTTATTTCCTAAGTAGGGGTGTCTTGCTTGCCTCCTCCTCCCGAGGAGAACTGCTGAGTCTGCCAGACAGTGTGGATGAACAACATATCCCATGTCCCTAGAGTACAGGTTACTCATCTGTAACAGGAGTTCTAGGAATGATATATGTTGTTCATCCACACTACTCCCGACTACTCCCGACGACGACAACCTGGCTTCCAGCGGGCTGGATCTGGTGTCTGGGGCGGAGCCGAGAGTTTTACCACCCTGGTGGGTGGGAGGAGCCAGCTTGAAGACCTTCCGGAAGATTTAAAGCGGCAAGGAACCTGCCAGACAGTGTGGATGAACAACATATACCATTCGTAGAACTCCTGTTACAGGTGACTAACCTGTATTTCATCCCGACACGGGGAGGGGTCACGCCAGGCTACCCAACACAGGGTCACTACTATCAGGGTTACCTACCATACCACTGTCGGTACCAGCCTCCTGGCTACCCTTCCTTCTCTACAGGGTACCAGCCCTCTGCCACCCCCTTCCCAGCCAGAACCGCCCACTACTATTCCAGCTTGGTGTCAGGATACAAAATCCCAGCTCCTGCAGGAATTGGGACAACCCCATATGGTCATGGTTCCCACCCCGACCCATATGATCATTACCAGGAGCCCTTCCCTCTCTGGTTCTGGGCCTTTGACAGGGGATTGGCGGGCATTCTTTGGAGCCCCCCCCCCCCCAGGAGCAGGGGCAACGGAGACTGTCCCAGACGTTGCACCTCTACCCAGCAGGCCGGAATCTTCGGACTCAGTCTGTTGGTCACTCAGAACCTCACTCCCCATTGGACCCCAGCCTAAGGGTCCCGAGTTCCACGGAGTACCGTCCTTCGCAGAACTCTTAAGGTCCATCAAACAAGCCTGTGGCTGGGCGTCCCCGGAGTTGGATGCCAAGTGGAAACGTCTGGCAGAGCCCCTAGATCTCACTAGCACGAACCCCCTCCCTGTTCCCCCGTGGACAGGGCCGCATGAGGATCTTAACTCAATAATTTGGCAACAGCCGTCCTCTATTCCGGCTTTCTCCAAAAAAGCTGAATAGAACATAACCACCGCCTGGAAGGGGTTGGTCATCTGACCAGTCAACCAGTGGCCGACTCCATGGTTATCACTCTGGCCCATGACGGTCGGACAGCCAAACACAGAGTGCTTTTCTCCGGATAAAGAATCCAAACAAATGGGTCAGTATGGATGCAAAGTCTATGCTTCACCCGACCAGCGCCATCCGGTTGTTAAACTATGTAGCCATATGGTGTCCTCCAGAAGTCTGCATTATCCGACTTGGAGAAGGACTTGCAGGAGATTCAGATGAGGACCTCAGAAATTGGCTGTTGGAGAAGATAAGACTGAATAAGTCTTCTTGCTGCACGCCTCTTTAAGGGCCACTTACGATATCGCTCGATCCAGTGGCTTGCTCTGCTACGGACGCTTGCCTGAGGCGCCTGGCTTGGCTCTGTCTTTTGGGACTGGCACAAGACGTCCAGAGCACCCTACTGGATGTGCCCCTTCAGGGGCCCTGTCCTGTTTGGGGGAGATGCAAAGGACATTATCATTGAGCTGCAGGAGAGC
Source organism: Neoceratodus forsteri (assembly GCA_016271365.2). Classification (NCBI taxonomy): domain Eukaryota; kingdom Metazoa; phylum Chordata; order Ceratodontiformes; family Ceratodontidae; genus Neoceratodus; species Neoceratodus forsteri. Next base: position 160,725,631 of record JADMNL010000030.1, on the reverse strand, counting down.
GGGAGGTCGCTTAAGGACATCCACTCTATGTACTGCTCAGTACAAAAACCCAGTAGTCCTTTCGTCACCCTCAGAAGAGGTGGAACTGGCAGAACCAAGGTAGGCGACAGGGTAAACGTTGTGCCACTGGTTCGGATGCCCAGACCCCTTGGGCCAAATCCCAAAAGACTGCCAGAGGTGGAAAAGCAGCACTCCACCAGTGTCCTGATGGGGTCCCCCCTGCATCTCCCGAGGAACCATTGGGCTTGCCCTCCACCTAAAAGGGTGGAGGACAATAATCAAAGATGTCTTGGGTCCTACAGCTAGTAGCAAGAGGACACTCAATTGAGTTCCTGGACAACCCACCGGGCAGGTCTCACTACCCATCAGGCCATCTAAGCCTTATCCATCAGGAGATCCAGGCTGTACTTCAAAAATCAGACATGGAGCTGGTTCCGCCAGGGCAAATAGGAAGGGGATATTTCTTCCTAGTTCCCAAAAAGACTGGAGATCTGAGACCACCCTGATCTCAGCCTACTCGATCTCTTTGTAGAATACAAGAGATTCCTGGGATATTGACGCTTCCACGGACTTCTGCCCCTGCTTCAACAGAACCAATGGCTGTGCTCCCTGGATATGCAGGATGCTTTGCCTGCATATCCCTATCTTCCAGGCCCACCACCACTTTCTGAGATTCTCCTTTCAGGAGAACCATTATCGGTTCAAGGCCCTCCCATTTGGCTCTCTTTGGCACCACAGGTTTTACCAAGTGCCTAGTGGTGGTGGCTGTAGCCTTGTGCCACAAGGATTTATGCTCTCATTACCTGGATGGACTGGCTGCTGCCAGTACCATCTCAGGACAGTCTGAGGGATTCTCTTTCCTGCACCCTGGACCTATTCTCCAGACTTGGCATCACTGTGAATGTTTGTTTCTTTTTTGCTGAAATTTTTTTTTTTTTTTTTTGTCTGAGGTGTTGCAGTCTCCTTCTCACATTGAAGACAGGGAGAGTGAGAAAGCAGCCACAGCTTCCTTGAATCAAGGAGGTTATTTTCTAGACTACTCTGAACTGAATTATTACTCTTTGGACCTGTGTAAGTAACTAGTATTGATTGTGTTTTTGGGGTGGACTTTTCTTAATTTTAACTTTAATTTGCCTGGGAGATATTTGCAATCAGTTGTGACTAGACCTGTTACTTAGCCTTTGTGAAATAGGTGTCTGAAAGGAAGGAAGGAAGGCACTCCTGGGGTGGAGGTAAGAGTTGTAGGTGATTGTTTCTGGACAGATAGTTTAATCCATCCACCCTTCCCCTCACCCCACCACCCCAAGTGCATAACTTCCTTTATAGCAGGGTCTCTGACATCACTTCCTCAAAACTGCTAACATACACCTGTTCGTATCCTTAAAGAGACAGCACACTGAATAAGGGGTAAAGACACTCACAAGCTTGCACACACTAAAACAAGAACAAAAAAGCATCTGTAACAGGAAGGGACACAGACCTGTGGGGAGTGGTGCAATGCACTGGCTGTGGAGCAGCAGTCTTCTGTGAGACATTCTGGAAACTGCATTTCTGCCCTATTTGCAGGCACCTCTTTGGTGTGAGGGAGGAGGTTGTTCGTCTCCTTGCTGACCTGGCAAGGATTCGGGGAAACCTGCTTCCCCACCCATGCCACCGCCACTACCTCAGAGGTTACAAGAAAGAGGAGTGGTTGGACCACAGGGGCTCAGGGAGGGTGAGGGTGGTTGAACAGAGGCTCATCCCTCCAGTTGTGCCTCTCCACAATTTATTCGCCACTCTGGCAAAGCATGGTTCATCTATGGAGGCACCTGCAGTGGAGACCAAGGAGGATGCTGGGAACCTCCACAATGGAGACTCACAGGAGGGTGGCCCAGGACCCCACAGGGGAAGGAAACCACTCCTAGTGGGGGACTCAGTTGTTAGGGGGTAGAACTGGGGGAGGGAGGGAAAGGGGAGGTAAGGTGCCTGCCTGGCGCCAAGGCTTGGAGGGACAAGAAACGAATCCTCAGGATCGTGGGAGCAGCGGCAAGGGGGAAGGAACTGGATGTCATTATCCACCTAGGGACGAATGACCTGACTGAGAATGGGATCAGAGTAGTGCAACAGGACTTTGTGGAGTTGGGGAGGGGCCTTAGACAAGTAGCACACACAGTAACTTTCTCGGAAGTGCTACCTGTCTATGGCATGGATTAGGCTAGGGCACTCCGCACCATGGGATTCAGTGACTGGTTGAAAAGCTGGTGCAGAGCTCAGGGATTTGGCTTCATTGGGGACTGGGGCTCCACCTGGAGGGATGCAGGCCTATACAGGCGCAATGGTCTGCATCTATCCTGGAGGGGAACCAGGATCCTAGGTGATAGGTTTAAATGCTTCAGTGGCAAGCATTTAAACTAGCCAAGGAGGAGGCACTGAAGAGAAGGAAATCTCAGCGCCCCCCCCCCCCCACAAAATAAAATCATGGTAATTAGTGAGGTAAACACCAAAATAGAGCAGTCGATAGGGTGAAGGGCGGGGTAAATGGAGAAAAAGACAGGCAGTAGGGACAGGGATGGGGCAAAAAGAAATAAAGCCATAAAAAAATGGAGGGTAATGAGTACCGGTGCCCGTAGTCTAGGTAAAAAGCTCCCATAAATGGTGGCCTTGATGGAAGAGGGATGCCTGGATATTGTGGCATTCACAGAAACATGGTACACAGAGAACCATGACTGGGATGTCAACATACCAGGGTACACAATTTACAGGAGGGACAGGGAGGGAAGAAGAGGAGGAGGAGTAGCTCTCTATGTAAGGGAAGGGATAAAAGCAACAGAACTAAAGGGTAAACAGGGAGGAGAGGAGGCACTGTGGGTCACCCTGGAAATGGCTCCACAGTCTGCACAGGGGTTGTATACAGACCCCTGTCTCGGGGAGGAAATGGACGAGTAAATGATAGAAGGCATCCTTGGGATGGCAGAGAAAGGGGAGATATTGCTGATGGGGGACCTGAATATGCCAGATGTTGACTGGAGCACCTTTGCTGTAGCCACATCCAAGAACAGGGCCATTCTCTCTGCCCTACAGGGGGCATGCCTCAGACAGATAGTTTTGGAACCAACTCTGGAGAGAGCAATCTTAGACCTGGTACTCTCAAATGGGGATGGAGAGGATCTGTGATCTTGAAGCGGGTAGCCATCTGGGAGCAAGCGACCGCCAAATAGTGTGGTTCACGACAAACTTAGCTGTAGAGTCAAGCCACACAAAAGTGAAGGTATTGGACTTCAGGAGGGCTGATTTAGTCAAAATGGGAGAGTGCCTCAGAAAAGCACTAGCAAACCGGCAAGAAGGTGGTGTGGAGCAACAATGGGGAAACATCAGAACCGCCATCACAGAGGCAACAAGTCTTGTGTGAAGCAAATAAACAAATCAAAACAAAGGAAAAAAACACTACAGGTCTCAAAAGAAGCAGCAGGAAATGTAAGGAAAAAAGGTGGCATTCAGGAAGTATAAGGAAACACAGAAGGAGCAGGACAGAGAACTGTACCAGTTAAAGCAGAAGGAAGGCAGTCAGAATAGCAAAGACCCAAACCGAGGAAAAGGTAGCCAACTCAGTTAAGAAGGGGGATAAAACCTTTTATAGGTACACTAGGGAGCAAGGAAAGACTAAGGCAGGGATACTGAGGCTGAACAAAGAGGAAGGTGGTTGGGCAGAGAGCGACAGTGAAAAAGCAGGAATACTGAATGAATACTTCTGCTCAGTATTCACAGTGGAAAAGCAGGGGGAAATACCTAACCCATCAATAGAAGCACTCTGGATAGGAGGGTTGATATTAGTCCTTTCACAGAAGAAAGTGTTCTGAAAGAACTCTTAAAACTGAAGGTGGATAAAGCAATGGGCCTGATGGATTCACCCAAAATTTAAAAGAACCAAGGAAGAACTAGTAACACCACTGACTACCCTTTTAATAAATCATGGGAGGATGGGGTGGTACCTGAGGACTGGAGGAGGGCATATGTGATTCTCTTCACAAAGTGGGAGCAAGACAGAAGCAGGAAACTACAGACCTGTCAGTTTGACCTCAGTGGTAGGGAAAATGATGGAATCACTTCTGAAGGAAAGAATTGTTGAGTACCTAGAGGCCAGTGGGGCACAGGACCCAAGGCAGCATGGATTCACAGCGGGAAGGTCGTGTCAGACAAATCTAATTGATTTCTTTGACTGGGTGACCAAAGCAGTAGACCAGGGAGGGGCTGTGGACATGGCCTACCTAGACTTTAGCAAGGCATTTGACACAGTTCCCACACAAAGATTAATAAACAAATTAGCCAGCCTGGGAGTGGGTCCCAGGGTGGTAGCCTGGGTAAAACACTGGTTGGACAACAGGACACAGTGCGTAATAGTAAACAGAGTCCACAGTGAAGTATGGAGGGTTACTAGTGGGGTACTGCAGGGTTCAGTACTGGGGCCGGTCCTTTTTAACATCTTTATAGGTGACATTGCAGAGGGACTGGAAGGAAAAGTATGTCTCTTTGCAAATGACGTAAAGTTTTGCAACAGGGTTGATACACAAGGTGGGGTGGAAAGGATGAAAAGGGACTTGGCAAGGTTGGAGGAATGGTCAGATGTATGGCAGCTTAGATTCAGTGCATAAAAGTGCAAAGTAATGCACCTGGGAAACAAAAACCCAGGGGAAGAGTACACAGTGGGGGGTGAGATACTGACAACAAAAATGGAAAGGGACCTGGGGATAATTATATCAGATGACCTAAGGTGGCCAGCAATGTGAGAAGGCAGTAAGAAGGGCTGGGGGATACTGGGATGCATGGGAGAGGCATCACCAGTAGAAACAGGGAAGTTGTTGGCCCTCTGTACAGACAGTTAGTAAGACCACATCTGGAGTACTGTGTACAGTTCTCGAGACCCCATCTCCGCAAAGACATAGACAGGGTGGAGGCCATCCAGAGGAGGGCAGCCAAAATGATGCATGGTCTGCATCAGAAGACATGAAGAAAGACTAAAAGAACTAAAGATGTATAGCCTCGAGGAAAGGAGGGAGAGGGGGGACATGATGGAAACTTTCAAATACCTCAAGGGAATCAACAAAGTCCAAGAGGGTAGCATCTTTCAGAAAGAGATGTGCAAAACAAGGGGCACAATTTGAAGGTAGAAGGGATGGTTCAGAGGTAATGTGAGGAAATATTTCTTCACAGAGAGGGTTGTGGATACATGGAACAGCCTTCCTGAGGAGGTCGTAGAGTCAAAAACAGTGGGGGAATTCAAGAATGCATGGGACAGACATAAGGCAATTCTAGTGGGGGTAGGAGGAAGTAGGCTGTTGGTTAACTAGGATCTGCAGCTTATCCATTAGGTAGGGAAACGGGCAGACTAGGTGGGCCAAGCGGTCCTTATCTGCCGTCAGATTCTATGTTTGTGTTCCCAAGTCTCAACTTTCACCCTCCCAGTGGCTCCAGTTTATCGGAGCAGTGCTGGACACAGTTCAGGGCAAGGCCTTCTTGCCTACAGACAGGGTGGAAACTCTGATGCAACAAGTGGCGTTTGGTATCCTCCTCTCGGCAGACCAAGGTACGCTCTGTCTTCCTCCTGTTGGGTCTAATGGCAGCTGCCATACTCTCAGTCCTTTGGCCAGACTGCGCGGGTGACCCAGTGGTCCCTCAGGTCCAGTGGGATCAGCGTTTGTCTCCAACAGCCCAAGAGGGATCTCCTCTGGTAGCAGGATCTTTCCAACCTTCGTTGGGGATCCCCTTCACCCATCACCCCCACCTCCATGACCTTGACGATGGATGCCTCAGGCCAGAGATGGGGTGCACATATGTGAGACCATCGAACTCTGGGAACATGGTCTCCACTAGAGGAACCTCTACATATCAATATTCTGGAGATGAGCGGTGCTCTATGCTCTCAAGCATTCCAGTCCCTCTTGATACCGGGAACACTGTTGGTCCAGACCGACAACACAGCTGCAGTCTGGTACATCAACAAGCAGGGAGGCACCAGATCGTACCACCTTTGCAGGGAGGTGGTGATGGTGTGGTACTTGGTAGTCCTGCACGGCCTTTCTTTGATAGCGGTCCATGTTTCCAGGGGTGAGAAACATCCTGGCGGACAGTCCCAGCCACACCATTACGCAGGCTCACAAGTGGGAGCTAAAGCAGGAAGTGGTGGAAGACATCTTCTTCCTCAAATGGTGTCGACCAGAAATGGACCTCTTCACGTCCCCATTCAGCACCAAAGTACCCAGCTTTTGCTCACTCATTCCCAGGCGTGGTGTTTCTCGCGAGACTTCGCTCTCTGTCCTGGACAGGAAGATTTCTGTATGCTTTCCTCCTTTCCAATTCTACAGAAGGTTCTGCTGAAGCTACAGGCAGAGGGGGCTCACGTGATCCTCATAGCCTCCTTTTGGCCTTGGCAGATCTGGTTCCCTCTGCTGCAACAGCTGACAGTGGACCCCCCCCAAGTACCTCTTCCTCTCTCCCACGACCTTCTGTCTTAGGAGCAGGACAGCCTGGTGCACCTGAGCCTCAGGTCTCTCCACCTGCATGCGTGGCACCTTTGGATATAGCTGTCTCTCATTATGGTGTCTCTTCTCAAGTTGCCCAGGTTCTGATAGAGGGCAGGAAACCCTCTACCAGATCCACATGTGCTGTGAAGTGGAAGAGATTCTCTATCTGGGACATGGCCAAGGGTCTGGATCCATTCACTTGCTTGGCTCCCCGGGTTCTTGAGTACCTCTAGCACCTGTCTGATTCGGGCCTTAGTTATTCCTCTCTGAATGTCCACTTATCTGAGGTTTCTGCCTACCACCTTCCGGTGGGGGGACAAAACCCTTGCTCAGTTGTAGATCACCAGAACCTTTCTTAAGGGGATCCTCCACCTTAAGCCTCTGGTCCGGAATCGGTTTTCCCCCTTGGAATTTAAATTTTATTTTAGAAAAACTTACTTTGCCCTTTTGAGCCAGCAGCAAGTTGCAACATGTGCTATTTGTCCTCAAAACACACTTTTGGTTGCTATAACTTCAATTCAAGGATTTCAGAGCTTCAGGCCCTCGGCCTGCAAGGAACCTTATTTGAGTTTCCACCGGGTGGCTGTGAAGATTAACCCTTCCTTTCTTCCAAAACTTGTTTCGGAATTTACTTTGAACCAGTATGTTGAACTGCTGATATTTTACCCACAGTATTCCAACGGGGGGGATACCTCTTGTACATTTTAGATGTGCACAGGATTCTGAGATATTACATCTGTGGGACCAAAGAGGCTCGGAAGTCTGACCAGTTGTTTCTGACCTTTGCTCCAAATTTCAGGGCAAGCTGTCTCCAAACAGGGTTTGTCAAAATGGTTGGCTAACTGCATCTCGTACATTTACCACAAGTATGAGTAGCCCCTTCTGGGGGAGGTGAAAGGCCTTTCTACTTGGGGCATGGCTGCTTCAATGGCCTTTCTCAGGAATGTGTCCACTGCAGATATTTGCGCAGCGGCCACTTGGTCTTCTGTCCATGCATTCACCAAGTATTACTGTCTGAACATTGCCTCTAGGCGTAGAGCCAGTTTCGGCCTCACTGTTTTGCAAGGCCTTCTTTCCTAGGTAGGCTTCTAGTTGGCAGGCGCTCCTTTCTCCCGGAACTTAGTCTCTTAACTCCTTCATTATTTTTGACTACTTGGTATTCAGCTCTATATGTGAAGACTTACTGCAGGAACCCTCCCGAAGTAAGATATGACAGTTACGTAAGAACTTACCATAACAGTAGATATTCGAGAGAGGTTCCTGCAGTAGGTCTAGATTTCCCTCCCACCTTTCCCAGATCCTGTTATTTTATCCTTTTCCTTTTCCAAGGCTTAGTTTCCGGAGCCCAGGGCCTAAGGAGGAGTTTTTTACTCCTTTCTCCTGTTTCCTCTTCGGAGGTCTATGACCGGAGAACTGGAGGGTGAGCGTGGAGACCGCCCCTATATACTGTCACGCTGACGCTCTTATCAGGTGATGCTGGGGGTGGTCCCCCGTTAATGATTGCTAGCTAGAAGTTTGCCGTGCAGTCCTGAGGTCAGTGGGCGCAGTCCTATATTTGAAGACCTACTGCAAGAACCTCTCTCGAAGATCTGCTGTTACGGCAAGTTCTTTCGTAACTGTCATTTCTAGGAGTGGTGTATGGTGCACATCCACACAACCCACCACACCTCCCTTGGCAAGTGGCACACAGATCTCTGCTTCCGGCCTGCAAGATCTAATGTCACGGGGTAGAGCCAAGGAGTATACAGATGTTCCGGTGGAATTTAGAGGGAAAGGAGGACTGCCAGAGTGTAGATGTGCCCCATATATAACTCCTAGAACTACAGTTGCACGTGAGTAAGTCATTTCTTTTCTGTTTGCTCATCAGAGGGCTTTTATATGACAGTATTACTTGTGATGGGAAGGCAGTACTTTAAGTCTTGTTATATTCCTCCTCTTTTATTTTCCTCCTCCGTAAGATGCCCTCGCGGCTACGCAACCCCATCACCCGCTGTCCCTGGGACTTACCTTAGGGCCACCTAGTGCTCCACAGATTGCTCCCTGATGCGGTACTGTCAGGGGAGGTCCTCCATGCCCCCTTCCAATGCGGTGTTGAAATCTGTGGTCCCTGTACCCAGTAGGCAGTGTGGGGCCTGCAGGGCAGCATCCTGCAGACAGCGGTGATTTTCTGGTGTTCTCCCTGACCCGCGGAGGTAGAAGTTTGATGTGTGCACGTCAGAGGACATGCTAAGTCTCCCACCAAGAAGCGTCCCCCACCTAGAACTGTCGCTTCAGCCACACCACCACCCAAGGTCACCTAGGTGGCAGTGTTGTGGTGGTGTTCTGTTCCTCTTTATGCCGCATCAGCATTGTGACCTCACTCACTGTGATGTCACAAGTGTTATCTTGCAGCAGGCATTTGGCTCTTCTTGATCAGTTGTGATGTCTTAGACTGTGAAGTCAGTGCTGAAGTATGAAGAGGAATAGAGCTAGCTCCATCAGCCACCATGTGTTGCCGTCTGGTAGCAAGTTAATTATTGAAAAGGAAAAGGAAAAAAATAACTTTTAAAAAGTAAGCCCTGATCTTTCTCATTTTTGCTTTTCCCAAAAACCACTATCAGAGGGCAGAATCAGGGAAGGCACCTGCCACTGCTTCCTTCCTCAGTGCTCCATGCTCAGTGACCACCCATGCATCAGCTCATCGCAAACTGTGTCACGTTGACCTCCGTGTTAAGGTGTTTACTTGTATTGGAGGTCTACAGGACTTGAGCTGAGCCTGCAGCCCTTCTTCCACTTCTCCTTCTCTGACAGATGTCCCACGTCAGATGATCTCCCAGCCTCGGCAACCCCTTGTTCCCAGGTACATTTCTGCCATGACCCCCCCACTGGATATGGTCAGTATGGCCGAGATGGAGCCTGAAAAAGTTGGGGCCGTCATTTTGACAGTTTTTTTCCCCAGTATCTCACTCCCTATCAGCCTCGCACGCATGTAGCAACATTCTTGTGAGGGAGCAGACCCCGCTGGCCTGTCACAAGGCATTATTGTGGTGAAGCCCAGGCACCCAGAGCTAATAACCTGCGTTTGCTCAGACAGGATGGCCTGCATGGTAGCATATCATGCTTTTGTGGGGCCACCAAGTGGCCCTTGCCTCTTTCCACTTTTAATGCCTGATCAGGTGGTGTTTAAAGGAGATGAAAGGTAACCATGGAAATTTTACATGAACAGAAGGGAATTGAAGAATAAATCAGCCAAGGTAAAACTATGAAGGGGAAGACACGGCGGGGAAAATAACATTTTTTTTTTTTTTTTTTAAGGAATTTCACAAGAAGGCAGATTCTTTGCAGCTTTTGAGTTCTGCTTCTGATGCCTGTTCCCCTTCTGAGGTTAAAGTCCTCAGTCTAACACCACCGCAGTCCTATCCACAGCAGCAGAATATGATGTCACGGGGGGGGGGGATTATGACCTCCACTAGGGACTTACCATCTGGGCAAGATAAAACACCGCAGCAGTGTTTCTCCTGTGTGTAGACGGACTCAGAGGAGAAGGTTCAAGCAAGTCTTGGTAATAAGTAGTACGTCGATTGGCCTTTCTTTTGGGAGGGGTTACTGACCTTGGTTTCATGAACTTCATGAGGAAATTTGCACAGTATATTTATTCTAGATCTTAATATAATCATGGCATCATGTGAATAAACTCATTCATTCCAAGGTGCTTCACTGTATTTCTGGTGTAAAATGCCCTGCCAGTAATACGTTTTTTTTTTGGTTTTTTTAATATGGGGAATCCCAAGATTATTTCCATAGCTAGAAGGCTTACTGTGACAAAGCTCAGAAACTTATGCTATAATAGACAAAGACTCTGCTTTCACAGAAACATCCTTAATTATTTGTAATGGCTTAAGAGTCATATTTATAGGGAATGTTTTATTATTGGGAACTAGAGTCTGTCTATAAGCTTCAGAGGGATGCTGCCAACCCCTTCTTAAATGATCCCTTGTTTAACCCGTAGGCTGCCTGTAGGTTTAGAAGGTATTAGTAATTCACATTGTGTAGATGTTTAACACAGCAAGGGTTAAAAAAGAAATTCACTTACCATATAGGATTTGCTGCTGTAGCTGACAGGGTTTGTATCTGCAGCTGGGTAACCACAGTATTGGTGTTACCACAGGAAGACTAGTTTGTTTCAGTCCTTGATCTACTCATTCGTCATTCTTCCTGAACTATGGCTTCCCACCCACACACACACATCTGCATATAGTGTGGTCACTCATGCATGATGGGAAAAGACACTTACGTCATATGAGTGGCTGGATTCTATGGGGCTAAGTTCAGGAAATCGAGTGAAGAAAAGGACTGTAAAACCAGAAGGCAAGTTTAGGTGTAATGAACTCATTGTCAGTTTCACCTTAAGAAAACAAGAAGCAGATTATATTTATATTAAAAAAAAAAACTGAATTCTACAGAAAGTCGGCAATCCCAAATTGTCCGACAATTTAAAAGCCTAAATGTTTGATGGTGATCACGGGTAGAAATTAATAAAACAGTCTTGTAATTGGTATTCTGTCTCCATATCTGTTATTAGCTGTGCTACAAATTAAAAGCAGAGCGGTGGCGTGTTGAAGTGGTTTTCAGTGGTAATACCAGCATGATGAAAATAGTGTTCTACGTGAAAACTGCTGTGCAAAGCAGGGTGGAATACCATTAATTTCTGCCTTGGTGATAAAGCAATGCTGTTACATATTTGGAATATACAATAAGCAACAGTGGGAAAGTGGAGCCTTGACTCCAAACGTATGCGTTCACATCAGCGCTGATGCGTATGCTCGGAGTCGCACCTTTTAGTTTTCAGCTGTTGATGTTGATTGTGTAATGTTAGAGCAGAGTTTTCACTTTTCAGTTTGCTAAGTTTGGGTGACTGCCAGCTTTACAGTAATACTTTTCCATATTGCTTAGAAAATGATACACTTGTGTGTGCTTAGAGTTTACCAAGCGCCTCCATTGCCATATTGATCTCACAAATACACTTCCGCGTCTGGTGGCGAGCAACTAGTCACAATGTTAACAATAGTATCGTTATCAGAATTACAAGAAAATCATCCTGTCAAAATCGGCCCAGTATAAAATCTCTAAAACACTCTCACAGCAGCAGGTACCATCTGCATTTGCTACATAAAAATCCCCCTCCCCCAAAAAAGCTGACAAGTAACAGATCCTGTGATAATCAAAACTTCTTCAGTAAGAAAACATGAACAGTCCTGAATTTCACATTTTTCAGAAGTCTGTGTAATAGTTCATGCCAGCTGTAAATTTAGATCTTACTTCGAGAAACGGCTCTTGCAGCAGGTACTACACCATTAGGACTGAAGCCGGCAGGCGCCAAGACCCCACGGAAATTTTCTAGCTAGCAGTATTCAGCGGGGACAGCCTCCGACGTCAGACGCAGTACCTAAGGAGGCAGTCCCCCAGAATCCCCAGTTCTTTTCCCGCCGTCTACTCTACAGCATCGGCCCCTCGGTCTCTACCTAGTGCACGACGACTTAGAACTTCAAGAGTTTCTCCAAACTAATGTCCTCTCCAACTCCTTCACTTGAGGGACACCTTCCAAGTGTGCCTGCAGAAAACTGATCCCTTTAGGATCCTCATTCCTCCTGTGTTCTCTGCTTAGGCCCGGACCCACGACACTGAGGCCTGCACTTTCTGCCAAAGGTTCAACAGCCGCACCAGGATCCTCATCAGAGGCACTTCAGGCTTACCTACTGAGAAGAAAGACTTTGAGGATGGACCAAAACCTTCCTCCAGGGGCGATTCTCCCAAGGCCCATAAGCACTGGGAGAAAGCAAGGTCCAGATCTCCGAACAGGGCCTCGGACTCCCATAGCTCAGGTTCCACCAGGTCAGACCGCTCTCCCTCCAGGGCTCGTTCTCGGACCCCTCTGGTCAAAGTCTGAACCTCAGGTGGCTCTTCGACTCTCCAGCCTATCAAGACTTCAAGGCCCTCAGCTTCCTCCACTCCCTCTCGGGCCTCTTCCAAGTCTTCCGAACACCATAAGTTTTCCTCATCGACCCAGCGTCGGGACCCCGACTCCAGGTCGGTCTCCCAGCCTCCCAGAGGTCCAGATCCACCACCCAGGAAGACTAAAGACCTGACGTCCCTAAAGCGGATGCCGGACCCGACATCGGCCAAGCATACAAAGTTGACCAGGCGTTCGACGGAGCCGCGGACACCAGCCAGGCACCAGACGCCAGCCGGGCATTCGCCGGACCCGAAGACGGCCTCACATTCACCGGAGCCAAAGACTGCCCCCCAGTCACCAGTGGACACCGGTCATAGGGATTCAATGGAGGACACAACGCTGCCCAAAGACCAGGCGGGCGACACTGGGATGCCGGGCTCCTGAGGGACCCTTCGCCCGACCCCAGCGACAGACCACCGGCGCCAGGCCCGTCGTCGGGCATGAACCTGCAAGAAGTAAAGGACCTCTTTACTTTCTGGTAGGACACCATCCGAAAGGATGTGGTCCCTGTAAAACCACCTCCACCTCCTCCCCCTACTCCTTCACCTCCTACGCCCCCTCCTCCACCCAAAGGGCCAGCAGGACGACTACCAACCCCTAAGGAGCAGACTCCACCTCCCAGGGGTAGATCCAAAGATTGGAGAAGGCCTCCCTCAAGATCTCCATCAGGGTCTCCCAGCCCCAAGCGACCCAGACGTCGTCGGTATACTCCATCAGAGGAGGACTCCAGATCGGATACCTCAGATTACTCCAGATCTCTTCCTCCACTCAGCATTCCATCACCTGACCCACATGACCTGCCCAGATCTCCTCCAGATGATCCCTCTTTCTCTGAGATCATGAGGCACAAGCAGGACAACATGGGGTGGGATGCTGAAGTCCTCAACCCCGAAAGACAGCGCCTTGCTCGTTGTCTTCAGCAGAAAGACCCAAAGCCTGTGGTAGTGCCACCCTTGGTGGACACCTTTGCAGATGTCACCAAGGCTGCGTGGAAGCATCAGCACTCCACTGCTTCGGTGCCGAAGAAAGCTGACCGCCTGTACAAGGCCCCGAGAGAGGACCAGTACTTGGCTCAACAACCTCTGGCAGACTCCCTGGTCATTACGGCCACACATGACCGGTCCCAAAGACTGCAACAAATGAGCACACAGCCACCGGACCAGGAATCCAAACAGTTGGATGCCCTGGGGAGACGCATGTATGCTGCTGCTACATGCTCCAAAAGGTCCCTGAACTACCTAACCCACATGGTACAGTTTCAGAATGCCCCATGGGTACAGGGCCAGGACCTGGTCGATAAACTTCCAGATGGCGATCAGAAGGCGGAACTCCTAAATCTTCTCCGCTCAGGGTCTGATGTGGGTACCCAAGTACTACGAGTCCATATGATTCTCAGTGGACTCCAGAGCTGCTCTTTTCAGGCGCTCTGTCTCCGGTGACACTCTTAGCTCAGTGTCTTCGGCTTCACCCCGGACGACAGAACAACATTCTTGACTTCCCCTACAGCGGTGAAGTACTCTTTGGTGAACCTTCAGAGAAGGTGATCACCAAACTCAGGACACTGGGAAGGCAGTCAGGTCTGTACAGGCCATGTACAGATCCAGGCTTGGTTCCTTTCGTAGGAACCAGAGCCGTTTTCGCAGCTGGCAACAAAGGCAGCAGCCACGTTCCGGCCAGCAACAAAGGGGCATCTTTCAGCGGAAAGCCCAGGCTAAGCCGTCCCCAGGCAGAGCCCAACGCTAAACTAAACCGGTCCAGCCTGCAGGGACCAGTGCTGCCGCAGCATGACTTCTTCCTAGCTCTCGCCTCTCCTCTGGAACAACGGGCACAAAAGGTCGGGGGTCGCATCGCTCGCCACTTTTTAGGGTGGCAGTCGATTACCACCGATTGGTGGGTTCTCCAATTGGTCAAGAAAGGTCACTTCATAGAATTTCTTAACCACCCACCGGCAAGACCTCACCTGCTTTCCTGTTACTCAGGTTAGCACGCCCTGCTCATACAGCAGGAGGTGCTCACGCTTCTGGGAAAAGAAGCGATAGAGTACGTACCACGGAACCAGAGGAGTACAGGGTATTCTCACTTCTTTCTGGTTCCCAAGAAAACAGAGGACCTCCGTCCGATACTGGACCTCAGCGACCTCCATGAGTCTATCCTGTACAAACGCTTCTGCATGGTGACCCTCCCAGGTCTGATTCCCATGCTCAAGCAGGGTGCCTTTCTGGCGTCCTTGGACATGCAGGATGCTTATCTGCATATACCCATTGCTCAAGCGCACAGGAAGTTTCTGTGCTTCGAGTTTCAGGGCCACCATTATCAATTCCGAGCCCTCCCCTTTGGACTGTCATCGGCACCTCGGGTATTCACGAAGTGTATGGCGGTCGTAGCGGCGACCTGAGGAGACAAGGCACCACGTGTTTCCCTACCTGATGACTGACTTCTCATGGCGCCCTCTCGGGAGGCCTTGATGTCCGCCATTCAATATACTCTGTCTCTGTTCGAGACGCTGGGCATCATGATCAATCGAGAAGTCACGCTTGGTTCAGTCACAGACTCTGCAGTTCTTAGGTGCAGTTCTGGACACCATCCAGGGGAAAGCTTTTCTTCCCCTGGACAGAGCGGAACACATCAGATACCTCATCAAGGGACATTTTGGCGAAGAAGACCGTTCCTGCCAGATTGCTCCTTTGCCTGCTCGGACACATGGCTGCAGCCATTGCAACAGTCCCGCTTGCTCATCTCCACATGCAGGTCACCCAGTGGATGTTCCGGGTCCAGTGGGATCAAAAGCAAGACCATCTGCAGCTCCCAATCCGGATCACGAAGACTGTAATCTGGGATTGGCAATGGTGGCTAGATCCAAAGAATCTGTCGGCGGGGGTCCCCTTTATTGCGCCGTCTCCGATTGTGACACTCTCCACAGACGCCTCAGGGCTCGGAGGGGGGGCACACCTCGACAGTGTTCGGTCTCAGGGCCTGTGGACAGCCCAAGTGTCTCATCTCCACATAAATATCCTGGAAATGAGAGCAGTTCTTTCTCCCTGCATGCCTTCCAGTCGGAGTTTTCACCGGGCACTTTTCTGTTACAGACAATTCCACAGTGATGTATTACCTCAACAGACAAGGAGGCACCCATTCCTACCCGCTTTGCAGGGAGGCCATGAGGGTGTGGAATTGGGTTTTGCAACACGGCACAAACCTCATTGCTGTTCATGTCCCCGGAGTGGACAACGTCATTGCAGACGGCATGAGCCGCTCCCAGGCCAGAGTCCACGAGAGGGAACTACTCCAGGAGGTAGTAGAGGATCTGTTTCGCAGATGGGGTACAGCAGAGTTGGACCTTTTCACATCCCCATCCAAAGCAAAACTGCCCAATTTTTGCTCGCTAGATCCAGGGCCTGGTGTTTTCTGGTGAGATGCGTTTTCCCTCTCCTGGGTGGGCAGATTCCTCTGTGCCTTCCCCCCCTTTCCGTTGATCCAGAGGGTTCTTCTGAAGCTTCGCAGAGAGCAGGCGATGCTGATACTTATCACACCATTCTGGCCCAAGCAGATCTGGTTCCCTCTGCTACATCAGCTATCCCGGGAACCTCCGGTGCCTCTCCCAATCAGCTCTCACTTGTTGTCTCAGGAGGAGGGCTCCTTGGTCCATCCGGACCTTCGTTCGCTGAGCCTGCACGCTTGGCTCCTAGAAACATAGCCATTATGCGACACGGGGCCTCGCAAGAGGTAGCTGACGTTCTAGTGGCCGCCAGAAAACTGGCCACTCACGCTGCTTACACCATGAAATGGCGCAGATTTTGCCTATGGGCTCAAGCGTGGGGGTTTTCACCTCTAGACTGTCCAGAAAAGTCTGTCTTGGACTACCTCCTGTCTCTTTCTCAGACAGGCTTGGCCTACTCCTCGATCAAAGTACACCTCTGTGCCATCTCAGCCTATCATAGTCCTAGAGGCCAACGCACCATATGTCAGTTGGACACAGCACGAGCCTTCCTGAGAGGTATTCTCCACCTTAGACCTCCAATTAAGGATACGATTCCGCCATAGGATCTAGCCTTTGTCCTGGAGCAGTTTACGCTGCCACCCTTTGAACCAGCCTTGATTGCAGGCAGCTTTTTACTTGAAAACGCTGCTTTTAGTTGCCATTACCTCGGCCAGAAGAATTTCGAACTTTATGCACTCATGTGCAAAGAACCTTACTTGGTTTTCACCAAGACAGGGTATCCTACAGACTAATCCCAAGTTTCTGCCTAGGGTGGTCTCAGCTCTCACCCTTAATCAGGACATCGATCTACCAGTGTACTTCCCCAACTATTCTAATCGAGGAGAGGCTCTGTTGCACACCCTAGATGTGCATAGGTGTCTCCGATACTACCTAACCAGAACCAAACACCACCGAAAATCGGACCAGCTTTTTGTCTCCTTTGCCCACAGGATGATGGGAGCTCCTGTTTCCAAGCAGTCGCTGTCCAGGTGGCTCATTCAGTGGATTACGTTTTGTTACCAGAAGCGCAACAAACCCTTACTGGGTGCGGTCAAGGGTCATTCCACCAGGAGGATGGCTACCTCCTTGGCCCTAAAGAATGTGTCCACCTCTGCTATCTGTGCTGCAGCTACTTGGAGCTCCATGCACACTTTCATCAGGTATTATAGCCTGGATATTGCATCGAGGCGAAGAGCAGTTTTTGGTCTAGCAATCCTTCAAGGACTTCTGTCCTAAGCTTTGGTTCCATTAAGGATTTCTACCTTCCCTCCTCACAATGGTGTGGGATTTCCATTATTGCTTGGGAATCGGTCCTAATGGTGTAAACTGCTGCAAGAGCTGTTTCTCGAAGTAAGATAGTACAGTTGCATAGGAACTTACCGTAACAGTAGATCTTCGAGAACGGCTCTTGCAGCAGGTACTTTCCCTCCCCCGATGCCCGCTGGAGGTAGATTCTGATTCCAACATCCTTCTCCTAGGATCAGGTGTTCTCAGCATCTCTGATTGCCATTTGATGGCAGAGCCTTAGTCTCCTCATCTGATGTCATCCAGCATCTGGGAGTCTCCGGCGGGAGAACTGGGGATTCTGGGGGACTGCCTCCTTATGTACTGCGTCCGACGTCTGAGGCGGTCCCCGCTGAATACTGCTAGCTAGAAAATTTCCTTGGGGTCCTGGCGCCTGCCAGCTTCAGTCCTAATGGTGTAACCTGCTGCAAGAGCTGTTCTCAAAGATCTACTGTTACAGTAAGTTCTTACGTAACTGTACTTTCCTGAGACCAGCAAATGTTTTTACGGAAATGTGCTTGTGTTTCCTCGCTGCCCCATACTGCTATATACGTGATACAAGTTTACCTGGTTGTTGGGGATACAGAAAGAGAATCTGAAAGCCTGTTTATGGTCTTCACTACAAATTGTCTCAGGCAGGCTCCTGATTCAGGTTGTTGTTGGCACACAATTTGTGCATTGGCTTACTTTGTGGCTCTTAGCACTGGTGCATTAAAATGTCCCTCTGCTGGTGGAGATTAAGAACAGCACTGCATTTCTAAAGGAGGACTACATTGTATCTTGCAGGCCTAAGCTTTCTATAGAATGTGTCTTTCAAATACTAGGTCACATTTCATTCTTGTTCCACCAGTGCTGATCTTTTAGTAAACTTCGTGGGTATTTGTGATTTACATACTGGTGGAAGAGTCAAAGATCATTATAGAATGGCATGATGTAGTTTCTGCTTGCTAAGTTTACCAGCACTGCATCTGGGTTCTAGTGTAGAACTCTGAGAGACAGGACTACATTATACTGTTCTGAAATGGCACCTATCAGTGTATGAAAAGACACAATCAAATGGGAGTCCAGAATTCAGAACACAGATTTTATAGGAAAAATGACTGGGCACGTGCACATTTGTAATAAACTATATGCTATTTATTTTTTTATACTTTTATTACTTGGTTATTTGTACAGTGTCTCTGGTGAATTAATGCCTTTTCAAACTGCTAGTAAAAAGAACTCAGAAGTCTGGTATTGTGCTGTAAGAAAATACCAGCTGTTTTTAAGTAACTTGCTTCTGCTTCTTCCCAAATGAAACCTGGTGAGCAGGCTGAGCCCTTGACCGGGCACACGCTCCTCCTCAACAGCCGTGGCTGAGAAGCTGGCCGGCCGTCGCTGCATCTCCTGCCCGTCTCCACGAAAGCCGCATCAGGCTGAGCCCTTGACCAGGCGCACGCTCCTCCTTGGCAGCCGTGGCTGGGAAGCAAGCCAGCTGGCCGTCGCTGCATCTCCTGCCTGCCTCCATGAAAGCTGCATCAGGTACGCTCCCTACCAAGACCGGGACTATTCGCCGGGACTCTGTTTGGCCTCTGCTGCTTACTATTCACTCCTCATTGGACGCCGCTCGCGATGGCTATGTGCCCATTAGCTGTACAGTATTTTCATACCTTCCATGGCTTGCTGGCTTCTGCAGCTGCTCAGTTATATTTGAAACTGTAAACTAGATATGTGTTTTACTGATTCTTAGCCAGGATTGCTTTATTAGCTGGAATATAGTGTATCGGATATACTGCTATTTTAAATGTAAATTAATGGGCTGCTTTTTGTAGGAACCCAAGCTAGCAGAAACTCCCGGTGTCCCTGGGGCACCACTGATCTACTAGATATTTTTTCCCTCCCCCTCCCAGACCACCATTAAATACAAGTTGGCTCCTCCCACCTTAACTGTCCTGCCTTCTTATTGGTAATACTGGCCTTGGGGACTCCCTAATAATTTCCTGAATAAAGCATTGTTGTCCTTTCAATCAATCAATCAAAATCTTTATTTACCCAGGTGATCACCATTGAGCAAGCTCATTTACAAGGTGGACCTGCAGTTTGCAAGGACGAGGGTACATAAGAGTACAAGTAGAAAATACATAAAACAGTAGCAAGACATATACAACAAAATATATACAGTGTAGAAGTAAAGGTAAATAATATATACAGAGATGCCTTTATAATCCTATCCATCAATAACATGTTCATAGTCTGTAAAGGAGTCCCTGGGATATGGAAAAGCGCACTCGTAGGAGGCAGGGACGCTGGCAGAAAGATTCTGGGATACTAAGCAGGTGGTATCGGGGCATAAGAGTGGGCGATGGGGGGGGGGGTGTGATCCAGTGAGTACGTAGTACCGGTGGGACTGGAATGGACTGAGGTGAACCGGTAGTACTGGTGGGACTAGAATGGACTGGGGGAGAGGGGAATAATCTTGGTAAGGGAACAATTAGTTTGAACGAGGAGGACTTAGATTGAGCAGAACCGTGAGCTGGACAGCTAGGAACGGTGGAGAGAGTTACAGAGCTCCACACAGGTTTTTGGCATATGGGGTCTTGAACATAGCAAGACTAACAAGGAGCTAAGTCTCAGCGATTTCTGTATCCTATTCCAAAGCGTGGGCAGGACAAAGCTTATGGCTGCTCTTCCAAAAGCGGGTACCAACCCTAGGTATTTTAAGGGAAACCAGCAAGTGATTTCTCAAGGCATAATTTCCAGTCGGGCTTAGTAGGAGACAGTCAGCAATGTATTGCAGGAGTTTGTTGTTAATGGCCTTTTGCCTGGAAGTATGGCATTCTTCATTGTTATACTTGTGATCCTCGAACACAGTATACCCTATCCTACACTACAATATGATGTATCTCAACCCAACCTAGTCTTGGTCCCTCAAAACATATCCTATCCTACCCTTGCCCAATGTACCTCTCACTATTTGTTTTCCCCCCCAATCGTGCCCAGACCTTTCATTCTGCCGACCTCCCACTCACTTCTCCTCTGACTGAGAGTACTCTCCCTTATCATGTCACATCAACAATTAAGCATTACTGCCTTCAGCTCCAAAACCATTCTGTCAACTAGGATCCATGGAAGGTCCCGGAGGAAAGAGCAGTCTCTCTTTTTGTTCAGTTCTTTAAAGAAAATGCTGCTGCTCCTCCTCCTCTGTTCAGGTAATGTTGAACTAAATCCTGGACCACCCTCGCAACTCTCCTCCCCATCAGAGTTTGCAGTTGCCCCGGATCTTAAAATGATGGTTAGTCAATATTCTGAGCCTGACCAAAAAATTTAACCAACTACAAGCCTGGGCTGCGCATACTAATCTGAATCTTGGCTCAAAAAGACACTCTGACCAACAAATTTACCTGCCTAGCTATAAAATATTCAGAGCAGACAGGGAACATCGGGGTGGGGGTGTAGTAATTTATGCAAAACTCAAGTACATAGTCTCAGATATCAGCTGCAAATCTTCAGCTAAGGAATTTGAGGTAGTTTCCTTGAGGCTCCGCCTTCTCTCTTCTGAATGCATCAATATTATTGGGGGCTACAGGCCTCCGTCTGGTTCAGAAATCTTAAACGCACTCAGAACACTAATCACCACTGCTAATACAGAAACAGTATTCTTAGGAGATCTTAATATGGACTAGCTTGCATCAAAATCTCACTGCCTTAAATCACTTTGTGATGAGCTTGGCCTTGTACAGCTAGTTAGCGAATCTACAAGGACTAATGCCGTTAATCTAGGCTCCTCCCTAACGTCATCCTATCCACTCATCCCCATAAAATCTCATCGTCAGTTTTTCATAATGACATGAGCGACCATGGGATTGTAATATGCATAAGAGCTCAAACTAAGGCCTGTCAGCAGCCCACATTTATAACCAAACGCTCCTGTCGAAAATTCAGTACAGCTAATTTTCTCTCAGACCTAGGTGAAATCAGATGGCAGGATCTGTACCTTGCCAAAAATGTTGATGAAGCTGTCTCTGTCCTCAGTGGTAATAAATAAACATTTGTTCACCCCAGGACTCAAGGCTGCCCTTACCAACTGGGACAAGCTCTGGGCCGTAGCTAGGCATTCCAAGAGCCCTGCAGCTTGGCAGGCCTTTAGAGCTTCTAGGAATGCCTGTGTACAAAATAAATAAATAAAAATATTCGCACCGCCAAAGCTCACTCCTACATCTCTTCCCTTGAACGGGCAAACGGAGACTCTCGCAAAATTTGGAGGACACTCAATTCCATTGAAGGACAGCCTACTGCCCCTTCAAACAACACGAAGTCTTGCTGACAATATGCAGTTAGACCGATCGGTTCAACTACCCTGGAGAACCAAGAGTTAAAGTCTTTGCAAATGCATTGAACGTTGAGCTCGAGCTTGGTTTTCAAACCACTGTCCTCTGTGCGTTCTAGTAACTGATCAGATTCTTTACTCTGCTCACCAGTGAAGACTCCTCAGAGATTTCTCCTCGCTGCTTTCAGTCTAGCATAGTTTCGACTATTTATTTCGAACCGCTTTGTTGTTTTATTTCAGTAACATTCTCAAACCGCTGTCTTAGGTATAGCTCACGTTTCCTAGGTTGGGTAAGTGTTCGGTTTCCGACCGGTTCTGCGACCGTGAGGGGGCCGAACTTCTACATTTCTGTGTTTATCTAAATTTTCACTGTATTGGGATACCGGTGCAAAGTCCTGACCAGACCAGGGGGCTCTCAGTTCATGTTTCGGCTGGCACTAAACCGTTGGCCGGTTCAGACTTTGTCTTCTCTATTACCCGGCCTAACTAAGCCTTCGGGGGTAATTCTTTTTCTTCTATTTCGTTATCCTGGCCTAATTAAGCCACTACGGATAAAGTAGGTATTTGATTCCTGCTTAACCGGCCTAACTAAGCCACTGGGTTAAGCTCCAAATGTTAGGGTTATGTCACAGAAACCCAAGAGAAAAACCGGTCCCACTGGGTTTCAGCGTTGTTTTGAGTGTGGGGAGCAATTTGCAAAAGCTGATCCACATTTGGTTTGTCTGTATTGTTTGGGTTTTAAAGGACAAATAAACAAGGAATTGGGGATGAATGAAACTGGAAACGCTCCTGTGGATGTGTAGAATAAAGGCTACTGATCTGCATGATGCCAGTATTTACCTGAAAATCAGCAATTTTTCATGGTTTCGTCACTAATGAAAAGTTCCCCCGAATGTAAACAAAAACGGCGATCGTCTCCGATTCCGAGCCGCAGCTCGGCTCACAAAATGGAGTGGACGTGCATACATGATGATGTCATAATAGCGACTCCGCTCCGTTTCTTCTGTTGAAACCTATGGGCACTGTTTTTAAATGCTTTATATTGGCTCTGTACGTGGCTCTCGTCATATATATCGATACTTAGCTTGTGCATCAGTGTGATCAGGATGCGGAGCAGGATGAAGGGGAGCTCATTGACCCTGAGGTCTCCCCTGACCATCCTCAGTACGAATCCCTTCCTAGGCCTGTGTCTGAGGCTACCTCCCATTTTGCTTTTATGAGGCAGGTGGCGAGACCCTGCAGCTCTCTGTACAAGAGGCCAGGCAGGAGGATGATGAGGAAGAGGATTACAAGGAGATGATGATCTTCCTGTATCCCAGGGGCTTCGATTTCCATTCACAAGTCCCTAAAGAAGCAGACTTTAAAGATCCTCCAAACCCCTAGTTCTGTCCCTCCTTTAGACAAGAAGATGGACAGGAAGTACCTTCTGGCTGGCATTGGCACTGACTTTTTAGCTAGCCATTGTAGGCATGTAGGGGTGGTTCAAACTACAGCCTGCGAGAAGGCTGGCATTCCCCTGGCCTCTCACCCCCCTGACAAGGGTTCCAGGAAGGTGGATTCTCTTGCCAAGAAAGGGTACCTGGCATCTTCCTTGGGTATCAGGCAAGCCTCCTATATGGCTTATGCCTCCAGGTATCAAAAGTCCCCTTGGGAGGCTGTCTAACAACTAGCTAAAAAGGCCCCTCTTGAATTTTCTGCTGACCTTCAGGAGTTGGTCAATAAGGGGGTACAAGCATCTAAATCCCAGTTCCACATGGCTGTGGACTCCAATGATGCAGCTTCTAGGGCTATGGCTTCTGCAGTATCCCTCAGGTGTTTTTCCTGGCCCAGGTGTATTAACATGTCCCAGGACACGCAGAATAATGCCATGGATTTTCCTGTCCAGAACTTCTGTTTGGGAACACACTGAGGCATATGGAAGAAAATTAATGAGTACAGAGTGGCATACAGGAGTGCTTCAGCAAAAGAGAAGGCTGCCACTCCTCAGAAGCAGCAGGCCGGGGGCAGACCTTACCCCAGACCTTTTCACCAGGCCCAAGCTTTTCCCTCTTACCAGCAACCCAGGGGGTTCTTTAGAGGGAAAGGCAGGAGGGGTGCTGGCAGGGCCACCTCCACCCCCCAGTCTGCTACCCCAGCCAGACACCCACTCTGTGAGCTCTGTTCAGACCGCCTCTCCGTATCCTGTTGGGGGCAGGCTGACCCACTACCTCCAGGCTTGGCGTTCCATCACTTCAGACAAATGGGTCCTGGAGATAGTGGGTCAGGGACTTGCTCTGACTTTCTAGGTGCCCCCAAAACTTGTCAGCAAGAAATTTCAGACCTTCCAGCACTACAGAAACAGCCCAGCTGGAGGCAGAGGTTTCCACACTTCTTCAGTCAAGAGCAGTGGAACCTGTGCCACATCAGTACAGGGGAAAAGGACTGTACTCAAGGTACTTCCTGGCACCAAAGAAAAATGGGGAGTAGCAGCCCATTCTGGATCTTGGATTCCTGAACAGGCATCTTACAAAGCCAAAATTCAAAATTACAACCCTGGCTACCATTCTACCTACTCTCAAGCAAGGGGATTGGCTGGCATCCCTAGACCTAAAGGATGCTTACTTCCACATCCCCATTAGACAGTCACACAGAAAATATCTCTGGTTTCAACTGCCTTCAGGCCACTACCAGTTTAGAGCTATGCCCTTCAGCCTGACATCTGCACCAAGGGTGTTTACAAAATGTCTGACAGTAGTGGTATCATTCCTCAGAAGACAAGGGGTTTCAGTTTACCCCTATCTAGATGACTGGCTGGTGGGTCAGTCCCCCCAGCAGGTCACAGAAGCCCTAAAACTCACTCAGGATACTCTTCGTTCCCTGGGGTTTTTGGTAAATCATCAGAAGTCTGTCTTAACCCCAGTATAGAGACTAGACTTTATAGGGGCAGAGCTGGATACCATTCAGGCAAGAGCCTTTTTGCCTTCTGCAAAGGCGCAGGCCCTCATAGACTTGGCAAAATCCTTTCGGGTTCAAGTTCCTCGTCCGGCGAGGTACTTTTTACAGCTTCTAGGACACGGCCTCCACCACAGCTGTGGTTCTGGGGGCCAGGTTTCAGATGAGGGACATTCAGTTCCACCTCAGATCCTTCTGGTCTCAAAGAAAGGATTCTCTGTCCAAACTGATTCCAGTGTCTCACACCCTTCTGTTAGCTCTTCAGTGGTGGCAGGAGATGGACAACCTCAGAGTGGGGGTTCCTTTTCTTCCTCTGGTACCCTCTCTGGTGCTGACAATGGATGATTCAAACAACATGAAGTCTTGCTATATTATGACAATTGCAGTTTGTCCCACCATTAGAACTGCTCCGAGGTGAAAGAGTTAACTCCCATTCTAAGAATGGAACTTGGGCCTGAGCTCGGTTAGAAAGCCCTGTCTGGTTATTTCAAACCCAAACTGTCAGATTCTTTACTCCGCCTCACTGAACAGTCGCTCCGGAGATTTCTCCTACTGCTGGTTCATTTCTCGGTTTAAACAGTGTTTTCTCGGTTCAAATCAACCGAGAATATTATTATTTTAACCACAAAACCGATCGGTTCAAGCTCTGTCTGTGGTATCGTAAGTAATTACAGTTTATTTTCTGTGTGGAACTTGTAAATGTTATCGGTTCGGTTTTGAACCGATCAGCTTGTTTTAAAACTTGAAATTGAAGGTTTTAGAGTGCGGTTCCCGGTTCTTATCGGTTCTAAAAAAAAAAACGGATTTCATTACGGTTTTTCCAAGACCCGTGACACGGTTAGGAACCGATAAGGGTGTCTTGCCTGGCACTGCCGTTTAAAAGGGCAAGTTTTTGGTTAGGCTGGCATTATGTCTGAGAAACCCAAAAGAAAAACCGGCCCACTGGGTTTCAACACTGTGATGTCTGTGGGAAGTCTTTGCCAAGGCTGACCCACACCACATGTGTATATTGTCTGGGGTTTGACCACCTCAATTCAGACTGCCAGATTTGTAAAATTTCCTGCAGCCACCCTGGATAAGAGAGTTGGCAGGCTCAGGGGCGAGAGGCCAAAAGTCCGCTGACCGGATGGCCAGCCCGGTTCGGTGCCAACGGAGGAGTGCCCTCTGACCAGGGCGAGACTTCTCGGCATCGTAAAGCTGGCTCGGAGGGCCAGTTCCAGTAAAGAAAACAAGAAAATCAGCAGGTGTGGAGCCCAAAATTCCTTCTCCAACTGCTGCAGAGATAACAAGAGCTATTCAGATTGTCCAGTCACTTTTTCGGTTCCGTCCGAACCGCCACTGTCTGGTAAAAGGTCGGTTCGGTCGGTTCCACGGTTCAGGAATATGATGTTGAAGAGTTTTATGAACCAGAGGAGGGCATGATTATGAACAGTATGAATGTGACTTGGAGGGTCTGGTGTGCCCATTGAACCGGACATCTCCCCAGACAGACCTTTGAATCTCCCCTTCGCTTTCTGAGTCCCTCTCACTTTATGTTTTACAAAAAGTTGTTGAAACCCTCCACCTCCCATTGGAGGAAGCTGTGGATGAGCAAGAGGAACCTGATTTTGTAGAAATGATGGATATTCAGAGTCTAGGAGGTTGTCTATTCCTTGCATAAATCATTTAGGAAACAAACAATAAAAATTTTAAAACTCCTAATTCTGTGCCTCCTGTGGACAAAAGATGGACAGGAGGTACACTCTGTCAGGTCCTGATACAGAATTCCTTTCACGGCAATGCAGTCACGTTGGTGGTTCAGGCTGCAGCCTGTGATAAAGCTAATATTCCTTGGCTTCACATCCTCCTGACAAGGATTCCAGGAAGATTGATGCCATGACTAAAAACAATACATGGCAGCGTCCTTGGGACTCAGGCAAGCAAATTACATGGCTTATGTAGCAAGGTATCAAAATCTAGATGGGACACTGTCATGGCTTTGGCCAAACAGGCCTCTGGCCAGCTTGCTAATGAGCTGGAACAGGTGGCTGCTGATGGCATTGAGGCATCTAAGGTGCAGTTTCATGCTGCTGTGGATTTTAATGATGTATCCTTTAGAAGTCATGGCTACGTCTGTAGCTTTCAGAGGTTGGCCTGGCTCAGGTGTACTAGCTTGTCACAGGATACCCAGACTAAGGCTATGGATTTTCCTGTGGTTGGAAATTCTCTGTTTGGGGAGCAGACAGAGAATTATATGAAGAAAATGGATGAATATAGGACTACCTATAAGAGTGCTCAGGCTAAGGAGCGGCAAGTCACTCCTCAGAGGCAGACCCCCAGGGGTAGAGGTAGGCCTTTTCACAGGCCTTTTTACCAAACCCAGGCCTCCTCTGCTTATGCTCAGAGGGGGTTCTTCAGAGGGAGAGGCAGACGGGGTGTGGGCAGGCCTGCTCCCACCCCTCAGCCTAAAGCACCTGCCAAACAGACACCCTGATGGGGTGCCCAGGGCCGATTCTCCTTTACCTGTAGGGGGCAGGTTGGCTTACTTCATTCAGAACTGGGTGTCTCTAACTTCAGACAGGTGGGTCCTGGAAGTAGTAAGCCAGGGTCTGGTTCTCAGCTTCAAAAGTTCCCAAAGATGAGAATCAGATCTTTCCCACCTGCAAACTCTTTAGAGACCTTTACTTTAGAAACAGAAGTCTCAACCCTCCTGGCTCTCAGAGCTGTAGAAAGGGTTTCTCCTCACACCATGGCAAGGGTCTGTACTCCAGATATTTCCTTACCCCAAAAGACAGGAGAATGGCGGCCCATTTTAGACCTGAGATATCTGAACAAACACCTTTGAAACCAAAGTTCAGAATGGTAACTCTGGCAATGATTTTACCCTCTCTAAGGCCAGGGACTGGCTAGCCTCCTTGGACCTCAAGGATGCCTATTTTCACGTCCTAATCAGAAGCTCCCACGAAGTACCTCAGATTCGAACTGCCCTCAGGTCACTACCAGTTCAGAGCAATGCCCTTCGGCCTCACCTCTGCCCCAAGGGTATTCACAAAATGTCTGGCAGTTGCTCATTTAAGAAGGCAAAGGATTGCTGTCTTTCCCTATCTGGACGACTGGCTCATTGTAGGCCAGTCCCCAGAACAGGTAAATCTCACCTGCAAGTTACCCAGCAGCTGCTCAGCCTCCTGGGCTTCTTGCTCAATCTTCCAAAGTCAGTTCTGGAACCAGTTCAGGTGCTCACCTTCATAGGTGCAGAATTGACACAAAGCAGGCCAGAGCCTTCCTACCCTTAGAGAGGTAAGGAACTTGGTGGCTCTGGCCTCCTCCTTCACTCTGCAGGTCTCTCGACCAGCAAGACACTTTTTGCAGCTCCTGGGGCACATGGCTGCGTCCACAGCTGTAGTGCAAGGAGCAAGATTTCAGATGAGGGACATTCAGTTTCACTTGAGAGCCTTTTGGTCTCAGAGAAGAGACCCCCTTTCCAAGTTGGTCCCAGTGACCCGAACCCTGATCCAGGCCCTCCAGTGGTGGCAGGATCAGAGCAATTTAAGACGGGGGGGTTCCCTTCATTCCTCTGTCTCACTCCTTCACCCTCACTATGGATGCTTCCCTCCTGGGGTGGGGAGCCCACATGGGCGACCTCTCCACTCAGAGAGTGTGGTCCCCTCAGGAATCTCTGCTCCACATCAATTTGCTGGAACTCAGAGCAGTCTTTTTAGCACTTCAAGTGTTTTCTGCGTCTGTTCAGAACAAAGTGGTACAAGTCAGAACAGACAACACCACAACAATGTGGTACATCAGCAAGCAGGGGGGCACTCTGTCTTCGGCCTTGTGCACCGAGGCAATGAAGTTGTGGTCTCTGGCCTATTCCCTGAACACTTCCCTCATAGCAGTTCACCTTCCAGGAAAGGACAGTGTCCTAGCAGATGCTGTCAGCGGGATTTCCCAGGGCCATCACGAATGGTCTCTGGATCCTCAAGTACTGGGGATAGTTTTTGCCAGATGGGGCACCCCTCAGATAGAGCTTTTTGCAGCCCCAGACAATCACCAACTTCCACTGTTCTGTTGCAGGCCCCCAGTGTTGGGCTCAGTCCCCCTGGATGCCTTTCTCCTAGATTGGGAAGGGAAGTTTCTTTATGCCTTTCCCCCTTCCCTCTCCTATTCAAGGTGCTAGTCAAAATCAGATCCCAGCCTTGCAGGGTGATTGATTGGGCCAGGCAGCCCTGGTACCCACTCCTTCTGTTCCTAGCAGTCCATCTTCCCTTGTGTCTCCCCAGGAATCACAACCTGTTAACCTGTGCCCAGGGGAGAGTTTGGTATCCGAACCTCAAATCCCTCAACCTCAAGGCCTGGCTCTTGAGGAGTTAGAATTTGCTGACCTACACCTTTCTCAGGGTGTTCTTGAAATCCTAAAGGCTTCTAGGAAGCCTTCAACTAGGCTACTTATAATTCTAAGTGGAAAAGGTTTTTCCATTTGGTGTTCTGGGAAATATTTCCCAGATCTGCTGATTTGCCCATTGTTTTGGACTATATGGTCCACCTTAATTCTTTGGGCCTGAGACCAGCTACCTTGAAAGTACATTTGGCAGCTGTCTCTGCTTTTAAGTCAGCAGGAAAGCCCTCTCTCTTTCCGCACCCTGTATTTTCCAAGTTTTTAAAGGATTACTTCATACTAATCCACCTTTTAGGGATCCGGCCCCTGCCTGTGGACTTAATGTTTGCATTGCCCAGTTAATGCAACCCCTTTTGAACCTCTGTCTTCTGCAGAGCTTAAGTACTAACTTGGAAAACTGTTTTCTAGTGGCTATCACTTCTGCCAGGCGCATAAGTGAGTTGCAAGCCTTGTCAGTAGAAACTGACTTTATTTCTTTCCATAGGATAAGGTAGTCCTCAGGACTAACAGGAAGTTTTGCCTAAGGTGGTTTCAGATTTTCATCTTAATCAATCTATCTCCTTCCAGTGTTTTCACTGAACATTCCTCCTCTCGGAGAGGAGATTGCACAGTTAGATGTTAAGAGGGCCTTAAGTTACTATATAGAACGTACCAAGGGTCACAGGTTCGAATCCCTCCAACTTTCTCACTTGTGGTGAGGTTGGAAAAGGGAGACCTGCCACTAAGAGATCAGTTGCCAGGTGGATTGTCTCTTGTATCCAATTTTGTTATCAGAAACTGGGGAAAGTTTCCCCCTCTGGCCTGAGGGCTCATTCTACCAGAGGTACAGCCGCGTCTCTAGCTGCTGCCAGAGACATCCCTATCTTAGAGATATATCAAGCAGCTACCTGGAAAACGGTACACACTTTCACCAAGCATTACTCCCTGGATGTCCAGGCCAGGAGAGATGCTCGGTTTGGCACAGCTGTGCTTCAGAGCCTATTCCCTAAGTAGGTTCTGTCCCTCCTCCATGGAGGTACTGCTGTGTAGTCTGCAATTGTCATAATATAGCAAGACTTCATGTTTGAAGAAAAATTACTCACCTTAGTAATGTTGTTTCTTCTAATGGAGTCTTGCTATAATATAAACCTCCCCAACCTGCCCCTCTCAGAACTTCTACTTGGGTATGGGGTGGGCAGCCTATAGTGGGTGCTAGTTATGCCCATTATATGTTTCCACCCCTTCTTGGGGTTTTGGGGTGTGGTGTTTTATTTTATCTTATATTATTGCTTATATTATATTATTTCTTCTGGTCCCTGACTTGAGTCTTTGTGTTGGGACCAGGAATATGTGTTAATAGTCAGGTAGCCAGTTGGCTAGTGTAGGTTACAGCTTCCACACAGACCTTAGTGAGTTTTGCTCAGAAGATCTGACAGTTTGGGTTTGAAATAACCCAGACAGAGCTTCTCTAACCGAGCTCGCGCTCCAAGTTCCATTCTTAGAATGGGAGTTAACTCTTTCACCTTCGGAGCAGTTCTAATGGTGGGACAAACTGCAATTGTCATAATATAGCAAGACTCCATTAGAAGAAACATTACTAAGGTGAGTAATTTTTTCTTCTCTCCTGGGCTGGGGTGCCCACCTGGGGATCACACAGCACATGGTACATGGTTCCCTCAGGAGTCCCTCTTGCACATCAGTCTTCTGGAACTCAGAGCAGTGCTCCTAGCTATTCCGGAGTTTGCCAGTCTCCTACAGGGCAAGGTGGTACAGGACAGGCAACACCACCACCATGTACTACATCAGCAAGCAGGGGGTAACAAGATCCTCCCTGCTTTGCACAGAATCCATGAAGGTCTGAAGCTGGTATTCTCTCAACATGTCACTGTTAGCAGTTCACTTGCCAGGCAAGGACAATGTACTGGTGGATGCTCTCAGCAGAATCAGCCAGGGCCATCACGAATGGACCTTGAACAAGCAGGTCCTTCTTTCAGTATTCAGGAGGTGGGGGGTTCCAGAGATGGATCTCTTTGCAGCCCCAGACAATCACCAGTTACCTCTGTATTGTTGCAGGCCTCCACACCAGGGCACAGTGCCACTGGATGCTCTCCTTATGGACTGGTCAAAAAGGTTATGCTTTTCCTCCCTTTCCTCTGATAGCCAGAGTCCTGCTCAAGTTGAGGTCCCAGTCTGCCACAATAATTCTCATTGCCCCAGACTGGGCAGCCAGCCATGGTATCCGATGCTGTTGTCACTTCAGTGACCAAACCGATTTCTCTACCCAGGATGTACAGTCTGCTGACATCCTCTCAGGGCAGGATAATGTACCCCAATCTTCAGTCCCTTCACCTCGGGGCTTGGTTCTTGAGGACCTAGAATATGTAGATTTACACCTGTCTCAACCTGTCCTGGATATCCTGAAAGGTACCAGAAAGCCTGCTACCAGAAAACCTATTCCTCTAAATAGAAAAGATTTTCCATCTGGTGTGCACAGAAGGATTTGGATCCTCAGCAAGCTGCAGTTCCACAGCTTCTGGACTATCTGGTCCACCTTCAGTCTCTGCATTTACAGCCATCTACCCTAGAAGGTACACCTTTCTGCTGTCTCTGCTCATCTTCAGCAAGGGAAGCATCTTCACTGGCTGTAGACCCAATTTTAAAAAGTTTTCAAGGGTTGTTGCATCTTCATCCCCACATAGGGAACCTACCCTGCATGGGACCTGAACATATGTATAGGTCAGCTTATGCAGCCTCCTTTGCAACCTATATTTTCTTCAGAACTCAAGTTTCTCACTTGGAAAACTGTTTTTTCTAGTGGCTATCACTTCTGCTAGAAGAATCAGTGAGCTTCAAGCCTCATCTGTGGAGCCCAACTATATTTCACCTCACAGGGACAAGATTGTGCTCCAAACCAACAGGAAATTTCTCCCTAAGGTGGTTTCTGATTTTCATCTGAACCAATCCATTACTTTGCCTGTATTTTTCTCAAATCACTCTAGTTCAGGTGAACACAGGCTGCACAGCTTGGATGTTAAGGAGCTATTAGCTATTATATGGACAGGACAAAAGAGCTAAGGAAAGATTGTTCCCAGCTTTTTCTTACTTATCGGGATGTTGCGCATGGGCCAACTACAAAAGGACTATAGCCAGATGGATTGTGGCCTGTATCCAGTTCTGCTACAGTAAGCTAGGTAAGGACCCATCAGCAGGTCTTGGGCCCACTCTACCAAGAGCACTCACGGCCTCCCTGGCGGCGCCAGGAAGTCCTGCTTGAGATATGTAAGGCTGCCACCTGGAAGACTGTCCATATATTTACTAAGCATTACAGCCTGGATATTCAGGCTAGGAGTGATGTCAGGTTTGGCACAGCAGTACTACAGAGCCTATTCCCCAAATAGGTTCTGTGCCCACCTCCTGGGGGCACTGATTTATAGTCTACATATTGTCAGAATACAGCAAGACCTCATGTTGTTTGGAAAAAAAAAAATTACTTACCATAGTAATGTTGTTTTTTCTAATGGAGTCTTGCTATATTCTGACCTCCCACCCTACCTCCCTTCAGAACCTGGGAAGGGTGGCTCTCTCAGCAACTTTATGAAACATCAGTGGTAATGGTTTTCTGGGCCTCTGTGACTTGAGTCTTTATATGCCCTTTGGTTTTTGTTTTCTGATGTTAGCTTAGTTTGGCCATTACAGACACATTAAATTAGTTGGCTTCATAGAATCTGATCAGTTACTAGAACGTACCGAGGACAGTGGTTTGAAAACCGAGCTCGAGCTCAACATTCTGTGCATTTGCATAGAATTTAACTCTTGGTTCTCCGGGGCAGTTGAACCGGTCGATCTAACTGCATATTGTCAGAATACAGCAAGACTCCATTAGAAGAAACATTACTGTGGTAATTTTGTCCTCCGCTCCCACCAAGATATGTGCAAATGGCAGGATCGTGGAAAATAATTCTCAAATTTTAGAAGAGCTCAATTCCCATTTTGTTGGTCGGACTAGCTTTCGACTCCTCACCTTATGCCAGCTACGCTGTGAATCAGCCTAGCCTCACCCCGTCCGCCCACATCTCATCCAGTCCCTTTCATTTGCGCTTGTGTAAATATAAAGTTGAAGACTCCCTTCTTAACCTCGATATTCAGAAAAGCGCAGAGGATGATGGTCTGGAACCTTTCTTTCTAAGACTAGGCTGTACCCACCTTACAGCCCCAATTCTTCATATTTTTTCTCTCTCTCTCACTCCTGCCCTAGTTCAGACCTGTTGGAAATCTGCCCACATCCTTCCCCTTTTGAAATTGGGGGATCCATGCGATCGCAGCAATTACAGACCCATTTCCATCGTGCCCATCCTTTCTAAACTCTTCGAAAAATTGGTCTATAACCAATTAAAACTCCACATTGAAACCTTTTCATTCCTTAATCCAGCCCAATCTGGTTTCCAGGCAAATCACAGCACTATTGTGGCTTTGGCAAAAGTAACAAATGATTGGTTCTCCGCCGGCGATGCCAAGCTGGTTACTGGTGCTGTCTTCTTGGACCTTAGCAAAGCATTTGATACTGTGGATCATAGCCTGCTAGTCTCTTGCTTGTCCAACTTAGGTGCTACTCCATCCACCTCTGATTGGTTTGCTAGTTACCGATCAGGGAGAACACAAAGTCAAAGCGGATGGCCTTTTCAAACAACATGAAGTCGTGCTATATTATGACAATTGCAGTTTGTCCCACCATTAGAACTGCTCAGGAGGTGAAAGAGTTAACTACCATGCCAGGCATGGAGTTTAGAGCGCGAGCTCGGTTAGAGAAGCTCTGTCTGGCTAATTTCAAACCGAAACTGTCAGATTCTTTACTCCGCCTCACTGAACAGTCACTCCGGAGATTTCTCCTACTGCTCGGTTCATATTCTTGGTTTAAACAGTATTTTCTTGGTTAAATTCAACCGCGAGTATTTTAACCGCAAACCGATCGGTTCAAGCTCTGTCTGTGGTATTGTAAGTAATAGATAGGTTTGTTTCTGTGTGGAACTTGAAAATTTTTATCGGTTCGGTTCGAACCGATCAACTGTTTAAAACTTTTAAAAGCAAGCATTTTAAAGCTTTTAGAGTGCGGTTCCCGGTTCTTATCGGTTCTAAAAAAAAAACGGATTTCATTACGTTTTTTTCCACGACCCGTGACACAGTTGGGAACCGATAAGGGTGTCTTGCCTGGCACTGCCGTTAAAAGGCAAGTTGTTGGTTAGGCTGGCATCATGTCTGAGAAACCCAAAAGAATAACCAGCCATTGTTTCAACACTGTAGTGTTCGGGAAGCCTTGCCAAGGCTGACCCACACACTAATGTGTCTATTGTCTGGGGTTTGACCACCTCAATTCAGACTGCCAGATTTAAAATTTCCTGCAGCCACCCTGGACAAGAAAGTGGGCAGGCTCAGGGAACGAGAGGCTAAAAAGTCCGTGACCTGGATGACAGCTCCGTTCGTGCCAACCAATCGAGGGAGTGTCCTCTGACCAGGGCAAGACTTCCTCAAGGGCCCAAAAGCTGGCTCTGAGGAGCCAGTTCCAGCAAAGAAAACTAAAAAAATCAGCAGGTTTGGAGTCCAAAATTCCTTCTCCAACTGCTGCAGAAATAGCAAAAGCTATACAGATTGTACAGTCACTTTCTCCGGTTCTGTCCGAACCGCCACTGTCTCGTAAGAGGTCGGTTCGGCCGGTTCCACCGGTTCAAGAATATGATATTGAAGAGTTTTATGAACCAGAGTAGGGGGAGGAGGAGGATTATGATCAGTGTGAATGTGACTTTGAGAGTCTGGCTGTGCCCATTGAACCGGACATCTCCCCAGACAGATCTTTGGAATCTCCCCCTATGCTTTCTGAGTCCCCTTCTCACTTTTTGTTTTATAAAAAGGTTGCTGAAACCCTCCAGCTCCCATTAGAGGAAGCTGTGGATGAGCAAGAGGAACCTGATTTTGTGGAAATGATGGATATCCCAGAGTCTAGGAGATTATCTATCCTTACATAAATCATTTAGGAAACAAACAATAAAAATACTAAAAGCTCCTAATTCTGTGCCTCCTGTTGACAAGAAGATGGACAGGAGGTACACTTTATCAGGTCCTGATACAGACTTTCTTTCACAGCAATGCAGTCATGTTGGGGTAGTGCAGGCTACAGCCTGTGATAAGGCTAACATTCCCCTGGCTTCACATCCTCCTGGCAAGGACTCCAGGAAGATTGATACCATGGCTAAAAAACAATACATGGCAGCGTCCTTGGGACTCAGACAAGCAAATTACATGGCTTATGTGGCAAGATACCAAAAATCTAGATGGGACACTGTCATGGCTTTGGCCAAACAGGCCCCTGGCCAGCTTGCCAAGGAGCTGGAGCAGGTGGCTGCTGATGGTATTGAGGCATCCAAGGTGTAATTCCATGCTGCTGTGGATTCTAATGATGTATCCTCTAGAGTCATGGCTACATCTGTGGCCTTTCATAGGTTGGCTTGGCTCAGGTGTACTAGCTTGTCCAGGATACCCAGACTAAGGCCATGGATTTTCCTATGGTAGGAATTCTCTGTTTGGGGAGCAGACAGAGAATTACGAAAGAAAATGGATGAATATAGAACAACTTATAGGAGTGTGACACGCCAAGGAGCGGCAAGCCACTCCTCAGAAGCAGACCTCCAGGGTGAGGTAGGCCTTTTCACCAAACCCAGGCTTCTTCTGCTTATGCTCAGAGGGGGTTCTTCAGAGGCAAAGGCAGGCAGGGCGAAAGCAGGCCTGCTTCCACCCCTCAGCCTAAAGCCCCTGCCAAACAGGCACCCTGATGGGGTGCCCAGGGCCGGTTCTCCATTACCTGTAGGGGACAGGCTGGCTTACTTCGTTCAGGACTGGGAGTCTCTAACATCAGACAAGTGGGTCCTGGAAGTAGTAAGCCAGGGTCTGGTTCTCAGCTTCAAAAAATTTCCAAAGATGAGAGCCAGATCTTTTCCACCTGCAAACCCTCTAGAGACCTTTGCCTTAGAAACAGAAGTCTCAACCCTCCTGGCTCTCAGAGCTGTAGAAAGGGTTTCCCCCCTACTCCAGGGCAAGGGTCTGTACTCCAGGTACTTCCTTACCCCAAAAAAGACAGGAGAATGGCGGCCCATTTTGGACCTAAGATATCTGAACAAGCACCTTTTGAAACCAAAATTCAAAATGGTGACTCTGGCAATAATTTTATCTTCTCTAAGGCCAGGGGACTGGCTAGCTTTCCTGGACCTCAAGGATGCCCATTTCCATGTTCTAATCAGAAGCTCCCACTGAAAGTACCTCAGATTCAAACTGCCCTCAGGCCATTACCAGTTCAGAGCAATGCCCTTCGGCCTCACCTCTGCCCCAAGGGTATTCACAAAATGTCTAGCAGTAGCAGTTGCTCATTTAAGAAGGCAAAAGATTGCTGTCTTTCCCTACCTAGACAACTGGCTTATTGTAGGCCAGTCTCCAGAACAGGTCAAATCACACCTGCAAGTTACCCAGCAGCTGCTCACCTCTCTGGGTTTCCTGCTCAATCTCCCGAAGTCAGTGCTGGAACCTGTTCAGGTACTCGCCTTCATAGGTGCAGAACTGGATACAAAGCAGGCCAGAGCCTTCCTGCCCTTAGAGAGGTAAGGAACCTGTTGGCCCTGGCCTCCTCCTTCACTCTGCAGGTCTCTCGACCAGCAAGGCACTTCTTACAGCTCCTAGGACACATGGCTGCTTCCACAGCTGTAGTGCAAGGAGCAAGATTTCAGATGAGGGACATTCAGTTTCACTTGAGAGCCTTTTGGTCTCAAAGAAAAGATCCCCTTTCCAAGTTGATCCCAGTGACTCGAACCCTGATCCAGGCCCTTCAGTGGTGGCAGGATCAGAGCAATTTAAGACTAGGGGTCCCCTTCATCCCTCTATCTCACTCCTTGACCCTTACTACAGATGCGTCACTTCTGGGATGGGGAGCTCACATGGGCGACCTCTCCACCCAGGGAGTGTGGTCCCCTCAAGAATCTCTGCTCCACATCAATTTACTGGAACTCAGAGCTGTCTTTCTAGCACTTCAAGTGTTTTCTGCATCTGTTCAGAACAAAGTGGTACAAGTCAGAACAGACAACACCACCACAATGTGGTACATCAACAAACAAGGGGGCACTCTGTCTTCGGCCTTGTGCACCGAAGCAATGAAGTTGTGGTCTCTGGCTTATTCCCTGAACACTTCCCTCATAGCAGTTCACCTCCCAGGAAAGGACAATGTCCTGGCAGATGCTCTCAGCAGGATTTCCCAGTGCCATCACGAATGGTCACTGGATCCCCAAGTACTGGGGATAGTTTTTGCCAGATGGGGCACCCCTCAGATAGAGCTTTTCACAGCCCCAGACAATCACCAACTTCCACTGTTTTGTTGCAGGCCCCCAGTGATGGGCTCAGTCCCCCTGGATGCCTTTCTCCTAGATTTGGAAGGGAAGTTTCTATATGCCTTTCCCCCTTCCCTCTCCTTTTCAAGGCGCTAGTCAAGATCAGATCCCAGCCTTGCAGGATGTTTCTGATTGCTCCAGATTGGGCCAGGCAGCCCTGGTATCCACTCCTTCTGTCCTTAGCTGTCCATCTTCCCCTGTGCCTCCCCAGGAAACACAACCTGTTATCTTGTGCCCGGGGAGAGTTTGGTATCCGAATCTCAAATCCCTCAACCTCAAGGCCTGGCTCTTGAGGAGTTAGAGTTTGCTGACCTTCACCTTTCTCAAGGTGTTCTTGACATCCTGAAGGCTTCTAGGAAGCCTTCCACTAGGGCTACTTATAATTCTAAATGGAAAAGGTTTTCCATCTGGTGCTCTGGGAAGCATATTCCCCGGAATCTGCTGATTTGCCCATTGTTTTGGACTATGTGGTCTATCTTAACTCTTTGGGCCTGAGACCAGCTACCCTGAAAGTGCATTTGGCAGCTGTCTCTGCTTTTATTTCAGCAGGAAAGCCCTTCTCTTCCACTCACCCTGTATTTTCCAAGTTTTTCAAGGATTACTTCATACTAATCCACCTTTCAGGGCCCGCCCCTGCCTGGGATCTTAATGTTTGCATTGCTCAGTTGATGCAACCCCCTTTGAACCTCTGTCTTCTGCAGAGCTTAAGTATTTGACTTGGAAAACTGTTTTTCTAGTAGCCATCACTTCTGCCAGGCGCGACAAGTGGAGTTACAAGCCTTGTCAGTGGAGACTGACTTTATTTCCTTTCACAGGGATAAAGTAGTCCTTAGGACTAACAGGAAGTTTTTGCCTAAGGTGGTTTCAGATTTCCATCTTAACCAATCTGTCTCCCTTCCAGTGTTCTTCACTGACCATTCCTCCTCTGGTGAGAGGAGGCTGCACAGCTTGGATGTTAAGAGGGCCCTTAGTTACTATATAGAGCGTACCAAGGGTCATAGGTTCGAATCCCTCCAACTTTTTCTCACTTATGGTGAGGTTGGGAAAGGTAAACCTGCCACTAAGAGATCCATTGCCAGGTGGATTGTCTTGTGTATCCAATTTTGTTATCAAAAACTGGGAAAGGTTCCCCCTTCAGGCCTGAGGGTTCACTCTACCAGAGGTACAGCTGTGTCTCTAGCTGCTGCCAGAGACATCCCTATCTTGGAGATATGTCAAGCAGCTACCTGGAAAACTGTACACACTTTCACCAAGCATTACTCCTTGGATATTCAGGCCAGGAGTGATGCTAGATTTGGCACAGCCCGTGCTTCAGAGCCTATTCCCTAAGTAGGTTCTATCCCTCCTCCATGGAGGTACTGCTGTGTATTCTGCAATTGTCATAATATAGCAAGACTTCATGATGTTTGAAGAAAAAATTACTCACCTTAGTAATGTTGTTTCTTCTAATGGAGTCTTGCTATATTATGACCTCCCCCCCAGCCTGCCCCTCTCAGAACTTCTACTTGGGTATGGGGTGGGCAGTCCAGTGTTGGCACTTTTTATGCCCATTATATGTTTTTTCCCACCCCTTTTTGGGGTTTTGGGGTGTTTTATTTTATCTTATATTATTATTTTTCTGGTTCCCTGACTTGAGTCTTGGTGTTGGGACCAGGAATAGGTGTTAATATTTAGGTAGCCAGTTGGCTAGTGTAGGTTACAGCTTCCACACAGAATCTTAGTGAGTTTTTGCTCGTAAAGATCTGACAGTTTCGGTTTGAAATTAGCCAGACAGAGCTTCTCTAACCGAGCGCGCGCTCTAAACTCCATGCCTGGCATGGTAGTTAACTCTTTCACCTCCGGAGCAGTTCTAATGGTGGGACAAACTGCAATTGTCATAATATAGCAAGACTCCATTAAAAGAAACAACATTACTAAGGTGAGTAATTTTTTCTTCTCTACCCCTCTGCCGGTTATCAGAGGAGTCCCCTAAGGCTCCATCCTAGGTCCAATCTTGTTTCCTCTGTACATTAATGATCTTGACTCTAATATAATGAGCTCCAACCTACACTTCTTTGCGGATGATACTGTTCTGTATACTACTGGATCTATGGTATCGCGGGTCAGGGATGTCCTACAAGCTGATTTTGCTCAGCTTGAAAAAAATCTGATAAAAGCTAAGCTGCTCCTTAATGCTAAGAAAACGAAGGCTATGATTTTCGCTTGCTGTACCTCCCCTGACCCACCAATTGAATTTATTACTACTAGGTGAAGCCTTGGAAGTCGTTCCTAAGTTTAAATACTTGGGTATCCTGATAGATAATGAGCTCTCATTTAATGATCACATTGATGAACTATTTAGGAGGCTCAAAGCAAGACTAGGATTCTTTTTTAGAAACAGGTCTCTATTCCCCCTTGAGACACGAACAAGGCTCGTTCAGGCTACATTCCTTCCCCTACTCAATTACGGTGCCCTAATTTTCAATTTCAAACCTAAGCAAGCTTGACGTCCTTTACCACTGTGCATTACGATTAATTACCAACTGCCCCTACCGTACTCATCATTGATTTATATGCAGCTGTTGGTTGGACATCACTCACCACTAGACTCCTGCTCCACGCAAGTGTTTGGACCCTTAAGTTGCTCTTACAGAAACTACCATCCTACCTCACATCGGTAATCTGCATCTCCCATAGTGCATATTCTCTGAGGAAAGCTGACCTTTTCTTGCTCGACATGCCTAGGACTCGCACTTCCTTTGGCAAACATGCTATTTCACATGCCCTCCCTTCTCTGTGGAACCAATTACAATCTAAACTAAAACTAACCAGCATTGTCTTGGTCAACTTCTTCAGAGTGATATTTGCATCTAAAATAAACAGACATATCATTGGACATCAAGAGCAAGATCAGTCTGTTTGCTGATGATACCAAGGTAGGAGCGGTGGTGGATGATCTAGGGGACGGGCAGGGGTTGCAGGATGATCTGGCAACGCTTGAAACCTGGTCAGACACCTGGCAACTGAGGTTTAATGCCAAAAAGTGCAGGTGCTACATTTGGGGATGAAGAACCCAAGGAGTTACCAGCTGGAGGGAGTGCAGCTTGCCCAAACAGAGGAGGAGAAGGATCTGGGGGTGCTCATTACAGGGTCAGTGAACAACTCGGCACAATGTAGGAAGGCAGCTGCAAAGGCCAACAAAATGCTGGGTTGTATTGCAAGGGGTATATCCTCGAGGAGGGAGGAGATGATTCTGCCACTGTACAGGTCAGTAGTTAGACTGCACCTGGAGTACTGCGTGCAGTACTTACGCGCGTATCTGAAAAGGGACATTAAGTTACTGGAAGGGGTACAGCGAAGGGCGACAAAGATGATCAAGGGGCAGGGGGACTTATACGAGAGGAGGCTGAGGGAGTTGAACATGTACTCACTGGAGGAGAGGAGGGACGGGGGGGACATGATTGAAACCTTTAAGTACATGAAAGGAATAAACAAGACAGGTACAGAGGGTTGTTCAAAGTAGGGGAGGGAAGGGACACCAGGGGCCATGATATGAGAATGGAGGTAGGAAGGTTCAGGAGGGAGATGAGGAGACACTATTTTACAGAGAGGGTGGTGACTGGGTGGAATGCATTGCCTGCAGAAGTGGTATCCAGTAGAACAGTGGACTGCTTCAAAAGGGAATGGGACAGGACAAGGGGGAGGGTCAGTGAAGGGGAAGGGTGGAAGGGAGGGGCAGCTGCAGAATAAGGGATGCTAGCTGCACATTCGAGCAGACTTGATAGACCTCTAGGCCTTTAACTGCTGGCAAATTTCGTATGTTCGTAAAAGATATTTGTAACTGCCACTAAGCACCCTCTTAGCCCTCTGTGCTTCTTGTCTGGTGCATCTGTTGGCCCTGCCATGCTGAGACCTTATTCCTATACCTACTTTACACTTTGCTAAACCTCCTCCCCCCCTTAACTTCACCATTGCTGTTGTCGTCGTCTTCTAGTGTTTCACTGCTTTTATCAGTTGCATCTTAAAGTGATAAAGTATCTAGCCTTATCTGATATTGTTCACCCCGAATCTTTATATATATCTGTATTCTTGTATCTCACTATGAATTACCTGTTATAACATTGTGTATACTCCACATAATTGGTTATCAAAGTGTTGTACTGTATGATGTGCCTTTGTATGTGTATTACCGTCAGGACCTCCTTGTGAATGAGCTTGCTCAGTGGAGTCTTTCTGCAATAAACTTGAAAACTTGAACTTGAGCAGGAAACCAATCATCTGTTAAATTACAACAAAAACTTACATATTATCAAAAATCAGATGTTTGTATTACATCTGTAATATTTAATGAAAGATTTGTCCAAAAAAAAAAAAAATCTGCCAACACATTTTGCAGTTTCCAATATACTTTATATGCTCAGTAGGCCCAGTATTTACTAGGCACATGCTTTTAAAGGTTTAGTGCAGTAGGAGGACAGCTTCCAGGAGGGCATGAGCCACTCAGGGTCTATGCAGTCTGTCAGGGGAAGGGTATACCAGGGTGTTTAAAATCTCTACGATTGTATGTTAGGGAGTCGTGACTGTACTAAAAATAGTCTAAATAAGCCAAAACAGTACCGCCAAGATGTTAATTTAGTGGCCTTGTGGCACTAAAGGAGTTCGGACACAACCTTGTATCAAGCCTTGTCCTTGGCTTTGCAGAGTTCACTTTTACGTCTTGTATAGGAAGAAAAATGACTCGTTGCACAAATCCATGGTCCCTAAGAAAGTGCAGTAGGATTTTATTCTGTGAAGTTTTTCTGCTTGTCTGCCGTCCCCAAACTCCAGTTTTTGGCACTGCTGTGGCTGCACGTTTCCATTGTCCTGGAGAACGAACATGTGGCTGCCTTCATGCTGATGCCAGTGCTGCTCAATGTCAGCCAGCCCATGGGCTGTGAATGCCAGCTGGATGTACCCACCTTTCCCAGGAACTGAGTGCCAGCTTTCCTACATGATGCCACAATCCCCCTTCCAGATCCATCGCTGGATTCCAGGGATCACATGCAAACCCAGGTCTCCAAGGGGATGGTGTAATATGCTACCATTTTTTAAATTATGTTAGCTGTTTATGCTTCAACTCCCATCCGACCTTTTGTCCCACCTTGTCCTTGAGCCCACTCCAGTTTCATCACACTGCCATCTCCCAGGGCTTACCTCCTCCTCCTCCCCCTCCCATCTTACCACTGTGGATTGCCCTCCACAGTGGGGCCTATTTGGGTGGCCCAGTCCCCTCTGGACACTCTTCTCCAGTTGTTGCTGGCTGACTGCATTTGTGGGTTGCTGCCTGCAGTTAAGG
The DNA here is from genome assembly GCA_016271365.2 of Neoceratodus forsteri. Classification (NCBI taxonomy): domain Eukaryota; kingdom Metazoa; phylum Chordata; order Ceratodontiformes; family Ceratodontidae; genus Neoceratodus; species Neoceratodus forsteri. The sequence continues at coordinate 160,683,058 of JADMNL010000030.1, read as the reverse complement.
GCAAGGTTTGTCATGCTGTTTCAGGCAGTGGATCCTCCTCCCTTTGTTTATTTATTATTTATTAAATTTTGGTGACCGGGTGAGCCCACTGGGCCCCGGAGGTCCCTTTTTCAGGGGCGACCTGGGATTACATAACATAAGATGCATCACAATGCGGTAAATGTAGAAAGTACAGTGATACAAGTTATACAGAGGTGTACAGTCAGCTGGTTACATGTGCTGTTTCTCTCCTCCCTGAGGGCACCACAGCACTGCAGCTCCAACTGCGCCTCCTTCCATAGTCAATGGGAGGGGAGTGTGGCAGCAGACCTAATTCCCTCTCTTCACTGTCCTTTGGGAGGCTTGCCCTTCTTCCCCAACTAGCTCACTGACAATCAAAACTCGTTCATCGTTAGACACAGGCTCCATCTAACCCTTTTTTAGCTCCTATGCCCAGTAGCAGTACTGCAGGATTTCGAACCACTCTCTGGGATTTTGGGCGTGGCAGAGATGTATCAAATATGAAGTGGTGCCGTGATACAGTGCTTTACTGAGCTTCAGACTCAGTAGGGATTAAACGAAGGGAATTCTATCGCTACCTCCAAATGTGACACTACATCCTCTCATTCCCCTTGGGAGAATGCTCTCCAGACACTTACCCAGACATAATAAAATATTGCATTAACATGGAAACTCAGCCCCATATGATTTCCCAACACTCTCAGGCATTATTGGCCTCACTGGAGGTTGATCTAATGGAGGCAGCATTTAAGTGAACGGAAGAAACCAGCATCCATCTAAAATAAGGAATCCTGGTCTAGGTCCTGTACGGCATCCTCCAGAATCACCAGCTCACGTTGGTGGTGGGAGTATGTTTGGAAGCAGTTGAGATGGTACTTTCGTACTCCAGTCGTTTTGTCCCATATTCTCCCAGCTCGCTCTCCAGCATGTTGGAGGGGATGTGAGGAACTTCAGGCCACACACACCCACATTATGTGGGCATGCCCCAAGCTGCAGACCTTTTTGCAGACCCTTGAGTCTGAATTAGGGGAGCTTTTTTGGAAGGATGGTCCAGCTATCACCAGCCCTATAACCTGCTCCTGCAATATCCCAGAGGCTTTCAGGATCTTAATACCAGGTACTTGCTTGGGATATTAACAGCCGCAAAGAAATCCACAACCAGCTTTGACTCGCGTTGCAAATTCCAGATAAAGCCTCCTGGAGATTGTTGGCTCTACCAAAAGGAGAAAATCCTGCACTCCCTTAAAGGAGCAGTACTGGCATCTTTGAAGTCCCAACCACTGCACAGATCTGGGCTTCACTTCACAGATCCCCCTGCAGGCACACTATAAAATTAAGACTTTAGTTACCTGAATGCTTGAAAAAAAGCCCCATGTGCAGCTAGCATTTTCAAACATGGCGCTGCTCACCTGCTCGCGATCGAGCTGGTAATAACACGAGAGGATGACGCTCCACTGCCCCTTCCTTAATGGTGCCCTTATGTACAGAAATATAATCTCTATCTCGGATGCCCGTCGGTATTTTTACAGACTTTGCCTACATGGCGTTTAGGCAAAATCTGTAAAAATAGCAATGGGCATCTGAGATACAGAGATAATTATATTTCCTTACATAAGGCCACCAGTAAGGAAGGGGCAGTGGATCGTCATTCTCTCGTGTTATTGCCAGCACGATCGCGAACCGGTGAGGAGCGCCATGTTTGAAAATGCCGGCTACATGGGGAGCTTAACTTATTTTTACGAGCATTCATGTAACTAAAGTCTTAATTTTATAGGGTGCCTGCAGGGGGATTTGTGGAGTGAAGCCCCTATCTGTGCAGTGGTCAGGGCTTCAAAGATGCCAGTACTGCTTCTTTAATGACAGCACAGAAGTATGCTCATCCCGATTAACTGGGTGGCTGCTGTATTGCATGAGTAAAGATCTTTCTTTTGTCCCATAGGAGCCTTGGGGAGATGTGGGAAACTTGATAAATCCTGAGCGCTAGATATACCCCATGAGCCAAGTATGATGGGTTATGTAAGGATCCCACTGGAAATGCACTGTAGAGCCAATAATCTCGTTGGTCCGTCCCCTGGCCTGACCTTCTCCACAGCCACCATTTGGGCTTGTACTGCCACCCTGCATGACTATAGCCATGTAGGGAACCCCTGTGGTGTTTTCCTAGTCTCCAGGCACCCCTCACCCCAGTCCCCACCCTGCGCTAAAACTTAGAGGGGATGGGGTGACAATGGTGGGGGGTTTTGTAAATGCATAAAATTGTGACTGAAATGCCTGACACAGATTGTAATGCTTGTTTATTGTTCTGTTGCATCATGCAGACTTGGTTAACACTTAAGATGAAATAGAAAAAAAACTTGTTCTCAAATGTGGAGCACCAGCATCGTAAGCAGTAGAACTTCTGCTGCGCCATGTGGATGGCCCTTACATTTGTTTTTTTTTTTTGTTTTTTTAAACAATTACTTCTTCTAGAAAAACCTGGGTTTGCCATTGCAGGTCAGCAGGAGGTGAAACAAGTGCCCCGAAGGCTACTGTCTTCCTATGGGGAGAGCGGGCAGTCTCCTACTGTGAGGGTGCCCCCTAGTGGCTTCTAGGTGAGGTGCAGATGAAAAACCTGGATGGGTGGGGGTGGCTTGGTGCTGTTCCTCCATGGGTAGTGAGTTGGGGGAGTGGGAGTTTAGGCTCTGGACAAATGAAGGTGCCTCTTCTGCCTTCAGCCTCTTTAGGATGCCAGATTTCTGTTGCTCCATCTTTGCTAACCTCACCTCCACTAAAACACCTGGCCCTGAATTGGAGGGTGGGGGATATTGGGCCTCACCAAGAAAGGGAGTTCAGGACCGCTCCAGTATGCCTTCTGGATAATTTCATTTTCCATGGCTGATCTTGTCACTGACTACAGGGGTCGAAATTAAGTTTTGCAGCCACTAGCCAGCAGGGCTAGTGAGTGGGAAAATCCACTGGCCCCACAGACATTTCCACTTGCCCTGTTGGTGTAAATACTGACATGTTGCCTTCTCCAGTACAAACCCGCAGGGCTAGTTAAATGAAAATCTTACTAGCCCAATACAAAATCTACCAGCATTTGGCTAGCGGGCCAGTGCCAGTTTCGAACCCTGGACTATAGCTGTGGGGACTTTAGGATGCCACCAAAGTAGCTCTGCTTATTTCATAAAGCAGGAAGGCAGGCTTAACCAGATGAATGGAAAGTTTACAGCAGCCAAGCAAAAAAATGTTAGGTTTTTAACCCCAGTAATGCTCAGTATATTCATAATTTTATGCAGTAGCCTTCTAAGGTAGAACTGCCCGGAGAGGTGGAACATATGCAAATGATGGAATCTTTTGCATGAGCCACTTGTCAAATGCTGCATTCTACTAACTGCCTTTGCTCTAAACCCTCAGATTTTTCTCTCCGCCTGTCAAGACTAGACGCTCAGAGATCCTCTCCTCATCATCTTGTTCTGACATGAGAAAACTTATAAAATTTATAGAAGTATTCTTTCAAACACCATGAAGTCTTGCTGCTATTAGGACTTAATGCAGTCAGCCTCAGCCTCTGAACTGCCCCGGAGAGGATAGGGTTAACTCCAGAGCAATCTGGAGTTCCACAGCGCGAAGGCGCTGTTCAAAGCTCTATCTGGCAAGTTTCAAATGAAACTGTCAGATTCTTTACTCCGCTTTCACTGAACAGTCGCTCCGGAGATCAGCTCCTTCAGCTCGGTTCATTTCGCGGTTCAAGCGAGTTTTCTCTGTTCATTTGAACCGGCAAGCGTTAGAAATTACCGCGTTTTCGGTCAGAAGCTTTATCTGGTAAACCGTAAGTACAAAAAAAAAAAAAAAAAAAATCTGTGTGGAAATACATTATCGGTTCAGTCTGAACCGATCGGTGGCTTATTTTACGATTTTTTGGGCTTTAGAAGTGCGGTACCCGGTTCTTATCGGTTCTAAAAAAAAACCTTAATTTTATTTGGGGTTTTTCCAATACCCGTGACACGGTTAGGAACCGATGAGGGTGTCTTGCCTGGCACTGCCATTTAAAGGGCAAGTTGGTTGGTTAGGCTGGCATTATGTCTGAGAAACCCAAAGAAAACCGGCCATGATTGCTTCAACACTGTGATGTCTGTGGGGAAGCCTTTGCCAAGGCTGACCCACACCACTTGTGTCTATTGTCTGGGGGCTGACCACCTCCTGTCAGACTGCCAGGTGTGTAAAAATTTCCCTGCAGCCACCCTGGAAAAGAGATTGGGCCGGCTCAGGGAACGAGAGGCCAAAAAGTCCGCTGACCCGGATGGCCAGCCCGGTCCAGTACCCACTGGACCAGAGGGAGTGCCCTCTGACCAGGGCGAGACTTCCTCGGGCAAAAGAAAAGCTGGTTCAGAGGAACCAGCTCCAGCAAAAAAGACAAAGAAATCAGCAGGTCTGGAGTCCAAAATTGTCTCTCCAACTGCTGCAGAAATAGCAAAAGCCATTCAGATTGTTCAATCTTTGTCTCAGGGACTTGTCGAGCCCCCTACAATTGGGAAAAGGGTGGCTCGTTCAGGTCCGGTGGTTCAGGATTATGATGTTGAGGAGTTTTATGAACCACAGGAGGGGGAGGAGGAATTTGATCAGTGTATTTGTGACTGGGAAGGTCTGGACGTGCCCATTGAACCGGGCATTTCTCCAGATAGACCCTTAGAATCTCCCCCTTTGCTGTCTGAGTCCCCTTCTCATTTTATGTTTTATAAAAAGGTGGCAGAAACCCTCCAGCTCCCTTTAGAGGAGGCTGTGGATGAGCAAGAGGAGCCTGATTATGTAGAAATGATGGATATTCCAGAGTCTAGAAGGTTGTCTATTCCTTTGCATAAGTCATTTAGGAAGCAAACAAAGATTTTAAAAAATCCTCATTCTAGGGACATGGATATGTTGTTCATCCACACTCATTGGCAGGTATCCTTGCCGCTTTAAATCTTGCCGGAAGGTCTTCAAGCTTGCTCCTCCCACCCACCCGGGTGGTATAACTCTCGGCTCCGCCCCATGACCCCAGATCTTCCTTACCGCTTGGAAGCTCAGGTTCCCTCCTTAACGCTCTGCGTTTGAGACTGGTTCCTATTTTCTCGGTTTGCGGATTTTAAAATAAATTTTGCGAATAAGACTTCTGTCTTCGATCCCTCGCGGCTGCGATGGACAAATCGACTCCCGGATTTCGGAGATGCCCATGCGGGCAGATGATGTCTCGGACGGATCCACACTCCACGTGTGTCTACTGCTTAGGCCTTGAGCACGACCCGCAGGCTTGCGACCTGTGCTCATCTTTCTCGGCCTACGTCCTCGAAGACCGTGCTGCCCGATTGCAACTGGGCCGTCCCGAGAGCGTTTCTCCGGTGAAGTCCAAGGAGGCCCGGTTGGCGGTGTCATGGCAAGCGGTTTCAAGGGATCAGCTCGAGCGGATGTCCGCCTCAAGAGGAGGCGGCGCTGGCGTATCTTCCTCGGCGCGGCATTTATCCCGCTCTCTGGGTTCTTCCTACACGGCTTCTTTTAAGGAGCTTTGTCTGTCCCTCTCCACTAAGGGAGAAGGGCCTACGTCTGCTGGACCTTATTCTCGGTCCAAAAAGAAGGACAAGGGTAAGTCCCTCCGTCGACGCTCTTGGGAGCGGGAAAGGTCCCTCTCCCCGAGTCGTCGACCGCTCGGCTTCGGCCACTGGCCTCACGGTGTCCCCGTCAGGTCAGTTGACCGAGACTCCCACCGACGAAGTCGAGATTTTTCTCGACCCGTTGGATGGGCTGTCGCCTTTAGCAGCCGAGATTCCCCTCTCCCCGGTTCCCCCGGGAGGAGTTGAGGATCCTGCGGGCTCGCCGTGCCTCCAGTTCGGCCTCGGATGAACCATCCGAGGCGGAAGAGTGCCGGTTCCGCGACCTCCCACCGACCTGGAAATTCCGGGACTCTCGGTCTCGGACCTCTTCTGTCCAGCCGATCCCACCTCAGGCGGTCTCGGTCTCGCACGCAGGCGGCGCCGCCGTCATCCTCAGACGAGGGAGGCCGCGTAAATTACGCCGACGGCACGAGGACCTTATGTTGCAACAGCTCCTCCTGGCGGGAGTAAGCCGACCCGTCGCCTCCGGCCATTAAGTGGCTGTCACCGGAGCGGCCGACACAACGCCTCGACTTATCCGAGGAGCCTATACCCAGGCCGGTTGTTCGGTCAAAACCAGCTGCTCCACCGATTCCGGTGGAACCTCCGCCTCCACAGCCACCAATTGGGGCTCCGACCAAGGATTCTCGGTCGGCTAAGGGTCTACCCTATCGGCTGTCAGTTACCCTCACTCCCGACCGACCTCGGCAGGTGAAGGGTGGCTCAGGCCAGAGGCAGCTCTTCGAGGACTCTTCAGAGTCCGAAGATGATTCCTCCTTTTTCTCCAAGCGACTGGACTTGGAGTCTTCAGGAGGTCAGTCAATGGACGATAGCCTGTCGTCCTTCCTAGGACTGCTTCGGCTCATCTCGGAGTCCACCGGGATGGAGCTCGAACCCGTTTCCAAACGGGCCAGGTATCCTCTCACGGAGATTCTGGACCGAGAGGATTCTCCGACGGAGGCCTTTCCGGTGGCCGAGGCCATAGTGGATCCGGCACTGGAGCTTTGGCAGCGCCCTGCTACCTGCCCTGCGCCTTCGGCCAGGATGGCCAGGAAGTATGCGGTCCCTACCGGTTCCTTGTCCGGTTTTTCGGAACACCCCTCTGCTGAGGGGTTGGTTACCGACAGCGTTTTCCGGCGCGCCGGCAATGCCAGGGATGTGGACAAACCTCCTGGAAAGGAGTCCAAGAAATTGACTATGTCCGGAAAAGTCTACGCTTGCCCCTCTCGGCCTTCAGCCAGGCGTTGGCCGTCCTCATGGCACATTTTCTCATGCCCTGTTGGGCTCCCTGGATGAGGTCATCCTCATCTTCCCGCCCGATCTGCAGACTACGGTTAAGCAGGTGCGGACCAGGGCGGGCAGTGGCCAAACAGCAGCTCCAGACTGCTTTGGATATAGGGGACTCATGCCAGATCAGTGGCGGCCGCAGTGGCTATCGTCGTCAGCGGGCTTGGCTGAGGATATCCACCTTTACTGGATACCCAGCACAAGTTGGCGGATGTTCCTTTTTGGGGACTGACCTCTTGACCCTGGGGTGGAAGGTCACCTGCAGAGGATCGAGAAGTCCAATGCTACCTTGGACTCTGTCTCTTCCACTCAGAAGGACAAAGGCGCAAACCACAGCCTAAGCCCTTTCGTCCTTCTGTACTTTGGCGCCCATGTATAGCGTCAGGGCCCAGCAGGCTCGACCTTGGCATCCCAAACCAAGCCGCCGCTTCCTCTAACAGGAGGCAGGGAGGAAAAGGCCCAGGAGGTCCCTCGGCCAGTCCCTCCTCCAAGCCTGCCCAGTGGACGGACTGAGGGTGTCGCCCCCATTCCGTCCTCCCCTGGGTCCCCTTGGAGGCGGCTCCGCACTTCCGTTCCGCCTGGTCCGCTGTTTCCACGGACAGGTGGGTCTGGAGGTGGTGGGAAGAGGCCTGCCTCTGGAAATTGAGCAGGCACCACCCTTCACAGCCGTCGCCCCTCGGGGCCGGATCCCCAGCCTCACTGGCGGCTCGTCGAGCCGACATCGCCTCCTCCAGAAGGAGGTGATAAGAGGTGGTGGACCCTCCTTCAGACCCAGGGTTTGTGTCCAGGTACTTCCTGGTTCCGAAGCGACGAGGGGCTGGCGCCCATTCACACTACACGACCTAAACAAGTTCCTAAGGTCTCGAACCTTCAGGATGGTCACTCTGGCTCAGATAATACCATCCTTGGAGCAGCAGGTGTGGTTCTGCTCTCTGGACTTGCAGGACAGCGTTTTTCACGTCCCTATCCGTCCGTCTCACCAGAGATTCCCTCGCTTCAGCGGAAGGATCCCTCTTCGAGTTCAGGCCATGCCCTCGGCTTGTCTCCAGCTCCCAGGGTCTTCACCAAATGCATGGCAGTGGTGACAGCATTCTCTTGAGCGCCGAGGTCCGGGTCTACCCTCACCTGGACGACTGGCTGATAGCAGCTCCCTCCCAGGAAGGGGCGGAGTGGTCCAGGATCTGGCCCTCCAGGTCTCTGCTCTCAACTGGGCCTCCTTATCAAGAGGCCAGAGTCGGAACTCGAGCAAGCAGGTGATTCTATTCATCGGGCGCAGCTCGACTCTCTTGAGCCAGGCGCGGCTCCCGCCGGACAGGGCGAGGTTCTTTCCTCCTTTGCCCAATCATTTCTGGTTGGGCAATTGTGCCTCTGCCGGGACTTCCTGCGCCTCCTGGGTCTCATGGCGCCTGCACCAGCGTGGTCCGTTGGGCCGCTGGAACATCGTCCCCTTCAGTGGGGACTGCCAGCCAGTGGTCCTAGCGCTGCGATCCTTTGGACCAGCTTGTGCGGTGACACAGGGGATGTGGGCACGCTCTCCAGTGGTGGACCGTTCCAGATCATTTGCAGGAGGGCATCCCGTTCGTCCGCCCGAGCCGCGGCTCTCTATCGACCGATGCCTCTCTGATGGGTTGGGGTGCCCATCTGGGGAACACCGGGCTCATGGCCTCTGGTCCCGCGGAGTCCGATGCCACATCAACCTGCTGGAGCTCCGGCGTCCGCCTAGCTCTCACCGCCTTTGCTCCGTTCCTCCGGGTCAAGTGGTCCGAGTCAGGCGGACAATACCCACGACCATGTACTATCTAAACCGCCAGGGCGGGACGCGCTCCATGCTTCTATGCAAGGAAGCTCTCCGCATTTGGTCACTCGTGCGCAGCCTGGAGGCGGATCTCCTAGCCATTCACGTGGCAGGAGCCTCCCAACACCCTGGCCGATGCCCTGAGCCGGATAGGGGCTGCATCCCACGAGTGGTCTCTCCTGCCGGAGGTAGTACAGCATCTGTTCTCCCATTGGGGCACACCTCAGGTGGACCTGTTTGCCTCCAGGAGAGCAGGCTGAGTCTGTTCCATGCCCGCCCCCTCAGCAGGGCTCGCTGCAGGGGATGCCTTCTCGAGGCAGTGGACCCCGGGCCTCTTCTACGCCTTTCCCCCATTTCCCTTGATCCACAAGGTGCTTCTCAAGGCGAGGAGGGACAAGGCGCAGGTGATTCTGATAGCCCCAGACTGGCCTCGCCAGTTCTGGTACCAGATCTCCTCAGTCTCAGCTCCAGGACTCGCGGCAGCTTCCAGCTCGCCCGGACCTGCTCTCAGTCAATCAGGGAAGGTGTTCCATCCGGACCTTCAATCCCTGCACCTGGCCCTGGTTCCTGAGGCTAGAGTTCCAGGCCTTGGTCTTTCCAACGAGGTCCTCAATGTAGTTGAGGCGTCCCGTAAGTCGACCAGAAAATGCTATGCCTTCAAATGGAAAAGGTTTTCCATTTGGTGTCAGAACAAGGGCTTGGACCCTTCCTCCTGTTCCTTGGCAAGCATCTTGGTCTATTATAGGTCCTTTCTAGTCAAGGGCTTAGGTCGGCGACCCTAAGGGTGCACCTGGCAGCCATCTCTGCTTACCGGGCGCGGGCCGGGAAGCAGTCGGTGGCGCAGGAGAGGGTGGTCTGGCGCTTTTTCAAAGGCCTTGATCACATTTCCCTCCAGTGCGGGAACCCCCACCTCCGTGGGATCTACTGCTGGTACTGGCAAAGCTCATGGGCAAGCCATTCTAACCTATGCACAGGTGTGCTCTCTCTCACACCTGTCGTGGAAGACCGCCTTCTTGGTGGCTATCACGTCAGCCAGAAGGATGGGAGAGCTCCAGGCGCTTTCCATCGAGTCTCCTTACCAGGTCTTCCACAGGGACAAGGTTGTCCTGCGCCCCCACCCGAAATTCCTTCCGAAGGTGGTGTCAGAGTTTCACCTTAACCAGGTGTTGACTCTGCCGGTGTTCTACCCCAATCACACCTCGGAGGCCGAATATAGGCTCCATACTCTGGACCCTAGAAGAGGGCTCGCTTATTATAAGGCTACGGCTGAAGTCGGGGAAGGTTAGCCAGCTGTTTGTCACCTACGCTGAAGCCGCATCTGGCAGACCTGCAGCCAAGCAGGCGATAAGCAGGTGGGTAACCTCCTCGTAGATCTCTGCTATAAGTTAGCGGGCATGGAGCCTCCAGAGGATAAGAGCTCATTCTACCGCCATGCTGCTGCAGCGGTGGCTGCTTCCAGGGACGTCCCTATCCAGGAAATCTGCAGGGCTGCCACCTGGAAGTCAGCAAACACCTTCATTACCCATTACCACATCGACCTTGAGTCACGCCAGGATGCTGGTTTTGGGGCCTCAGTTCTCAGTCTCTCTTTCCCAAGTAAGTATTGGGGTGTCGTCTTGCCTCCCTCCTCCCGGAGAACTGCTGGGAGTCTGCCAATGAGTGTGGATGAACAACATATCCATGTCCCTAGAAATACAGGTTACTCACCTGTAACAGGAGTTCTAGGAATGGTATATGTTGTTCATCTACACCCTCGACCTCCCGGCTTGACGCACAACCTGAGCTTCCAGCGGGCCAGATCTGGCGTCATGGGGCGGAGCCGAGAGTTATACCACCCGGGTGGGTGGGAGGAGCAAGCTTGAAGACCTTCCGGCAAGATTTAAAGCGGCAAGGATACCTGCCAATGAGTGTGGATGAACAACATATACCATTCCTAGAACTCCTGTTACAGGTGAGTAACCTGTATTTCTGTTCCTCCTGTAGATAAGAAAATGGACAGAAGGTATACTTTATCAGGCCCTGATACAGACTTCCTCTCCGAGCAGTATAGTCATGTAGGTGTTCAAGCTGCAGCCTGTGACAAGGCTAATATTCCCCTGGCATCACATCCTCCTGATAAGGATTCCAGGAAGATTGATGCCATAGCGAAAAAGCAATATATGGCAGCTTCATTGGGACTCAGGCAGGCTAATTATATGGCTTATGTGGCTAGATATCAGAAATCTAGATGGGACACTATATTGCAGTTAGCCAAGCAGGCCCAGGGCCAGCTGGCTAGTGAGTTGGAACAAGTGGCTGCTGATGGCATTGAAGCCTCTAAGTTCAATTTCATACTGCGTTGATGTTAATGATGTTTCCTCTAGGGTCATGGCCACTTCTGTAGCTCTCCGTGAGGTTGGCATGGCTTAGATGCACTAATCTGTCCCAAGATACTCAGGCAAAGGCTATAGATTTTCCTGTAGTAGGAAACTCTCTGTTTGGGAATCAAACAGAAAATTACATGAAGAAAATGGATGAATACAGAACTACCTACAAAAGTGCCCAAGCTAAGGAGAGGCATGCCACTCCACAAAGGCATGCCCCCAGGGGTAGGGGCAGGTCTTACCACAGGCCCTTTTATCAAGTTCAGGCCTCTTCAGCCTTTGCACAGAGGGTTTTTTTCAGAGGCAGGGGTAGATGGGGCACAGGCAGACCATCTCCCTCTCCTCAGAATAAAGCTGCTGCCAAGCAGGCACCCTGATGAGGTGCCATGGGCCGATTCTCCTGTACCGGTGGGGGGCAGGTTGGCTTATTTCAGCCAGAACTGGTTGTCCCTAACTCCGGACAAATGGGTTCTGGAGGTGGTAAGCAAGGTCTGTTCTCAGTTTCAAACAGTTCCCAAAGATGAGAGCCAGACATTTTCCACCTGCAAATCCTAGAAGCCCTTGCTTTGGAAGCAGAGGTTTCTTCCTGCTGGGCTGCAAAGCAGTGGAAGAGTTCCTCCTTGCCATCAGGGCAAGGGTCTGTACTGAGGTATTTCTTACCCCAAAAAGACAGGAGAGTGGCGGCCCATCTTAGATTTAAGGTTCCTGAACAAGCACCTTTGAAACCAAAGTTCAAAATGTTAACTCTGGCAATGATTCTGCCTTCCCTAAGGCCAGGGGACTGGCTAGCTTCCCTGGACCTCAAGGGGCCCTATTTTCATATTTTGATCAGGCCTTCTCACAGAAAGTACCTCAGGTTCGAACTACCCTCTGGCCACTACCAGTTCAGAGCAATGCCCTTTGGCCTTACCTCTGCTCCAAGGGTTTTCACAAAATGTTTAGCTGTAGTAGTGGCTCATTTAAGAAGGCAAGGGGTTGCTGTGTTTCCCTACCTGGACGACTGGCTCATAGTGGGTCAGTCTCCAGATCAGGTAAAATCCCACTTGCAAGTCTCCCAGCAACTTCTCACTTCTCTGGGATTCCTGTTGAATTTTGCAAAGTCAGTTCTGGAACCAGTTCAGGTACTAACTTTCATAGGTGCAGAATTGAACACAAAGTCAGCCAGAGGCATTCCTTCCCTCCGAAAGAGTGGACAGACTCATTGCCCTGGCATCCTCCTTTACCCTGCGGGTCTCTCGACCAGCAAGGCACTTTTTGCAGCTCCTAGGGCACATGGCTGCTTCCACAGCTGTCGTGCAGGGAGCAAGATTTCAGATGAGACATCCAGTTCCACTTGAGGTCCTACTGGTCTCAAAGGAAGGACCCCCTATCCAAGTTAATCCCAGTGACCAAAACCCTGATCCTAGCCCTTCAGTGGTGGCAGGATCGAAGCAGTTTAACTCAGGGGTCCTTACCCGTTCTTCATTCCCTCACCCTCACCACGGATGCCTCCCTGTTAGGGTGGGGGCACATTGGCGACCTTTCCACTCAGGAGTGTGGTCCCTCAGGAATCTCTGCTCCACATCAACCTTTTGGAACTCAGAGCTGTTCTCTTAGCTCTCCAGGTTTTTGACTACTGTCCAGAACAAGGTAGTCCAAGTCAGGACAGACAACACCACAACAATGTGGTACATCAACAAGCAAGGGCACTTCGGTCATCAGCCTTGTGCACGGAAGCAATGAAGTTGTGGTCCTGGCTTACTCCCTGAACACCTCTGATGGCAGTTCACCTTCCAGGGAAGGACAATGTCCTGGCGGATGCCCTCAGCAGGATTTCTCAGGGCCATCACGAATGGGCTCTGAATTCTCTGGTGCTGGGGTCAGTCTTTGCCAGATGGGGCACCCCTCAGATAGATCTTTTCGCAGCCCCAGACAACCACCAACTTCCCTGTTTTGTTGCAGGCCTCCAGTTCTGGGATCAGTCCCACTGGGCCGCTTTCAGTTGGATTGGAAAGGGAAGTTCTTGTATGCTTTTCCCCCCTTCCCTCTCCTCTTCAGGGTACTAGTAAAAATCAGAACTCAGCCCTGCAGAGTGATTCTGATTGCTCCAGACTGGGCCAGACAGCCCTGGTACCCTCTCCTCCTGTCCCTGACATTCCACCCTCCCCTCAGCTTGCCCAGGACCCACGACCTGTTGACCTGTGCACAGGGGAGAGTGTGGTATCCGAACCTCAATTCCCTCCACCTCAAGGCCTGGTTCTTGAGGAGCTAGAATTTGCTGATTTACACCTTTCTCAAGGTGTCCTGGATATTTTAAAGGCTTCTAGGAAACCTTCCACTAGAGCCACTTACAATTCTAAGTGGAAGAGGTTTTCCATTTGGTGTTCTGGTAAACAGATTATCCCAGAATCTGCTAATCTGCCCATTTTACTGGACTATTTGGTCCATTTAAATTCCTTAGGCTTTAGGCCAGCTACCTTAAAGGTTCATCTGGCAGCTGTCTCTGCTTTTGTGTCAGCAGGAAGCCTGCTTCCCTTTCTTCTCACCCTGTATTTTCCAAGTTTTTAAGGGGTTGCTTCACTAACTCCCCTTTGGGAACCAGCTCCTGCATGGGACCTGAATGTTTGCATTGCTCAGTTAATGCAACCCCTTGAGCCTCTGTCTCGGCAGACCTCAAGTTTTTGACTTGAAGACTGTTTTCTAGTGGCTATCACTTCTGCTAGGCGTATAAGTGAATTACAGGCCTTGTCAGTAGAAGAAGATTTTATTTCTTTTCACAGAGATAAGGTAGTCCTTAGGACTAACAGAAAGTTTTACCTAAAGTGGTTTCAGATTTTCATCTCAACCAATCCATCTCTCTCCCAGTATTTTCACTGAGCATTCCTCCTCAGGGAGAGGAGGTTGCACAGTTTGGGCGTCAAAGAGCCCTAAGCTACTATTTGGAAGCGCACCAAGGGTCACAGGTTCGAATCCCTCCAACTCTTCCTTACCTATGGAGAGGTTGGCAAAGGAGACCTGCCACTAAGAGGACAATTGCGAGGTGGATTGTCTCTTGTATCCAGTTCTGTTCCAAAAACTAGGTAGAGAACCTCCCTCAGGACTGAGGGCTCATTCCACCAGGGTACAGCTGCATCTCTAGCGGCTGCTGAGGATATTCCATTTGGAAATTTGCCAAGCTGCTACCTGGAAAACAGTCCACACCTTTGCCAAGCATTATTCCCTGGATGTCCAGTCTAGGAGAGATGCTGGTTTGGCACAGCTGTGCTTCAGAGCCTATTCCCCAAGTAGGTTCTGACCTCCTCCATGGAGGTACTGCTGTATAATCTGCATTAAGTCCTAATAGCAGCAAGACTTCATGGTGTTTGAAGAAAAAATTACTCACCTTAGTAATTGCTTTTCTTCTCATGGAGTCTTGCTGTATTAGGACAACCCTCCCTCCTACCCCGCTCAGAACTCCTACTTGAGTATGGGGTTGTCAGATTGGTGCAAGCACTGTCATGCCATTCAATTTCTCTCTAGCTCCCCCCCTCCTTTTGTTCATTTGGGTTAGGAACTAGGTGATTCTGTTTTTTGTTAAGTGATAGGTGGCTCCCTCTCTGGACTTGAGTCTTTGGGGAGAGGGGGCCTATTAGTGCTTGTCATGGGTGATTCTAACAATAACAGGTTATTTTGTTATTATTCTATGATTGTTGTGTTTTTGTTCTACTACTGGTAGGTAGCCAATGGCTAGTGTAGAGCTTTTCCACACAGACTTGCTTATTAGTTTAGCTTCGTAAAGAACCTGGCAGTTTCATTTGAAACTTGCCAGATAGAGCTTTGAACAGCGCCCTCGCGCTGTGGAACTCCAGACTGCTCTGGAGTTAACCCTATCCTCTCCGGGGCAGTTCAGAGGCTGAGGCTGACTGCATTAAGTCCTAATACAGCAAGACTCCATGAGAAGAAAAGCAATTACTAAGGTGAGTAATTTTTTCTTACATTTCATTTGCTGCTTTCTTACTTTTTATCGTTTTAAGTAAACCCGTAGTTTTAGTGTTTAAATTGTAAGTTTATCGGTTTCTTCCGGTTCGGTATAACTGGGGAGAACCGAAGTGTATTTTACATTTATCTGAGTTTTCTGACTAAAAAAACTCCGTTAGTTATGTTTAATTTTATTTAATTTAGCTTGTTTTAAGAACCGCTAATACTGGGTTTTGAACCAATAGCCTCGGTTCCTTTTACTTGGGTTTCTGGTCCCGATCGGTTCCTCATTGGTCGGGAACCGACCGTGAATGTTTAATAAAGTTTAAATAAATACATTTCTTTTAGCGGTTACAACTTTTATCGGTTTTATTGGAAAATGTCAGGAAAAACAGAGAACTGGTGATCCCGGTTTTGAATCATGTGTTGAGAGTGGTGATAATTTGTTAAGGCAAACAGTCTTGGTTTGCTCTCTGGGCATGTTCATTTCCAAGCAGAATGAAATCTGCATTACGTGTCCTCAGAAAACTAAACATGCCTGGATAAGGCTAACAAAAAAAAGAAGTTACCACCACCTAAGGGTCCCTCTAGCTCTGACCAGCAGACACCCTAAATTTCTGTGGCTGAAACCACAACAATTATTGTAACTGCTACCCCTGAGACGGGTATACAAGCAGTTCTTGAGAGGCTTGCTGAACTGGCTGACTACCTGGTTCCCTCTAAGAAATAAAATAAAACTAAGCACACTGAACCCCCTGCTAGACAGCATACGGGGACTTCTGTGCCTGCTAAACTAATTGAACTGGCTGAACTGTCTGCTATAAAGCCTAACAACTCCTGCAGAAATTGTAAAGCTTTCTAGGAGAAAGTGTGGAAAAATGCCTTAAATGGTTTTAAAAAAAACAAAAAACTTTTAGGCTTGCAAGGACCGTCTTCTCAACAGCAGACTACTGCAAAGCAGTCTTTCTCCTCTGATCAGTCTTGCAATTTTTAAGAGGAAGAATATATGTTTATGATTAAATAGAAGAAAGGAGAACCTATTAAACTAAGGTTTTCCCTGAACAGGAGTTGGGCTATTCCCACAGAGCATTTGAGGATTATTCCTCACTTTTCATATATTGTGAGAAATGATTGAGCTAACCACCCACTAAAAGCTTTTCCTTCCTGTGAATACATTCTTCAGGAAAGATACTTTAAGGATTTCTACAAATTCAAAGCTCGGTCTTCCCTTCTTGAAAAGAGGCTGGATAAGAAATATCAGCTGGACAGGGAGGGAGCTGAATTTCAAACGTGAAGTGTTGCTGTAGTCTGACTAATGCAGTTAGCCCCAGCCTTTAAACTGCCCCGGAGAATAAAGGGTTAACTTTCTATGCAGAGTATAGAATGCTGAGCTCGGTTGGTGTCTCTGTCTGTTTCCCTTTGAAATCTAACCGTCAGATTCTTTACTCCGCCTCACTGAACAGTCGCTCTGGAAATTTCTCCTGCAGCTCGGTTCAAAAGTTAGTTGAAGTGTCTGTTTACCGTCGGTTTTTAACTAAAATTTATTTCCTCATAGTCAATTCAGTCTCTATTTTTGGTACCGTGAGTACTAGATAGGTTTTGTATTGTTTTTCTGTGTGGAACTTGTAAAAGTGCGGATCGGTTCTAAAAAAAAACACGTGTTTGGCACGTTTTTTCCCAAGACTCGTGACACGGTAAGGAACCGATAAGGTAGTCTTGCCTGGCGGTTGCCATAAAAAGGGTAAGTTGGTTAGGTTGGCCATGTCTGAGAAACCCAAGAAAAAAACGGGTCCACTGGGTTTCAACACTGCAGTGAGTGTGGGGAGGTCTTTGCTAAGGCCGATCCCCACACCACCTGTGTTTATTGCTTGAGGTTTGACCACCTCGATTCAGACTGCCAAATTTGTAAAAACTTTCCAAAATCTACCTGTGAAAAGAGATAAGGTAGACTGAGGGAAAAGGAGGCCGAGAAATCTGCTGACCCGGATGGCCAGTCCGGTTCGGTTCTGACTAAACCAGAAGGAGTGCCCTCTAACCAGGGCGATACTACTTCGGGCAAAAGGAGAGCCGATCCAGAGGGTTCAGTTCCGACAAAAAGAAAACGCAAAGAGAAATCGTCTGGTTCGGATCCTGAAGCCCATGTTCCATGCACCACTGAGGAAACAGCCAAAGCAATTCGGATTGTGGAATCACTTCGCCCGGTTCCGACCAATCCGGCACCTTTTGGCAGGGGCTCTGTTTGGTCGGTTATCCCGGTTCACGATTATACCCCTGAAGAATTTTATGAACCGGAGTTTGAGGAGGAGGGGGAGTTCGAAGATGGTGATGGTGAAAGTCTGGATGTGCCTGTTGAACCGGACATCTCCCCAGACAGACCTTCAGGTGTTTCTCCTCCTAGGCTTTCGGTCCCCTTCCCACTTTATGTTCCACGGAAAGGTGGCTGAGACCCTCCAGCTTCCTATGGAGGATCAAGAGGAAACTGATTTTGTGGAAATGGGCATCCTAGAGTCCGGGAGACTGTCTATTCCCCTTCCCAAATCTTTTGGGAAGCAGACACAAAAAATCCTGAAGTCTCCCATTTCTATGCCTCCTGTTGATAGAAGAATGGACAAGAGGTATACACTTTCGGGCTCAGATACAGAGTTCTTACATCAGCAGTGCAGCCATGTTGGGGTTGTGCAGGCTGTTGCCTGTGATAAGGCAAACATTCCCTTGGCTTCACACCCCCCAGACAGACTCCAGGAAGATTGATGCCATGGCAAAAAAACAGTATATGGCATCTTCCTTGGGACTCAGGCAGGCGAATTATATGGCCTATACAGCCAGGTACCAGAAATCAAGGTGGGACACTGTACTGGCACTGGCTAATGAGGCCTCCCCCCAGCTAGCCAAGGAGCTGGAGGATGGGGTTGCAGATGGGATCGAGGCATTAAAAGTTCAGTTTCATGCAGCTGTGGACTCCAATGATGTCATCAAGAGTCATGACTACATCTTTGGCTCTTTGGAGAATGGCTTGGCTCAGATGTACTGGCCTCTCGTAGGATACCCAGGCTAAGGACATGGATTTTCCTGTAGTGGGTAATTCTCTGTTTGGGGAGCAGACAGAGAATTACATGAAGAAAATGGATGAGTACAGGACCACTTACAGGAGTGCTCAGGCCAAAGAGAGGCAGGCAGCTCCTCAAAGGCAGCAGTCTAGGGGCAGGGGCAGGCCTTTTCATAGGCCTTCTTACCAAGCACAGGCCTCTTCTCCCTTTTCACAGAGGGGGTTCTTCAGAGGGAGAGGCAGAAGGGGGATGAGCAGGGCTGCATCCACTCCTCAGCCTAAGGCCCCTGCCAAGCAGACACCCTGATGGGCCTGCCCGGGTCGACTGTCCTATACCAGTAGGGGGCAGACTGACTGACTTTGTCCAGGACTGGAAGTCTCTGACATCAGACAAGTGGGTCCTGGAAGTAGTAAGCTAGGGACTGGTTCTCAGCTTCAAAAAATTTCCCAAGATGAGAACCGGATCCTTTCCACCTACAAATCCATCAGAGACCCTTGCCTTAGAGGCAGAGGTTTCTTCCCTCCTAGCTCTCAGAGCCATAGAGAGGGTTCCCACCCTACACAAGGGCAAAGGATTGTACTCCAGGTACTTCCTACCCCCCAAAAAGACAGGAGAATGGCGGCCCATCCTGGACATAAGATATCTGAACAAACACCTTTTAAAACCAAAGTTCAAAAATGGTGACTCTGGGAATAATCCTTCCCTCTCTAAGGCCAGGGGACTAGCTAGCCTCCCTGGACCTCAAAGATGCCTATTGTCACATTCCCATCAGGTGCTCCCACAGAAAGTACCTCAGGTTCAGGTTGCCCTCAGGCCACTATCAGTTCAGATCAATGCCCTTTGGACTAACATCAGCCCCAAGGGTTTTCACAGAGTGCCTGGCAGTAGTGGTTGCTTTCCTAAGGAGAAAAAAGATCTCCATCTTCCCATACTTGGACGACTGGCTCATAGTGGGTCAGTCTCCGGACCAAGTCAAGTCACATTTGCAAATAACTCAGCAAGTGCTCAGTTCCTTAGGATTCCTCCTCAACCTTCCAAAGTCAGTTCTCGAGCCAGTACAGCTCCTCACCTTCATAGGGGTGGAGCTGGATACAGTAAGGGCCAGAGCCTTCCTTCCCCTGGACAGGGCAAGGACCCTTATGGAACTGGCCTCTTCATTCACGCTACAGGTGTCTCGACCAGCAAGGCATTTCCTTCAGCTTCTGGGCCACATGGCAGCTCCCGCAGCAGTGGTCCAGGGAGCAAGATTCCAGATGAGGAACATTCAGTTCCACTTAAAAGCCTTCTGGTCCCAAAGAAAGGATTGCCTTACCAAACTAGTCCCAGTGACTCAAACCCTGATCCAGGCTTTGCAATGGTGGCAGGATCAGGACAATTTGAGACAAGGAGTTCCTTTTGTCACTCAGTCTCATTCAGTGATACTCACCACAGATGCTTCCCTACTGGGCTGGGGAGCCCACCTCAGAGATCTTACCACCCAAGGGCTGTGGTCACCTCAGGAATCTATGCTTCACATCAATCTCTTGGAACTCAGAGCAGTGTTTCTGGCACTGCAAGCCTTTTCCAAATCTGTACAGAACAAGTGGTCCAGATCAGAACAGACACCACCACCACCATGTGGTACATCAACAAGCAAGGAGGCACTCTGTCTACGGCCTTGTGCACAGAAGCAATGAAATTGTGGTCCCTGGCCTATTCCCTGCAAACCTCTCTGATAGCAGCTCACCTCCCAGGGAAGGACAATGTCCTAGCAGATACACTCCGCAGGATATCCCAGGGCCATCACGAATGGACCCTAGATCCCCTAGTTTTGAAAGTGATTTTCTCGAGATGGGGCACTCCACAGGTAGATCTTTTTGCAGCCCCAGACAATCACCAACTTCCTCTATTTTGTTGCAGACCCCCCAGTCTTGGGCTCAGTCCCCCTGGATGCTCTGATCCTGAATCGGGAAGGGAAATTTCTGTGTGCTTTTCCCCCTTCCCTCTCCTGTTCAAGGTGTTAGTCAAGATAAGGTCACAACCATGCAAAGTGATTTCTGATTGCTCCAGACTGGGCCAGACAGCCCTGGTACCCCCTGTTGCTGTCCTTAGCAGTCCATCTTCCCCTGTTTCTTCCCAGGAATTGCAATCTATTGACATCCTCTCAGGGGAGGATTTGGTACCTGAACTTCAGGTCTCTCAATCTCAAGGCATGGCTCTTGAAGAGTTAGTTTGCTGATCTGCATCTTTCCCAAGGGGTTCTGGATATCCTTAAGGCTTCTCGAAAGCCTTCCACCGGAAAGACTTACAATTCCAAATGGAAAAGTTCACTGTTTGGTGTTCTAATAAGAATATTTCTCCAGAATCTGCTGGGTTGCCTACGGTTCTGGACTATATGGTCCATCTCAATGGTCTAGGCCTTAGGCCAGCTACACTTAAAGTGCATTTGGCAGCTGTTTCTGCCTTCCTGTCAACCCGCAAGCCCTCTCCTCTGTCAGCCCATCCTGTAAGTTCTTCAAGGGATTGCTGCACACAATTCCCTTAGGGACCCCTGCTCCTGCTTGGGACCTTAATGTTGCATTGCTCAGCTTATGCAACCACCCTTTGAGCCTTTGTCCTCTACAGAGCTTAAGTACTTGACTTGGAAAACTGTGTTTTTGGTAGCCATTACCTCTGCCAGGCGTATCGGTGAATTGCAAGCCCTGTCAGTGGAGCCTGATTTCATCTCTTTCCATAGAGATAAAGTGGTCCTAAGAACTAGCAGGAAGTTATCTAAGGTGGTTTCAGATTTCCACCTTAACCAGTCTGTATGTCTCCCTGTTTTCTTCACTGACCATTCCTCCTCTGGAGAGAGGAGGCTGCACAGCTTGGATGTTAAAGGGGCCCTCAGCTACTACATAGAGCGCACCAAGGGTCACAGGTTTGAGTCCCTCCAATTGTTCCTCACATATGGAGAGGCTGGTAAGGGCAAACCTGCCACTAAGAGATCTATTGCCAGGTGGATTGAGTCTTGTACAGTATACAATTCTGCTATGAAAAACTGGGTAGAACTCCACCCTCAGGCCCGAGGGCTCACTCTACTAGAGGTACAGCTGCTGCCAGGGATATTCTTATCTTAGAAATTTGTCAAGCAGCCGCCTGGAAAACAGTCCATACGTTCACCAAGGATTACTCTCTGGATATCCAGGCTAGGAGTGATGCTCGGTTTGGCACAGCAGTACTTCAGAGCCTGTTTCCAAAGTAGGTTCTGTCCCTCCTCCATGGAGGTACTGCTTAGTAGTCTGCATATGTCAGAATACAGCAAGACTTCATGTTTGAAGAAAAAATTACTTACCTTAGTAATGTTGTTTCTTCTAATGGAGTCTTGCTGTATTCTGACCATCCCCTCTCAGAACCTGGTTTTTGGGATGTGGGTAGGCAGGAGCAGTGTTGGCACCCTAGGGGTGCTCCTTTTTCACCTTCCTTTATCTTGGGTGAGTGTTTTGTTTTTTGGGTTTCCTGACTTGAGCCTTTGCTTTGAAACCAAAAAAACTCTTTTATATAAATTTAGTTGCCATTTGGCTAGTGTGAGTTTACAGTTTCCACACAGAACTTCTAGTGAGTATTGCTCGTAAAGATCTGACGGTTGGAGTTTAAACAGCAGCAGACAGGCGCTTCAACCGAGCTCGCGGTGAACATTCCATGCTGGCCATGGAAAGTGTAACTCTTTGTTCTCCAGGGCAGTTGAAAGGCAGGACCTAACCGCATATGTCTGAATACAGCAAGACTCCATTAGAAGAAACAACATTACTAAGGTGAGTAATTTTTTCTTCTATACCTGCTGAGGACAGAAGAATGGACAAGAGGTATACTCTTTCAGGCTCAGATACGGAGTTCCTTTTTCAGCAGTGCAGCCATGTTGGGGTTGTACAGGCTGCTGCCTGTGATAAGGCAAACATTCCCTTGACATCACACCCCCCAGACAAGGACTCCAGGAAGATTGATGCCATGGCAAAGAAGCAGTACATGGCAGCATCTTTTGGACTCAGGCAGGCTAATTTTATGGCCTATGCAGCCAGGTACCAGAAGTCCAGATGGGACACTGTACTGGCACTGGCTAAACAGGCTCCTACCCAGCTTGTCAAGGTGCTGGAGCAGGTGGCTGCAGATGGGATTGAGGCATCGAAAGTTCAGTTTCATGCTGCTGTAGACTCCAGTAATGTATCATCGAGAGTCATGGCTACATCTGTGGTTCTTCGGAGAATGGCTTGGCTCAGATGTACTAGCCTCTCACAGGATACCCAGGCTAAGGCCATGGATTTTCCTGTAGTGGGTAATTCTCTGTTTGGGGAACAGACAGAGAATTACATGAAGAAAATGGATGAATATAGGACCACTTACTGGAGTGCTCAGGCCAAAGAAAGGCAAGCAACTCCTCAAAGGCAGCAGTCCATGGGTAGGGGCAGGCCTTTCCAAATGCCTTTTTACCAAGCACAGGCCTCTTCTTCTTTTTCGCAGAGGGGGGTCTTTAGAGGGAGAGGCAGAAGGGGGATGAGCAGGCCTGCATCCATCCCTCAGCCTAAAGCCCCTGCCAAGCAGACACCATGATGGGTCTGCCCGAGTCGATTCTCCTATACCAGTAGGGGGCAGGCTGGCTTACTTTGTCCAGGACTGGATGTCTCTGACATCAGACAAGTGGATCCTGGGAGTAGTAAGCCAGGGACTGGTTCTCAGCTTCAAAATATTTCCCAAGATGAGAGCCAGATCTTTTCCACCTGCAAATCTCTCAGAGACCCTTGCTCTGGAGGCAGAGGTTTCTGATCTCCTAGCTCTCAGAGCTATAGAGAGAGTTCGTACCCTACACTGGGGCAAAGGATTGTACTCCAGGTACTTCCTAACCCCCAAAAAGACAGGTGAGTGGCGACCCATCCTGGACCTAAGATATCTGAACAAATACCTTTTTTTTTTTTTTTGCATAATGTGTTTATTGAGTTTTTCCAACAATAAACAAAGGTAAAATCACACATATACAATAAAAAACAGTAACAGCGTTGATTCAACCTATACCTATGTCCCTCCAGTGTCTCCCTCATATCAATTTATTAGATTATCTTCTCTCCCACCCCCCAATTTCTAACAAAAAAAAAAACAAAAACATATTGATAAAAACACATACCGATTGACTATACAGACTGTTAATAAATTGAAGACAGATTGTCTCTCACTTAATTATCCTCTTCCTTGTCCGTCCCAGAGTTACTGCTCCCCTTTCCGGCTCTCTATTTACATCAGTTCCCTCTTCCCTCACAATCATTTGGCCATTACCTTTTATCCTTGCAGCCCTTTCCCCAGCATGTCTATCTCTCCCGGGGGTAACGAGGACATAAACGTTCCCCATACTCTCCAGGACTGGTCTTCCTGGTTTTTAGTTACATAGTGTAACTTTTCCAGACCGAGAGCCTGCAGACACAGGTTTTTCCATTGCTGCATAGTGGGAATCTCACTTGAAACCCATGTATTTAGTATGCAGTGCCTGACCAAGATAACCAGGATCCCTACCCATCTAGGGAGAGGTCTCCAGTCCTCCTCTTCTGAGTCATCCACCCCAAACAGCATGACCACTGGATTTCTCTCCACCTGCCTTCCCCACATCCTGCCTACCTCTCCGGCCACCCCATCCATCCCAGAACTGTTTTAGGGACAGACACGCCCAAAAACAGTGTATGTACCCTCCTCTTTCTTACATATTCCACAAAGGGGGGGGATATCTCAGGGCGGAATCTATGAACTATGCTTGGGGGGCAATAAAGCCTGTGTAGAAACTTATAAGATTCCTGATATTTATTACAAACCAGTAACCCCTTATGCATTTGTAACAGTAGTTCGAGGGACATGGATATGTTGTTCATCCACACTGTCTGGCAGGTTCCTTGCCGCTTTAAATCTTGCCGGAAGGTCTTCAAGCTGGCTCCTCCCACACACCCGGGTGGTAAAACTCTCGGCTCCGCCCCATGACACCCGATCTTCCTTATCGCTTGGAAGCTTAGGTTCCCTCCTTAACGCTCTGCATGTAGACTGGATCCTAACTCTTCGGTTCACCCGAAATTTATTTTAAAATTTTCTAGTCTTCGGTCAAGTTTCTCCCCCACGGCTGCGATGGACAAATCGACTCCTGGATTGCGGCGGTGCCCTTGTGGGCAGAAAATGTCCAGAACAGACCCGCACTCCACATGCGTCTACTGCCTCTGCCTAGACCATGACCCACAGGCCTGCGAGTTATGCCGTTCATTTTTGGCTAACGTCCTGGAAGACCACGCTGCCCGGTTACAGCTTGGGTGCCCCGAGAAGCGCTACCCGCCGGTGAAGTCGAAGGAGGCCCGTTGGGCGGTTTCCGCGGTGGCTGGCTCAGCTGAGCAACTCGAGCAGATGATCGCCCTCGAGGAGGCGGCACAGGCCGCATCATCCTCTTCCTTGGTCGTGGCATTTATCCCGCTCTCTCTGGGTACCTCATATTCAGCTTCTTTTAAGGAGCTTTGCCAATCCCTTTCCACAAAGGGAGAGGGGCCATCGGGACATTCCTTTCCTTTCAGTCCAAAAAGGACTCAAAAGGCAAGTCCCATTGTCTGCATTCGTGGGAGCAGGAGAGGTCCCCTTCCCCGGACAGTCAACACTCAACTTCGGTCGAGGTTGCGGCTAAGGCTGCTGGCTTCACGGTGTCCCCGTCAGGTCAGCCGGCCGAGACACCTGTCAACGCGGTCGAGATTTTTCTCGACCCGTCGGACGGGCTGTCGACTGGTCAAGCAGACAACCCTTCTTCACCAGTTCCCCCGGTGGAGACCGAGGACCTGCCTGCGCCTCCAGTGCCGCAGTCCCCGGTGAAGGCTTCCGAGCCGAGGGAAGAGTGGCTGTCCCCCACCCCTTCCCAGACCCGTCCTCGGAAACATCGAGGTTCTCGGTCTCTGACATCCTCTCGGTCCAGCCAATCCCGCAGACATCGGCGGTCTCGGCACCAGTAAGCGGCACCACCGCTACCGTCCTCAGAAGAGGAGGCTTGGCGCAAATTGCATTGGCCTTTCGAGGACCTGATGTGCTAGCGTTACTTCCGTCCGAGGAACAAGCCGTCGTGTTCCCCGGCCATCAAGTGGCTGTCACCCGAGCGGCCGAAACAACCCTCGCTGTAGCCGAGGTGCCCAAGCTTGGACCGGTTGTTCTGCCGAAACCAGCTGCCCCACCGATTGTGGTGGAACCTCCACCTCCCCAGCTGAAATCGGAGGCGCCGACCAAGGACTCTGTCGGGTCAGGGCCTGCCCCTCAGGTTGTCGGTCACCCTCACTCCTGACCGTCCTCGGCAGGTGGAGGGTAGCTCAAGCCCCAGGCAGCTCTTCGCAGACTCCTCGGAGTCCGACGTCTCCTCCCTGTTCTCCAGGCCCATTGACCTGGAGTCCTCCGGGGGCCAGTCGATGGACGAAAACCCATCGTCCTTCATGGGTCTGCTTCGGTTCATCTCGGAGTCCACCGGGATGCAGCTCGAGCCCGTATCCAAGCGGGCCAAGTATCCTCTCACGGAGATACTGGACCGAGGGGATTCACCCACGGAGGTCTGTCCAGTGGCTGAAGCCATTGTTGGCCCAGCCTTGGAGCTTTGGCAGCGGCCTGCTTCCTGTCCTGCGCCTTCGGCCAGGATGGCCAGGAAGTATGCGGTCCCTACCGGCTCTTTGCCTGGTTTTTCGGAACACCCCTCCACCGAGGGGTTGGTCACTGATAGCGTTTTCCGGCGTTTCGAGAACACTAGGGATGTGGACAAGCCCCTCGACAAAGAGCCCAAAAAGCTGGACTGTGCTGGGCGCAAGGTGTACACTGCGTCCTCCCTTGGCCTCCGCCAGGCCAGCTTAGCCATGCTGATGGCACACTTCTCCCACGCCCTCATGGGCTCCCTGGATGAGGTGATCCCTCCTCTCCCAGCCAACCTGCAGACCACAGTCCAGCAGGTATGGGACCAGGGTAGGGCGGTGGCTAAAGAGCAGCTCCAAACGGCTCTGGACATTGGAGACTCCTGTGCCAGATCGGTTGCGGCCGCGGTGGCCATGCGCCGCAGAGCATGGCTGAGGATATCCACCTTCACGGCGGATACCCAGCACAAACTGGCAGATGTCCCCTTCCTGGGGACCGACCTCTTAGGCCCTGGAGTGGAAGGTCACCTCCAGCGGATCGCAAAATCCAATGCCACTCTGGACTCGGTCACCTCCGCCCAAGAAGGACAAGGGCCACCAACAGCAGCAGCATAAGTCCTTTCGTCCTTCTGCACCTGCGGCACGTCCGGCCCAACAGCACCAGCAGCAGGGCCAGCAGGCTCGCACGTGGCATCCCAGACCCAAGCCCGCGGCTTCCTCCAAGAGGAAGCAGGGAGGTAAAGGCCCAGGAGGTCCCTCGGCTGGTCTCTTCTCTAAGCCTGCCCAGGGACGGGTTGAGGGGTGTCGCCCCCAGCCTCGTCACCCCCCCCCGGGTTCCCCCTGTGGGGGGACGGCTCCGCCACTTCCTTTCCGCCTGGTCCATTATCACCACGGACCGTTGGGTGTTGGAGGTGGTAGGAAAGGGCCTGCCCCTGGAGTTCGAGCAGGCCCCGCCCTTCCAAGCCGTTGCCCCTCTGGGGGGCTACGGGGTCCGAAGGCTTTGTCGGCTCACCGAGCTGATATCGCCCTGCTCCTCGAAAAAGAGGTGATCAGGAAGGTGGCGGATCCTCCTCCAGACCCGGGGTTTGTGTCCAGGTACTTCCTGGTCCCAAAATGGACGGAGGGAGGGGGGCTGGCACCCCATTCTCGACCTGAGCAGGTTCCTAAGGTCTCGGACCTTCAGGATGGTCAGTCTGGCTCAGATAGTCCCATCCTTGGAACGAGGCATGTGGTTCTGTTCTCTGGACCTTCAGGGCGCATTCTTTCACGTCCCAATCCGTCCATCCCACGAGAGATTCCTCCACTTCAGAGGCGGAGGGTCCCTCTCTGAGTTCGGGCCATGCCCTTGGCCTTCCCTAGCTCCCAGGGTCTTCACCAAATGCATGGCGTGGTGACAGCATTCCCTGCGGCGCCGGAAGGGTCGGGTGTACCCCTACCCGGACGACTGGCTGATTGCAGCCCCTCCAGAGCAGGAGGTAGGCGATCCAGAGATCTGGCCTCAGGTTTGCTCTCAGGTTGGCCTCCTCATCAACGAGACCAAGTCGGAACTCGTGCCAAAGCAGGTGATACTGTTCATCGGGGCAGAGCTCGACTCTCTGCGAGCCAGAGCACAGCTCCCAGCAGACAGGGCCGAGGTTCTTTCCTCCTTTGCCCAATCATTTCAGGTTGGGCAGTGCTCCTACCCGGGACTTCCTGGGCCTCATGGCAGCCTGCACCAGCGTGGTCCATTGGGCCCGCTGGTACATGCGTCCCCTTCAATGGGGGCTGGCCAGCCAATGGTCACAGCGCTTCGATCCTGTGGATCAGCTAGTGACAGTGACCCAGGGGATGTGGAATGCTCTCCAGTGGTGGACCTTTCCAGCACATCTGCAGGAGGGCATCCCATTTGTCTGCCCCAAGCCAACGGTCTCTCTATCGACCGATGCCTCTCTAATGGGTTGAGGAGCACAGAGCGCACTCCCTCTGGTCCCCTCGAGAGTCCCGATGCCACATCAACCTGCTGGAGCTTCGGGCGGTTTGTCTAGCCATCACCGCCTTCGCTCCGTTTCTACGGGGTCAAGTGGTTCAGGTCCAGATGGACAGTACCACAACCATGTACTACCTAAACCGCCAGGGTGGGACGCTCTCCATGTCTCTGTGCAGGGAAGCTCTCCGCATTTGGTCACTCATGCGCAGCCTGGAGGTGGATCTCCTTGCCATTCATGTGGCAGGAGCCTCCAACACCTTGGCCGATGCCCTAAGCCGGATAGGGGCTGCATCCCACGAGTGGTCTCTCCTGCCAGAGGTAGTCCAAGATCTGTTCTCCCACTGGGGCACGCCTCAGGCAGACTTGTTTGCCTCCAGGGAGAATGCAAAGCTGAGACTCTTTCATGCCCGCCTCCCTCAGCAGGGCTCGCTGTAGGGGGATGCCTTTTCAAGGCCGTGGACCCTGGGCCTCTTCTACGCCTTTCCCCCATTTCCCTTGATCCACAAGGTGCTTCTCAAGGCGAGGAGGGACAAGGCGCAGGTGATTCTGGTAGCCCCAGACTGTCCCCCGCCAGTTCTGGTATCCAGATCTCTTCAGTCTCGGCTCCAGGCTCCTGAGGCGGCTTCCAGCCCGCCCGGACCTGATCTCAGTCAATCAGGGGACGGTATTCCATCCGGACCTTCAATCCCTGCACCTGACGGCCTGGTTCCTGAGCGGCTAAAGTTCCAAGCCTTGGGTCTTTCCAACGAGGTCCTCAACGTTGTTGAGGCATCCCATAAGGAGTCAAACAGAAAATGTTACACCTTCAAATGGAAGAGATTCTCCATTTGGTGTCAGGGCAAGGGCCTGGACCCTTCCTCCTGTTCTTTGGGAAGCATTCTGGACTATCTGTGGTCCCTTTCTCAGCAAGGGCTTCGGTCGACGATCCTTAAGGTGCACCTGGCAGCCATCTCTGCGTACTGGGCGCGGGCCTGGAAGCAGTCGGTGGCGCAGAAGAAGGTGGTCGGGCGCTTTTTCAAAGGCCTTGATCACATATCTCCTTCTGTGCGAGAACCTCCACCTCCGTGGGATCTACTGCTGGTATTGGCTAAGCTCATGGGCAGGCCATTCGAACCGATGCACAGGTGTAACATCTCTCACCTGTCATGGAAGACCGCCTTCTTGGTGGCTATCACGTCAGCCAGAAGGATGGGAGAGCTCCAGACTCTTTCCTTCGAATCTTCTTATCTGGTATTCCACAGGGACAAGGTTGTCCTGCGCCCCCACCCGAAATTCCTTCCGAAGGTGGTGTCGGAGTTTCACCTTTACCAGGTGTTGACTCTGCCGGTGTTCTACCCCAATCACACCTCGGAGGCCGAATATAGGCTCCATACTTTGGACCCTAGAAGAGCGCTTGCTTATTATAAGGAGCGGACGGCTGAAGTTCGGGAGAGGTTCGCCAGCTGTTTGTCACCCACGCTGAAGCCGCACTAGCAGACCTGCAGCCAAGCGGACGATAAGCAGGTGGGTCACCTCCTGCATAGATCTCTGCTATAGGTTGGGCATGGAGCCTCCCAGAGGATAAGAGCTCATTCTACCCGCCATACCGCTGCTCGGTGGCTGCTTCCAGGATGTCCCTATCCAGGAAATCTGTGAGGGCTGCTACCTGGAAGTCAGTACACACTTCATCACCCTACCACATGACCTTGAGTCACGCGGGATGCTGGTTTTGGGGCCTCGGTTCTCCAGTCTTTATTTCCCAAGTAGGGGGGTGTGCGCCTTGCCTCCCTCCTCCCGGAGAACTGCTAGGAGTCTGCCAGATAGTGTGGATGAACAACATATCCATGTCCTTAGAAATACAGGTTACTCACCTGTAACAGGAGTCTAGGAATGGTATATGTTCATCCACACTACCCACCCGACCGATCTGGCGTCATGGGGCGGAGCCGAGAGTCTTACCACCCAGGTGGGTGAGAGGAGCCAGCTTGAAGACCTTCCGGCAAGATTTAAAGTGGCAAAGAACCTGCCAGACAGTGTGGATGAACAACATGTACCATTCCTAGAACTCCTGTTACAGGTGAGTAACCTGTATATCCCAGCTCTGGTCTGATATCTCCCTCCTTAAGTCTCTACTCCATAACCTCCTGGTTTTACAAGTAATGTCGGGCAAATATTGCCGACCCATTCTTGCCGCTCTTCCTATTACTCCCCCCCACCACCACCACCACCGAGTACTGAGCACCATATGCTCAACCTGCTCTATGGGAGAATCTTCTATTCGACTTCTGCCAACTGTTTTAGCATAATTTTTTGCCTGAAAAATTTTGAACGTTCCTGACCCCATGCACCCACCTAGCTCCTCACCCATCATTAATTTCTCTTTCTTCCATAGGTCTTTTGCACATTTAACGCCCCTTTCCTCCCAAAGAAGAAAACCTGTATCCTCCCAACCCACCACAAATCCTGGGTTTCCCCTCAGTGGGAGCAGCAATGTCTCTTCCCCCGGGTTCACACCATCCCATTTCAGCAGCTGTTCCCAGCCCTCTAATACTGATACTACTAGTAGATTTGGTTTCGCCTGTCTATTATATGCCTTTTTCCCTCCTCTTCTCAGGTATGCTGATATCCTCACCACTCCCTCTCCTTCCTCTAGATCTAACCACCCTGCCTCTGGTGGCCTATTCACCCAGTCCCCTAAAAGTCTGTAATGCATAGCTAAGGCGTAATTCCTTAGATCGGGTAGGTTTAGGCCTCCTTTATCCCCATCTGCCTGAAGCCTACGGAGGCTTGCTTTCGGCCGTTTCCCTTTCCATAAAAAGGCTGAAAAAGCCTTATCCACCCTCTTCATATCTTTCCTATTTAGTCCCGTTGGTAACATTTGTATCAGATACAAGATTCGAGGCAGGGTATTCATTTTTATAAGGTTTATATGTCTTATCCATGATATAGGTAAATCCCTCCACCTTCTCAACTCTTCTTCTGTATTCTGTACTCTGTACCATTGGTTCGTAGTTTAATTTATATAATTGACTCAGCTCATGGCCAATTCGAATCCCCAGATATGTAAATTCCATTTTTGCCCTTTTAAGACCCCAAGCCGTATCTCCAAATTCTTTTTCAGCTTCTCCCCACAAGATTATTTCTGACTTATGAATATTTATTTTGTACTCAGAGAATACTGCAAACTGTCTCATCTCTGCCAACAATGGGGGAAACGAACTAGCCGGGTCTCGGACATATAGTAACATGTCATCTGCGTATAATGTGACCTTGTGCTCTCTCCCCGACCTCCCTACCACTCCCTTAATTTCAGTTAAGCTTCTAATTGTGATCGCTAATGGCTCTATAGCCAATGCAAATAAAAGCGGCAAGAGGGGACAGCCCTGCCTAGTGCCCCTATGAAGGGCGAATTTCCTAGTTAGGCTTCCATTCACTAATACTCTTGCATTTGGGGCTCTGTACAAACTTTCGACCCAACCTATAAATCTCTCTCCCATCCCATACACCCGGAGAACCTCGAACAGATATTCCCATTCTATACAGTCAAACGCCTTCTCGGCATCCATTGTTAAGACCGCTATATTCTTTTGACCGTGGGAAGCTCTCCACACTACATTGAGAAGTTTTCTCATACTATGATATGAACTTCTACCAGAGACAAAGCCTGTCTGGTCCGGGTGAACCAATCCTGGAAGGAGCTGGTCCAGTCTCCTGGCCAAGACCTTAGCCAAGATCTTGGCATCACAGTTTAATAGGGAGATCGGCCGGTATGACTAGCACTCCGGTCCGTCCTTCCCTGGCTTTGGGACCAAGCAAATGACCGCTTCCCTAAATGAGACTGGAAGGTGGTCCCCCCAACCTCAAAAAACACCTGGTACAGGGGTTCCACTACATGCTCCTGTAATGTTTTATAAAATTCTATTGGAAACCCATCCGGCCCACTAGCTTTCGCCTGATTTCCAGGTGTGTGATCTCCCCACCCAGCTGCCTTCGTTGTTGTTCGGTTACTTTGGGGATTTTAACTCCGCTTAAAAATTGTTTTGCTATGTCTTTTGTACCAGTACACTCTGCCTGGTAAAGCTGTTGATAGAATTGTTCGAATCTGTTCCTTATTGAATCTTTGTCCCTCAACAGTTTCCCTTCATCTTTAATTTCTGTAATGTGCGTATATACTCGTCTTCCCTTTATTATCCGGACCATTAATGGGCCAGATCTGTTCCCCCATTCGAACAAACTGCTTCTAGCTAACATCCCTGCCATTCTTGCCTCCCCCAAAAGAAGGAAGTGCCTCCCTTGCAGCCTTCAGATTTTGCACCCCCTCCTCTGTTATTCTTTCCACTACTGCCCTTTCCCACCTTTTTACCTTATCCTCTAATTCCACTCGAGTGGCTTCTTTCCTTTTTTTGTATTGAGCAACAAACCTAATAATGGCTCCCCTTGTAAAAGCTTTACCAGCTTCCCAAAATACTACCGGGGATTCCACCGATTGCTCATTAGTCTATATGTAGAACTGCCATTGCTGCTCAAGATATTCTGTCAGTTCTTTGTACCCAACAAATACCTTGGGAACTTTCAAGGTGGAGGACCCTCTCTGCTCCTTTACCTCCAAAACCATCTGGACCATAGCATGGTCCGAGAGGAAAATGGGACTATGTTCAATCTTTTGCACCCTGCTCAGCCAAGACCGGGGCATATAAACATAATGTATCCTGGTCCATGTTTTGTGCGGGTTTGAGTAAAAGGTAAACCCCTTCTCTACTGGATGTAAAGCTTTCCGGCAGTCAGTCATATCCAGGTCCAGCACTCCCTCCTGCCAGTGTTTCAGCCTTCCTCCGTACCTACTCTTCCCTTCTGAGTGGTCTAACTCCCCTTGCATAACTGCATTAAAATCCTTGCCCATGATTAGATCTTCAAATTGCTGCCTCATCAGAACATCCAAAACCTCCTGGTAAAAGGCCAGGTTGAAAACCGAGGGGGCGTAAACACTTCCAAAAGTTATCTTCTCGCCAAATAGCATCCCTTCTACAAAAACATATCTCCCCTCCCCCTTATCTGCAGCTATCCTCGTACAGGTGAATGGAGTTGCCTTACCTATCAACACCACTATTCCTCTTTTATGCGAGTTATAAGGTGATGCGTAGCACTTACCCAACCACCCTTTCACCATCTTCCGATGCTTCTGGCTGGTCAGGTGCATTTCTTGTAGAGGCTACCTGAGTACCCTGACGGCGAGGGTCAGCCAGTGCATACCACGCTTAATCGGGTGATGAGATCCTTCACATTCCATGAGGTAATCCCCAGTGTTTTGGGCTTAACCATGTGGCCAAAATACCTTTCCCTTCACCCTTTCCATTACACTCATACTGAACCAGTTTCCCCACATCCCAGGCTTACAAATATTTGTTGAGTCACACATTGATATTACATTCTTTGCTATTAATGAAGATGAGACATTTCCACTCCTGCAAAAAAAAAATATAAACATAATTTTAACATACCCCTTTCCCAGCATAACCCCCCTTCCTCCATCCCCCAACAAAAAATAAATCCCCCGACTATATTTACCATATCTAGAAACTAACTGCCTCTTTGCCATTCAACTCCTAGAATGGCCCTGCGTCATGTATTGCAGACGTTCCATTCCCCACCCCTGCTTAACTAAATTCGCATAGCATCCAAGTAATCTTAACCGATAAACTCCCCCCAACTTGCCATTAATTCAGCATTCCAACACTGTGAACTAACAATTCTTCAACACCTCTTAACAATAACCGCCCCCCCCAGCCACCTCGACCTCCCTGCCCTGCTGGAATTCAACCCCACAGGCGGCCCAGTTGTTTTCCCACTCTCCAGATCGCAGGGAACACTTCAAAAGATTGTAGAGGCCTCAGGGGTGCCGGCGCTGCCCTAGAAATTCACGCAGCGTCAGCCCAGGCCCCCACTTACCAGACCTCAGCAAGCCCCGCTCTCACAGGATCAATCTAGGCACTTCTGGAATTATAAAGTCCATCAATGGGTGAATCCCCCATCACAGCTCAGACCGTCCTCTGCAGTAGCACACTTTCCGGTAAACCGAGCACTTGGTCATCCTTTTGCACATCAACGGTCTTTTTTTTTTTTTTTTTTTTTTTAAGCACAGGACCCTCCACATCTCAGTCTACCACAGGTCCAGTAGTCGCTCCAGTGGGACATGGGGGGGTCAGGAAAAGAGAAACTCACTCTCTGGCACTTCAAACAGGTAGGCAACAATTATTCAAGTCCCAACAGCACTGGAGTTATTCAGCGTTTCTGCACCCTCCGTGGCCACGACGAGCACCCCCTTCACAGCTTCTCCCAGCTGACTGTTCTCAGCCCGCCTTTTTCTTAAGGTCCTCTACAAATGCAGCTGCTCTCTCTGGATCCCAGAATGAAAATGTGGCTCCCTCATATTTAATTTTAAGAATTGCAGGAAAGAGCATGAAGCAGTCCACTGTAAGCTCTCTGAGCTGTGCCAGCATAGGGTTGAAGGCTCTTCTTTTCTTTTCTTTAAGATTCTGTTAGAGTAATCCTGCGCCAAGTAAAGCCTCTCTCCCTCGTACCTCAATTCTTTCATTCCCCGGTAGGCCCGTAACATCTCCTTCCGATCCTGGTAGCTATGGAATCTGAAGATTATTTGTCTCGGGGGTTGCCCCGCCAGCGGCCGCGCTGCCACCGCTCTATGGGCACGCTCCAACTTCAGCTTCCCCTTCTTAAGTTTCATGCCCAGCAGACTCTGAAGCTTTTCTGCGCAGAAGGATATTATATCAGGACCCTCTTTTCCCTCTGGGAGCCCCCGGAGGTGAAGATTTAAGCGCCGGGCATAATTCTCCTGGTAATCATGCTGTTCTGTTAACTCTGCTAGCTCTTTCTCCAACTTGGCAACACGAGTAGCCATAGGGTCCATTTCATCCTCTAACTCCGAGATCCGTTCTTCTGCCTCCGCGACTCTACTCGCTTGTGCTGTCATCTGTTCCATTAAGCTCTGCAGGCGATTATCTGTTTTTTGCTCCAGCTTGTTCCATTTCCTCTCCAACGCCTCCATAATCTGTTCAGACACCTCGCGGCCTAAGACCGCCATATCAGTCGCCGAAAGCGAGATCGGGCCCATGGCTTCCGAGGGTTTTGCTGTTGCCCTTTTCCCTTGATTTTTGGAGGCTGAACGTTGATTTTTCCCAGAGGTTGGGAGCAGATATTCTTCCATCCTGTATTCCGCTTTGCTTCCTGCACATTTGGTGGGTTTTTACACACAGATGCTGTTAGATTTAAACTTTTATTTATAGCAGGTTTGGGAGCTGCGTGAACCCATGTCTTCACTGCCGGCTGCTCATCAGCGCCCGAACAAACATCTTTTAAAGCCAAAGTTCAAAATGGTAACTCTGGGAATTATCCTTTCCTCTCTAAAGCCAGGGGACTGGCTAGCCTCCCTGGACCTCAAAGATGCCTACTTTCACATTCCCATCAGGTGCTCCCACAGAAAGTACCTCAGGTTCAAGTTGCCCTCAGGCCACTATCAGTTCAGAGCAATGCCCTTTGGACTAACATCAGCCCCAAGGGTCTTCACAAAGTACCTGACAGTAGTTGTTGCCTTCCTAAGAAGACAAAATATTTCCATTTTCCCATACTTGGACGACTGGCTCATAGTAGGTCAGTCTTCAGACCAAGTCAAGTCACACCTGCAAGTGACCCAGCAAGTGCTCATTTCTTTAGGATTCCTTCTCAACCTGCCAAAGTCAGTTCTCGAACCAGTGCAGCTCCTCACCTTCATAGGTGCAGAACTGGATACGATAAAAGCAAGAGCCTTCCTTCTCCTGGAAACGGCAAGAACCCTCATAGAACTGGCCTCTTCATTCTGCCTTCAGGTGTCTCGGCCAGCAATGCATTTCCTTCAGCTACTGGGTCACATGGCAGCTTCCACAGCAGTGGTCCAGGGTGCAAGATTCCAAATGAGAGGCATTCAGTTCCACTTAAGAGCTTTTTGGTCCCAAAGAAAGGATTCCCTTACCAAACTAATTACAGTGACTCGAACCCTGATCCAAGCCTTGCAATGGTGGCAGGATCAAGACAATTTGAGGCAAGGGGTTCTGTTTGTCACTCGGTCTCATTCAGTGGTCCTCACCACAGATGCTTCCCTGCTGGGTTGGGGAGCCCATTTGGGGGAACTCTCCACCCAGGAACTATGGTCACCTCAGGAATCTCTGCTTCATATCAGTCTCTTGGAACTCAGAGCAGTGTTTCTGACACTGCAAGCTTTTTCCAAATCTGTACAGAACAATCAGGTCAGAACAGACAACACCACCACTGTGTGGTACATCAACAAGCAAGGAGGCACTCAGTCTGCGGCCTTGTGCACAGAAGCAATGAAGTTGTGGTCCCTGGCCTATTCCTTGCAAACCTCTCTGATAGCAGTTTACCTCCCAGGGAAGGACAATGTCCTAGCAGATGCACTGAGCAGAATATCCCAGGGCCATCACGAATGGGCCCTAGATCCCCTAGTGTCGGAAGTGATTTTCTCAAGATGGGGAACTCTAGAGATGAATCTTTTTTGCAGCCCCAGACAATCACCAACTTCCTCTCTTTTGTTGCAGACCCCCAGTCTTGGGCTCAGTCCCCCTGGATGCTCTGATTCTGAACTGGGAAGGGACATTTCTGTATGCTTTCCCCCCACTTCCCTCTCTTGTTCAGAGTGTTAGTCAAGATAAGGTCACAACCATGCAAAGTGATTCTGATTGCCCCAGACTGGGCCAGGCAGCCATGGTATCCCTTGTTGCTGTCCCTACTAGTCCATCTTCCCGTGTCTCTTCCCAGGAATTACAGCCTGTTAACATCCTCTCAGGGAGGATTTGGTACCCAAATCTTCAGTCTCTCAATCTCAAGGCTTGGCTCTTGAAGAGTTGGAGTTGCAGATCTGCATCTTTCCCAGGGGGTTCTGGATATCCTTAAGGCTTCTCGAAAGCCTTCCACCAGAAAGACTTACAACTCCAAATGTAAAAGATTCAGCATTTGGTGTTCTAAGAAGAATGTTTCTCCAAACTCTGCTGAATTGCCTACGGTTCTGGATTATACCGTCCATCTTAATGGCCTAGGTCTCAGACCAGCTACCGTTAAAGTATACTTGGCAGCTGTTTCTGCTTTCCTGTCTGTAGGCAAGTCTTCCTCTCTGTCATACCATCCTGTATTTGTAAGTTTTTCAAGGGATTGCTTCACACCAGTCTCTCCCCCTTTTGGGGATCCTTCTCCTGCTTGGGATCTTAATGTTTGCATTGCTCAGCTTATGCAACCCCCTTTTGAGCATTTGTCCTCAGCAGAGCTTAAGTACTTGACTTGGAAAACGGTGTTTTTGGTAGCCATTACTTCTGCCAGATGTATCAGTAAATTGCATGCCCTGTCAGTGGAATCTGATTTCATCTCTTTTCACAGAGATAAAGTGGTCCTTAGAACTAACAGAATGTTCTTGCCTAAAGTGGTTTCAGATTTCCACCTCAACCAGTCTATATCTCTCCCTGTTTTCTTCACTGATCATTCTTCCTCGGGAGAGAGGCTACACAGTTTGGATGTTAAGAGCCCTTAGCTACTACATGGCGTACCAAGGTCTCAGGTTTGAATCCCTCAGTTGTTCCTCACTTATGGAAGTTGGAAAGGGCAAACCTGCCACTAAGAGATCTATTGCCTGGTGGATTGTTTCTTGTATACAATTCTGCTGTGAAAAACTGGGCAGAACTCCACCCTCAGGCCTGAGGGCTCATTCCACAAGAGGTACAGCTGCTTCCCTGGCTGCTGCCAGGGATATTCCTCTCTTAGAAATTTGTCATGCAGCCACCTGGAAAACAGTCCTTACCTTTACCAAGCATTACTCTCTGGATATCCAGGCTACGAGTAATGCTCGGTTTGGCACAGCAGTACTTCAGCCTGTTTTCAAAGTAGGTTCTGTCCCTCCTCCATGGAGGTACTGCTTGGTAGTCTGCAATTGTCAGAATACAGCAATACTTCATGATGTTTGAAGACAAAATTACTTACCTTAGTAATTATGTTTCTTCTAGTGGAGTCTTGCTGTATTCTGACCTCCCCCCGCCTTCCCTGTCAGCACCTAGTTTTTGGGATGTGGGTGGGCAGGAGCAGTGTTGGCACCCTAGGGGTGCCCATTTTACACCCTCTTCTTCTTTGGGTGGAATGTTGTTTTATTGATGTGTTTTTGTTTTGGGGTTTCCTGACTTGAGTCTTCCTTTGAGAACCAAAAAACATTATATTTTTGCCAGTTAGCTAGTTAAAAATTTTACATTTTCCACACCGAACACCTAGTGAGTTTTTGCTCGTAAAGCTCTTGACGGTTGCAGTTCGAATAACAGGCAGAGGCTTCAACCGAGCTCGAGATGACCACTCAGTGCCAATCCCTATGTTCTCCAGGGCAGTTGAAAGGCAGGACCTAACTACA
Organism: Neoceratodus forsteri; assembly: GCA_016271365.2. Lineage (NCBI taxonomy): Eukaryota > Metazoa > Chordata > Ceratodontiformes > Ceratodontidae > Neoceratodus > Neoceratodus forsteri. The sequence continues at coordinate 160,645,004 of JADMNL010000030.1, read as the reverse complement.
ATTGTCAGAATACAGCAAGACTCCACTAAAAAACATAATTACTAAGGTGAGTAATTTTTTTCTTACTGGTCACCCTAGGGTGGAAAGAAGAAACCAACCTGAGGAAAGGGCCCCCTTTTTTTCAGCAAGAGTCCCCATCAATTGTTCAGTCAACAGATGCATCTCTGCTAGTGTGTGACTCACATCTGGGGGTTCACACCACCCCAGCACAGAGTCACTTCTGCACACAAACCTACTGCAGCAAAGATTAGTGTCACTGACACTAAGGGTTTCCACACAACTAATACAGGGTAGGTAGTACGGGTCAGAAGAGACGGTACCACCGCAATGTATTATACAATAAGCAGGGATGGATAAAGTCGAGCCCTGCCTGCAGAAGACTTATGATAATAGGGAGTCAGTATAGGATGCTCCATGGGGGCTATTCATCTGCCAGGCAAGGACAATACCTGGCCAGAAACCCTGATTCAAATCAGCTAGTCCAATCGTGGATGGGATTTGGACAGTCAAGTGGTGCAAGAAACTTTAGGAGATGAGGCACCCCAGAGGTATACTTGTTTGTGTCCCACCAGAACCACCACCTGCCATTGTACTATGGCAGACCACCAGATACGGAAACAACCTCTCTGGATGCTCTGGATTAGTCAGAGAAGCATCTACATGCTTTCCTCTTTTCCCACTGGTGTACAGAGCATTTCTTATGCTCAGGTGCCAGTCAGCATCAGTGCTCTTGATAGCACCAGACTGGGCCAGGCCGCCATGGTACTCTCTGCTACTCTCCGTGTCTGAGTTTGAACCAGTACACCTTCCTCGGAGGTACAGTCTGCTAACCTCCAACCAAGGGAGGCTCCTCTACCTAAAACTTGGGCTCAAGGCATGGCTCTTGGGGGGGCCTACAATATGTGGAATTGCATTTTTCTGAAAATGTCTTGGACATTTTAAGTGGTTACAGGAGTCCCTCTATTAAGGAAATCTATGCTTCAAATGGAAAAGGGTTTTTCTATTGCTATTCAACTAGGAACTGGTACCAGCACATGCTGGGGTCCCAGCTGTGATTATTTTCTTAGTTACATTCATTGGACTTGCAGTCCAGCATCCTTAAGGTCCACCTAGCTGTAGCATCAGCCTGCATATCATCTAGATAAGATGTTTCAAGTCACTCCAGATCCTATCTCCAAAAGGGCTACCTATTGCATTTACTGGACTTACAGTTCGTACCTTAGAAGCATATACTTATATTTCAGTGGACAGAATGTTCCTCTGTTTCTCTGTGCCCCAGACCTTGTTTTCAAAAGGTTCTTTAAAGGCCTATCCTGTTTGCACACACACTCTCACAAGGAACCGGTGCCAGCATGGTACCTAAATGTGTGTATGGTTAGGTTCATGGGTTCCCCTTTTGAGCCTGTGCTTTGTTTATTGGAGATATGCCACATGAAAATTGTTCTTTTCTTTCCTTATGGTAATTTCTGTCAGAGAAATCAGCCTCTCACTGCATTGAACATGGCTACATTTCATTCCGCAGAGACAAAGTGGTCCTGAAAATAAACCGAAAGTTTCTTCCTAAAATGGATTTTAATTTCCATTTGAACCAAACCATTACCTTACTTGTCTTTTCACTGATCACTGTGGTTCAAGTGAAAGGAGTCTTCATTGTTTGGATGTCAGTGAGTTTTTAGCTACTACTTGACAACCACTACAGTCCATAGGCAGGATAGGAAACACCTGCTCCTGACCTATGAAATGTGGGAAAGGCTAATCCAGCATCAAAAGGTTAATTTCTCGATGGATAGTCCAGTGTATCCAGTTCTGCTACACAAAGGCTGGTAAGGAGCCCCCATCAGGTTTGCGGGCTCATTCCAGAAGAGGGACAGGTGCTACTTTAGCAGCTGCCAGGGATGTTCCATTACTGGACATTTGTAAAGCAGCTACCTGGAAAACAGTACACACCTTTACAAAGCATTACAATCTGGATATTTTATCTAGGGGTGATGCTAGGTTTGGCACAGCAGTCCTGCAAAGTCTGTTTCCAAATTAAAGTTCTGTACCCACCTCCAGGGGTACTGCTTGGTAGTCTGCATAAAGTTATGAATATACTGAGCATTACTGTGGTTAGAAGAAAAAAATTACTTACCATAGTAATTGTTTCTTCCCAGTGATCCTCAGATATTCATAACTTCCCTTCCTACCTCCCCTTCTAGAACTTCAGCCTCTGCACTCCTGTATACTGTGCTCTCGGGGTATAAATGCCATGTGTGGCACATATGTTGTGATTGCGTTCACTATTGGTATTCCCTCCCTTGCCAGGTAATTCTGCCATTCAGGGGTATTCTTTTGCATGCTGTGCCCTCCTGTTGGAGGCCCTTTTTAGGGGTGTTAAAGGAGTTCCTACTATAATTATTATTCTAGGGACATGGATATGTTGTTCATCCACACTTATTGGCAGGTATCCTTGCCGCTTTAAATCTTGCCAGAAGGTCTTCAAGCTGGCTCCTCCCACCCACCCGGGTGGTATAACTCTCGGCTCCGACCCATGACGCCAGATCTTCCTTACCGCTTGGAAGCTCAGGTTCCCTCCTTAACGCTCTGCGTTTGCGACTGGTTCCTATTTCTTCTGTTTTGCGAATTTGAAAGTTTTTGCTAAAAGACTGGTCTTCGATCCTCGCTGGCTGCGATGGACAAATCGACTCCCGGTTCCGGAGATGCCCTGCGAGTCAGAAGATGTCTCGGACGGATCCACACTCCACGTGTGTCTACTGTTTAGGCCTTGAGCACGACCCGCGGGATTGCGACCTGTGCTCTTCCTCTCGACCCTCGTCCTCGAAGCCGTGCTGCCCGATTGCAACTGGGCGTCCGGGAGGCGTTTCCCTCGGTGAAGTCTAAGGAGGCCCGGTCGGCGGTGTCCGCGGCGGCGGGCTCGGCGGATCAGCTCGAGCAGATGATCACCCTCGAAGAGGAGGCGGCGGGCCGTATCTTCCTCGGCCGCGGCATTTATCCCGCTCTCTCTGGGTTCTTCCTACACAGCTTCATTTAAGGAGCTTTGTCTGTCCCTCTCCACTAGGGGAGAAGGGCCAACGTCTGCTGGACCTTTTTCTTGGTCCAAAAAGAGGGACAAGGTAAATCCCTCCGTCGACGCTCTTGGGAGCGGGAAAGGTCCCTCTCCCCGAGTCGTCGACCGTCGACTTCGGTCGACCGCTCGGCTTCGGCCACTGGTCTCACGGTGCCCCCGTCAGGTCAGTTGACTGAGACTCCTGTCGACGAAGTCGAGATTTTTCTCGACCCGTTAGACGGGCTGTCACCCATAGAAGCCGAGATTCCTCTCTCCCCGGTTCCCCCGGAGGGAGTTGAGGATCCCGTGGGCTTGCCTGTGCCTCCGGTTCCGGAGCCCTCGGATGAACCCTCCGAGCCGAAGGGAGTGCCGGTTCCTGCCGACACTTCCCCGCACCGACCTCCCGGAAGAGCACAGAGCTCGGTCTCGGCACAGCGGTAAGCGGCGTCGCGCTTCGTCCTTGTCCTCACTCCTGGGGCGAGGAGGCTTGGCGTAAATTCGCCCGGCAATGCGAGACCTCATGTGGCAGCAACTTCTGGCGGGAGTAAGCAGCGCGGCCGCCTTCCCGGCCATTAAGTGGCTGTCACGGGCGGCCGACACAACCCCTCAACTTACTCGAGGAGCCTGTACCCAGGCCGGTTGTTCGGCCAAAACCAGCTGCTCCACCGATTCCGGTGGAACCTCCGCCTCCACAGCCACGGTTTGGGGCTCCGACCAGGGATTCTCGGTCGGCTAAGGGTCTACCCCATCGGCTGGTTACCCTCACTCCCGACCGACCTCGGCAGGTTGAGGTGGCTCAGGCCAGAGCAGCTCTTGAGGACTCCTCAGAGTCGAGGATAGTCCTCCTTTTCTCAAGCGATTGGACTTGGGTCCTCAGGAGGACAGTCTATGGGCCGATAGCCGTCGTCCTTCCTAGGACTCTCCGGCTCATCTCGGAATCCACGGGATGAAGCTCAAACCCGTTTCAAAGCGGGCCAGGTATCCTCACGGAGATTCTGGACTGAGGGATTCTCAGCTGAGGCCTTTCCGGTGGCGAGGCCATAGTGGGTCCGGCCCTGGAGCTTTGGCAGCGCCCTGCTTCCTGTCCTGCGCCCGGCCAGGATGGCCAAAGTATCTTGGTCCCCGGTCCCTGTCGGTTTTGAGCACCCTCTGCTGGGGGTTGGTTACCGACAGCGTTTTCGGCGCACCGGCAGCGCCAGGGATTGGACAAACCTCGACAAGAATCCAAGAAATTGGATTATGTCGGGCAAAAGTCTATGCTGCGTCCTCTCGACGCCTTAGGCCAGTTACGGCCGTCCTCATGGCACATTTTCTCATGCCCTGTTGGGCTCCTGGATGAGGTCATTCCTCATCTTCCGCGGATCAGCAGACTACGGTCAAGCAGGTGCGGGACCAGGGCAGGGCAGTGGCCAAACAGCAGCTCCAGACTGCTTTGGATATTGGGGACTCATGTGCCAGGTCGGTGGTGGCCGCAGTGGCTATGCATTGGCGGGCTTGGCTGAGGATATCCACCTTTACTTCGGATACCCAGCACAAGTTGGCGGATGTTCCCATTTTGGGGACTGACCTCTTCGGCCCTGGGGTGGAAGGTCACCTGCAGAGGATCGAGAAGTCCAATGCTACCTTGGACTCGGTCTCTTCCTCAGGGACAAGACGGCAAACCACAGCCTAAGCCCTTCGTCCTTCGCCCCAGTAGCCTTGCCCAACAACGTCGGGGCCAGCAGGCTCGACCTTGGCATCCCAAACCCAAGCCGCGGCTTCCTCTAACAGGAGGCAGGGAGGAAAGGCCCAGGAGGTCCCTCGGCAGTCCATCCTCCAAGCCTGCCCAGTGACGGGCTGAGGTGCTGTCCCCATCGATCCTTACCCCTAGGTCCCCCGTGGAGATGGCTCCGGCACTTCCGTTCCGCCTGGTCGCTGTTACCACGGACAGGTGGGTTTTGGAGGTGATGGGAAGAGGCCTGCCTCTAATTGAGCAGGCACCGCCCTTCAGAGCCGTCGCCCCTCGGGGAGCTCGAGTCCCCAGCCTCGCTGGCGGCTCGTCGAGCCGACGCCGCTCTCCTCCTCAGAAGGAGGTGACAAGAGGTGGAGGACCTCCTTCGAACCAGGTTTGTGTCCAAGTACTTCCTGGTTCAGAAGCAGACGGGGCTGGCGCCCCATTCTCGACTCTCCTGACCTAAACAAGTTCCTAAGGTCTCGAACCTTCAGGATGGTCACTCTGGCTCAGATAATACCACCATCTTGGGCCTGGCGTGTGGTTCTGCTCTCTGGATTTGCAGGACGCGTTTTTCACGTCCCTATCCGTCCGTCTCACCAGAGATTCCTTCGCTTCCAAGCGGAGGATCCTTCAGTTCAAGCCATGCCCTTGAGCTTCTCCAGCTCCCAGGGTCTTCACCAAATGCATGGCAGTGGTGGCAGCATTCCTGCGCGCCAAGGGGTCCGGTGTGCCCTTACCTGGATGACTGGCTGATAGCAGCTCCTCCAGGCAGGAGGTGGAGTGGTCAGAGATCTGGCCCTCAGGTCTGCTCTCAACTAGGCCTCCTTATCAGCGAGGCCAAGTCGGAACTCGAGCGAAGCAGGTGATTCTGTTCATCGAGGCGCAGCTCGACTCTCTTCGAGCCAGAGCGCGGCTCCCGGCGGACAGGGCCGAGGTTCTTTCCTCCTTTGCCCAATCATTTCTGGTTGGGCAATTCCCTGCCCGGGACTTCCTGCGCCTCCTGGGTCTCATGGCGGCCTGCACCAGCGTGGTCCGTTGGGCCCGCTGGAACATGCGTCCCCTTCAATGGGGACTGGCCAGCCAGTGGTCACAACGTTGCGATCCTTTGGACCAGCTTGTGTCGGTGACACAGGGGATGTGGAACGCTCTCCAGTGGTGGATCGTTCAGGTCATTTGCAGGAGGGGCATCCCGTTCGTCCCGAGCCGGCGGTCTCTCTATCGACGATGCCTCTCTGATGGGTTGGGGTGCCCATCTGGGGGAACACCGGGCCCACGGCCTCTGGTCCCCGCGGGAGTCCCGATGCCACATCAACCTGCTGGAGCTCCGAGCGGTCCGCCTAGCTCTCACCGCCTTTGCTTCGTTCCTCCGGGGTCAAGTAGTCCGGTCAGACGGACAACACCACGACCATGTACTATCTAAACCGCCAGGGGCGGGGCGGCGCTCCATGCTTCTATGCGAAGCTCTCCGCATTTGGTCACTTCGTTAGCAGCCTGGAGGCGGATCTCCTAGCCATTCATGTGGCAGGAGCCTCCAACACCCTGCCCGATGCCCTGAGCCGGATAGGGGCTGCATCCCACAGTGGTCTCTCCTCCGGAGGTAGCAAGCATCTGTTCTCCCTTTGGGCACACCTCAGGTGGACCTGTTTGCCTCCAGGAGAACAGGCTGGAGACTGTTCCATGCCGCGCCACTCAGCAGGGCTGCGCTGCAGGGGATGCCTTCTCGAGGCAGTGGACCCCGGGCCTCTTCTACGCCTTTCCCCATTTCCTTGATCCACAAGGTGCTTCTCAAGGCGAGGAGGACAAAGCGCAGGTGATTCTGATAGCCCCAGACTGGCCTCGCCAGTTCTGGTACCAGATCTCCTCAGTCTCAGCTCCAGGACTCGCGGCAGCTTCCAGCTCGCCGGACCTGCTCTCAGTCAATCAGGGAAGGTGTTCCATCCGGACCTTCAATCCCTGCACCTGCAGGCCTGGTTCCTGGCGGATAGAGTTCCAGGCCTTGGGTCTTTCGGCGAGGTCCTCAATGTAGTTGAGGCGTCCCGTGAGAGTCGACCAGAAAATGCTATGCCTTCAAATGGAAAAGGTTTTCCATTTGGTGTCAGGCAAGGGCTTGGACCCTTCCTCCTGTTCCTTGGCAAGCATCTTGGACTATTTATGGTCCTTTCTAATCAAGGGCTTAGGTCGGCGACCTAAGGGTGCACCTGGCAGCCATCTCTGGTTACCAGGCGCGGGCCGGGAGGCAGTGGGTTGGCGCAGGAGAAGGTGGTCTGGCGCTTTTCAAAGGGCCTTGATCACATTTCCCTCCGTGCGAGAACCTCCACCTCCGTGGGATCTACTGCTGGTACTGGCAAAGCTCATGGGCAAGCGTTCGAACCTATGCACAGGTGTGCTCTCTCTCACCTGTCATGGAAGACCGCCTTCTTGGTGGCTATCCGTCCAGCCAGAAGGATGGGAGCTCCAGGCGCTTTCCATCGAGTCTCTTACCTGGTCTTCCACAGGGACAAGGTTGTCTCTTCCCCACCGAAATTCCTTCCGAAGGTGGTGTGGGAGTTTCACCTTAACCAGGTGTTGACTCTGCCGGTGTTCTACCCCAATCACACCTCGGAGGCCGAATATAGGCTCCATACTTTGGACCCTAGAAGGGCGCTCGCCTATTACAAAGAGCGCACGGCTGAAATTCGGGGAGAGGTTCGCCAGCTGTTTGTCACCTACGCTGAAGCCGCATCTGGCAGACCTGCAGCCAAGCGGACGATAAGCAGGTGGGTCACCTCCTGCATAGATCTCTGCTATAAGTTGACGGGCATGGAGCCTCCCAGAGGGATAAGAGCTCATTCTACCCGCCATACTGCTGCATCGGTGGCTGCTTCCAGGGACAGCCCTATCCAGGAAATCTGCAGGGCTGCTACCTGGATGTCAGCAAACACCTTCATTACCCATTACCACATCGACCTTGAGTCACGCCGGGATGCTGGTTTTGGGGCCTCGGTTCTCAGTCTCTCTTTCCCAAGTAAGTATTGGGGGTGTCGTCTTGCCTCCCTCCTCCCCGGAGAACTGCTGAGTCTGCAATAAGTGTGGATGAACAACATATCCATGTCCCTAGAAATACAGGTTACTCACCTGTAACAGGAGTTCTAGGAATGGTATATGTTGTTCATCCACCACGATCCACCCGACCTCCCGGCTTGACGCAGACAACCTGAGCTTCCAGCGGGCCAAATCTGGCGTCATGGGGCGGAGCCAAGAGTTATACCATCCGGGTTGGTGGGAGGAGCCAGCTTGAAGACCTTCCGGCAAGATTTAAAGCGGCAAGGATACCTGCCAATAAGTGTGGATGAACAACATATACCATTCCTAGAACTCCTGTTACAGGTGAGTAACCTGTATTTATTTTTATTATTGTTGTCATGCTCAATATTGTCATCATTGTCACACTTAGTCCTCGTGGGCCTGTCTTTCCAGGCTTCTAGGCAGTCTGAGGGTTTAGAGCAAAGGCAGTTAGTAGAATGCAGCATTTGAAAAGTGGCTCATGCAAAAAATTCCATCGTACTAACATACTAAAATGCCAGCAGAATAGGCCTAATGGTCTTTTGTGCTCGCTTGGTCAGCCTCACCCCTGGGAGCTGACCTATGCCCCCCTTGCCTTCTCTGGCTTCTCCCTTCCCAGTTCCGGATATTCTCGCTGCACTGTATTTTGCTTCCAGAACCCTTCCCCTGTACTTGTCCCACCCCCTCTTGAACCACTTCACCGTCTCTGCCTCCACCAGCCCCCTGGGCAGCACATTCCATGGTTCCACCACCCTCTCAGTGAAGTAGCACCTCCTCCTTTCTCCCCTGAATCTTTCCCCCTCCAGCTTCCACCCATGCCCTCTAGTTGCTCGCTCCCTCCTTCCTTCGAATCACCCTGACTGCTCCTCCCCTATTTACCCCCTTCATGTACCTGAAGACCTCTATCATGTCTCCCTGGTGCCTTCTCTCTTCCATCGTGTACATATTTAGCTCTTCGAGCCTCTCCCCATAGGTCCTGTCCCCCAAGCCCCAAATCATTTTGGTTGCCCTCCTCTAGACCGTCTCCAGGAGTTTAATGCCCCTCTTTAAGTGTGGCCTCCAAAACTGCACGCAGTACTTGAGGTGTGGCCTCACCAAGCAGTTATACAGAAGTAGTATCACTTCCCTCCTTCTGGGTGTGATCCCCCTAGCGATGCATCCCAGTATCCTGTTGGCCTTGGCTGCTGCCCTCTTACAAGTCTCCCGAGTTGTTCATCTTGACGTCCACCACCACCCCCAGGTCCCTCTCAGCCATTGAGACTTGTAGCATCCCCATCCCCCGCCAGGGTGTACACTTGGCCCGGGTTTCTAGCCCCCAGGTGCAGTACCTTGCATTTCCCTGCATTGAACCTCAGCTTCCACTTTCTAGACCATCTTTCCAGAGCCTCCAGGTCCCACTGTAGGGCCACCCTCCCCTCCTCTCCATCCACCACCGCCCCCAGTTTTGAGTCATCCGCAAAGAGATTCATCTCACTCCTGATACCTGTCCTTATGTCAGAGACGTAGGCGTTGAACAGGAGGAGCCTAAGGACTGACCCCTGTGGGACCCCACTAATGACCCTCCTTGGGGATGAGACTATCCCACCAATCCGGTCCTGGATCCAATTGTCTATCCATCTGATCATCTGGTTCCCCACCCCCATTTCTCCCAGCTTATCCAACAGGTCCTCATGAGGAATAGAGTCAAATGCCTTGCTGAAGTCTAGAAAGAGGGCGTCCACTGGTCTACCCAGGTCCAAATATCGTCCAGGCACCCTGACTTTTCCAGGTCCCCCCAGCCTGTCCTTGACAATGCCTTCCATCACCTTGCCCACCACCGATGTCAGGCTGACAGGTCTGTAGTTCCCTGCCATCTCCCTTGATCCCCCCTTGTGGATAGGCACTATATGCGCCACCTTCCAGTCCTGGGGCACCCACCCTGTCCTCGGAGAGAAGGTGAAAAGCTCCGACAGGGGTTTCGCCAGGACATCCGCAAGTTCCTTAAGCACTCTGGGATGTAATTTATCCAGCCCCGGTGCTTTCTCCGTCTTAAGGGACCTGAGGGCTTCCCTCACTCTCTCTGCCGTGATTTCCACCTCCACTATTTTTTCTCCCTGCTTAGCCTTCCCCCTTCCTGCCAGTGATGCCACCCCCTCCCCCAGACCCGCCAATCGGTAAGGGTCCCCCCTCCTCAGTATTACTGTCTCCTCCCATCATTTGCATATGTTTCATCTCTCCGGGCAGTTCTACCTTAGAAGGCTACTGCATAAAGTTACGATTGAATATCTGAGCATCACTGTGAAGAAACACAATTACTATGGTAAGTAATTTTTCTTCTTTGGCACACAGGACTGTTTTCACAGGTTCACAGAGGGAAGATCATGCCAGATGAACCTGGTCAAATTCTTCGACTGGGTGGTGAGGGTGAAGGATGGGGGGGGGGGGCAGTGGATGTTGCCTATGTGGACTTCAGCAAGGCCTTTGACACTGTTCCTCAGGAGGCTGATGAGCCATTTGGGCAGTTTGAGGGTAGGGAAGAAAATAACAAAATGGGTGGATAATTGGCTAGGGGACAGAAGCCAGAGGGTGGTTATAAATGGGGTTCATTCCTGGGAGGAAAGGGTGACAAGGGGTACCCCAGGGATCAGAATTGGGGCTGATACGGTTTAACATCTACATTGGGGATATAGCAGAGGGACTAAATGGGAAGGTGTGCCTATTTGTGGACGATACAAAAATCTGCAATAGGGTGGACACACCAGAGGGGGTGCAGCAAATGAGAGAGCACCTGATAAAGCTGGAGAGGTCGACAGAGTTGGCAATTGAGATTTAATACAAAGAAATTCAAAATAATGCACATAGGCCACAAGAATCCGAGGGCCGCTTACACGCTAGGAGGGGAGGACGTTCTGAAAATGCAGCAGGAGAGGGATCTGGGGATCATCATATTAGATAATCTAAAAGAGGCGCATCAGTGTAATAAGGCAGTGGGTAAGGCAAACAGAATGCTGGCTTGCATAGGGCGGGGTATTACTAGCAGGTAAAGAGGTGATCATGCCCCTATATAGGTCCATGGTACGTCCACATCTGGAGTATGGGGTGCAGTTCTAGAGACCTCACCTAAAAAAAGAACATAGAGTGGAGAGAGAGTCCAGAGGAGGGCAACCAAAAATGATGCAAGGCATGCACAAGAAGACATATGAAGAGAGGATCGGGGAGCTCAACCTGTATTTCCTAGAAATGAGGGAGAGAGGGATACGATCGAAACTTTTAAATACCTGAAGGGAATATACAAGGTGAAAGAAAATCCAAAAACAAGGGGACATAGCTTAACCCTTGCTGTGCCGCCAGTGTGTATATACACCCTAAAAACCTATATGTTCTAAATCTTCTGGCAGCATAAAGGTTCAAACTGAAGGGGGGGAATATAGGGGAAATGTGAGGGGGCACTACATAACTGAGAGGGTGGTGGGCCCATGGAATAAGCTACTGGAGGGGGTGGTGGATGTAAATACAGTGGGGGAGTTCAAGAGGGCATGGGGTGACTACATGGGATTAAACAATAAAGGGAGGGGCAATTACATTGAAGGGAAAAGGGGATAGGAAGCTACATAGGAGGGGTCAAAAAGAGGGGAGTAGAAAGAATGGATTGGGAATTTCACATGGGAGGGATGGGGCAGACTAGATGGGCCGATAGAGTCCTTTTCTGCAGTACATTTCTATGTTGGGTTTTTTTTTGGGGGGGGGGGTAGCTCCACACAGCAGATGTGAGCCTTTGGTGATGGGTGATCCTGTTTAAGTACTCAACAGTTAAAACTTATCTGGTTACTGGGTGACAGTTTAATTATTAAGGCAGTTGCAGCCTCCTTGGTTCTCTTATTAAACAGCTAAGCATTTAACTTTTTTTTTTATGAGTTAATAGTTATAATATACTGATGAGGTATACATGTAGATGTTCCATTATACTGAAGAGATTGCATGTGTGCGCTCTTTGGATGACTTCAGTCATCCAGAACTGGTTGGATGGGGAGTACGAATAGCTACCACTCATTTGATCCAGCTTGCCCTACAGTGAGACTCTAGGGCTTGCACTTGAAGCTCGATCACCCAGGTGGCAGTGTGATGCAAGCAGCCCCACTGTTCCGTGTGTTCGTGTAGACGTGCATCCTGGTGCCTGCATGTGGTGTGCAGGTAATGCCTTCATTTTGTGTAGTTTTCAACTACAGCTATATGTGTGCTGAGATTTGACAGGAAGCTATATAAATTGCTGTCGGAGCCCTCACTCATACTAGTGACATCATTGAACAGCCTCTGAAAGCCTTTTTGCTTGCACCTTTGTTGCATTGCACCTCTGCAGTGAGTCTCCTTCACTTTTCTATGATCTAGTGTAAAGGCCTCCCCAACCCTGATGTACACTGCTGAGAGATGGAGAGCACAGTACCATGCTATCATGCCTTTCTGCCACTGTTTTACCTTCACCCACCTCCCTTTTTAATTGGACTGCATCTGACATACCTGTCTGATGGGGAAAGTGCTGGAATTCATGTGATCATCCTTGGTTCCCAGGGCTGCTTCCCCGACCTTTAGGAAGTGAACCTGAACTTTTTACATAACTTTCTGTCCAATGCCTGCGGACAGTTTTGAACTTTAGTTTGTTGTTGTCCTTTCTGTTAGATAGTATGAAATTGCAGCTTGCATTTGATGGTCTTCGTGACAACAAGACTGCAGAGGAGCCACAAGCCATCAGTGCTAGTGGCTAGGAAAATCCACTGGCCATTTTACAGACTCTGGTAGTGTTTTTCTTTAATCGTTACCTCCAGCAGACGCCAACAGGGTTACTTAAATGAATATTTTATAGACCCAGTGCAAAATATTTACCAGCATTTGCCAGGTGGGCTGGTGCCAATGCCAAACTCTGAACTGTGCTAGTGACTGGTACTTCTATGTTTGTGTTACAGTAGTGATTCAGTCTGGTCGACTGGTGTCCCTGTTCATGCTGAATGTGCAGGTAGTACATACTAAAATGCCAGTAGAATAGGCCTAACAGTCTTTCGAGTCTGCTTGATTTTTCAGCACCCGCACTGAGGGCTGATTTTGGTGTGTCCCCCTCCCCCTTGGGTTATACTGTTCCCAGTCCCAGATGTTCCATCTGTATTGGTCCTGGTCAGATTTACCGTCCCCCTGTGCCTGTCCCATCCCCTCTTAAACCCGTCCACAGTCTCCACCAACTCCCTGGGCAGTGCATTCCATGGCTCCACCACCCTTTCAGTGAAATAACATCTCCTCCTCTCCCCTCTGAGCCTGCCTCCTTTCAGCTTACACCTGTGACCTCCTGTTGCCCCACCCTCCTTCCTTTGGAGCACCCTGCTTGGGCCTCCCTTATTGATACCTTTCATGTACTTAGACCTCTATCATGTCCCCCCGTCCCTCTTCTCCTCCAGGGTGTACATGTCGAGCTCCTTGAGCTTCTCTTCATAGATCCTCTCCCCCAGGCCCCAGATAATTTTGGTTGCCCTTCTTTGGACCCTCTATAGGAGTATGTCTCTCTTTAAATGTGGTCTCCAAAACTGCACACAGTACTCAGGGTGTGGCCTAACCAAGCAGTTGTACAGTGGAAGGATCACTTCCGCCTTTCTGGAGGTAATCCCCCGGCGATTCATCCCAGCATCCTATTTGCCCTTGCTGCTGCCCTCCTACAGGTCTGAGTTGTTCATTTTGACATCTACCAGTACCCCCAGGTGACAGGTCCCTCTCACCCTCCATGACTTATGGCCTATCTGGACTTCAGCAAGGCCTTTGACACTGTACCACATAGAAGACTATTACACAAACTGGGGAATATGGGTGTGGGCAGGACAATAGTGTGGTGGGTAGGTAACTGGCTGGGCGGCAGGACACAGAAGGTGGTGGTAAATGGCTGTCACTCCACAGAGGGAAGAGTGACCAGTGGGGTACCACAGGGATCAGTGCTGGGACCAGTCCTGTTCAACATCTTCATCAGTGACATTGCACAGGATCTAGAAGGCAGAATTTCAGTGTTCGCTGATGACACAAAGCTGTGTAACAGAGTAGACATACCAGAGGGTGTAGACAGAATGAGAAGGGACCTGCAGAAACTTGAAGAATGGTCAGGGGTTTGGCAGTTGAAATTCAATGCAAAGAAGTGCAAGATAATGCATATGGGGCACAAAAACCCTGACACAGTATATCAGTTGGGGGTGAGGATATAGCATGCACCAAGCAGGAAAAGGATCTTGGGGTTACCATCTCTGACCTCAAGGTAGGGAAACAGTGTGACAAGGCAGCAGGTAAAGCAAATAGGATGCTGGGATGCATAGGCAAGGGCATCACCAGCAGGAAAAGGGAGGTCATAATTCCACTATACAAGACACTAGTGAGGTCCCACCTGGAGTGCAGTGTACAGTTCTGGAGACCTTACCTACATAAGGACATAGACAGGGTAGAGAAGGTTCAGAGGAGGACAACAAAGATGGTACATGGATTGCATCACAAGTCCTATGAGGACAGGCTGCAGGAACTGAATATGTACTCCCTGGAGGAGAGGAGGGAGAGAGGGGATATGATAGAGACATACAGATATCTTACAGGGAGGAACAGGGTGCAGGTATACACTATTTTTAAGCGAAAAAGATGTTCCATGACTAGAGGGCATGGGATGAAGTTGGAGGGAGGACAATTCACAGGAAACGTGAGGAAGAATTTCTTCACAGAGCGGGTGGTGGACAAGTGGAACACCCTGCCAGAGGAAATGGTGGGGGCTGAAACAATCACAGGATTTAAGAATGCATGGGATAGACATAAAGGAATTCTGGAGGTCAGGGGTAAGGGGCAACAGACTTCTAGGAAAACATAAACTGAACTTACAAGCTCAAATGGGCAGACTGGGTGGGCCACAGGCCCTTATCTGCTGACACTGTCTATGTATCTATGACTTGAATCATGTCTTCTCCCAGGGTATACCCCTGGCCTGGATTTCTGACTCCCAGGTGCAGAACCTTGCACTTCCCTGCATTGAATTTTAGTTTCCATTTTCCTGACCACCTTTCTGGAGTCTCCCAAGTCCTCCTGCAAGGCCACCCTCCCCCTCATCCACCACTGCACCCAGCTTTGAGTCGTCGGCAGAGACTCATTTCCCTCCTGATCCCCCTTCCTGTTGTCTGAGACATAGGTGTTGAACAGGAGTGGCCCCAGCACTGACCTCTGGGGCACCCCACTAGTAACCCATCTTGTGGATGAGGCTAACCCTCCAACCACCACCTTCTGAGTACGCTCAGAGAGCCAATTTCCTATCCATCTTAACAACTGTCTCCCTACCCCCATTTCCTTCAGCTTAGCCAGCAGGCCACTGTGGGGTACCGAATCAACGCCTTGCTGAAGTCCAGAAAGAGGACGTCCACTGGCCTACCCTGGTCCAGGGCCCTCGTCACCCAGTCATAGAACTCAACAAGGTTTGTCTGGCACGATCTTCCCGGGACAAAGCCATGCTGCCTATTGTCCAAATACCCAGTTTGCTCCAGTAACCCACCCCCAGCCTTTCCTTGACAATACCCTCCATCACCTTGCCAACCACCAGTGTCAGGCTAACAGGCCTGTAATTTCCCCACCTCTTCTGTTGATCTCTTCCCCCTTGTGGATCGGTACGACATGGGCCAACCTCCAGTCTTGAGGGGCTGCCAGGACATTTGCCAGTTTCCTCAGCACCCTGGGATGTATCTCATCTGGCCCAGGTGCTTTCTCCGTCCAAAGGGACATGAGGGCTTCCCTTACTCTCTCTACTGGGATTTCAGCCTCCATGTCCTCCCCTTTTCACCCTGTACTGCTGGCCCCCCACCTGTCTGTGGTGGCCACTCCCTTTCCCCAGACCCATCAGGGCCCCTGATCTCTACTGGTCCCACCCCTTCCCCCGGTTTGCCCCCGCTCCCCGCAAGACATAGCCTCTCCATCCCCCCTGGTAAAAACTGAGGCAAAGTACTCATTTAGGACTGCTGCCTGTTCTCCCACCTCCTATGCCCAGCCATCCCCTATCCTTATCTTGCTGATCTGCCCCCTTACTTTCCTTTTTTCCCCCCGTGTATCTAAAGAACCCCTTGGGGGCCCCCACCCTCCCCAGATCGCACTGGCCAAGGACTGCTCCTTTTTTGCCTTAGCTGCTCTCACCATCCTGGTGACTCTTCAGACAACATGAAGTCTTGCTGTATTCTGACTATTGCAGTTAGGTCCTGCCTTTCAACTGCCCCGGAGAACAAAGTTAACTTTCCATGGCCGGCATGGAACGTTCAGCGCTAGCTTGGTTGAAGCCCCATTCTGCTGCTGTTTAAACTCCAACCATCAGATTCTTTACTCCGCCTCACTGAACAGTCGCTCCAGAGATTTCTCCTTTGCTCGGTTCAAAAAAGTCTGTTAAAGTTTCATTTTTTGCTCTGTTTCTACAGAATTTCTGCTACCGAATCTGTCGGTTTAAGTCTCTGTCTGTGGTACCGTGTGTACTAGATAGGTTTTACATTTAGTTTCTGTGTGGAACTTGTGTCAGATTGGTCTTAAAAAGTTTTGAGTTTATTAGAGTGTGGTAACCGGCCCGTATCGGTTCTAAGAAAAACGGATTTAATTATGTTTTTTTCCAAGACCCATAACACGGTCAGGAACCAATAGGGGTGTCTTGCCTGGCGGATTGCCGGAAAAAGGGTAAGTTTTGGATAGGATTGGCCATGTCTGAGAAACCCAAGAAAAAAAAACGGGCCCACTGGGTTTCAACGCTGCAATATGTGTGTGGGGAAGCCTTTGCTAAGGCTGATCCCCACACCACCTGTGTTTATTGTCTGGGGTTTGACCACCTCGATTCAAACTGCCAAATTTGTAAAAGTTTTCCCAAAGCTACCCTGGATAAGAGAGAAGGTAGGCTGATGGCCAGCCCGATTCAGTCACGACCGAACCAGGAGGAGTGCCCTCTGACCAGGGCAAAACTTCTTTGGGCAAAAGGAGAGACGATTCTGATTAGTTGGTTCCTGTTAAAAGAAAGAGAAGAGAAAAATCATCCGGTTCGGATCCACAAATTCTTTCTCCGACCACTGATGAAATCGCCAAAGCGATAAGGATAGTTCAGTCGCTAACTTCGGTTCCGGCCGAACCAGCACCATCTGGCAGGGGCTCGGTTCGGTCGGTTCGTCTGGTTCCAGATTATACTTTAGAAGAATTTTATGAACCGGAGGAGGAGGAAGGAGAGTATGAGGATAATGATGATGATGGTGATTATGAAAGTCTGGATGTGCCTATTGACCCGGACATCTCCCCAGACAGACCTTCAGGTTTTTCTCCTCCTAGGCTTTCTGAGTCCCCTTCCCACTTTATGTTTTACAAGAAAGTGGCTGAAACCCTCCAGCTTCCAATGGAAGAAGCAGTAGAGGATCAGGAGGAGCCTGATTTTGTTGAAATGATGGACATCCCAGAATCTAGGAGACTGTCTGTTCCCCTCCATAAATCTTTTGGGAAACAGACATTTAAAATTCTAAAGACTCCTAACTCCATACCTCCTGTGAACAGACGAATGGACAAGAGGTATACCCTTTCAGGCTCGGACACGGGAGTTCCTTTCTCAGCAGTGCAGCCATGTTGGGGTAGTGCAGGCTGCTGCCTGTGATAAGGCAAATATTCCCTTGGCATCACACCCCCCAGATAAGGACTCCAGGAGGATTGATGCCATGGCAAAGAAGCAGTACATGGCAGAATCTTTGGGACTCAGGCAGGCTAACTATATGGCCTACACAGCTAGATACCAGAAGTCCAGGTGAGACACTGTGCTGGCTCTGGCTAAACAGGCCCCTGACCAGCTTGCCAAGGAGCTGGAGCAGGTGGCTGCGGATGGGATTGAGGCATCCAAGGTGCAATTTCATGCTGCTGTGGACTCCAGTGATGTTTCATCTAGAGTCATGGCTACATCTGTGGCCCTTCAGAGGATGGCGTGGCTCAGATGTACTAGCCTATCACAGGATACCCAGGCTAAGGCCATGGATTTCCCTGTCATTGGTAATTCTGTGTTTGGGGAGCAGACAGAGAATTACATAAAAAAGATGGATGAGTATAGGACCACCTACAGGAGTGCTCAGGCCAAAGAAAGGCAAGCCACTCCTCAGAGGCAGCACTCCAGGGGCAGGGGCAGGCCCTTTCAAAGGCCTTTTTACCAAGCCCAGGCCTCCTCTTCTGCTTATCCTCAGAGGGGGTTCTTCAGAGGGAGAGGCAGACGGGGAATGAGCAGGCCTGCTTCCACCCCTCAGCCTAAAGCCCCTGCCAAGCAGACACCCTGATGGGTCTGCCTGGTCCGATTCTGCAGTACCTGTAGGGGGCAGGCTGGCTTACTTTGTCCAGGACTGGAAGTCTCTGACATCAGACAAGTGGGTCCTGGAAGTAGTAAGCCAGGGACTGGTTCTCTGCTTCAAAAAATTTCCCAAGATGAGAACCAGATCCTTTCCACCTGCAAATCCATCAGAGACCCTTGCCCTAGAGGCAGAGGTTTCTTCATTCCTGGCTCTCAGAGCCATAGAAAGGGTTCCTACCCTACACAAGGGCAAAGGATTGTACTCCAGGTACTTCCTAACCCCCAAGAAAACAGAAGAATGGCGGCCCATCCTGGATCTAAGATACCTGAACAAGCACCTTTTATAACCAAAGTTCAAAATGGTGACTCTGGGAATAATTCTGCTCTCTCTCTAAGGCCAGGGGACTGACTGGCCTCCCTGGACCTCAAAGATGCCTTCTTTCACATTCCCATCAGATGCTCCCACACAAAGTACCTAAGGTTCGAGTTGCCCTCAGGCCACTATCAATTCAGAGCAATGCCCTTTGGCCTAACATCAGCCCCAAGGGTGTTCACAAAGTGCCTGGCAGTAGTGGTTGCTTTCCTAAGGAGAAAAAAGATCTCCCTCTTTCCATACTTGGACGACTGGCTCATAGTGGGTCAGTCTCCAGACCAAGTCAAGTCACATCTGCAAATGACTCAGAAAGTGCTCACTTCCTTAGGATTTCTTCTCAACCTTCCAAAGTCGGTTCTCGAGCAAGTACAGCTCCTCACCTTCATAGGGGCGGAGCTGGATATGATAAGGGCAAGAGCCTTCCTTCCCCTGGACAGGGCAAGGGCCGTTATGGAACTGGCCTCTTCATTCACCCTTCAGGTGTCTCGGGCAGCAAGGCATTTCCTGCAGCTCCTGGGCCACATGGCAGCCTCTACAGCAGTGGTCCAGGGAGTAAGATTTCAGATGAGGGACATTCAGTTCCACTTAAGAGCCTTCTGGTCCCAAAGAAAGGATTCCCTTGCCAAACTGGTCCCAGTAACTCGAACCCTGATCCAGGCTTTGCAATGGTGGCAGGATCAGGACAATTTGAGACGAGGAGTTCCTTTTGTCACTCAGTCTCATTCAGTGATGCTCATCACAGATGCCTCCCTGCTGGGCTGGGGAGCCCACCTGGGGAATCTTACCACCAAGGGCCGTGGTTGCATCAAGAATCTCTGCTTCACATCAGTCTCTTAGAACTCAGAGCAGTGTTTCTGGCACTGCAAGCCTTTTCCAAATTTGTACAGAACAGGGTGGTCCAGATCAGAACAGACAATGCCACCACAATGTGGTACATCAACAAGCAGGGAGGCACTCTGTCTACGGCCTCGTGCACAGAAGCAATGAAGTTGTGGTCCCTGGCCTATTCCCTGCAAACCTCTCTGATAGCAGTTCACTTCCCAGGGAAGGACAATGTCCTAGCAGATGCTCTCAGCAGGATATCCCAGGGCCATCACGAATGGACCCTAGATCCCCTAGTTTTGAAAGTGATTTTCTCAAGATGGGGCACTCCACAGATGGATCTTTTTGCAGCCCCAGACAATCACCAACTTCCTCTCTTTTGTTGCAGACCCCCAGTCTTGGGCTCAGTCCTCCTGGATGCTCCGATTCTGAATTGGGAAGGGAAATTTTTGTATGCTTTTCCCCCCTTTCCTATCCTGTTCAAAGTGTTAGTCAAGATCAGGTTTCAACCAATCAAAGTGATTCTGATTGCTCCAGACTGGGCCAGACAGCCCTGGTACCCACTGTTGCTGTCCTTGGCAGTCCACCTTCCCCTGTGTCTTCCCAGGAATTACAACCTGTTGACATCCTCTCAGGGGAGGATTTGGTATCCGAACCTCAAATCTCTCAATCTCAAGGCATGGTTCTCGAAGAGTTAGAGTTTGCTGATCTGCACCTTTCTCAAGGGGTTCTGGATATCCTTAAGGCTTCTCGAAAGCCTTCCACCAGAAAGACTTACAACTCCAAATGGAAAAGGTTCACTATTTGATGCTCTAATAAGCATATTTTTCCAGAATCTGCTGGGTTGCCTACAGTCCTGGGCTATATGGTTCATCTTAATGAACTGTGACAAGGTACCTTTGTAAATCAGCCTATGGCTCAAAGGTTTTCCAAACTGCTGTTTAAATAAAAAAAAAAAAAAAAAAAATAATGGCTTAGGACTTAGGCCAGCTACGCTTAAAGTACATCTTGCAGCTGTTTCTGCCTTCTTGTCAGTAGGCAAGCCCTCTCCTGTGTCAGCCCATCCTGTGTTTGTTTGGTAAGTTCTTCAAGGGATTGCTGCACACCAATCCCCCCTTTAGGGACCCTGCTCCTGCTTAGGACCTTAATGTTTGCATTGCTCAGCTTATGCAACCACCCTTTGAGCCTTTGTCCTCTGCAGAGCTTAAGTACTTGACTTGGAAGACTGTGTTTTTGGTAACCATTACCTCTGCCAGGCATATCGGTGAATTTCAAGCCCTGTCGGTGGAGCCTGGTTTCATCTCTTTCCATAGAGATAAAGTGGTCCTAAAAACTAACAGGAAGTTTTTGGCTAAGGTGGTTTCAGATTTCCACCTTAATCAGTCTGTCTCTCCCTGTTTTCTTCACTGACCATTCCTCCTCTGGAGAGAGGAGGCTGCACAGCTTGGATGTTAAAAGGGCCCTCAGCTGCTACATAGAGCGCACCAAGGGTCACAGGTTTGAGTCCCTCCAGTTGTTCCTCACATATGGAGAGGTCAGTAAGGGCAAACCTGCTACTAAGAGATCTATTGCCAGGTGGATTGTCTCTTGTATACAGTTCTGCTATGAAAAGCTGGGTAGAACCCCACCCTCAGGCCTGAGGGCTCACTCTACTAGAGGTACAGCTGCTTTTCTGGCTGCTGCCAGGGATATTCCTCTCTTAGAAATTTGTCAAGTAGCCATCTGGAAAACAGTCCATACCTTCACCAAACATTAGTCTCTGGATATCCAGGTAGGAGTGATGCTCGGTTTGGCACAGCAGTACTTCAGAGCCTATTCCCAAAGTAGGTTCTGTCCCTCCTCCATGGAGGTACTGCTTGGTAGTCTGCAATAGTCAGAATACAGCAAGACTTCATGTTTGAAGAAAAAATTACTCACCCTAGTAATGTTGTTTCTTCTAATGGACTCTTGCTTTATTCTGACCTCCCCCCCCCCGCCTCCCTTCTCAGAACCTGGTTTTTGGGATGTGGGTGGGCAGGAGCAGTGTTGGCACCCTAGAGGTGCCCCTTTTTCACCCTCCTTTACTTTGGGTGTGTGTTGTGTTTTGTTTTTTGGGTTTCCTGACTTGAGTCTTTGCTTTGAAACCAAAAAAACCCTTTTTTAATGAATTTAGTTGCCTGAGTTTTACAGTTTCCACACAGAACTTCTAGTGAGTATTGCTCGTAAAGATCTGACGGTTGGAGTTTAAACAGCAGACAGGAACTTCAGCCGAGCTCGCGCTGAACGTTCCATGCTGGCTATGGAAAGTTAACTCTTTGTTCTCCGGGGCATTTGAAAGGCAGCACCTAACTGCAATAGTCAGAATACAGCAAGACTCCATTAGAAGAAACAACATTACTAAGGTGAGTAATTTTTTCCTTTGGCTGTCTGCTCATATGCCTCCTGATCCCTTTCACTCCTTGAGCGCTTGAAGTGCCTATAGGCCACCTTCTTGTCCCTCACCACCTCCTGTACCTCCCAAGTCCACCAGCTGGGTTTTCTGGCCTTACCGAACTTGCGCCTTTCCCTTGCGAAGGATCCTGTATTCCCCTCCTAATGATCCCCCATCGCTGTCAGCATCCATATCCAGCCTTATCCTGTCCATACGATCTTTAAGGATCCTTCCCATCTCCTTGACGTCTGCACCCCTAAAGTTACTACCGTCCTTGTTCGGCTTTCCTTCTCCCATAGGTCCAGGAAGAAGCAGACTGGCGTGATCACTCCCCACTAACAGGTCCCTCACCTCTAGGCCCCTAATCTGATCACTGTCCGCCAGGACCACGTCAAGTGTCCTGGCCTCTCTAGCTGGCTCACCCACCTGTTGTGTCAGAAACACATCCTGGAAGACATCCAGCAGCCTCTGCTCCCTGACCACTGGTGATGTCGTAGTCCCCCAGTCTGTTCCTGGCATGTTGAGGCCACCCATTACCACTACCCTTCCCAATCTACAGTTTCCCTTGAGATTTGCCACCAAACTTTCTTCCAGACCCTCCGCCAGTGCTGGTGGTCTGTATACCACTGCAACCTTTACTCGCTTAAATCCTTGCATCAACAGGGTGACCCAAATAGCCTCCATGTTCCCCTCTGCCTCCTCTACCCCTCCAATACCCATGTCATTTCTGACTAGCAGTGCTACACCACCCCCCTTTCCTTCCCCCCTGTCTCTTCTGAACATAGTATAGGTCCACTCGTGCCCTTGAGTTACCCAGGTCTCAAGTGACTGCTGCCATGTCTACCTCCGCCTCAACTAGCATCGCCTGGAACTCAGGCATTTTATTTCCTAAGCTCCTGGCATTTATCAGTAGTAGTATATTTTATTCAAAACCTTGAAAAGGAAGCACTCCGTTGAGCAAGCTCATTTCAGTCATTCTGTTTCCGTAAATTCATTCAATCTGACATAAATATACAAGATAAGAAAAGGAACACAGATATAAATATAAATATTCCGTCACAAAGTACAGAATGCCAGTAGAACAGAACACTGATTAGTCAGACCTACACAAACTGGCAGCATAGGGATGGAAGGTACTCTGCTCAAGAAACCATTGTTTAATATTGAAGCAGTCAAAGGTACGGGCAAAGTATAAATGGTGCTGTTGAACTGAAGACAAATTTTCCCAGACAGGAACAGAAACTCCCCACACTATCTTTGAGGGCTGCTTTTGTAGTCAGGGTAACTGCTATTTTCCCAACTGGTTGGAAACCTCTCTTTAAACAAAGGCCAATAAATTGTCTTTGAGCAGGAGCTCTTGACCCGCCCTCCGTCTGTCTTGCATTACATAAACTGTTTCTTCTGTTTACTAAATAGCTATGACTGCAGTAGGGAAGGAAAGTGACTGAGACAGCTGAGGTTGGACAGTCACCGAGAAGTGCAACTTAGATGAACCTCTTGCTGCACGTCTGGGTATGAAATCTGCTCCCAGTTAGGTTCCATTATTTCCTTTTTTGTAGTTGAATGGTAAATCACTCAAATCAGCCAGCTTCTTCCTGCCAGTACATTCGTTTTCTATAACTGCTACCTCAACCAGACCCAAGCAATAAATCCTACTTGGTTGCTTCGCAGCTTCCCATCAACCTCCTGGCAGGGTTTAGTGTACTGCCAACTGTCTGAGCTGTCATAGTCTGGGAGATTGGGGAGCATGGTAGTCAGGATGCTCAGTGACATCAGGGGGTGCTAGTCTTTGCAGTCATCCATTTATTTATTTAAATGTTGGTAGGCCCAATGTGACCATGACTGTCCTTTTTTTTCAGGGGCGACCGGGATTAGTTACAAGTAACTAAAGGGAAAAGGGGGTTTAGCACATACAGTTGAGAGTTGTACAACTCGACAAGTACATGAACAAGGGTTCCATATATATATATACACGACTGAGAAATTATACTTCTAACCCCAGTAATGCTCGGATATTCGTAACTTTCTGCAGTAAACCTGGAGGGTTGGACTGCCCGGAGAGAATGGAACATATGCAGATGATGCAATCATCTTCACGTGACAACTTTTCAAATGCTGCCCTATACTAACTGCCAATGTTCTAAACCTCCTCAGATTTTACTCTCCACCTGAACAGTCTGGTCGCTCGGAGTGTCGCTCTTCATCGTATGTCTGAAGTGAAGAAACTTATTAAAAGCATGTAAGTATTGTTTCTTTTTAATTTGTTGCCTTACATTTATTTTACTTATCTAAACTTAGTTTTTGTAGTATTTTAGTTTTTTCCCTGTTCCCCTTTGTTCGGTATAACGGGGAAGGAACCGGGTTAGTTTCATATATTTGGGTTTTTTTCTAACAAACCCGTTTTATCTTTAAATTTGTTTTAAGTTTTTTTTTGTTGTTGTTTTTTTTTTAACCGTAGTTTTCTATTACTGAACCGCTAGTACTGGTTCCAATTTTTTCTATCTGTTCGGTTCCTCCAGTTCCTTTTCAATTGCGGAACCAACCACAACCGCAATTATTTAAAATCTCTTCTTTTTATGGTTCTCTTTTTATCGGTTTAAATGGCAGAAAACCCTAAGAAAGACTGATGAGCCCTGTTTTAAAAAATTGTACACAATGTGGAGATGTTTTTGCAAAGGCAGATGAGCACACTGTGTGTGTGGCTTATCTGGGATATGAGCATCTTAAAGAGAACTGTCAAAACTGCCTGACTTTCCCTGAAACAACTGTTGAAAAACACCTGGAATGGCTGAAAAAGAAGCTCCACAAGGGTCCCTCTGGGTCTGACCAGCCGGTACCGTCTGTTAGTGTGGCTGAACCCACATCTGTTGCTACTTCCACCCCTGAGAAGGGTGATAAAACTACTAAGGGGATTTCTGAACTGGCTAGCTCCCCTGTTCCCTCTAAAAGAGCATGCAAGCTGAAGCATACAGAACCCCCACATATTGATCAGGGGACTTCTGTATCTGCTACTGTCATGCCAACTCCTCAGGAAATCGCACAGGCTTTTAAAGTCCTTCAGGCTTTGCAGGGTTTGGTGCCCCCTGCTCAGCAACCACCTGTTACAGCAGGACGGCCTGGCAGAATTCCCCTTATTGAAGAGGAGGAATGCAGCGAATATAAGGAGAATGAAGGGGAACCCATCTTACCCAAGGTATCCCTGGAACAAGATTTTGGTTCGACCCCTAGGACATATGAAGATTTTTCTTCTCACTTACTTTCGTGAGAAAAATGGCAGATGCCCTTGACATCTCCACAAGGGATAAAGTGGAGGATGAGGAGGAAATAGAGTATCTGGAGATGATGGGGTTGACTCCCACCAAAACCCTCCTCCTCCTCCCAGTCAATACATTTATTAAGAAAGATGCTCTGAAATTGTTGCAGACCCCCAATTCTGTACCCTCTCTGGATAAGAGGATGGACAAGAAAAATCAGTTGGAGAGGGAAGGGACAGAGTTCCTTTTTTCCTATCCAGATCACCGAGGGGTCATTCAATAAGCAGCCTGTGATAAGGCTAGAGTCCATCTGGCATCCCATCCACCAGATAAGGACTCTAGGAAAATGGATAGCATGGCTAGGAAAGGATACCTGTCAGCCTCCCTAGCCATGCGACAGGCTAACTTTCAGGCCTGTGCTGCCCAGTACCAAAAGTCCCTGTGGTAGTCAGTACTGGCCATTTCACAGAAAGCTCCCTCACCACTATCTGGTGACCTAGCAGAAATAGCTAGGTTTGGGCTAGGGGCAGCTAAGTACCAATTCCAGATGGCTGCTGATACCAACGACGCTGCAGCCAGATGGATGGCAAAAATATGGTAGCCCAGAGGAGATTTGCCCGGCTGAGGGCCACAAATCTCACTGCTGATACCCAATCTAAGGCCCTGGATTTTCCTTTGGAGGGAAATGCTCTTTTCGGAGAATCCACAGTGGCATACATGAAGAAGGTGGATGAGTACAAGCCCACTTACAGAAGCAACGCTAGTAGAGAGAGAGAGAGAGAGAGCTTCTCTATCCACCAGGCCATAGGGAAGGGGAGGCCGGGGCAGGTCCTTCCACACCAGGCCCTTTTTCCAGCCAGTGGCTACACCCCAGTGCCAACAGTACCCACAGCAGGGATACTTTAGGGGCAGGAGTCAAAGGAGATCTAGGCGTGGACCTCAAGCACAACCTCCACCCCAAGCCAAGCAGACCCCTTGAAGTACAGACCGCCTCACTCCCTGTCGGAGGCAGACTTTCCCACTTCCTCCAGGCTTGGCTGACCATCTCTACAGACAAATGGGTCCTGGAGGTAGTGGATCAGGGTCTGTCTCTGGCTTTCAAATCCCTTCCTCCTCTAGCAGCCAGGGGTTTCAGTGCACCTTCCCTAGCAGAAAAGATTCTGCTGGAGGCAGAGGTCCAGAAACTGCCACTTTTAAAAGCAGTTGAACCTGTCCCAAGCCCACTGAGAGGAAGGGGCTTTTACTCTAGGTACTTCCTCGCCTCAAAGAAAAGTGGGGAGTGGTGGCCTATGTTGGATCTCAGGGCCTTAAACAGGCATCTGAAAAAGCCAACGTTCAAAATGGTAACTTTAGCATTGATTCTGCCAACAGTCCAGAAAGGGGATTGGTTGGCATCACTGGACTTGAAAGACTTCTGTTTCCACATTCCCATAAGGGAGTATCACAGAAAATATCTCTGATTCAAACTCTCTTCAGGTCATTACCAATTTTCAACCCTGCCTTTTGGCCTTTCTTCGGCCCCAAGGGTGTTTACAGAGTGCCTAGCACCAGTGGTAGCACACCTTCGAAGACGGGGTATAACAGTTTTTACACACAACAGGTCATTCAGTATCTAAGCCTTACCCAAGGCCTACTGGGATCCTTGGGATTCATTATCAATCTCAAAAAGTCCGTTCTCACTCCTGCACAAAAGTTGCAGTCCATAGGGGCAGAGATAGACACTCTGCAGGGCAGGGCCTACCTCCCTCTGGACAGGGTCAGAAATCTTCAGCTAGTAGCAAACTCCTTAACCTTGAACAGGAGCAGGCCTGCAAGGCAGTTCTTGCAACTTTTGGGTCATATGGCTGCGTCCATAGCCACAGTGCTGGGTTCAAGGTTTCAAATGAGGGACATCAGTTCCACCTCTGCTCACTGGAGTCAAAGAAAAGATCCTCTTTCAAATCCTATTCAGGTCACAAGAACTCTGCTGCAAGCCTTGCAGTGGAAGGAAGTAACCAATCTAAGAGAAGGTGTTCCCTTTCAGAAAGACTACCCCCTCAGTTGTTCTCACAACAGATGCATCGCTATTGGGCTGGGGCGCCCACTTGGGAGACCATACAACCCAGGGTACCTGGTCAACCACAGAGTCCCGCCAGCACATGAACTTGTTGGAACTCAAGGCTGTCTTTCTGGCTCTAAGGACCTTTTCAGGATTGGTACAGTCAAAGGTGGTACAGGTCAGAACAGACAATGCCACCACAATGTACTACATCAGCAAATGGGGAGACACCAGGTCAGGGCCTCTCTGCACAGAGGCCATGAAAATTTGGACTCTGGCGTATTCTTTGGGAGTCTCCCTGCAGGCAATCCATCCACCAGGAAAGGACAATACCTGGCAGATGCCTTAAGTAGAATCAACCAGGCCCATCATGAATGGACTCTGAACAAACAGGTGGTAGACATAATTTTCTGAAGGTGGGGCACTCCAGAAGTGGACTTGTTCGCATCCCACCAGAACCACCACTTGCCTCAATACTGCTGCAGGCCACCAGATCAGGGCACTTTACCCCTGGGTGCCCTGACTCTAGATTGGTCAGGGAGGTTCCTGTACGCTTTCCCTCCTTTCCCCCTGGTTTTCAGTGTGTTACTCAAGCTCGGGTCCCACTCAGCATCTCTAATAGCCCCGGATTGGTTCAGGCAACCATGGTACTCTCTAATGCTCTCCATGTCTGTGGGCAGACCGATACGACTCCCTCTGAGGCACAATCTATTGACCTCCAACCAGGGGACCATGTTATAACCGAACCTCAAGTCCCTCAATCTCAATCAAAGCTTGGTTCTTGAGGAACTAGAATATGCTGACTTGCAACTCTCTGAATCAGTGCTTCACATTCTGAGGGGTAATAGGAAGCCCTCTTACTAAGAAAACTTGTTCTTCAAAATGGAAAAGATTTTCAATCTGGTATTCGACTAAGGAATTGATTCCATTACAGGCTGGGGTCCCAGCTGTTTTGGATTACCTCTCATTTACATTCTCTGGGCCTACAATCCAATTCGCTAAAGGTACACTTTGCAGCATTGTCTGCTTACATTTCTGCTGGTGCCAGGGTATCACTAGCTTTGGATCCCATTTTTAGAAGGTTCTTCAACGGTTTGGCCCATTTGCACCCTCCTCACAGGGCACATGTGCCAGCATGGGACCTTAATGTTTGTATAGCCAAGCTCATGGGGCATCCCTTTGAGCTTATGGCTACAGCTCAACTTATATGTCACTTGGAAAACAGTTTTTCTAGTGGCAGTGACTTCTGCAAGAAGAATAAGTGAGCTCCAGGCTCTCTGTGGAGCAGGATTATATCTCTTTTCACAGAGATTAGGTAGTTTTGAGAAAAAAATAGAAAATTCCTGCCAAAGTTAGTCCCTGATTTCCGCCGTAACCAATCCTTTACCCTACCTGTCTTCTTCACTGAGCATTCTACTGCTGGTGAAAGAAGACTTCATAGATTGGATGTAAAGAGAGCTCTCAGTTATTATACTATAGCCACTGAAGACCATAGGCAGGACAGGAAATAGTTGTTTCTGACCTATGGAGATGTGGGAAAAGGTAATGACAAGGCACATTTTATTTAAGAGACGCACATCCTGGAGGCTCTGGGCGCCGAACATTTTAAAAATGCATACTAAACATAATGAATATGTACAACATAAAATTAAATATTTATCATACAGTAGTTCATCAGTTAAGCAAAATGTAAATAATACCCTAAACAACAACAGCTACTACTTAAAAAAGCCAAGATTAATCTAAACATATGATTCTGAAAATAGGCAAGCACTATAAGATACAGTCTTGGAAGGCCTGATTATATAAGAAGGCCTTGAGGCGGCCTTTAAATACCTCCACAGAAGGGACCTCCCTAACAACTGGAGAGAGCAAATTCCACAGAACGGGGACAGTGGCACTAAATGCTCTGTCGCCAGCTGTTTTTAACCTCATCCTGGGAATTACAAGGAGGCCCATAGAGAGGGAGCGGATCGAGACAGCAGGTGTAATAAGGTCCATCAGGTAACCAGGGCCCAGGCCATGTAGGGCCTTAAAGGTGAGCAAGCCCACCTTATAGAGGACCCTCCACCTAACTAGCAGCCAGTGCAGTTGACGCAGCACCGGAGTGTTGTGACAATACCTGGGCTGTCCTGTTAACAGCCTCGCTGCCGCGTTCTGCACCAGCTGCAGTCGGTCTAGAGTACCTCCAGAGACACCGAGATAGAGTGCATTACAGTAGTCAAGCCTGGACGTCACGAAGGCATGTACCAAGGTGGGGAGGTCCTGCGGTGGAACTAGGAGCTTTATCCTGGCGACATTCCTCAGATGATAAAAACTAGTACGGACGCCACCTGAGACTCAAGTGTCAGTCCGCCGTCAAGAATGATGCCCAGATCCCGCACCCTAGAGGAGACCTTCAGTGGTACAGAGCCAAGAAAAAAAGCCCCGTCTCTGCACCAGAGGCCAACCTATCACGCCCTCTGTTCAACTCCACCACCAGTACCTCCGTCTTATCGGGGTTCAGTCGCAACCAGCTGGAGGCCTACCAGTCATTGATCTCAGCAAGGCAGCTGTTCAGCACTTCCACTGCGCAAGATGTTCCAGGGGCAAAGAAAAGATACAGCTGGGTATCATCAGCATAACAATGAAAGCCCAGACTGTACTTCCTGATGAGCTCTCCCTGGGGAATTCCATATGACAGGTGGCCAGGGGAGAAGGAGAAATTCCCCATCACTACCCTCTGCCTCCTGTTAGATAGAAAAGACTCAAACCAGCAGATGACAGTGCCAGCGAGTCTGCAGAATTCCTTTAGTCGGTCAAGTAACACACGACGGTCCACCATGTCAAACACTGAAGAGAGATCGAGGAGAACAAGAATTGTCCCCTCCCCTCACTCTCTAGCCCTGAGGAGGTCATTATGCACCCGAACTAGCACAGTTTCTGTGCTTGCCTTGCACGAAACCCAGACTGGAGCGGATCGTATAAATCATGGGTCACGAGATGCTCTTCAAGCTGAAGCACCATCACTTTCTCCACAATCTTACCCAATAATGGAAGATTGGAGATGGGATGGTAATTTGCCTTGATCTCAGGGTCCAACGATGGTTTTATCAGAAGTGGTCTCACCAATGCCTCCTTCAAGACATCGGGAAAGACCCCCCCTCCGACAAGGAACACTAGACAATCAAGGCAAACACTGGGCCATCGGAGTCAACACATCTCATTAAGAAACTAGTTGGCCACCGGGTCCAGTTCACAAAAGGTATGCCGAAGCTTGGAAGCAATCTCAATGACCTCTGCCGCCTCCACCAGTCTAAACTCACCCCAGTCAGGCGACATGCTCTCTGGTCGCCCATGACTACCACTGTCTGCCAAACTCTGGCCCACTGGTGGAACCCCCCTGCCTGATGGCAGACACCCTGTCCGAGAAGAACTGAGCAGACTCCTCACACAATGCGTTAGAAAAAGCTTCCTTCGGCTGTAGACAGGAAGGATGAAGAAGTCTGTCCGCAAGAGCACAGTTGGTCGGTTCCTCCCGGTGGCAGTCTCCCTGGACAGGAATTCTGCTTTCTTACGGTTGATTGCTCCCTGGTATGTACCATAGCGCACACATAGGGCCAGTTTGTCTACCTCCCAGCCAGACTTCCACCAGCAGCGCTCTAATCTCCGACCCACAGTCTTCATCACCTTGAGCTCATCATCATACCAAGGGGACCTCAAGTGAGAAGACATTGGTAGTAAACGGACTGGTGCAAGGGAGTCAAGTGCACTAGCCAGCGCCTTATTATAGGCATCCACTGCCGCGCACACACCCCCAACGCATGCACTGTCCACACTAGATAGGTCAGCCACCACCAGAAAACCCTCAGGGGTCAACCCCCTCAAAGGGCGATAGCTGACCATCTCTGCAGGGGAAGGGCTATCGGGTGGGGGGCGCTGAACGAAAACTTCACTGTGCAATGATCGGACCAAATGACCCGATCAGTCCTGAGGCTGTTGATCTCAAGTCCCAGTGAGAACACCAGATCCAACATGTAGCCACCCTGATGGGTTGTGGAGGAAACACCCTGCGTAAAGCCCAAGATGATATCATCTGGAGGAAATTAAAACCAAGCCAAAAAGATTCGACATCTGCCCAAACGTTGAAGTCCCCCAGCACCAAACATCTGGGGCCTCCAATGTCTCCCCGATGACTAAATCTGCCATCTCCTGCAGAAAATCTCCCACCACCCCAGAGGGGCGTTAAATCAGGAGGATCAGGCAGCCTGCACCTGGACCCCCACGGATGGCCACACATTCAAATTAATATGGTGCCCTCACTGGGTGCAGGGTGAAGCCTAGCTCAGATTTAAAACAGACGACTACCCCATCACCCCTGCGTTCCTTTCTGGGGCAGTGCACTACGGTATATCCGGATGGGACAGCAGCCTCTAAAACCGGGCCAGTATCATCACCAATCCAGGTCTCCGTAATGCAAGCCAGATCAGCCAAAGAAACTCAAGTGCGCTATAATTGCAGTCTTGTTTCTGACCGATCTGGCATTGCAAAGCACCATCCTCGTGATTGGTGGACAGTGCAGCCCCTCTGGCTACCTGCCCACTCGGCCTGGTGGGAACCCTGGTGACGGGAACTAAGCATGTCAGGCCTCTCTCTAGGACCCGTCTAATCCCAGGACGTCTTCTGCACCCCACTACCTCAATCCTACCACCAACCACAGCTTCTAAGAGATCAGTTTTTCACTGGATAGTCCAGTGTATTCAATTCTGCTATACAAAAGCTGGTAGGGAGCCCCCCACAGGGTTGAGGGCGCATTCCACCAGAGGAATAGCTTCTACTCTGGCAGCTGCAAGGGATGTTCTACTGGTGGATATCTGTAAAGCAGCTACCTGGAAGACGGTACACACCTTTACAAAGAATTACAATCTGGATATCCAGTCTAGAAGTGATGCTGGGTTTGGCACAGCAATCCTGCAAAGTCTGTTTCCTAAGTAAATGTTCTGTGCCCACCTCCAGTGGTACTGCTTTGTAGTCTGCAGAAAGTTATGAATACCTGAGTATTACTGGAGTTAGAAGAAAAAATTACCTTAGTAGTCTTGTTTCTTCCCAGTGATACTCAGGTATTCATAACTTCCCAACCTACCTCTCCTTCCAGAACTCAAGCTTCTGCACTCCCACATGCTGCGCTACCACAAAAGGGTACATCACTGTGACTATATATGTTACCACATAGTGGTACAAGTTCGTAAACGAGGCTTATGGTCTTAACTTTTCTTCAGATGTTTTTCTGACATGCTGATTCTTTAAAAATGTTGTTTTTCTGCAGTTGGAGTTTTTTTTCTTCCGATTAAAATTGGGGTTATTTTGAATTCTCTCTCTAATTATAAATACTTGCAGTTTTTAACTGCATGGCTTTGTCTATTCAGGCTCCTGGGAAATCTGAGGAGGTTTAGAACATTGGCAGTTAGTATAGGGCAGCATTTGAAAAGTTGTCACATGCAGATGATTCCATCATTTGTGTATGTTCCATTCTCTCCGGGCAGTCCAATCCTCCAGGCTTACTGCAGAAAGTTATGAATACCCGAGTATCACTGGGAAGAAACAAGATTACTAAGGTAAGTAATTTTTTCAAAGTTGATAAGTAAAGGACAAAGTGTACATGAAAACACATGGAGCGGAGCACTAGAACAGTCAGAACAAAAAAAGGACCTGAAGCTAGGTCTCAAGTTAAAACATGCTTTTGTTCCTTTTTGCAAAAGCTAAAATTCAGCATGGGCAACAGTTATACCCCTCCCATGCTGAAGTTTAGCTTTTGCAAAAAGGAATAAAAGCATGTTTTAACTTGAGACCTAGCTTCAAGTCATTTTTTTGTTCTGGCTGTTCTAGTGCTCCGCTCCATGAGTTTTCATGTTCATTTTGATTCGCAGTAGCACGGACCAGTTTCGAGTAGCCGCCTTCTTTACACAACAAAAGGACAGTGTGTGTTAGCAGATGCAACATAAATGTGTGTCTGATAAACAGTCTGGTCATTTTTAAGACACACCCACTTCCTGTCTCCTCTGTGGTGGGCAAGCTAATACAGATATTGGAGTGCAGCAGTTTACCTTTTCCTGAAGGTGTCACTGTGGTTCCATATCAAACCCCTGTAACATCTGGTCCATCCATGCTGCTGCTGTGTTTTTTCCCATGGTAGTGGCCCTCCCTTCTCCCTGGCTTTTGCTTAAGGACAGCCTTGGTGCAGCTCTGTAGATGGGATGGCTGACGCTGCATGGTCATCCCCAGCGTTCATTCCACCCCAGTTTCCAATCTGCAGGTGGTGCTCACAGAGAGGGACGGACCTCTCCTCCTGGGGTCGTCCTGCACCAACCCAAGTCCATAGCAGTGTGCCGCTGAGCCCAGCCAGTCCTCTTCAGGACACAGCTTCAAAGTAGCATCATATTTTGGCCCCATCTGCACATACCTTTGGTCAACTCCCCAAAAACTGCAGTGGATCTCAAGCCAGTATATCCTCCATCTTTTTTGCTCTGCCCGTGACGGTAGGGTAGGACCTCCTTGTATATTCCAGCATGGTAAGTTGGCTTTGAGATTCTTCCAAGTGCTCAGGCTGTTGACTCCAAGCTAAAACTGCACGGATGTTTAGAATGTGTCTAAGTACAGTGGTCATTTTTAAGACACACCCACTTTCTCTCTCCTTTGGGATGGGCAGGCTAATACAGATATTGGGGTACAACAAATTATCTTTTCCTGCAGGTATCACTGTGGTTCCATGTCAAACCCCGGTAACATCTGGTCCATGCATTTGGCTAGACCCCTGACCACTAGGCCATCCAGTGACCTCTTCAAACAACATGAAGTCTTGCTATATTATGACAAGTGCAGTTTGTCCCACCACTAGAACTGCTCCGGAGGTGAAAGAGTTAACTTCCATGCAGAGCATGGAGCTTAGAGCGCGAGCTCGGTTGAGAAGCTCTGTTAGGGTGGTTTCAAACCGAAACCGTCAGATTCTTTACTCCGCCTCACTGAACAGTCGCTCCAGAGATTCCTCCTGTTGCTCGGTTCATTTCCTCGGTTTAAAACGCTATTTCTCATTTGAATTTAAGTGCGATTTAATTATTTTAACCGCAAAACCGATCGGTTCAAGCTCTGTCTATGGTATTGTAAGTAATAGATAGGTTTTTTCTGTGTAGAACTTGTAAATTGTAATTGGTTCGGTTTGAACCGATCGAATTGTACTAAAACTTAGTTTTAAAGCCTTGTAAGGCTTGTTAGAGTGCGGTTCCCGGTTCTTATCGGTTCTAAAAAAAACTGATTTCATTATGGTTTTTTCCACGACCCGTGACACGGTTTGGAACCGATAAGGGTGTCTTGCCTGGCACGGCCATTAAAAGGGCAAGTTTGTTGGTTAGGCTGGCATCATGTCTGAGAAACCCAAAAGAAAAACTGGGGCCACTTGATTTCAGCACTGTAGTGTCTGTGGGGAAGCCTTTGCCAAGGCTGACCCACACACTACATGTGTCTATTGTCTGGGGTTTGACCATCTCAATTCAGACTGCCAGATTTGTAAAAATTTCCCTGCAGCCACCCTGGACAAGAGAGTGGGCAGGCTCAGGGAACGAGAGGCCAAAAAGTCCGCTGACCCGGATGGACAGCCCGGTTCGGTGCCAATCGAACCGAGGGGTGCCTCTGACCAGGGCGAGACTTCCTCGGCAACGTAGCTGGCTCTGAGGAGCCAGTTCCAGCAAAGAAAACTAAAAAATCAGCAGGTTTGGAGTCCAAAATTCCTTCTCCAACTGCTGTAGAGATAGCCAGGGCAATACAGATTGTCCAGTCTTTGTCCCCGGTTCCCTCCAAACCGCCACTGTCTGGCAAAAGGTCGGTTCCAACGGTTCAGGAATATGATATAGAAGAGTTATATGAACCAGAGGAGGGGGAGGAGGATTATGATCAGTGTGAATGTGACTTTGAAAGGCTGGATGTGCCCATTGA
Source organism: Neoceratodus forsteri (assembly GCA_016271365.2). Classification (NCBI taxonomy): domain Eukaryota; kingdom Metazoa; phylum Chordata; order Ceratodontiformes; family Ceratodontidae; genus Neoceratodus; species Neoceratodus forsteri. Next base: position 160,610,031 of record JADMNL010000030.1, on the reverse strand, counting down.
ACCGGACATCTCCCCAGACAGACCTTTAGGTGAATCTCCCCCTAGGCTTTCTGAGTCCCCTTCTCATTTTTTGTTTTATAAAAAAGTTGCTGAGACCCTCCAGCTTCCCTTAGAGGAGGCTTTGGATGAGCAAGAGGAGCCTGACTATGTAGAGATGATGGATATCCCAGAGTCCAGGAGATTGCCCATCCCTTTGCATAAATCTTTTAGGAAACAAACAATAAAAATTTTAAAAGCTCCTAATTCTGTGCCTCCTGTAGATAAAAAGATGGACAGGAGGTACACTTTGTCAGGTCCTGATACAGATTTTCTTTCACAGCAATACAGTCATGTTGGAGTAGTTCAGGCTGCAGCCTATGATAAAGCTAATATTCCCCTGGCTTCACATCCTCCCGACAAGGACTCCAGGAAGATTGATGCCATGGCCAAAAACAATACATGGCAGCATCCTTGGGACTCAGACAAGCAAACTATATGGCTTATGCTGCTAGATACCAGAAATCTAGATGGGATACTGTCATGGCCTTAGCTAAACAGGTCCCTGGCCAGCTTGCAAAGGAGCTGGAGCAGGTGGCTCTTGATGGTATTGAGGCATCTAAGGTGCAATTCCATGCTGTAGTGGATTCTAACGATGTATCCTCTAGAGTCATGGCTACATCTGTGGCTTTTCGGAGATTGGCCTGGCTCAGGTGTATACTTGTCACAGGATACCCAGTCTTAAGGCTATGGATTTTCCTAGGGGAAATTCTCTGTTTGGGGAGCAGACAGAGAATTATATGAAGAAAATTGATGAATATAGAACCACTTATAGGAGTGCACAAGCCAAGGAACGGCAAGCCACTCCTCAGAGGCAGCCCCCCAAGGGTAGGGGCAGGCCTTTTCACAGGCCTTTTTACCAGACCCAGGCCGCCTCCTCTTCAGCCTATGCACAGAGGGGGTTCTTCAGAGGGAGAGGCAGACGGGGTACGAGCAGGCCTGCTCCCACCACTCAGCCTAAAGCCCCTGCCAAACAGGCACCCTGATGGGATGCCCAGGGTCGGCTCTCCGTTACCTGTAGGGGGCAGGCTGGCTTACTTCGTCCAGGACTGGGAGTCTTTAACTTCAGACAGGTGGGTCCTGGAAGTAGTGAGCCAGGGTCTGGTTCTCAACTTCAAAAAATTTCCAAAGATGAGAACCAGATCTTTTCCACCTGCAAACCCTTTAGAGATTCTTGCTTTGGAAACAGAAGTCTCAACCCTCCTGGCTCTCAGGGCTGTAGAAAAGGTTTCTCCCCTACACCAGGGCAAGGGTCTGTACTCCAGGTACTTCCTTACCCCAAAAAAGACAGGAGAGTGGCGGCCTATCCTGGATCTAAGATATCTAAACAAGCACCTTTTAAAACCAAAGTTCAAAATGGTGACACTGGGAATGATTTTACCCTCCCTAAGGCTAGGGGACTGGCTAGCCTCCCTGGACCTCAAGGATGCCTACTTCCATGTTCTTATCAGAAGCTCCCATCGAAGTACCTCAGATTCGAACTGCCCTCAGGCCATTATCAGTTCAGAGCAATGCCCTTCGGCCTCACTTCTGCCCCAAGGGTGTTCACAAAATGTCTGGCAGTAGCAGTTGCTCATCTAAGAAGGCAAAAGATTGCCATTTTTCCCTACCTGGACGACTGGCTCATTGTGGGTCAGTCTCCAGACCAGGTCAAATCACACCTGCTAGTTACCCAGCAGCTGCTTACCTCTCTGGGCTTTCTTCTCAATCTTCTAAAGTCAGTTTTGGAACCTGTCCAGGTACTCACCTTTATAGGCGTAGAATTGACACAAAGCAGGCCAGAGCCTTCCTTCCTTGGAAAGGGTAAGGACCTTAGTGGCCCTGGCCTCGCCTCTTCACTCTGCAGGTCTCTCGACCAGCAAGGCATTTCCTGCAGCTCCTAGGACACATGGCTGCCTCCACAGCTGTAGTGCAAGGAGCAAGATTTCAGATGAGGGACATTCAGTTCCATTTGAGAGCTTTCTGGTCTCAAAGAAGAGATTCCCTATCCAAGTTAATCCCAGTGACTCGAACCCTGATCCAGGCCCTTCAGTGGTGGCAGGATCAGAGCAATCTGAGACAAGGGGTGCCTTTCATCCCTCTGTCCCACTCCTTGACCCTTACTACAGATGCATCCCTCTTGGGATGGGGAGCTCACATGGGCTACCTCTCCACCCAGGGGTTATGGTCCCCTCAGGAATCTCTGCTCCACATCAATCTGTTGGAACTCAGAGCTGTTTTTCTAGCACTTCAGGTTTTTTCTGCATCTGTTCAGAACAAGGTGGTACAGGTCAGAACAGACAACACCACTACAATGTGGTACATCAACAAACAAGGGGGCACTCTGCCTTCGGCCTTGTGCACCGAGGCGATGAAATTGTGGTCTCTGGCTTATTCCCTGAACACTTCCCTCATAGCAGTTCACCTCCCAGGCAAGAACAATGTCCTGGCAGATGCTCTCAGCAGGATTTCCCAGGGCCATCACGAATGGTCACTGGATCCCCTAGTACTGGGGATAGTGTTTGCCAGATGGGGCACTCCTCAGATAGATCTTTTTGCAGCCCCAGACAATCATCAACTTCCACTGATTTGTTGCAGGCCCCCAGTGTTGGGCTCAGTCCCCCTGGATGCCTTTCTCCTCGATTGGGAAGGGAAGTTTCTTTATGCCTTCCCACCTTCCCTCTCCTGTTCAAAGTACTAGTCAAAATCAGGTCTCAGCCCTGCAAAATGATCCTGATTGCTCCAGACTGGGCCAGGCAGCCCTGGTACCCACTCCTTCTGTCCTTAGCAGTCCATCTTCCCCTGTGTCTCCCCAGGAACCACAATCTGTTAACCTGTGCTCAGGGGAGAGTTTGGTATCCGAATCTCAAATCCCTCAACCTCAAGGCTTGGCTCTTGAGCAGTTAGAGTTTGCTGATCTACAACTGTCTCAAAGTGTTCTCGAAATCCGGAAGGCTGCTAGGAAGCCTTCCACCAGGGCTACCTATAACTCCAAGTGGAAAAGGTTTTCCATACGGTGTTCTGGGAAGCATGTTTTCCCGGAATCTGCTGATCTACCCACTGTATTGGACTATATGGTCCATCTTAATTCTTTGGGACTGAGACCAGCTACCCTGAAAGTGCACTTGGCAGCTGTCTCTGCCTTCATTTCAGCAGGGAAGCCCTCTTCTCTTTCTGCTCACCCTGTATTTTCCAAGTTTTTTAAAGGATTGCTTCATAGCAATCCTCCATTCAGGGACCCGGCTCCCGCTTGGGATCTTAATGTATGCATTGCTCAGCTGATGCAACCCCCTTTGAGCCTCTGTCTTCGGCAGAGCTTAAGTACTTGACTTGGAAAACTGTATTTCTGGTAGCCATCACTTCTGCCAGGTGCATAAGTGAGTTACAGAGTTTTATCAGTAGAGACTGACTTTATTTCCTTTCACAGGGATAAAGTAGTTCTCAGGACTAATAGGAAGTTTTGCCTAAGGTGGTTTCAGATTTCCACCTTAACCAATCTATTTCACTTCCAGTGTTCTTCACTGACCATTCCTCCTCTGGTGAGAGGAGGCTGCACAGCCTAAATGTTAAGAGGGCCCTAAGTTACTACATAGAGCGTACCAAGGGACACAGGTTTGACTCCCTCCAACTGTTTCTCACTTATGGTGAGGTTGGGAAAGGGAGATCTGCCACTAAGAGATCCATTGCCAGGTGGATCGTTTCTTGTATCCAATTTTGCTATCAAAAGCTGGGTAAGGTTCCCCTCAGGCCTGAGGGCTCACTCTACCAGAGGTACAGCTGCATCTCTAGCTGCTGCTAGAGACATCCCTATCTTGGAGATATGTCAAGCAGCTACTTGGAAAACAGTACACACTTTCACCAAGCATTACTCCCTGGATATTCAGGCCAGGAGGGATGCTCGGTTTGGCACAGCGTGTTTCAGAGCCTATTTCCTAAGTAGGTTCTGTCCCTCCTCCATGGAGGTACTGCTGTGTAGTCGCACTTGTCATAATATAGCAAGACTTCATGTTTGAAGAAAAAATTACTCACCTTAGTAATGTTGTTTCTTCTAATGGAGTCTTGCTATATTATGACCTCCCCCCCCCAGCCTGCCCCTCTCAGAACTTCTACTTTGGGTATGGGGTGGGCAGTCCACTGTTGGCATTTATTGATGCCCTCCTTCATGCTTTGGTGTTGTGTTTATTTAGCTATTTTATCTTATTTTTCTGGTCCAGTGACTTGAGTCTTGGTATTAGGACCAGGAAAATGTCTGAATATGTTAATAGCCAGTTGGCTAGTGTAGGTTACAGCTTCCACACAGAACCTTAGTGAGTTTTTGCTCGAAAAGATCTGACGGTTTCGGTTTGAAACCACCCTAACAGAGCTTCTTAACCGAGCTCGAGCTCTAAGCTCCATGCTCTGCATGGAAGTTAACTCTTTCACCTCCGGAGCAGTTCTAGTGGTGGGACAAACTGCACTTGTCATAATATAGCAAGACTCCATTAGAAGAAACAACATTACTAAGGTGAGTAATTTTGTCTTTCCTGTTATTGCACACTACATGCCCAGTTTTGTCTAATAGTTTGACTTTTTGGGCCATAAACCTGTCCGTCCCTTATCTGGAGAAATACCAGACCCAACCTAGCTTTTACAGAAATTCTGGCAATTTTAACTCTTAAAAGCCTTTTAAAGAGACAGTGTCTTAACTCTAAAGATAATTACAGCACATACAATAGGAACATTAATGCCGGCCTGGTGGCGCTGAGGGTTGAGGGGCTGGACGCCACACCACTCCGACGACCCGAGTTCGGGAGCGACCTTGGGCACCGTGGGTTGGCTGGGATGGAGCGAGGATCGAGCACCCGCAGGGCAGCTCTCCTTCCCAGGTGGTGGGCTGGGGCTTGTCCGGCATACCAGTGGCTCCCGTGGAGATTTGGGGGGCACGCCAGTCACGGAGGCAGCACGTCAATCAGCGTGGCAGACGCAGGCAGGGTTGCCTTGCATCAGGGGTGCACCATGCCAGGGGGAGGGGCACCAAAAAACTAAAAAGCCCAGCTGCGCAGGGTAGGCAACAACACCTGAACCCCCCCATGCCCACTGCTGGATCCACTTCGCCCGGCCTTCCAGTTTCTCCGCCTGGGCCCTCACCTACAGCCAGAGTCTATGTTGTAAGAGCGCCCAAAGAGGAGTGGTGGCCTAAGGGGTGCTGGCTGTGGGGAAGGGGGGGGAGAGGAGGCTTGAGGCAGAGCTGCCCTCGGGTGGGCAGGAACTGGCAGGATGCCTGAGAGGCACCGCGGGCCGTGACCGGAGGAGAAAAGAGTTTAAAAAAAAAAAAAAATAGGATCATCAATAAAGGATATAGACCTGTCTGGCCACAGGGTGCATCAGAGTCATCCTGGCTATCAGACACCTCACCAAAAGAATCACGTTCACTTTTTCAAGATGGAAATGGTACAGTTCTCCAGAGCAGCTGTGCATGCTGGGGATTTTTCCTTGGCGTCTCTGAACCTCCAGGAGGTATATCAGCATAATCCCTTTCATCATTTCTTGGCCAGTTTTCCCCGCTTCTGTGGTCACCATTTTCAGTACACTGCACTATTGTTATGATTGTTCACCACACTGAGGATAATTTTAAAGCCTCTGTGCCAGCGGGCCACCTCAGGGAGAGGGGGCCTGCATGTACATCCATAGCTAGCCGACTAGCTCATTGGATTGCAGCACAGGAAGCAATGTGAGAGGTGACCCCAGAGCATTGCAGTACCACGGATGAAATAATCAACCACAGCAAAAACTCACTGCACCTAATATAGTGCTTTCAGCACCACAGTATCTCTCAACCAACAGAGTGCGGTATCTCTCACAGGCTTGAGAGGTTCAAGCACAAGCCTGCAGCGATCACAAGGAGCATCATCTTGGGGCAATGGGCCAGGGGTTGGTCTTGTTGTTTTTCAGTTTTGCGGTCTACAGTTGTGGGGTCTACAGACAAAATCTCTTTGACCAGTATACTTTTGACCCTCAGTGAGCGATGTTTCAGATTGTGGCCAGTGCAAATGAATCTGACTCTGGGGGTGTGTGCGTACAGAATGTACAGTGGCTGAACCACATGCTGGCCATTAACCTGTCGGGCCTGGGAGCAGTGCTAGATATGGCATCAGATGCCTAGCTTGACTGTCTTAGTTGACAGAAGCTCCACAGAAAGGAGCAGGAACTCAACTGGGAAGTTCTTCACTTGATTGGCAGACTTCAGGGAAATGCTAACTCTGGATCTAATGGCCTCTAGGTCTGATGCAGAGACATTTAAGTACTTCAGCAAATGCAGGGAATGCCAGTCGCTGGAAACTGACTGCCTCTCCTTACTATGACTGGTTACCAGTCACCATTCTCTCCATGGCTCAATATGTCAAAGGTTCTCAGCAGCAAAGAGAACCATCTACAGTGATCCTTATTGTACTCTGACATACTAAGGAGCCAGCAGATTAAACCCTATGATCTAGTGAGACTGTTGATAATCAGTGCCTTCCAGGGCACTGTTCTTCCCCCAGCAGAGCTCTGGGGTGCACCCTCCCCTATGCCGCTCTTGAAGTCCTCCACCATCGTAGCAGCCACCAACTCCCGGCAGCACATTGCAAGGCTCCACCACCCTCTCAGTGAAGTAGCGCTCTTTGTCTCCCGTGTCCAGCTTCATTGAGTATCCTTTGGTGGCCCCTACCTCCCTCAGCTGAAGCACCCCCTCACGGCTTACCCTATTCATTCCTTTGAGATATTTGAAAACCTCTAGTATGGAACTCAGAGCTAATGCACCTGGCACTGAGCAAGCTACTTCCAAACAAGCCAGACCTTCCTCATTGGGGGCTGATTCTTCAGAGTATCAGAAGATTTCCACTCTTGGCCTGGCTCCTAATCGCAGATTTTGTGATGTTGGGATACTTGGCAGGAGTTGCATACACCTTCCTGCAATCCAGACTTGTCTATGAATAAGATCTGTGGAAGAGTCTGGAATACGTTTTGCTTCCGGTGCACCCATTTTCGGATTGTCCCCACTGCCCTTTCATCCAGTGTCTCGAACATTTGGCAGCGGGGCCTAGATAAAGGGTGTCTGTTAGCTTTCTCCAGGTGCAAGTGGTCCTTTTGGCTATCGTGTCCTGTGAACACACTGTAGATGTTAATCACTTTCTCAAAGCATGTCACTAACTTAACTCCACCCTGGAATTATGCAAGTCTTAATATGGCTCCCGAAGCTCTGCTAGAACAACCCAACCCCTCGCTCACGGTGCTCTATAGCTCCAGTCCTTAAGGTTCTGTTCCTCATTGCCATCCAAAAAAGGTATCAAAAATTAAAACACCTGCCGAAATATAAAAGGAATTATGCACAATTTAATAAACAGTTGTTTTGCGAGTATTTACAGGGACTACCATGGCATAGAGTTTTCCTAATTCCCAAACTGAATTTAGCAATTCAGGAATTTACAACTATGTTTAATGAGGCATGTGATAAATTTGCACCTTGGAAAAAAGTCAATCAAAAACAAAATAATTTACCTTGGGTGACTGTAACTACAAGGAAATTAATCAGAACAAAAAAACGATTATGGAAAAAAGCAAATAAAACTTTGAGATCTGATGCATGGAAAAGTTTTAAAAAGATAAGGAATAGAGTGGTTCAGGAAATAAGGAAATCTAAGGCCTTTTACTATAAACAAAGGATTAAGGAAGCGAAAGATCCCAGGAAATATTGGTCCCTGATTTAAAAAAAAAAAAAAAAAATTAGCAAATCCTGTTAAAAACCAATCAGAAACAAAATTAAAATATAATGGGAAAATACTAGAAGCTGAAAAGGTTGCGGAGCATTTAAATAAATATTTTATCGAGAGTCCAGATTTAAATTTAGGAATAGAAACACACTCGGAAAATGTACAGTTTGAGGACCGTAAAATTGATATTGGAAATTGTAATGAATATCAGTCCCCAAAGTTCTGTTTTAAAACAGTGACTACATCTGAAGTGTGCAAATTAATAAGAAATTTAAAAATAAATAAGGCTTGTGGCCCTGATAAGATAGAAAATAGATTATTAAAGGAAGCTGCCCAAGTGATATCTCCAGTACTAAAGGAAATTTTTAACTGGAGCTTAAGGGAGGGATTATATCCTTTAATATGGAAAAAGACTAATTCCAATTTATAAGGGGGGAGATCTATTGGATACTTCAAATTATTGCCCAATAGCATTATTATCAATGGTCTCCAGAATGTCGGAGAGGATTGTTCATGGGCAATTAATGACATATCTGGAAAATGTCCGAAAATTACCCCTTTTCAGTCAGGCTTTAGACAGGGTAGGTCCACGGCTACCGCACTCACTGACTTCCTAGATTTAGTTTCCACCCCTTTGGGAGAGGGGGGTCGGTGGGTGCAGTATACGTGGACCTATCAAAGGCGTTTGATTTAGTAAATCACCGTGTTTTGATTGAGAAATTGAGATGCCTAGGAGTGGAGGATGAACCATGTGGTTGGTTTAGATCATACCTAGATGATAGATCTCAATTTGTAATGGTGAATGGATATAGTTCTAGTCTGGGTTCTGTTACTAGGGGGGTACCCCAGGGATCAATCCTGGGTCCCCTCTTGTTTCTAGTATACTTGATTGACCTACCAAGATTATTTAAAAGTTCACAAATTAGACTTTATGCGGACAATACAGTTCTGATTGCATCAGGCAAAAATGTGGGTGAATTAGAACAAAAACTGCAGGGCGATTTTTTTTTTAATTATGCAGAAATTTTTCACAAAGCTTGGACTTTTTATTAACTATAAAAAATAAAAAAAAAAAATAAAAAAAACCACAGACCATGTATTTTGGGTTAGAGAAGAAGAATAGAGTAGTCTCCAAATTGACAAAGACTCAGGATGGGAAAATATTAGAGCAAACCCAGTCCTATGAAAATTTGGGGGTCATAATTGATCAGGAATTAAATTTTGAATAACGTGTGACTGAACTTATAAAAAAAACGAATTCAAAATTAGGGGTAATGAGGCGCATATCAAATTGTTTAACAAAGGAAATGCGCCTGAACATAGTAAATCAATTAATCCTTCCCGTGATTGATTATGGTAGCCATATTTATAGGCACACTTCAAAAAAACAGGTACATAGTCTAGATGTTTTATATAATAAATTAGCTAGATTTGTGCTAAAATGCGATATTGGTACCCATCACTGTGAGATGTATACAGAACTGGGATGGAATTCCTTAGAACAGAGGGTAGAGGCTTTTTGGTTAACACAGATAAAAAGATTACATAAAAACAATTTACAAAATCATCTAATAAGTAATCTTAAAAAAACAGAACATGGATTAAATTTACGAAAGTCAGGAGCAAGAGATTTTTTTATTCCAAAAATTAAAAATAGATGTAGTACATTGACTTTTCAGTATAAAGCTTCAACAAGTTGGAATAGGCTTCCCCCCCACATTAGGGACTCAAACCTGTCTATTTTAGAATATAAGACTGCAGTGAAACATGAGCTGCATTTTAGACGTTTGTGTAATAGGTAAAGTTTGAATGGTATTATATATGATGTTTGGTTGTTTTAAAACAAATGAAATGATAGTATGTATGTAAACGTATGAACTTTGTATTTGTAAGTTGTGTATTTCTTTTGTACTTATTTATTTTGTACCAAACAGGTATGCCTTGTAAATAGGGATTCTTTGAACCCTAACGGCATAATTCTCTGTATAAATAAAATTTTACTACTACATCTACCAGACCAGGATTACCAGACGCAAGCAGTTTTGCACACAAGGAGCTGTATTTGGTGTTTCACAAGGACAAACTGGTCCTCTGGTGCCTGCGTTTTCCTCCCAAGGTTGTCTCAGACTTGCACAGAACTAGGAGATACCATTGCTTTGCCTTTGCCTGAACCTCCAGAATGGCAAGAAGTACCAGGTGCTTTCTGCACAGGTTCAGGGTGCCCTTAGAGTTTGCCTCAGGTGCTAAGCTGTTTCAGACCAGTGCAGGTTTTTTTTTTCTTTAAAGATCAGTTCATTGAATACAATCAATAACAAAATCAATGCACAGTAACCACATCTTCAAAGGTGTATGTTTACTTCTGTATTCTCCATGCCAAACTTTTGGACTGACTGATTAAAAGAATGGCACATGTGCTTAATGACCACTGACTTGCTAGGCTTTCACGTCTCCCTCCACACTGAAGGGGTCCCCTTGGCATTTATCTTGAGCACATTCTATGAACTGCGAGCCCAGTAACCTTCTGAGCCTCTTATTTTTTTTTATTAGAAAATTGGAAGAGACAAATGTTGCTGATTAAAAACCAACCAGCTGGTCCGATATGAGGCAACAGAGACCAGGAAATAGAGTCCCAGCCTCTGTGTGCCTAATTTAGTTTTGATATTCTTGTGCCATGGAATTTAAAAAAAAAAAAACACCACCATGATTTCTTCTTCACTTAGGGTGTGAGAGCCCCCTTCTCCCCCTCCCCACCCAAAAAACAGGCACACAGCAGGCACCACATTTAACAGCATGAAATCCGGCACAAACATCTGTCTGCCCATTTTCTAAAAACTTTTTCTGTACAGCGCGACTAAACAACACACTGAGATGGCGTGCTTTCCTTAGCTTAGAGTGAACTCTCGGTAAATTTACAACTGGCAGCTCCTTTTCCTAATTGATCTCCTGTGCCTCGCAGTTACATTGCATAACGTCATATCAAGATAGCGGGCTGCCTCCTCTTACCTTGAAAGCTACATGAAAGCACCTTACAAATGTTTTCCTCACCGCTAGCCCACTAATTCCGCAACTCCCCCTTTCCATCCTGACACTCGCCATGTTTCTACCCCTGGCTCTCACTCTTTCCCTGTTAACTCTTCCTGCTGCACCCACCCTTCCTTGTCCACTCCAGCCTGGCTAAAGTCCCACCCCATCCATAGTAGTGTCCCAATTATCTACCCCTCCACCGTCATTATCATAATAAACAAGTACATGACAGCCATCGTCACTTTCTGTGGTTTTAGCTCAATTTTTCCCCCAGTCGTCGGTAATATATCCCTCCTCTTCTTTACCTCTCTGACCTGCCACCCCATGCACGGCCTGTTTCCCCTATATGTGTAGTTGCCGGCTGCTTCACTCAGAAGATCTCTGCTTATAACCCCTGTATGCCTATGGTTGATTGTACATCTGCCGACTTCTTCAATTGTAAAATAATGCTGTTTTTTTTTATTTCAACCTTGTACTGTGCTGTATACACTGTATATACTTTTTCTTCCTTGTATATTATTGCTTTTTGTATATCTGCTTCGGTACTGTACTTTGATGTATTCATGACCAGGTCCACCTTGCAAATAAGCCTTGCTCAATGATGCCCGCCTGGATAAATAAAGATTTTGATTGATTGACCTTCCCAATCATATGTCTCTCTCCTGACTGCATCCACTCAAAGAAATCAAAAATAGTAGCTGGGAATCCATACCCCCGGTTGTGCTGCACCTTGAGCTGCCGTGATGCACACAGTTCTTGTGGTCTTCCACAGAGAGAAAAAAAACATGTAAATGGTAAAACAGAGCACTGCTTTCCTGCGGGCACCCAAAGGGAAAGAAAACATAAATGCCAAAAAGGAATAGAAGTGAGCATGGGGGGGGGGGGGCAGCTGAAGAAGGGAGGGGGAAGGGTGTTCAAAGCAGTGAAGGAAACACTATATACATTACATTTGTGAAATGCCGCAGTGCCCTCTACTGGCAAGTACACCAGTAGAGGGACTGTTTTACCAACAAAACAACTTTAACCTAATTTTCAGTCATTTTTATAGATATATGTATTTTATTTCATAAATATTACATAATAATTTCACAGGTAACCTATTTCCTAAGCGCAGTACCCTCCAAGGTGGGTGGTATAGGCTATACCAGACCTTCCAGAGGTTATAAGGCCATCAGCCTGCAGCGTCAAGCATCACTATGCACCCCGGGTGGTCTGGTATAGCCTAATACTGCCCACCCTGTTGGGTATTGTTGCTTACTTATTTCAAGGTATCTCCTTGTGATGTCGCCCAACATTCTATGTCCACTCACTTTTCACTGGCAGGGGCTCCCCTTCTCCAAATTCAGCCCCCTTTGTTCGTTAGTCCATAGAGGCACACAGTCTTATCCCGAGTCCTCATGTGCCTTATTATTTCTCTGTCGGGTGCTCTGTTCTCCTAGGTTCAGGGATGAAATGGGGTCACAACAGCTAGATGAACTCCAGCCAAAATGGTGATGCTTCCTATCTCTGTCACATACTTGTCCTGAGGGCTCTCTTCTTCCCCCCCCCCCCAAAAAAGAGCAGAGCTCATTGCACATAGGCTGTTGTAGTCTCTTTCACCAAGCGAGCTGTCCCTGGATGATATCTGTAAGGTTGCTACTTAGGCCTCCTGTGTTTTTTTTTTTTTTTTTTGTTTTGTTTTTAAAACATTCTCCAGCATTACTGCGTAGGTGATGGTCTCAACTCTGATGCCACATTTGTCAGACGAGTGAGCTCATTCATGCAGCCCTGACTCGCCCTGTTTAGAGACTAGTTATTAGAGCCAAGTACTAACTGACTGACTGCACGTAGGAGCAGTCTCATTAGGGCCCAGTACCAACCAGTTGACTGCCTGCAGGAGCAGACGCATTAGGGCCCAGTACCAATTGACTGCCTATAAGAGCAGTTGCATTAGGGCCCAGTACCAACTGATTGCCTGTAGAAGCAGTCGCATTAGGGCCCAGTACCAACTGACTGCCTATGGGAGCAGTCGCATTAGGGCCCAGTACCAACTGACTGCCTGTAGGAGCAGTCGCATTAGGGCCCAGTACCAACTGACTGCCTATGGGAGCAGTCGCATGAGGGCCCAGTACCAACTGACTGCCTGTAGGAGCAGTCGCATTAGGGCCCAGTACCAACTGACTGCCTGTAGGAGCAGTCTTATTAGGGCCCAGTACCAACTGACTGCCTGTAGGAGCAGTCATATTAGGGCCCAGTACCATCTGACTGCCTGTAGGAGCTGGCAGGCAAAAGGGAATAGTTTCCTAACCAGTAATTACAGTTATGTGAAGGCTCTGTCCATAGGCAGGCAGGCCCACCCAATTTCAGTGTCATACATTCCCTGTGGTATCTTGACATGGTCCCCACTAGCTGTGGGGTTAACATAAGTTACATAGATACATAGACAGTGTCGGCAGATAAGGGCCTATGGCCCACCCAGTCTGCCCATTTGAGCTTGTAAGTTCCATTTGTTTTCCTAGAAGTCTGTTGCCCCTTAACCCTGACCTCCAGAATTCCTTTGTCTATCCCATGCATTCTTAAATCCCGTGATTGTTTCAGCCCCCACCACTTCCTCTGGCAGGGTGTTCCACTTGTCCACCACCCGTTCTGTGAAGAAATTCTCTCATGTTTCCTCTGAATCGTCCCTCCTCCAACTTCATCCCATGCCCTCTAGTCCTGGAACATCTTTTTCGCTTAAAAATAGTGTTTTCCTGCACCCTGTTCCTCCCTGTAAGATACTTGTATGTCTCTATCATATCCCCTCTCCTCCTCCTCTCCTCCAGGGAGTACATGTTCAGTTCCTTCAACCTGTCTTCATAGGACTTGTGATGCAATCCATGCACCATCTTTGTTGCCCTTCTCTACCCTGTCTATGTCCTTACGTAGGTATGGTCTCCAGAACTGTACACTGTACTCCAGGTGGGGCCTCACTAGTGTCTTGTATAGCGGAATTATGACCTCCCTTTTCCTGCTGGTGATGCCCCTGCCTATACATCCCAGCATCCTATTTGCTTTACCTGCTGCCTTGTCACACTGTTTCCCTACTTTGAGGTCATCGGATATGATAACCCCAAGATCTCTTTCCTGCTTGGTGCATGCTATATCCTCACCCCCCAACTGATATATTGTGCCAGGGTTTTGTGCCCATATGCATTATCTTGCACTTCTTTGCATTGAATTTCAACTGCCAAACCCTGACCATTCAAGTTTCTGCAGGTCGCTTCTCATTCTGTCTACACCCTCTGGTGTGTCTACTTGTTACAGAGCTTTGTGTCATCAGCGAACAGTGAAATTCTGCCTTCTAGGTCCTAAGTAATGTCACTGATGAAGATATTGAATAGGACCCGGTCCCAGCACTGATCCCTGTGGTACCCCACTGGTCACTCTTCCTCTGTGGAGTGACAGCCATTTACCACCACCCTCTGTGTCCTGCCACCCAGCCAGTTACCTACCCACCACACCACTGTCCTGCCCACACCCATATTCCCCAGTTTGTGTAATAGTCTTCTACGTGGCACAGTGTCAAAGGCCTTGCTGAAGTCCAGATAGGCCATGTCCACTGCCCTCCCCGATCCACCTCCCTAATCACCCAGTCAAAAAATTCAACGAGGTTGGTCTGACATGACCTCCCCCTGGTGAAACCATGCTGCCTTGTTCCTGTAGTCCGTTGACAACCAGATGTTCCACCAATCTCTCCTTCAGTAGTGCTTCCATGATCTTCCCCACTACCGAGGTGAGGCTGACTGGTCTGTAGTTCCCTGCTTCCTCTTTGTTCCCACTTTTGTATAAGGGGACTACATCTGCTGTCCTCTAGTCTTTGGGTACCTCCCTGTTTCAGTGATCGGCTAAACAGGATAGCCAGAGGTTCAGCCACCCTCTCTTAGTTCTTTATGGACCCTGGGGTGCACCCATCTGGCCCCATTGCTTTATCAACTCTTATTACTTCCAGTTCCTTCAGGACCCTTTCTCGTGTAAAGGGACTTGTGTCCATTTCTGCACCATTCTCACCCTTATACTCCTTCAGACCCATTACCTTCCCTTCTTCAGTAAAGACTGAGCAGAAATACCTGTTCAATGTGTCAGCTTTACTGTTGTCATCCTCCACGCGCCCCATCCTCCCCTTCAGTCTCACTATCCTCCCTTTGTCTTTCTTTTTCACTTATGTACCTGTAAAAGGTTTTGTCCCTCTACCCACTGATTTTGCAATGTGTTCTTCTGTCTCAGCTTTGGCTTCCTTACTGACCTCCCTGCCTCCTTTGCTTCTCCTGGTACTTCTCCCTATCCCTTCTGCCTGTGTCTTTTTGTATTGCCTGAATGCAATCTTTTTGGCTTTCACTTTCTTTTGCTACCTCTTTGGAAAACCATAATGGTCTCCTCTTCCTTTCTTCTTGCTAACCTGCTTAATGCATAATTCTGTTGTTCTTGTAATCCCATTTTAAATACTGCCCACTGTTCCTCAACCCCTAATTCCTGTCCCATTCCCCTTAATGCCTCTTTCAAGTATCTCCCCATCTTCCCAAAGTCTGCCCCCCTAAAATCCAGGATACGTGTTTTTGTGTGGTTTGGTTCTGCTCTTTATGTGATTTCAAACCACAATGACTGGTGGTCACTGTTTCCCAGGTGCTCGCCCACTGTTACCCCATCACACTGTCCCTGTTTGTGAGCACAAGGTCCAGTATTGCCTTCTGCCGAGTTGGTTCCATGACCAGTTGCTTGAGGAAGGCACCCTGAAGGGAGTCCAGGATAAATCTGCTCCTAGTTGATGCTGCTGCTGGGATGCTCCAGTCCACGTCTGGAATATTGAAGTCTCCAACCAGTACTACCTCACCCTTGTCTGCCATCCTTTGGATGGCTAGCATCAGCTCCCTAACTGTTTCTTCCTCCTGGGCTGGTGGTCTATAGACTACACCTGTGCGGATGGCTGTCCCCATTTTCCTTTCCAGCTTAACCCACAGTATCTCTCCCCCATTTTGTTCCTCCTGGATCTCTGTGGCCTTTGTCATTTTTCACATACAGCGCCACTCCTCCTCCCTTCCTGCCTGCTCTGTCTCTTCTGAATATGTTGTAGCCAGGTATGGCCATCTCCCAGTCGTGGTTATCATTACACCAGGTTTCAGTGATGGCCACAGTGTTCAGGTCTGACTGTACCATGACAGCCTCCAGATCTTCCATCTTGTTGCTAAGGCTCCTGGCATTTGCACACATGGCTTTCCGTGATTTGACCTCCCTAGACTGTTTCACTGTTCTACTCCAGCCCCTTCCTTGGTTGTCATTTATCCCTGGTTCTCCTTGCTGTCTGCCCTTCTGCTGAATTTTGCCCCTTTTCTGCTTATCCACCTCTTGGGCACTAATCTCTATCTTTTGCACACTGCTTTGCAGAGATAGCCACTCCTCTGGTTCACTGGTTCCACTGCTAGCTGTGGGGGGTGAGCAAGTAGGTACCCTCCTTGCTGGCCTGCCACCCCCCTTTGCTAGTTTAAATGCTTGTCAATGTAGCATTTAAACTTATCATTGAGTGCTTGGATTCCCCTCCAGGATGGATGCAGGCCGTCAGGTTGTTGGCTAATCCTTATTGTCTTCTGTTTCTAAGCAGTGTTTTACTATAGACTGGGTAAAAAGTACAGAGCCTTGCCTTTCCTGTCATCCTAGTCAGCGCTGCCCCCTGTCTTTGACCTTCCTTAACCGTTTCACACAACATTAACTTAGTTGTTAACTGTGGGAGGGATCTGTTTGAGATACGTGACACAGCCTGTTTCATGGTTTCATTCCTGGCATATTTGTGGCAACAATTAGTGTAACAGTCTGCTTCCTCCAGGCAAAGAAATGCATGTTTTAGGGTCTGTAAATCCATGTGTAGTTTATAACTTGCAACAATGATAGTCAAAAAAGGAAATCTTCACAACAACAAAACAGCGCTTTCCATGGCTCATTCAGCGATTTGTTGCTCATTTCTTGGTTTTAAAATAAGTTGTCAAGAGAGCCCTGTTTAAGAAACCTTAGAAGATGGTGGAACAGTTCAGTACTAATTTTAAAATTTAAAGGGGGAACACTCACTGACCAAAATACTTGTGTTGATGCTAAAGGTCCTGATAAGGAAGATCAGTGTTAAAGTTAGAAGAGATTTCACACAAGCAGAGTAAAGTTTTCACTGTTGATTGGCTGACACCCCCCACCCACCCCCAAATTATGCCCCATCATTGACATTGCCCTTTTTGCTCAGACACCTCCCAGATGCATCCATTACCTTCTCTGGCTCTTAACCTGTCTCCAGGTAACTCTGACACACAGAAACATAGAATTTGACGGCAGATGAGGACCGCTTGGCCCACCTAGTCTACCCATTTTTCTACCTAACAGAAAAGCTGCAGATCCTAGTTAACCAACAGCTTACTTCCTCCTACCCACCACCCACTAGGACTGCTTTATGTCTGTCCCATGCATTCTTGAATTCCCCCACTGTTCTTGACTCCACGACCTCCTCAGGGAGGCTGTTCCATGCATCCACAACCCTCTCCGTGAAAAAATAATTCCTCTCATTACCTCTGAGCCTTCACCCCTCTATCTTCAGATTGTGCCCCCTTGTTCTTGCACATCTCTTTTTCTGAAAGATGCTACCCTCTTGGACTTTGTTGATTCCCTTGAGGTACTTGAAAGTTTCTATCATGTCCTCTCTCCCTTCTTTCCTCAAGGGTATACATATTAAGCTCCTTTAGTCTTTCTTCGTATGTCTTCTGGTGCAGTCCCTGCACCATTTTGGTTGCCCTCCTCTGGACAGCCTCCATTCTGTCTGTGTCTTTGCAGAGATGGGGTCTCCAGAACTGCACACAGTATTCCAGGTGGGATCTCACCAACTGTCTGTACTGAGGGATAACAACTTCCTGTTTTCTACTATTGATGCCTCTTCCTGTGCATCCCAGTATCCCCCAGCCTTCCTTACTGCCTTCTCACATTGCTTGCCCACCTTTAGGTCATCTGATATAATTACCCTCGGGTCCTTTCCATTTTACTGTTGTCAGTATCTCTGGCCCCCGTGTACTCTTCCGTGGGTTTCTGTTTCTCAGGTGCATTACCTTGCACTTCTTTGCATTGAATCTAAGCTGCCATACATTTGACCATTCTTCCAACCTTGCCAAGTCCCTTCTCATCCTTTCCACTCCATCTTGTGTATCAACCCTGTTGCAGATCTTTGTGTCTGCAAGAGACGTGCTTTTCCTTCCAGCTCCTCTGCAATGTCACTTATAAAGACATTAAAAGGACTGGTCCCAGTACTGAACCCTGTGGTACCCCGCTAGTAACCCTCCTTTCTTCACTGTGGACTCCATTTACTACTACCCTTTGCGTCCTGTTGTCTAGCCATTTTTTTTTATCCAGGCTACCATCTTGGGACCCACTCCAAGGCTGGCTAACTTGTGTATTAATCTTTTGTGTGGGACTGTAGCAAATGCCTTGCTAAAGTCTAGGTAGGCCATGTCCTCAGCCCCTCCCTGGTCTACTACTTTGGTCACCCAGTCAAAGAAATTAATTAGATTCGTCTGACACGACCTTCCCATTGTAAATCCATGCTGCCTTGGGTCCTGTGCCCCACTGGCCTCAAGGTACTCAATAGTTCTTTTTTCAGAAGTGATTCCATCATTTTCACTACCACTGAGGTCAAACTAACTGGTCTGTAGTTTTCTGCCTCTGTCCTGCTCCCACTTTTGTGAAGAGGAATCGCATCCACCCTCCTCCAGTCCTCAGGTACCACCCCATCTTCCCATGATTTGTTAGAGAGTAGTCAGCGGTGTCACTAGTTCTACCCTTAGCTCTTTTAGACTTCTTGGGTGAATCCCATCAGGCCCCATTGCTTTGTCCACCTTCAATTTTATTAGTTCTTTCAGAACCCTTTCTTCTGTAAATGGACTGGTATCGACCCCCGTCTTCAGTGTGTTTATCTTTGGTTTAGGTACCTCCCCCTCCTCTTCCTTTGTGAATACTGAGTGGAAATATTAGTTCAGTATCCCTGCTTTTTCACTGTCACCCTTTACCCACATTCCCTTCCCTTTATTAAGCCTCAGTATCCCTCCTTTGGTCTTTCTTTGCTCTCTAATGTACCTATAAAAGGTCTTATCCCCCTTCTTAACAGAGTTGGCTGTCCTTTCCTCGGTTTGGGCCTTTGCTGTTCTGACTGCCTTCCCAGCCTCTTTCTCCTATAACTGATATAGTTCTCTGTCCTGCTCCTTCCGTGTTTCCTTATTTCCTGAATGCTATCCTTTTCTCCTTAACCTTCCCTGCCACCTCTTTTGAGAACCATAGCATTTTTTTTTCCTTTGTTGTGTTTTGTTGATTTGCTTTACACAAAGACTTGCTGCCTCTGTGATGGCTGTTTTGATTACTCCCCATTGTTCCTCCACCCCCTCCTTCTTGCCTGTTTGCTAGTGCTTTTGTGAGGGGCACTCTCATTTTCCCAAAGTCAGCCCTCCTAAAGTCCAATACTCTTGCTTTTGTATGGCTGTGTTTATTGTGAACCACACTGTTTGGTGGTCGCTTGTTCCCAGATAGCTACCCACTTCTAATTCTGAGATTCTTTCTCCGTCCCCATTTGAGAGTACCAGGTCTAAGATTGCTCCCTTATGAGTGTGTTCCGGTACTAGCTGTCTGAGGCATGCCCCTTATAGGGCATCAAGAATGACCCTCCTCTTGGATGTACCGGCAGCAAAGGTGCTCCAGTTAACATCTGGCATGTTCAGGTCCCCCATCAACAATATCTCCCCTTTTTCTGCCATACTAAGGATGCCTTCTATCATTTCCTTGTCCATTCCCTCCCTCTGAGATGGGGGTCTGTATATAACCCCCATGTGGATTGTGGTGCCATTTCCTATCTCCAGGGTGACCTAGAGTGCCTCATCTGCTCCCTGTTTACTCTTTAGTTCTGTTGCTTTGATCCCTTCCTTTACATAGAGAGCTGCTACTCTTCCTCTTTTACCCTCCCTGTCCCTCCTGTAGATTGTGTATCCTGGTATGTTGACATCCCAGTCATAGTTCTGTGTACAATGTTTCTGTGACTGCCATAATATCCAGGCAATCCTCTTCCATCAAGGCCACTAGTTCAGGGTGCTTGTTACACAGACTACGGGCATTGGTACTCATCACCCTCCACTTTTTGATGGCCTTACCCCTTTTAGCCCCATTTCTGTCCTTACTGCCTTTGCCTTTTTTTTACATTTACCTCTGTTCTGCTCCCTAATGACTTCTCTACCTTGGTGTTTACCTCACTAATTACCGTGTTTTGTGGGGGGAGGCTGGGATTTCCCTGCTCCTTTTCAGTGCCTCCTCCCTTGGCTAGTTTAAATGCTTGCCAGTGAAGCATTTAAACCTCTCATCTAGGATTCTGGATCTGTCCAGACCATCGTGCCAGTATAGGTCTGCATTTCTCCAGGTGGCTCCCCAGTCCCCAGTGAAGCCAAAACCCTGAGCTCCACACCAGTTTTTCAACCAGCTGGTTAGTCTGATTGTTTCTAACATACATCGAGGTCCAAGGTGGTCTGTGTCCCTGTTCACATTAAGGCTTCTCAAAGGGGAAGGGGTTTGTGGATTTTGCCGTTGCAAATTTTCTGCAGTGTTCTACACTGGATGCTAGGTAAGCACTAAAGATAATCACAGTAGCCAGTGGTTAATGCAGGTGAAATGTGACTAATAACACTGTGTGGCTAATGAAAAATACCGCGATTTGATGTTTTTTTTTTTTTTATCACAGATGTTGTAGTTTGCAGAATGGGGCTAAACCTTTTTTTTTCTAGGGACGAGGATATGTTGTTCATCCACACTTATTGGCATTGTCCCTTTCCCCTTTAAATCTGCCGGAAGGTCTTCAAGCTGGCTCCTCCCACCCACCCAGGTGGTATAACCCTCTGCTCCGCCCCATGACGCTAGATCTTCCTTTCCGCTGGAAGATTCAGGTTGCATCCTTCGTGCTCTCGCAGTCTGTAGGCCCTGGCTTCTAAACCTTTGGATATTCTGAAAATTCGACTTATTCGCATTAGCGATTGCAACTGTTGCTTCTCGATTATGGAAGACAAGTCTTCCCTCGGATTTCACCGGTGCCCATGCGGCCAGAAGATGTCGCGTACAGACCCACATACCCGGCGATGGTCTGCAATTGTCTGCTATGACACCTGCCATGACCTGCGAGTTCTGCCTTGCTTTCAGCCTAACGTCTTCGTCCGTCTCGCCGTATTAAATTGGGCAGGCCCAAAAAGGAACCTGCCGGTGAAATCCAGAGGCCCGGTGGGCGGTTTCACAACCGTGGGATCCGCCCGAGCAGTTAGGCGCATGCAGGCCTGAGGAGGAAGTGGCTCGCTCCGCGAAATCTTCCTCTCAAGGCTTCTTTGTTCCACTCAACTTGGGCTCCACTTTCTCTGGTTCCTTCCAAGAGTTGTGCCACTCTCTACCAGCTAAGGATGAGGGTCCTGTGGGCACGCACTCCTCTTGGTCCCGTAAGCGGGAGAGGGACCCAGGACTGTCTCCTTCAAGACGGAAATGCTCTTGGGATCGAGAGAGCTCTCGGTTCTAGGAGCCGGTCATTTCGGCCACGGTCGAGATTGCCTCTTCGGCCACTGGCTTCATGGCTGTGCCGTCTGGGCCAGTCGACCGAAGTTTCGATCAACAAAGTTGAGATTGTTCTTGGCCTGATTGACGCATTGTTGATGACTCCGGTCGACGACTCCCTCAGTCGGACTCCAGTCCTTTCCTTCCCTGACGAGGAGACCCAGCCCGCTGGGAAACCCGCGGAGGAAGTGGTCTCTGACCCCCGGAAGTCTCCGGTCTTACCAGCGTCTCCCGAGCGACAGTCAGCCTGCCCGATCTCGATCGAGGTCTTGGACCCCCTCGACCAGCAGGCCGAGGAATGCATACACAGGTGCCAAAAAGAGGGGATGCCACCGGTCATCCTCGGATGAGGAGAGGTTTTGGCTGAAACTCCGACGCTCCGAGGACCTCATGTTCATCCCCCTCTTTTTCTGCATAGGTTCCAGGGGCATCCCTGTGGACTCTGAGATGAGGTGGAGAATGCCCTGGCCATTACTTGGCTTTTGCCTCTTAGGCCGAAGCCGACTCCTTCAGAACCAACCCCTTTCAGTTAGGCCTAACCCGGTCTCTCCACCGATTCTGGTGGAACCACCGCCTAAATCACCGGCCAACTGATCATCCCGAGGATCAGAATTAAGGCCAGTGTCATCCGAATCTGAAGTGTCCGGATACAGCTGTTGACTACCTAGGTCACTCTCGACCTGCCTAGGGCGGTCAGGAGTGACAGTGACTGAAAGACACTGTCAGGGAGGCGACCCATATAAACTCGGGTCGCCCTGAAAAAGGGACCTTCGGGTCGAGGGCTCACCCGTTACCAAAAATTTAATAAATTAACAAATGTGGCAGCTGATTATGTCCGAGCATGCCGACCCCAGCTCCTTCCCTGGCCATTACTTGGCTTTTGCCTCTTAGGCCGAAGCCGACTCCTTCAGAACCAACCCCTTTCAGTTAGGCCTAACCCGGTCTCTCCACCGATTCTGGTGGAACCACCGCCTAAGCAGCCTGTGGGAGGGGCTGTTTCGGAAGGAAGCTCGGCCAGACACCAGTCTTCCCCCGACGTCTTTCAGTCACTGCCATCCCTGACTGCCCTGACACTGGCCTTAATTCTCATCCTCAGGGTGACCAGTCTGCTGGTGATTTAGCGATGGAGGAAGGCCCTTCATCCTTTCAGGGCATTCTCCGCCTCATCTCTCTGAGTCCACAGGGATGCCCCTGGAACCCATACAGAAGAAGACTGAGTACCCTCTCAGAGATATCCTCAAGGGAGGGGATACCATGATGGAAGTTTTTCTGTGGCCGAAGCCATCATATGTCAAGCCCTCGAACTTTGGCAGCATCCTGCCTCCTGTGCAGCTCAGTCTGCCCGGATGGCCCGCAAGTATGCGGTGCCCATGGGGTCCCTCGTGGGGTTCACAGAGCACCCTTCAGCCAAGAGCCTTGTGACTGCCTCGGTGTTCAGACATGTAATAAGTTCTGCTGATACCGACAGACCTCTGGAGAAGGAGTCCAAGAAATTTGATCACTCTGCCTGGAAGGTCTGTGCGGCCTCTGTCAGGCAAGCTCGGCCGTCGTCATGGCACACTTCTCCCATGCCCTTTTGGAGTCCTCGATAGAAGTCCTCCAACAGCCCCCCCCCCCCGCGGACTTGCAGACCACGGTCCAGCAGGTCAGGGACCAAGGCCATGCTGTTGCTAAGCAGCAGCTCCAGACGGCCCTGGACATTGGGGACTCGTGCCCGTTGGTTGGCAGCCGCAGTTGCCTCCCGCTGCAGGGCTTGACTGAGGCTCTCCTCCTACCCAGTGGATACCCAGCACAAACTGGCAGATGTGCCTTTCCTGGGCACCGATCTCTTCGGCCCAGGTATGGTCAGTCACCTTCAGCGCATCGAGCAGTCCAGTGCCACCTTGGATGCCACTTCTGCTCGGAGTTCTTCTAGTCTCAAGAAGCAGCAGCAGAAGAAGCCTTTTCGGCATTCTTCCCCTGCGGCCCAGCAGCAGCCCTCCTTTCAGGGAGGTCGGCAGCAGGCTCAGGCTTTGTGCGACCTCCCCAAGCCCGGACCTACCCAGGCTCATAAAGGAGGTAGAGGTTCAGGCCCTGGACCCTCTTCCTCCAAGCCTGCCCAGTGACTGGATAGGGGTTGCCACCCCTATTCACATCACGCCAGCTCTGGGTCCTCCCGTGGGGGCCGGCTCAGCCATTTCCTTTCAGTCCGCTATTACCACAGACAGATGGGTCTTAGAAGTGGTCGGCCAGGGTCTGCCTCTGGAATTCGAGCAGTACCCTCCAAGCCGAGCCCACGCCCCACTGGAAGAGAGAGTATCCACGCACACTCAGTCGGCTCTCGGAGACTACATTGCTCAGCTCCTCCTCGAGGCAGTAGCTCGAGTGGCAGATCCTCCACCAGACCCAAGGTTCATTTCCAGGTACTTCCTGGTTCCGAAGCGGATGGGAGGCTGGCTCCCCATTCTAGATCTGCACGACTTGAGTCGTCATCTCAGGCCATGCACCTTCAGGATGGTAACTCTGTCCCCGATCATACCATCCCTGCAGCAAAATATGTGGTTCTGCTCACTGGATCTCCAGGACGCGTGTTCATGTCCCAATCAGTCTGTGCCACCAGCGGTTCCTCTGCTTCAGAGCAGAGGGAATCCTATACGAGTTCCAAGCCATGCCATTCGGCCTGTCATCAGCCCCACGGGCACAGGTCTTCACCAAATACATTGCAGTGGTGGCAGCCCATCTCGGGGTGTCAGAATATACCCCTACCTCGACGATTGGCTCTAAGTAGGTTCCACCCAGCAGGAGGTGGAGAGGTCCAAGGACCTGGCCCTCCAGACTTGCTCCCAACTCAGCCTCCTGATCAACAAGGCCAAGTCGAAACTCGTGCCTTCTCAGGTGATGTGTTTCACCGGGGCAGAGCTTGACTCTCACCGAGCCAGAGCCCGGCTCCTGGCTGACAAGGCGGAGGTTCTCTCCTCCTTTGCCCGATCATTTCTGGTTGGGCCATTGCGCCCTGCCCGGGACTTTCTGTGCCTTCTGGATTACATGGCGGCCTGCACCTCCGTGATCCAATAGGCCAGGTGGCATATACACCCAACCCCCCCCTTCAGTGGGAGCTGGCTGCCCAGTGGACTCGGCACCTAGGTCATTTCGACCAGCTGATCACTGTGACCCAGAAGATACGGGACGCTTTCCAGTGGTGGACCGTCCTAGACCAGTTGCAGGAAGGGATCTCGTTCGCCCCCTAGCCGACGGTTGTCTTCATGACCGATGCCTCTCTCACAGACTGGGGAAGCCCACATGGGGGATAACGGGGCCCCCCAGGTTCTGGATCCCCGAGGAGTCCCATTACCACATCAACCTGTTGGAGCTCAGAGCGGTCAGACTGGCACTGTCGGCGTTCGCTCCTCAGCTTCGGGGTCAAGTGGTTCAAGTCCAGACGGACACCACAACCATGTACTACCTCAACAATCAGTGCGGCACACACTCCTGGCTGCTGTGCAGGGAAGCGCTCTGCATCTGAACACTCGTGAGCCAACTGGAGGCTGATCTCCTAGTCATTCACGTTGCAGGAGCCTCAAATCAACTGGAGAATGCTCTCAGCCGCATAGGCGAGACATCCCACAAGTGGTTTCTCCATCCAGAGGTAGCTCACATCCTATTTACCTCCAGGGAAAACACCAAGCTGAGGCTGTTTCATGCCCACCCCCCTCAGCAGGGCTCGCTGCCGGGGGGGGCATGCAGTCTCGAGGCCGTGGACCCCAGGCCTCTTCTACGCCTTCCCTCCATTTCCCTTCATCCACAGGGTGCTCCTCAAGGTGAGGAGGGACAAGGCGCAGGTGATCCTGGTAGCCACAGACCGGCATCCATATCTCCTCAACCTCAGCAACAGGCCCTCGAGGCGGCTTCCAGCATGCCCGGACCTGATCTTAGTCAGTCAAGGGAAGGTTCTCCACCCGGACCTTCAATCCCTGCACCTGCCAGCCTGGTACCTGAGCAGCTAGAGGTCCAGGCTTTGGAGCTCTCTGAGGATGTACTCACAGTAGTGGAAGCATCCAGGAAGGAGTTGACTAGGAAGTGTTATGCCTTCAAGTGGAAAAGGTTTTCCATTTGGTGACAGGGCAAGGGCTTGGATCCTCTGTCTTGCCCGGTGGCTAAGATTCTAGACTACCTTTGGTCGCTCTCCAAAGGGTATCTTCAGTCATCGACCCTTAGGGTGCACCTGGCAGCCATCTCTGCTTACCGGGTGCAGGCCGGTTAGCAAAAGGTGTAGGAGATGGTGGTCGGGTAGTTTTTCAAAGGCCTGGATAACATATCCCCTCCAGTGTGTGAACCTCCACCTCCGTGGGATCTACTGCTGGTCTTGGCACAGCTCATGGGCAAGCCATTCGAACCAATTCACAAGTGCGAGTTGTCACAGTTGTCGTGGAAGACGGCCTTCCTGGTGGCTATCACGTCTGTCAGAAGGACAGGGGAGCTCCAGGCGCTCTCGGTAGAGTCCCCTTATCTGGTCTTCCACAGGGGACAAAGTTGTCCTGCGCCCCCACCCAAAATTCCTTCCAAAGGTGGTGTCAGAGTTTCACCTTAACCAGGTGTTGACTCTTCCAGTGTACTACCCCAGTGACACTTCGGAGGCAGCGTACATGCTCCATACATTAGACCTGAGACGAGCTCTCTCCTATTATAGGGAAAGGACAGTGGAAATTCGGGGAGAAGTTCACCGGCTATTTGTCACCTACGCTGAAGCCGCTTCTGGCAGACCTGCAGCAAAGCGGAAGATCGCAAGATGGATTACATCTTGCATAAGTCTATGCTACAAGTTAGCGGGCAAGGAGCCTCCCAGAGGGATAAAAGCTCATTCCACCCGCCATACCGCTGCATTGGTGGCTGCTTCCAGGAACATCCCGATACAGGAAATCTGACTGGCTGCTACCTGGAAGTCAGCAAAAACCTTCATCACCCATTACCACATCGACCTTGAGTCACACCGGGATGCTGGTTTTGGGGCCTCAGTTCTCCAATTTCTGTTCCCCAAGTAAGTATTGAGGGTGTGTGCACCTTGCCTCCCTCCTCCCGGAGACCTGTTAGGAGTCTGCCAAGAAGTGTGAATGAACATAGCCACGTCCCTAGAAAAACAGGTGACTCACCTGTAACAGTAGTTCTAGGAGTGGTATATGTTGTTCATCCACACAGACCCACCCGACCTCCTCGGCTGCGACGCACACACCTGGCTTCCAGTGGGCTAAGATCTGGTGTCATGGGGCGGAGCTGAGGGTTATACCACCCGGGTGGGTGGGAGGAGCCAGCTTGAAGACCTTCGGCAGATTTAAAGGGGAAAGGGACAATGCCAAGAAGTGTAGATGAACATCTACCACTCCTAGAACTACTGTTACAGATGAGTAACCTGTTTCTCCAGAGCACCTTCTTAGGGCTTCTTTCAGATTGAAGTGGAAAGACAACACTCTCGTTTAAAGTCTGTAATGCAAACAACTACTTAAAAAATGTAATACATACACACACATACCCTATCTAGGGTAAAGTATACAGGGAGTATAACAAACATAAGGGAAGGGATTTCTGGGTAACACAAGGAGAGCAGAAATAGGGAATGCTGGGAGTAGTGCAGTAGTTGTGGGCAGCAATTTTCAGAGACGTTCTGGAGACTGCAGTGCTGCACCATAGATAGACACAATCTTTATTTTTATACAGGAATAAATCATGTCATTAAAGTTATACAGCCTTGTTTTCAAGACAGTCCTGTCAGCGCTTCTGCCTCTCTAGGTTGACTGAGAAGATCGCTGTACTCAAGGCCGAGTTGACTAGGATCCATCTCTCCCACCAGGGGTCACTAAGTCTGACAACGTTACCTCAGAGGAGGCCAGATAGGAGGAATGGCTGGACTGTGGTAGGCTCAGGAAGGGTGGAATGGTGGGCTCTGGAAGGTTGGGGACACATCCCTCAACCAGTACCACTACAAAATGCCTGTGCCACTGTGGCGGGCCAGGACTGCCAGGAAGTGGCACCTGTGGTAGTGGCCAGGGGGGATGTGGGGACCTTCCGTAGTGGGGATGCTGGAGGAGGGGAAGAACACCAGAAGAGGAGGAAGCAACTTCAGGTGAGAGACTCTATCATCAGGGGGATTGATTTGCGAATAGAAAAGGGGTCGGAGAGGAAGCTCGGATGCCTATATTGTCTGGAGGGGTGGGAAATGTATCCTAGGGCTCACTAGGGCAGCAGGAAGGAAGGGGAGCTGGATGTCCTAGTCCACCATGAGACAAATGAGCTGGCTAGGGATGGAGCTTGGATAGTGCAAAGGGGAGTTTCCGGAACTGGGAAACTGCCTTAGATGGCATGCCCAGTAGCTTTTGCGGATGTGTTGCCTGTCTGCGACATGGGGAAGAAGCGGGTTCTTCACACCAGGACCTTCAGCATGTAGTTGAGGGAATGATGCAGAGAGGAGGGGCACGGCTACATTGGGGACTGAAGGTCCACCTTGGGGGATAAGGGCCTATATGCGGGTAATGGCCTGCATCCATCTGAGAGGGGAACCGCAATCCTCAGTGAGTGGTTTAAATGTTAATTTGACTAACATTTGAACTGCATGGGGGCAGGCTGAGTGCAGGGAGATCCCGAGGGGATAGGGACCCCCCCCCGGGTGCAAGTTAATTAAAGGAGGGAGATAACGAAGGAGTTGGCAGAAAGACAAAAGGGGAAGCAACAAGCAGAGTGTTTAAAAAAATAAATAAATAAATCTGGAAGGCCATATGTGCTAATGCTAGAAGTCTAGGAAATGGGATTCCAGACCCAGAGGTAGTCATGGATATAGTGGCCATTACAGAGTCATGGTGCCCTGAAAACCATGACTGGGACATGGCCATACCAGGCTACACTTGTTTCAGGAAGAACAGGGTGGAAAGGAAAGGTGGGAATGTGGTACTTTATGCTTTAAGGTGATGGAGATGCAGCAAATTCGGGGTGGGGTGCAGAGGTACTATCGGTCACCCTTGAGTCTGGGAACGGAGCCACTATTTGCACAGGCATGTTCTAAAGACCTTCGGCACAGGGAGAGGAGTTAAAGGTACTGTTGGGAGCAACTAGCAAAATGGCAGAAAAGGGGGAGGTGTTGCTGGTGGGGGATTTCAGTCTGCCAGATCTTGATTGGGGCCTCCTTACTGCAGCATCTGCTAGAAGCAGAGACTTTTTAGACTCTCTGCAAGGGGCGTTCCTCAGGCAACTAGTCAGTATACCTCCATGTGATGGGGCAGTACCGAATCTGGTTCTCACTAACAGAGACAGTGTTGCAGACGTCAGGGTGGGAAGCCACATTGGGTTCTGTGATCACCATACAGTGTGCTTCATCATAAGGACAGCCGTGGAATCAAACCACATATGGGTGAGAGTCCTGGACTTCAGAAGGGCAGATTTTATAGACAGGTGAATGCCTCGTGGATAACCTGGGGGAGGGGGTGACCTGGAGGTGGTGGAGAAACAGTGTGCCAAACTAAAAGGGGGCATAGTAAAGGCAACCGATCTGCGTGACGCAAGTGAGCAAAAAAAGGGGAAGAGGAGACCACTGTGGTTCTCAAATGATGGTGGCAGAAAAGGTAAATGCTAAAAGGGTTGCATTCAGAAGGTACAAGGAGATGTAGAGGGAGGAGGCTAGGGAGGTATATCGGGAAGCAGGGAAAGTGGTAAGGAGTGCAAAGGTGCAAACTGAAGAGACTAGCCCAGGCAGTATCCAATGCAGACAAGACCCTTTTTTAGGTATGTAAGTGAAAAAAGGACAAATGGAAGGAATATAAGGCTAAAAAGGGAGTGGGGGGCTCTACAGAGAGTGACCAGGAAAAGGCAGACATCTTGAACAAATACTTCTGCTCAGTATTCACAGAGGAAGGGTAAGGGGAGGGACCGCAGAAAAGTAACAGGAGCTTTGATGCGAGGGAAGTGGTCACTGTTCCCTTTTTCCGAGGAGAGAGTCCTGAAAGCACTTACTAATCTGAAAGTGAACAAAGCTATGTGGCCAGGCGGGTGCTTCCAGGGCACTGAGGGAGCTCAGGGAGGTATTTGCTGCACATCTGACAGTCCTGTTTAACAGATAGCTGGAAACTGGAGTGGTTCCAGAGCACTAGAGGAGGGCAAATGTAGTCCTACTAAACAGAAGTGGTAGCAGGGAAGAGGCTGGCAGTTATAGGCCTGTCGGCCTGATATAGGTGGTGGGGGAAACGAATGGAAGCACTGCTAAAGGAAAAGATTGTGGAATATCTTGAATCCAACGGGTTACAAGATCTGAGGCAGCATGGATTCACAGGGGGAGGTCATGGTAAGCATATCTGATAGATTTGACTGGGTGACCCAAGGAATTAGATCAAGGAGAAGCGGTTGACATGGCCTACCTAGATTTCAATAAGGCTTTTGACATCGTTCCACTTAGACTAGTAAGCAAGCTGGGTAGCTTAGGTGTGGGTAGCAAGGTGGTAAACTGGTTAGGAGATAGGTGACAGAGTGTAGTGGTAAATGGAGATGGCTCCGAGGAAGGGAGGGTAACCAGCGGAGTACTTCAGGGTTCAGTGCTGGGACTTCTTCTCTTTAATGTCTTTATAAGTGACATTGCAGAGGAGCTGGAAGGGAAGGCCTGCCTCTTTGTGGATGACAAAAGGATCTGCAACAGGGTGGACACCCCAAGGGGGGTGAAGAGGATGAGGATGAGCAGAGATCTGAGAACTTAAGGAGTGGTCAAGGGTATGGAAGCTGGATTTCAGTGCAAAAAATACATTTGGGGCACAGAAACCCAGGGGCGGAGTACAAAATGGTGGAGTGTCATTGACAAGGACAAAACAGGAAAAGAGACTTCGGGGGTTGTTATATCGGATAAAGGTGGCCAACCAGTGCAGCAGCACAGTCGAGAGGGCTAGTGAGATGCTGGGGTGCATGGGAAGGGGTATCGGCAGCAGAAAGAGGAAGGGTTGGTATCGCCCCTGTATAGATCATTGGTAAGACCGCACCTTCAGTACTGCATCCAGTTCTCGAGACCTCATCACAGGAAGGACATACAGTGGAAGCAGTCCAGAAGAAGGCAACTAAAATGGTGCAGGGCCTGCATCGAAAGCCCTATGAGGAGAGGCTGAGCGACCTCCGTATGTACACCCTGGAAGAGAGGAGGAGAAGGAAATATGATAGAGACTTCTAAACACCTTGTGGGGCTAAATAAGTTGTAGGAGGAGTATTTTTGAAGTGCACAAGGAGAGAGCCCTGGCAAATACCCCAGATGTTCTTCTGAAGAAACGTATATTCTACATATGGCCCTAACATGTCCAAAAGTAACTCCATTGTGGCATGCAATGCACAATATTTTGGGGAAGGTGCTAGGGTATATCCCCTTCAAGTCTCCACTGGAGCTCCTAATGTGGCAGACCCACATTACTCCTGGAGGGGTGGCAACACAATGCTTTGGTCCCTTGCTCTGGTTACAGCCAGGAAAACTATTGCCCAAAATTGGATGTTGAAAAACCTAACAATGGGCCCACAGTATGAAAATGTGTCTGGGCCTGGAGAAGATAAAGCTGACTGCCAGTGGCTTGGTCTAGCTCTTCTATAAAATTTGGTATCCTCTGATTGTTGCGATAGACCAGGGTATTTTCTCCTTATAATGATAATCCCTTTTGTGTAATAGCCATGGTCCTGCATCCCTGAATGGCTTCCACTACAGCAATGTATAACTGTTAGCCTTAGAAGCCTGAAATTTTGCATCTGTGTTGCCTTCATGTCTAATTTACTTGGAAACAGCAGGGTGTATAATTGTTACGTTTCTATGTATTCTGCTTATTGTTGGTCATTGTTTCATGTTACCCAGCGTACTGTTTGTAAAGGGGGGGAAGAGTTGTAGATCAAGTAGGGTCTGCGGCAAGAAAGAAGCTAGGAAAAAATGGGCAGACTTGGTGGACCCAAGCGCCCCTTATCTGCTGTCAGATTCTGTTTCTATGTATATTTTCTTGACCAGAAAGTATTGAGGCATATTGTAGCAGGTTAAAGTATCTCAAATTAGCATAATCTGTCCCAAAAATATTTTCTTAAAAATAGGTCTGTTTATGAATGTAAGAAAGTTATTGCTCTCTGTTTCAATAAATTAAATAACTTTGTCCTCCTGTTTTTTTTTTCTTCTTCTTACAGGTTGGTGACCTGGTGAAAGTAACAAAGATTAATGTGAATGGTCAGTGGGAGGGGGAATGCAATGGCAAGCGTGGCCACTTTCCTTTCACGCACGTCCGACTGCTGGACCAGCAAAACCCCGATGAGGAATTTAGCTGAATATCGCTGTAGCTTTGCTGCCGTGGATGGGAACAGTCTGCCTCCTCTTCTGTTTTTTCCCCCTGCTCCACTCAATTTTTCTGCTGTTCTTCAGTGGATACGTACAGTTCTGGGTTACGCACGCGTTTGGTTCCTCAGAATCACTTGCCTAACAGGTTCATTCACTTCAAGGTTCATAATTTGGAGTTTTTTCTTGCAACTGCTTGTGCACACTCACTCGCACTCTGAGGCTTTGACATTTTTGTTATATTTGGTTATGTTTGGTAACTGTATTTTAATATAGTTTCTTACAGTATACAGATTATTACAAACAGCACTAACAATGTTATTGCACCCATTTTTTCCTAGCTGATTCACTTGTGTAGATCATTTGAAACACAGTATGGCTTAATGCCAATATTCTGCAAATTTCTGCTATCTGTGTAACAGCAGGTTTTATTTTTCATGGAGGTATACTACCAAATAAATTACAGCAGCAGATACTAAGACTTTCAACACCGGAACTGGACAGTTTTACATATATTTACAGCGTGTATCTGCTTCGGGGCCAAACCAGCCACTTGAGGATTGCTACATTAAATCACCCTCGTGTGGTAACAAGTATTTATTAGAAGTCGCTAAGGACCTGTAAGCACAGCAGACCTCCCACATTTTACTACACAAAAAAGTGTCCCTAGCTTTGAAGGTGTATTTAGTGATCTAGGCCAAGGTAAACAGTTGATAAGTTTTTTTTTTGTTTTTGTTAAATTGGGTGAAGCAGTAGTTTACCATTCAGCCTCTGCTCAGCCCTTTTTTTTTTTTGTTTTGTTGCTCTTACTGCTCACTTTTAGCGGTCCTATAGAACATTTTCTTGTTCCCATCTCTGTTTGGTGCAACACTGCCTGCTTTTCATAGCGAAAGGACCAACGTACCTGAAGAATTCCAGCTCTAAAACAGGGGTGGAGTACTTACAAAAGTATCTTTCTGAACTGCCTTTAGCCCTTCTTGGCATGTTATATCATATTGATGGTGATTATAAAATAATGATTTATTGTTATAACCAGCTGTTTCATAAATGACAATTGACAAATCAACGCATTCCTCAAAGGGTTTCAGCGTAAATTTGCTGAAATGTTTATCCTTTCATCTCTGCTATGATTCTGGCTGATTTTACACTAAAATGGGATGGATACTATAATTTTTCCTTTGATATTTTTTTCGTGAGGGAAAGGACTTAGAACACTAATATATTTGTAGTTCTGGATAAAAGAAAAAAAAAATCCTGCTTGCTCTTGCTCTGTTAAATTACTTCCAGTAGATTTATATGAAGTCCAAACCATCCATTGCTTATCCTGACACAAAATGGCCTCCCAGGACAGAATGGGTAAGCATGGCTGAAACACAATCTTGATTATAAAATTCTGTAAGACCAAAATCTTGCATTTGAGTGGCATAATCACAGAATCAAGCTCCAAGGCAATGAGTTTTGTCCAGAAATCTTGAATTGTTTTTTTTTTTTTCGTTAAACTGAACATTAAAATTATGTACATTACAGCAGTTTGGTATAGCAATCAAATGTTTTGTAAACTGTATTCCGCAACAGCTAAGAAAACCCCATAAAACCTTGTGAATCCACACATGTGCCACTTGTCGAGTCATTGTTCCTGGTCCTCTCTTGCCCTGTCCAACTATGCTGGAAGCAGTGGCTCCTGCTGACTTCCTCCGCCAGCAGAGAGAGCATGGCTTATGTGGAATTTGTTAGGCAGTGCACCTCTGAAACGTGTAGCTCATCAGAAACCTGATCCAGCAGAACAAGGTCCTTGAAGGGGATGATAGAAACAAAGCAGCATTTCTAATAAGAGTGTGTGCTTTCCCAGTTATTTATTTGCGGTCTCCCTGTGTTTAAAAAAAAAAAAAAAGGCTCTCCATGTAGCCCCTCCCCCATGTCACCATTGTAGGTGCTCCATCTGAGACATGTTTTTAAAATTTGGAAAGTTTTTGCCAGAAACGGCACACTGAGCCAAAGCTAGCTTCCAAGGGAAACTTGCACGGGGTCGCACAGCATGCAAAGGGGGCAGTTGTGGTTTTCAAATCCAGGTCTGCCTGATCTTTAGGTTTATAGCATCTTGCTGTAACCGCTGGGCTGTACTGCCTCCCTGACCTCATCAGTTGCACTAGTCCCCGACTCCTGACTCTGATGCTTGGGCTGTTGTGTTGATAAATAAATGGTAGCTTCTCGGTGTGCTGAATTTTCTTTAATGCAGCAGCCCACATAAGCAGAATTCTAAATCACTGAAGGATTGCAACCAGTGTAGTTAGAGCTGCTATAATGGTGCAGTTTTTTGGGGCTGCATACACAACTAAGTTGAGAGAGCCAGAAAAAGAGAACAGGGTAGGCAGAACTAAATTTGGGAATGCTGAAATGCGTCCCACCCATTTAACTGAAAAAGATGTTTGAATTTCTGATTTATTTTAATCAGAATTGACCAGTTTGCTTTGCTGAGCCTAGTTTGCAGCTTCATAGAACAAAGAAGCTGGTGGTTATCAAAATGGAAAGCTTATAAATACACATAAGTGTTCTAGATTTCAACCACTTTAGTGTTTTTTTAAGTACTTAATATTGTGTATAACAAATGTTGACATTTGATTTTTGAGAACTCCTTGTAAGAAAAGTGGTTTACAGATTTTGTTTTAACTATTCACTACATTTCTGTGGTATAGTGCAGTGTACTAAATAGTAAAGGTACCTGTTTACTATTCACTACATTTCTGTGGTATAGTGCAGTGTACTAAATGGTAAAGGTACCTGCTTTAAGTGTGGGACTGCATGTAATTCTGAGTGCATTTTAATAGTGTGCTTAAAGGTGAAGTATATTTGACTTTGGTGAATAAGACCGGTGCGAATGGTTTTCTTGAATTTTGCTTGGCAGTACTTTTTTCCTACCAGAATAAATGAGTACATTTAAAAAAAAAAAATCACATTTTGGGTGCCTGGCCTTTATCCAGTGAACAGCAGTACCATAACACCAAAGGTTATATAAACAAAAATCTCACCCCTTGTGTGCCTTGATGCTGACCAGGACCTTTGGAGTGCCAGTTTGAATGAATGTACACCCCCCCCCCCAATGGTAGGATGCAGTTGTGTGTACATGAGAGAAACCAGAGAGATGCCCCTCATGGCAGTATCAATACAGTGCGCTATACTTGGCAGTTAGGCAGCCAAGGGCATGGCACTTGGATGAGTGAAAGAGTTACAGTATATCATGGGTGTTGTGGTATCCAATAGTAAAGGTTTTTTCCATGTAAATATTTGTCAAAATTGCTGGTTTAAATGACTCCGTAGCTAGCCAGCTACATCGAGTGTTATTTTTGTGTGTGCATGCATGTCTGAAAACCAAAATTACAACAACTACACTTGACCTTTAAGTACAGTAATTTACTAATGCCTCTTCCTACTCCTACCCTCCCCGATTTGATTTCCTATTGTATGTTTGAGTGCTGTAAATCACTAAAGGTGCCTTCTTAAACAGACTTTACAGTACTTATTTAAGGATAAGTCTTTGAGTTGCCTTTCTTAAAAAATGCAGTAAAAAAAAAAGCTTTGAAAAATATTTCATAGCCTCATTACTAGGGGCAGAGAGAGGTTTTCAGTGGTGAAAAATGGCTCTTCTCATAGGTAAACAAACCTACTGGATCAGCTCAAACCAGCACAGAAAAAAAACCTTAACTTTGCCGCCCCTTCTCCTGCTGGTTTAGATGTTCAGTAACTTGTCGGCTCTCCCTGAATGACAGGTGGGGGGAGAGTTGACTCGGCCAATACTTTGCCTTTGCAAAAAGTGAGTACAGTGTGTGCATAATGTGATTAGTTGATAGTGTACTCATTTATTCCAGGTACTTGGAAGAGTGTGAACTTTGACAAAGTTTCTTGGGCTTGGTATTAGTAGGCCGTATTTGTAGCCTCTGTTTTGTTGTCTCTGGCAAAATTGTTTTGCGACTGACAAATGGCTTTAATGACATAGGCTGATCCTCGACATTTTATTTCACCACTGAAAGCAGTTTGTTCATTACCATACAGCTATCGGTGGTGTACCGTTACTGTCCAATGACATTTCTGATGCTTGAAAACACTAAGATGGGAATGGGTCTGTTCATGTTTATAGAGATGGACCACTTACAATCATTAGTTTGCTTTTGGCAGTAAAATGAACTAGGCAAAATCAGTGGGTCCAGTCAAACATGCACAAGGTCTTAAATAGAGACAGACATTGGAGTTTAATTCTCTAGTTATAATCTTTCTTTCCTAAGCATGCACTAACAAAGTTCACTCTTACCTTTTCTCTGATGGTTGCCTCTGATCAGGTTATATTTCTTGGAATGCAGAATGTATAGTTTGAACGACCCCGTGTTTTACACTTTAAAATCAGAGTAGTTAAATTAGAATGACAATGGATGACAGCTGGGCCTTGAATGATTTTCTAGACATATAATCCGAGATATTTTTTGTTTTGTTTTTGAAAGTGGAGGGGGGCTTTGACTTTGTGCTGTTATAACTTGGCTGCTATGGACAAAACCTTTTCAGTCATTTCATTAATTTTTCATTTCCAAATATTCTGTGTTCTATACTTCATAAAGGAATTTAACCAGCCAGCAATGCAATACTAAACTTGAACTGACTGACCATTCTAGTAGTAATCATCACAGATATTCAGAACTGTGTGGCTCGTTTGCATAACCATTTTGATCATGCTCACAAAATAGCCTTTTTTTGCTCTATATCTGCTATTCTGTTTGTTTATGACTATAGATCGTTTTAATATTGTTTCCAGTTTTTGTAATAACCCTGCATTATTTTGTTAACATTTCTCAGAAGGGGTGATGGCAAATAGCTTCTTGAGGACAAAAATAAATGATCAGTAATCAGACAAGATGTGCCATTGTATTATAACACTATACACTTCATGACAATTGAAATTTATTTTTTTGTAGCATGTAATGTATGTATTGTTTATAATATACTTAGTAAATAAAGACCATGGACAAAGGAATGTAGTAGTGTTCACTGCAGGGTGGGTGACGACATCCATCTTAACGTTTTTATGAGATTTTCCTAGTAGAAAGTTTTACATTACATTAATGTACATAATAAAGGTTCCTGTTAAACATTAAGCGCCAGTTTTCTAGGCTTTCTTTTAGCTATGCATTTATTTCACACACTACCAGGTCTGTCTAAACTACAGCTCTTGACAAGTATGAAATATGGTGGTGCAGTGGAAAAACGCTCTAAAAACTGTCTCTCGTGTGAAAACTCCTGTGTAGCTCCATAGTACAATGTAAGACTAGTGTGGGTATCCTTAGCTGAAGAAGTTTGTTCCTGTTATTGTTCTTGTGCCCTATCCATAATGTATCCTCTCAAGTAAGGGGGTGGGGTGCATCTGAAGTTTCCTACAAGGTCTCCTGTGAGCATTGCATCACCACCTCTGTAGCCTGTTGCAGTGTATACCTCTCATCACCCCTAATATAGGGCACTGGACCTCAAAATGTTTGAGAAATCGTGAAGATACAAGTTTAGATCACACTGGAATAATTACCTAGTTGGTGTTTTATAGTTGTAATGTTATAAAAAACTGATTATCATACAGTTACACGAATTCCTAAATGCATTTTATGTCGTAAAACATGACCATACCTAGCCGGCTCGGTGGCACTGAGGGCTGAGGCGCTTGACTCCTTACCTTGCGCTACGCCAGCGACCTGTGTTTGCGCACAGGCTGCCGGGGGTCAGCAGGGGAGAAGGATCGAGCGCCCAACAGCTGCTCTCCTTCTCTGGGTGGGGAGGATTGCAGACCTCACTACAACACTGTCACCTGGGGGAACCTGGGTGGAAGGTGCAGAAGGAGGCAGTAAGATGGCCCCTGCCTGTCTTTGTACCTTATAGACCCAGAGTAGTCTCTCCCTCTCCCCCGATTCACTATGGGAGTCTGAGCTGATACACCGGCCGCTGTTAATCTCTGCTGATAACCCAGCATAAGGCACTTTACGCCCTCCTGTTGGCAAGACGCTCTTGTCATATCAGTACCTGCTTCTAGCTGCACTATTTGATGTTCGTTCTCTCTCATGACAGGCGCTCATGTCATGCAGTTACATGCTCGTACTTTCATTTATTTTGATGTATTCTCTTTCATGATGTTACCTATTGTTATTCTACCTCTCAATGCTGTTATGTTTTTTTACATACTGCCAACCTATCCAGTTTAAAGCCAGTTGTACCATTTGCTGTTCCACCCACTTGTTCGTGGGCCTGTATGTTACCTTGACTCTGTATTATGTTTCTTATATACTCTGTAACCTCCCGGGTCGCACCTGAAAATAGGCACTTGATGTCTAGCGTGCTTACCTGGTTAACAAAAGCAAATAAATAAAACATGTTGGGAGGGAGGGATGGACGTCAGCCGAGGGCCGGAGCAAAGGCATGTCTTACCGTGCTCTTGTCTCATTTACCCTCCCAGTGTGCGGACATCCGCAGGGGTCGGGAGAAAAAACAACGGAAACATCCCAGCAGTGATGCTGGTAGACTGGTTCCAGTGCCGGCATCCAGAGGAATTCAAACAGCACAAGGTGCATGCTCAGCTACAGGTTGGGTGGGGCTCCTCCACCCCAGCTGGAGGGGTTATCCGGAGTGCTCAAGATTCAGGAGCGGGGCACCCATATGGGCTGGTGATCCTCGGGGGAGCTCAAACACATGGATGCATAGGGTCCCCAAAAAGAGGGGCTACTACAGGAGAGGTTGGAGCATAAAGATGATGGTTAAAAAAAAAAAAAATGACTGCACTTTTTCTATGGGGTCATAGGGCTTCTGAGAAAGAAGTTGTGGAATGCTCCTGGTTCAGTGAGCCAGTTCAGTCCTCTCAGCCACAGAGTGAGAAGTGGCAGTCTGCCGTTGGCTGTCCATTTTAGGTGACAGGCCATTTCAGTATTCCCTGTCTGCTGCATTTGGCTGGCTGCGCCATGAGATCTGGGATCGACAACAGCTAGTGTATCGGCAGCACAGTTAGACACAACAAATGTTAACTGCAGGTGCGGTGCTTTAAATTGGCTGAACACTGAGTAGGTCATAAACTTTCATATCATCAGAGCCTTTCAAACAGAAATCCACCAATGATGACTTTCAAAAGTGCATCCGTCCACCAGAGTGTGCTGCCCCAGCTACAGAACCTTATACCATTTACAGAATTTGTAATGTAAATTCAAACTCTGCACTGTGGTCACACTCCCCATACTGTGTGAGACACCTCAGCTACGTAAGGTACCAGTGAGAGGTGGGTGAGTTAAGGGGTTACACACACAGTCCACTGTATTGTTATGATTATAGCATGCCTGATGCTGTCAGGGCCCCATGCCATGTATCCTACCCAAGGACAGTGTTAACGTGCACCAGAAGTTGCAGCCTGCTCAGAAATGCTCCCCTCTCCTCACATCAGTGGGTCCGGAAAGCTGTACTGGCTTTGTAGCACCTGAAGAAAGGAAACGTGGACTGTAAAAAATAAATAAATAAATAAATAAATACAAATTATTTACCATTAGGCACCATGCATTTCTGCTTAAAGTTGAACCAGCATAATAATCTGGTGATTTGCATATACAACCCATGATGCTTTGCCTTATGGGGGTATGTATGATTTTGTATTTCTTTGAAACTTGGCATCTTACTTTGAGAGGGCTCTTGCAGTAGGTAACTACATATAGGACTGAAGCTGGCAGGCGCCAGGACCCCACTGAAATTTCTAGCTAGCAGTCTCTGGCGAGGGACCGGCCCCATGTCAGGTGACTGGCGTCAGGAGACGTCTGTATAAAGGGGTGGTCCCTCACGCCCGCTTTCCAGTTCTTTCCTGCCGTTAGCTCATGCCAGCACCTTGCGGTGAAGTTCATTGCTCGTCAGCCTCTATTGTCGGTAGTTTTGACCGAGTATTTTTTTGGTTTTGTCAGGTATTCGTCAGTGTATGTCTTCCCCTACACCCTCCGAGCACAAAAATCAAGTGCAACTTGTGCGGCACCTAACTCCCGCACAAGGATGGCCATTCCCTGTGCCTCTTTTGCCTATGCCCCGACCATCCGGTGAAGTGCCAGCACTGCCTCAAGTTCAACGCGGCCACCCGAAGATGGCGGCAGCAATCCCTGGAGGCCCATATTTTGAAAAAGAAAATGACCACCTTGGAAAAGGAGTTAAAAAAGCTCCAGCAGGCGTCCACTTCCCCTGAAGGCCATCACAAGAAAAAAGAGAAGCTCCTCATCCACCGCATCTTGAGTCGCCCGTGTTGCAGTTAACGTCCCAGGGAACAGCTCCAGCGGCCATGCAAGGCTTCTAGGCGGCGTGAGGCCTACCCGTCTGGCCCGGGGTCCTTCGGCGCCTCCTGGCTTTTGAAGGCATCTGCTCCTGGTAAAGCCATCCTGGTGCGGCCTACTGGCGTGAGCGGCTCTGATAAGCTGGACATCTGCTCCTCCGCCCGCACGGTGAAGGTCGGTAAGTTGCCTGACCCTTCGGGGTGGCACATGGCCCCTATTCTGCCTGACCAGACCACCCCTCCATTGCGGCCTGTCTCCGGCGAAGGGTCCATCAAGTCAGACGCTGGCTCCTCCAGATCCCGCTGATAAGCTGGACGTCGGTTCGCCCGACATCTGCACAGCGGAAGAACCGACGCTGGACCCTCCCACGTCAGTCGTCCCTGGCTCTCCACAGCCTTCACTGCCCTCCGGGGACCCTGGGTCCCCTCAGCCTGACCCCGAGGATTTCTCTCCCCCATCCCCAGGCGACGTTGAGGTTAATGTTCTGCCCCCGTCAGACCATCCACCTGCTGGTCTTACCGATCTGACAGCTCCCCAGATGCCGGCACCGACGCCTGTATTGCCGACTCTGGGCGACATCCCGCTCCCAGATGCCGCCCCAACACTGGGCCCTCTGCTCCAGACCTGCCTGTGAGGCCTCCGGCCGGGCCATCTGCTCCAGCAGCTCCCCTGGTTCCCGGGTATCAGACGCCATTTTACCCGGGGCCGCAGTGCCCGATACCGGGCTTCCCACCATTGAGTTACGGATACACACCTTACGGGTATAGTCCATACCCGTATCCCCCTCCACCGCCCCCCCAGCCACCGGTGGACTTGCAGGAGACTCTGGCCTCCTGGTGGGCTGAGGCCAAGGCTCAGCTCACCAGAGAGGTGGAGAGTCGTCTTCAGATGATGGTGCTGGTCCCGATTCCCGTACATCCATGATGACAAACTCCCCTTCCCACCTCTGGACACCAGGGCTAAACCCTCTGGGTCCAGAGGGGCAGGACACGCTTCCCCAAGGGGTCCGTTCCTCGCCGGGAGAGGGAGTCGTTTTCTTCACCATCTTCTTCTTCCTCGGACACCTCCGATGGTTGTTCCGAGCAGGACAACAAGCCACGCTCTCCGTCTAAGCCCAGGCCAAGGACTCCTCCGAAGTCTCCAGAGGATACTTCCTTTACTGAGTTGCTACGTAAAATCCATGAGGTCCATAAGTGGTAATCCTTGGAGCCGGATCCTCAGCGTAAAAAAACTCGCCGAGCATCTGAATCTGCCCATGACAGCTCCCACCTTGATGCCACCCTGGATTGA
Source organism: Neoceratodus forsteri (assembly GCA_016271365.2). Lineage (NCBI taxonomy): Eukaryota > Metazoa > Chordata > Ceratodontiformes > Ceratodontidae > Neoceratodus > Neoceratodus forsteri. Next base: position 160,568,767 of record JADMNL010000030.1, on the reverse strand, counting down.
GCCTCATGCCGACCTTATTACCACCATTTGGAAACAGCAGTCTGCTTTAGCCCCACTTCCTCGGAAGTAGAACAGGCTATATCAGGCTCCCGAGGGTGTTGACTATTTAGATTCTCACCCTTGAGCTGACTCTGTTGTGATTAGCGCCGCTCATGGCCGGACAGCTAACCCAAAACATCTCAGTTCATCTCCACCTGACAAAGAATCCCGTCTTCTGGACCAGTATGGTAAAGAAGATCTTCACTTCTTCCACTCTGGGTATTAAGGCCCTGAATTATGTCACTCACATGGGGGATTACCAGAAGGCAATTCTTAGTGAGGTGGAATCCAAATTGGACTCTCTTCCGGACTCTCAAGTCAAACAGGAAGTGGCTGACCTCGTCCGCTCTGCACGTTCGGCCAGTTGGCACATGCTTCGTATGACTTACGATGCATTGGACACTGCTGGTAGGAGCTCAGCTTTCACCACAGGCTTACGACGTCATGCTTGGCTCCGTGTGTCAGGGTTGATCCCGGAAGTGCAATCCGCTATTCAGGAAGCGTCCTTCCGGGGTTCGGTGCTGTTCGGTGGTGATGTCAAGGACATCACCGATCTGCAGGAGAAGGGGGCCGCTCTAAAGTCTGATTCTGTGTATCATCCCCATCAAACGCAGCACCGTCCCTTTCGCTGACTGAATCAGCCAAAGGCGAAACCCCAGGGAAAGTGGGCCACTAGATGGGGGTGCCCAAGCTGCCAAGCCCCCCCAACCCAAAAAAAGCAGTGGGTGCTTCAGCTGCAGTGCTGCCCCACACCACCTGACTCCTTCCCTCTCCCTCAGCCTCCGGGCTTCCCGGAGGAACTGGTAGGAGGGAGGTTTTCCCTTTACCTCCTGGGCTGGGAGAGGATAACTTCAGACTCACGGTGCTCCAGCTAATCGCAGAAGGACACTCAATAGAGTTTCTACAGAAACCACCTCGCCACCCTCCCCCAAAGTCGTCGTACTCTTGGGAACATCATGTTCTGGTCCAGGAAAAGATTTCAGCACTTTTGCTGAAAGAGGCGATAGAGTCCGTCCCTTCCTCTACAGTGAACGGGTTACTATTCCCACTTCTTCCTGGTCCCGAAGAAGACAGGAGATGTAAGGCCTATTCTAAATCTCAGTTCCCTGAACTTATTCGTGGAGTACAAGAGGTTCAGGATGCTCTCCCTGCAGAGTCTCCTGCCCTTCCTTCGGTCGGGACAGCGGCTGTGCGCTCTGGTTATGCAGGATGCTTACCTGCACATATCTATCTGCCCTTCTCACCACAAATGTCTCCGTTTTGCGTTCCAGGGGGACAACTACAATTCAAGGCACTCCCATTTGGCCTTTTCTCGGCTCCCTGAGTATTCACCAAATGCCTTGCAGTGGTAGCGGCCTACCTGTGTACCCGGGGGTGCAGGTTTTTCCGTACCTGGACGATTGGCTCCTGGTGGCCTCGTCAAGGGAGGAACTCCTGCGCTTCCTCTCCCTTACCCAGCAGGTCTTTACCTGTCTGGGTATTAAAATCCACCATTCCAAGTCTCACTTGATCCCATCCCAGAGGCTCCAGTTTATCAGGGCGACCCTGGGCAGGGCCTTCCTGCCACCGGACAGGGCGGCCATACCCCAGACTCAGGTAGGCCTGTTGTCCAGCCGCAGGCGGGTCAGTGCCAGGTCGGTTTTTTGCGTCCTTGGGCTTATGGCGGCTGCTATGACAACAATCCCTCGCGCTGGGCTCCACATGAGGGTCTCTCAGTGGACGCTTCTCTCTCAATGGGATCAGTTGATGGACGACCTGGACCAGCTGATCCTAGTCTCCTCCCCCATGGTTCGAGACCTGCAGTGGTGGATGGTTCGAGAGAATCTTCTTCGGGGAGTTTCATTCTGCCTTCCTCCCCCTCCCAGACTCTGACCACAGATGCCTCGGGCGAAGGTTGGGGAGCCCATCTCGGACCTCACAGGACCCAGGGCTCTTGGTCCAAGCTCAAAAAAATGCTTCATATCAGTGTACTCGAGCTTCGGGCAGTGCTTTATGCTCTCCAGGCTCTACATCTCCATCTTCTTCCCGGCCACTTAGCCGTCCAGACAGACAATATGTGTGTGGTATGGTACATCAACAAACAGGAACCCGTTCCTACCCTCTTTGCAGGGAAGCGATGAGAGTTTGGGATTGGGCAGCACAACACAGCCTTCACCTCATGGCCATTCATATCCCGGGGGTCGAGAACACCTTAGCAGACAGTGTCGCTCGTCTGCTCAAGCTCAGGAGTGGGAACTAGATCAGGGGGTCCTAGACAATATCTTCCTACATTGGGGAATGCCACAGGTGGACCTGTTTGCCTCATCTCTAAACGCAAAGCTTCCTGACTTCTGCTCGCTCGGTCAAGAGCGAGGCATTTTTTTGAGACATGCTCTGTCTCTAGATTGGAAAGACAGATTCGTCTATGCTTGCCCCCCAATCCCGCGAGTCTTGAGGAAACTCTGTTCAGAAGGAGCACGAGTGATTTTTGATCGCTCCTTTCTGGCCCAGGCAAGTTTAGTTCTCTCTTCTGAAACAGTACTCAGAGGAACATACTCTTCCTCTGTCACGACTTTTACTGACCCAGGATCAGGGGACCCTGGTCCATCCAGGTCTCAAGTCCCTTCAGCTGCATGCATGGCTCCTGCAGACATAGCTCAAGCCCGATTTGGGGTTTCACCCCGAGTGGCTGAGATTTTGGTGGAGGCTAGAAAACCCTCCACTAGGTCTACCTATGCCATGAAATATTTACAATCTGGGCTGCTTCAAAAGATGTTGAGCCTTTCTCGTGCTCTGTTGGGCAGCTGCTGGAGTACCTGCGCCATCTTTTTGATCTGGGTCTTAGTCACTCGTCTCTGAAAGTACACATGGCGGCCATCTCGGCCTACCACGTCCCTTTTGCAGACAGGACGTTTGCTCAGCTGGAAGTCTCTGACTTTCTTCAGAGGGGTTCTTCACTTGAGACCCCCAGCAAAGTCCCCTCCCCTTCCCTCCTTGGGATTTGAATTTCGTTCTTGAGAAGCTTACTTTCCCTCCTTTTGAACTGGCAGCCTCAGCAGAGTTGAAGTTCCTTTCATGGAAGACTCTCTTCCTAGTGGCCATTACTTCTGCTCGGAGGATTTCTGAGCTCCAGGCCCTGATGTGAAAAATCAAGTACGGGATTTTACACAAGGAACGTGTGGCTCTGAGCACCAATCCTAAGTTTCTTCCCAAGGTGGTAGCGGAATCTACATTGAACCAGTCAATAGAGTTACCTGCTTTCTTTACGCAATACTCCAATCAAGGGGAGTATCTTATTACACACTATGGACGTTCACTGAATTCTGAGATACAACATTAACAGAACAAAAGATCTGAGAAAGACTGCTCAACTGTTTGTCTCTCTTGCCCACAAAAGAGAAGGCAGTGCTGTTTCTAAGCAATGCCTGTCCAAATGGTTAGCTCACTGCATCACCTTCTGTTATGACGAGTACAAGAGCAGCCTTCTGGGTCAAGTTAGAGGCCACTCCACCAGAGGAGTAGCTGCCTTGGCGGCTTGTTTCAAGAATGTGTCAGCAGCAGACATCTGTGCTGCCGCCACTTGGACTTCCGTCCATACCTTTACAAAACATTACAGTTTGGATATTGCCTCTCGCTGTAGAGCAGGCTTTGGGCTTGCTGTTCTGCAAGGCCTCCTTTCTTGAGGCCTTCACAGCTATAGGAACTACTTTGAGTAGCTTTCCTCCTCCCGTTTGCTTCTTCTTGTTCCAGACTGCTTGGGACTCCGTCCTATATGTAATTACCTACTGCAAGAGCCCTCTTGAAGTAAGATAGTACAGTTACGTAAGAACTTACCGTAACAGTAGATCTTCGAGAGAGGCTTTTGTAGGTAATACCTTCCCGCCCTCCATCCCCCTAAGCTTTTTCAGCTCCTTTTCCAGTGAGGGAAATATTCGCTTCTTTCTCTCGTCCAGCCTCTCGTGGCCCATGGCGGGAAAGAACTGGAAGGTGGGTGTGAGGGGCCGCCCCTTTATACCGTCTCCTGATGCCGGTCACCTGACGTGGGGGCGGTCCCTCGTCAGAGACTGCTAGCTAGAAATTTTTCTACAGGGTCCTGGCGCCTGCCCGCTTCAGTCTATATGTAATTACCTACTGCAAGAGCCTCTCTTGAAGATCTACTGGTACGATGACTTCTTGCGTAACTGTACTTTCCCGATCAGTGCCCTTTGGGGTAACTATTGCCTCAGTGCTTGCGCACTGAGGTTCTTTGTCTAAATAAAAATTATATACCTTTGCTGAAGTATATAGCTACAGTGTTGCAGAATTGTGTACTTTTGCTCCAGTAGCCAGGTGTATGCTAGGGATTACTTTCCCCTGATGATCCTGCCATTGGTGGCAAGTCATGGTGGACATGAGTGACCGAGTTCGAGCGTGTTAGAGAGCTTGCCAGCCTGAAAGAGATATCGGTGATGGGGAAATAATTTCAAAATGGGGAAAAAAAAATTGGTCACGTGAATGCATTAATTTCACATTGCCACATGGTTCAGATTTCCTTTTTTTTTTCTTGTTTTTTCACTTTAAAGGTAGTTTTAGAGCACAGTACACAACAATACACTCTGGGGAGTGTTATGATGCATTTCCCAGTTGCACACCCTGTCATATGCTGCTGTGTCATAATTCACTGATATCCAGGTAAGCATGGATAAATTCCTGTTTGCCAAGTGAATTTCAGGGTACCCTGAGTAGTAGGGTGAATGGTAAATCCCTATAAATTAGTACACGTCTAAACAGCATAATGATCCCTTATTTGGGTGGGGGGTGCCTAGGCTCTGTATTTACCTTTAAATTGGTGTTCTAGATTCTGTAAGTATCTGATACTCCATTTTGTGTTGCACTTTATTTAAGTTTTCAAATTCATCCAGTATACCAAATTATTAGAACTTATGATTTCAGACATTTTAACTAATGCCCTTTCTTTGTTTTAAATTCTGCATTAATACCCGCACTCTGAGCCCATCTGATAGAAGCAGTTTCTTGCAAAACCAAAAAGGAAGGGGATAATATAGATAACAATACAAAAAAATTACCTGGGTGAGTGATTTGGTGTCTTAATGGGAACCCCGGGTTTAAGAATACATACGAATATACAGTCATGCCAGCAGATTTAGGCCATAAGGTCTATCGTGACTGCTCACAACTGAGACCCCCTCCTCCCTTGATTCTCTTCCTCCCCCGTCCTGTGCCCCCCTGAACACCTCCTCCCAGAACAGCCCTCCCTACCTACACGTTCCCCATGAACCTGTCCCATCCTTTCTTAAACCTACCCACTGATTTCAGTGAGATCACCTCATCAGGCAGCATATTCCACAGCGGCCCCACCCTCCCGGTAAAGTGGTGCCTCTTCAGTTCACTCCGGTATCCCCCCACCCAGCTTTTTACTATGTCCCCTTGTGGTCCCTTCCCCTTCAATCTAAACAAACCCTCCCTGTCAACCCCGTTGATACCCCTCACATATTTAAAGGTCTCAATCATATCCCCTCTGTCTTTTCTGTCCTCCGAAGAGTACACGTTGAGCTCCCCCATCTCTCCTCATAAGTCCTGTCCCCCACTCCTTGGATCATCTTCGTCACCTTCTTCTGGACCCTCTCCAGTATTGACATCCCTCTTTAGGTATGGCTGCCAGAACTGCACACAGTATTCCAAATGAGGCCTCACCAGGGCTTTGTACAGGGGCAGGATAACCTCCTCCCTTCTCAGTTATCCCTCTGGCGATGCAACCCAGCATTCTTGTAGCCTTTGCCGCTGCCCTTCTACATTGTTCTGAGTGGTTCATTTTACTTGTAACCACCACCCCAAATCCCCTCTCCTTCTCCGTGGCTGACAACTGCACCCCTCCCCCCCCCACCACCACCAACTGGTAGCTGTACCTTGGATTCTGAGCCCGCAAATGCAGTATCCTACACTTCCTGGCATTGAAACGTAGCTGCAAAGTACTTGACTACTGATCCAACCTGTTCAGATCTTCCTGCACTGCCCTTCTTCCCTGCTCTGTCCACCACCGCTCCCAGTTTCGAATTGTCTGGGAACAGACCCAATTTACTCTCCACCCCCTCCACAATATCGCTATGAAAACATTAAACAGTACTGGACCCAGAGCCAATCCCTATGGAACTTCACTGGTGACCCACTTGTGCAATGAGAGTTCACTTCCAACCACTACCCTATGTTGCCTATTACCCAACCATCCCCTAATCCATTTGACCATCACCCACCCCCAAGTTCCCCAGCAACCTCCCATGCGGAACCAAATCAAAAGCCTTGCTGAAATCCAGATACAGGACATCAACCGGCTGCCTCGCATCCAGGGACCTTATCACCCAGTCATAAAACTCTGCCAGGTTGGACTGACAAGATCTCCTCTTGATGAATCTGTGTTGCTGCAAGTCCTGAGGGCCATTTATTTCCAGGAGTTTCACCAGCCTTTTGTTCAGGATGGTCTCCAGCACTTTCCCCATTATTTATGTGAGGCTGACTGGCTGGTAATTTCCTGGCTCATCCTTAAGACCGCCCTTGTGGAGGGCCATCACGTGTGCCAAATTCCAGTCTTGAGGCACATAGCCCAATTTGAGGAAACTGTTAAATAACTGCATCAGAGGGGCTGCTAGGACTCCCACCAACTCTTTCAAGACCTGCGGGTGGATTCTGCCAGGCCCTGGTGTCCTGTCTGTCCTCACTGATATCAGGCCCTCCCATACCCTTTCTACTGGTATTTCCTTCTCTCTCTCGCTGGTCTGTTTTGGAATTGGTCCTTCTCATGTTTAATGCACTTGTTCAACACTTCTGACTGCTCGGCCCCTTTCTCCGCCCACTCCCCCTTCCTTTTTTATCCTGGCAATCCTGTCCCTACTCCTCCTTTTCTGTCTCATGTATTTGAAAAATTCCTCCTCTCCTTTGCCAACCTTAGCTTCTTGGAAGCTTTGGCTGCCCTAACTGCCTCCCTCGACTTGGTGATGTAGTCCTCCCTCCTCCAGGTCCTCCTACTTCCGGAATGCCAGCCTTTTTCCCTTACTTTCTCTTGCACCCCTCCTTGACCACCAACTGGGTTTCATGGACCTTGTTTTCTTGCTCCTAATCCTTGCTGCTGCTTTCATTGCCTCCAATAGGCCCATCTTTATACCTCACCTGTGTTCCGTCTGGGGTTTTCAAACAACATGAAGTCTTGCTGTATTCTGACAATTGCAGTGATTGCCCAACCTTTGAACTGCCCCAGAGTACAAAGAGTTAACTTTCTATGCAGGGCATAGATTGCTGAGCTCGGTTAAAGTCTCTGTCTGGAGTGTTTCACACCTAAACCATCAGATTCTTTACTCCGCCTCACTGAACGGTCGCTCCGGAGATTTCTCCTTCAGCTCGGTTTGAAAGTCAGTTAAAGTTTCAGTTTTTGTCGGTTTTTAAACCGAAAAAGTATCCACATAGTCAGTTCAGTCTCTGTCTGTGGTGCCGTGAGTACTAGATAGGAATTGTTCTGTTTTTTCTGTGCGGAACTTGTAAAAGTGCGGCTCGGTTCAGCTGAACCAGCCATTTGATAGTGAAATTTTTGCGTTTTACTTAATGTGTGGTTACTGGTTCTTATCGTTTCCAAAAAAAAAATGTTTTGAAACTGTTTTTTCAACACCTGTGACAGGGTTAGGAACCGATAAGGGAGTCTTGCCTGGCGGTTGCCGAAAAAAGGGCAAGTTTGGTTAGGTTGGCCATGTCCGAGAAACCCAAGCAAAAAACCGGGCCCACTGGGTTTCAACACTGCAGTGAGTGTGGGGAGGTCTTTGCTAAGGCCGATGCCCACACCACCTGTGTTTGTCTGGGGTTTGACCACCTCGATTCAGACTGCCAAATATGTAAAAACTTTCCCAAATCTACCCTTGAGAAGAGTAGACTGAGGGAAAAGGAGGCCGAGAAGTCCGCTGACCCGGATGGCCAGCCCGGTTCGGTTTCGACCGAACCAGGAGGAGTGCCCTCTGACTAGGGCAGTACTTCTTCAGGCAAAAGGAGAACCGATTCCAAGGGATTGGTTCCGACAAAAAGAAAACGCAAAGACAAATCGACTGGTTCGGATCCAGAGGTTCATGTTCCGACTGCTGAAGAGAGAGCCAGAGTGATTCAGATTGTGGAATCGCTCCGTCTGGTTCCGACCGATCCGGCTCCTTCTGGCAGGGGTTTGGTTCGGTTGGTTCCCCCAGTTGAAGATTATACCCTTGAAGATTTTTATGAACCAGAATTTGAAGAGGAAGGGGGATTTGATTATGTACATGAGGGTCTGGATGTGCCTGTGGAACTGGACATCTCCCCAGACAGACCTTCAGGTGTTTCCCCTCCTAGGCTTTCTGAGTCCCCTTCTCACTTTGTTTTACAGAAAGGTGGCTGAAACCCTCCAGCTTCCTATGGTGGAGGCTGTGGAAGATCAAGAGGAGCCTGATTATATAGAGATGATGGACATCCCAGAGTCCAGGAGACTGTCTATTCCCCTCCACAAATCTTTTGGGAAACTGACACAAAAAAAATCCTAAAGTCTCCTAACACTATACCTCCGGTGGATAGAAGAGTGGACAAGTGGTATACACTTCAGGCTCAGACATGGAGTTCTTATATCAGCAATGCAGCCATGTTGGGGGTAGTGCAGGCTGCTGCCTGTGACAAGGCAAATATTCCCTTGGCTTCACACACCCCTGACAAGGACTCCAGGAAGACTGATGCCATGGCAAAGAAGCAGTGCATGGCATCAGCTTTGGGACTCGGACAGGCGAATTACATGGCCTATACAGCCAAGTACCAGAAGTCCAGGTGGGACACTGTACTGGCACTGGCTAAATAGGCCTCCCCAGCTAGCCAAGGAGCTGGAGGCGGTGGCTGTAGATGGGATTGAGGCATCTAAGGTTCAGTTTCATGCTGCTGTGGACTCTGATGTGTCATCAAGAGTCATGGCTACATCTGTGGCTCTTCGGAGGATAGCTTGGCTCAGATGTACTAGCCTCTCGCAGGACACCCAGGCTAAGGCCATGGATTTTCCTGTAATGGGTAATTCTCTGTTTGGAGAGCAGACAGAGAATTACTTGAAGAAAATGGATGAGTACAGGACCGCTTACAGGAGTGCTCAGGCCAAGGAAAGACAGGCAACTCCTCAAAGGCAGCAGTCTAGGGGCAGGCCTTTTCAAATGCCTTTTTACCAAGCACAGGCCTCTTCATCCTTTTCTTAGAGGGGGTTCTTCAGAGGGAGAGGCAGAAGAGGGATCAGCAGGGCTGCATCCACTCCTCAGCCTAAAGCACCTGCTAAGCAGACACCCTGATGGGCCTACCCGGGTTGACTCTCCTATTCCAGTAGGGAGCAGGCTGGCTTACTTTGTCCAGGACTGGATGTCTATTACATCAGACAAGTGGGTCCTGGAAGTAGTAAGCCAGGGACTGATTCTCGGCTTCAAAAAATTTCCAAAGATGAGAGATCTTTTCCACCTGCAAATCTCTCGGAAACCCTTGCCCAAGAGGCAGAAGTTTCTTCTCTCCTAGCTTTAAGAGCCAGAGAAAGAGTACCTACCCTACACTGGGGCAAAGGACTGTACTCCTGGTACTTCCTGACCCCCAAAAAGACATGGGAGTGGCAACCCATCCTAGACCTAAGATATCTAAAACATCTCTTAAAACCAAAGTTCAAGATGGTAACTCTGGGAATAATCCTTCCCTCTCTAAGGCCAGGGGACTGGCTAGCCTCCCTGGACCTCAAAGATGCCTACTTTCACATTCCCATCAGGTGCTCCCACAGAGCGTACCTCAGGTTCGAGTTGCCTTCAAGCCATTATCAGTTCAGAGCAATGCCCTTTGGCCTAACCTCAGCCCCAAGGGTTTTCACAAAATGCCTGGCAGTAGTAGTTGCCTTTCTAAGAAGGCAAAAGATTTCCATTTTTCCATATCTGGACGATTGCCTAATAGTGGGTCAGTCTCCAGACCAAGTCAAGTCTCACCTGCAAGTAACCCAGCTAGTGCTCACTTCTTTAGGATTTCTTCTCAACCTTCCCAAGTCAGTTCTCAAACCAGTCCAGCTTCTTACCTTTACAGGGGCAGAACTGGACACACTCCGAGCAAGAGCCTTTCTTCCTCTAGAAAGGGCAAGGGTTCTTATGGAACCAGCTTCTTCTTTCAGCCTTCGGTTATCTCGACCAGCAAGGCATTTCCTCCAGTTCTTGGGCCACATGGCAGCTTCAACAGCAGTGGTCCAAGGCCTTGGCAAGATTCCAGATGAGGGCTATTCAGTTCCACCTGAGAGCTTTCTGGTCTCAGAGGAAGGATTCCCTTACCAAACTGATCCTAGTGACTCTGACCTTGATCCAAGCCCTCCAGTGGTGGCAGGATCAAGGCAATTTAAGACAAGTTGTGCCTTTTGTTACTCAGCCTTGTTCAGTGGTCCTTACCACGGATGCTTCTCTCCTGGGCGGGGGAGCCCATCTGGGGTCCCTCACTGCCCAGGGGCTGTGGTCCCCCCCACCCCAAGAATCTCTTCTCCACATCAATCTCCTAGAGCTCAGGGCAGTTTTTCTGGCTCTAAAAGCTTTCTCTCAGTCAGTACAGAACAAGGTGGTTCAAGTCAGAACAGACACCACCACCATGTGGTACATCAACAAGCAGGGATGCACTCAGTCCATGGCCTTGTGCACAGAAGCCATGAAGTTGTGGTCCCTGGCTTATTCCCTGCAAATCTCCTTGTAGCAGTTCACCTTCCAGGCAAGGACAATGTGCTAGCAGATGCACTGAGCTGGATCTCTCCGGGCCATCACGAATGATCCCTGGACCCTCAGGTGTTGAAAGTGATTTTTTTCAAGATGGGGCACTCCAGAGATCTCTTTGCAGCCCCAGACAATCACTAACTCCCTGTCTTTTGTTGCAGACCTCCAGTCTTGGGCTCAGTCCACCTGGATGCCCTGATTCTGAATTGGTAAGGGAAGTTTCTGTATGCCTTTCCCCCTTCCCACTCCTGTTCAAAGTTTTGGTAAAAATAAGGTCTCAACCGTGCAAGGTGATTCTGATTGCTCCAAATTGGGCCAGACAGCCCTGGTACCCCCTGTTGCTGTCCCTAGCAGTCCATCTTCCCCTATCTCTTCCCAGGAATCGCAACCTGTTAACCTTCTCTCGGGAGGATTTGGTACCCCAACCTTCGGTCTCTCAATCTCAAGGCATGGCTCTTGAAGAGCTAGAATATGCAAATTTGCATTTGTCTCAAGGGGTTCTGGACAGTCTCAAAGCCTCTTGAAAACCTGCCACCAGAAAAACATAGAACTCCAAATGGAAAAGATTCAGCATTTGGTGTTCCAATAAGCACATATCCCCAGATACTGCTGACTTGTCTACAGTTCTGGATTACATGGTTCATCTTAATGGCTTAGGCTTCAGACCAGCCACCCTCAAAGTACACTTGTCAGCGGTTTCTGCATTTCTGTAAGTGGGAAAGCTCTCCTCACTGGCATTTCACCCTGTTTTCTGTAAATTCTTCAAAGGATTGCTCCGTATCAGTCCTCCCTTTAGGGATTCTACTCCTGCTTGGGGTCTTAATGCTTGCATTGCTTAGCTTATGCAACCCCCTTTTGAGCCTTTGGCCTCAGCAGAACTTAAGTACTTAACTTGGAAAACTGTGTTCCTGGTAGCTATTACCTCTGCCAGGCGTATCAGTGAATTACAAGCTCTGTCAGCTGAGCCTGATTTTATCTCATTCCATAGAGATAAGGTGGTCCTTAGAACCAACAGGAGGTTTTTACCCAAAGTGGTTTCAGATTTTCATCTGAACCAAGCCATGTCTCTTCTTGTGTTCTTCGCTGATCATTCTTCTTCAGGAGAGAGAAGATTACACAGTTTGGATGTTAAGAGGGCTCTTAGCTACTACATTGAGCGTACTAAGGCACTTAGGTTTGACTCCCTCCATTTGTTCCTCACTTGTGGGGAAGGGTAAACCTGCTACTAAGAGAACTATTGCCAGGTGAATTGTCTCTTGTATACAATTCTGCTATGAAAAGCTAGGCAAAGTACCCCCCTCAGGCCTGAGGGCTCATTCGACTAGAGGTACAGCTGCTTCTCTGGCTGCTGCCAAAGATATAGCCTCATTAGAGATATGCAAAGCAGCCACCTGGATAACAGTCCATACATTCACCAAGCATTACTCTCTGGATATCCAGGCTAGGAGTGGTGCTAGGTTTGGTAAAGCGATACTGCAGAGCCTATTCCCAAAATAGGTTCAGTACCCTCCTCCAGGGAGGTACTGCTTGTTGGTCTGCATAATGTCAGAGTACAGCAAGACTTCATGTTGTTTGAAGAAAAAATTACTCACCTTAATAATTGTGTTTCTTCTAATGGAGTCTTGCTGTATTCTGACCCCCCCTTCCTGCCTCCCCTCTCAGCACCTGTTTTTTTGGAAAATGGGCTGGCAGGCGCGGTGTTGCACCTCAGAGGTGTACTTGGCACTCTCCCTTTTGAGAGGGGAGTAGGTTATGTTACATGTTTTTGATAATTCTATTTGTTCACAACCTAGTGTTGTGGTTTTTTTTTTTTTTTTTTGGATTTCTCGACTTAAGCCTTTTGGGGATCCAAAATATTTGGTTGCCTTTTAACTAGTAATTTTACAATTTCCACATAGTGGGTGTAGTTAGTGTTAACTCGTAAGAATCTGATGGTTACACTTCAAAGTGCAGCAGACAGAGGTTTGAGCCGAGCTCTATGTTCTATGCTCTGGCATAGAGTTAACTCTTTCCTCTCCAGAGCAGTTCAAGTGCTGGGGCTAACTGCATAATGTCAGAATACAGCAAGATTCCATTAGAAGAAACACAATTACTAAGGTGAGTAATTTTTCCTTCTGTCTCAGTGAGCTTACCCAGTTACCAAAATTCAAATAAAATTCCCTGGGTTAGAAGAAAAAATGACCGCAGTAATCTTGTTTCTTCCAAGGTATTTTTCAATATGATTAACTCACCCACCCTACCTCCCCTTCCAGAACCAATTAGTCTCTGCATTGCAGCTGATACTTCTCTTATTTGTTGGCCATTCACTGGCACTGAACAAATACTTCTGCTCTTCATGCAGGAGAAGGGGGGGGCAGATACCCCAGGTGAGGGGGGAGGGAGAGGAAATGATTGATAGATGTTGGGATTATAGAGAGCAGGGTACTAAATGGGTTGAGGTAATTAAGGGTGGATTGCTTATGGACCTGATGGCATTCACCCTAGGGTACTAAGGGAGTTGGCAGAGGTCCTGGTGGGGCCACTGGCTGACCTGTTCAATACCTCCCTGGACACGAGATGTGTACCACAGGACTGGAGAATGGCCCATGTGGTGCCCATCCACAAAAGTGGCCCAAAGGATGAACCAGAAAACAATAGACCAGTGAGTCTCACATCGATTGTGAGAAAGCCCATGGAGACCATACTAAAAAAGAGGCTAGTGAGCTTCTTGGAGGGAAAAGGGTCTCCAGGATGGTCAACAGCATGGATTTATAGCAGGCAGATCCTGCCAGACAAACCTTGTAGAGTACTATGACTGGGTGACGAGGGACCTGGATAAGGGCCATGCAGGGATGTCCTGTATTAGGACTTCAGCAAGGCCTTTGATTCAGTGCCACATGGGAGGTTGGGGGGAACTGGAATATTTATTTAGTTTTTTGTTGACCAGGTAAGTGCACTAGGCAAATTCTGCCTATTTTCAGGCACGACCTGGGGGAAGGGGATACAGATGAATGCCAACTGACTTTGAACCAGATTAAGCTGTTGGTGGTATTTTAGTGAATAGGTGGGGGTGGGACCAAAAATGGTGAAATGGATCACAAACTAGCCAAAGGGAAGGAAGCAAAGGGTGGTGGTGTGGGACCTCTCATCACTGAGAGCGGTGACGAGCGGAGTACCACAGGGATCGGTACTGGGACCAGTGCTGTTAGGGATTTTTATTTCCGATATCTCACACGGGATCCAGAGCAAGATCAGTCTGTTCACAGATGATACCAAGATGGGAGCTGTGGTTGATGATGCGGAGGGGTGGAAGGGGTTGCAGGAGGACCTGACTAAGCTGCAGGAGTGGGCGGAAACATGGCAGTTGGGGTTCAACACCAAGAAATGTAAGGTTCTGCACTTTGGAGCCAGGAACCAGGGGCGGGATTATCACTTGAGTGGGGTATAGTTGGGGAGCTCCACAGGGGAGAAGGACCTAGGAGTGATCATTACGGGGAGCATGAACAACTCTGCTCAGTGCAGGAAGGTGGCAGCAAAAGCCAACAAAATGCTGGGGTGTATTGCTAGAGGGATCTCCTCCAGAAGGAGGAAGGTTATCCTGCCCCTGTGTAGGTCATTGGTCACACACCACCTGGAGCACTGCATGCAGTACTGGTGCCCATTCCTGAAGAATGACATCAGATTGTTAGAAGGGGTGCAGCAAAAAGCCACAAAGATGATCCAGGGATTGGAGAGCAAGCCCTATGAGGACAGGCTGGGAGAACTGAATATGTATTCACTGGAGGAGAGGAGGGATGGGGACATGATCAATACCTTTAAGTATCTGAAGGGGATAAACAAGACCAACACAGAAGGGATTTTTCAGATGAGAAGGGGGAGGCACACGAGAGGGCATGGACTGAGATTGGAGGAGGGACGATTCAAGAGGAAGATGAGACATTTTTTTCACGAAAAGAGTGGTGGACAAATGGAACACCTTACCAGACAAGATAGTGTCCTGTAAGATGGTGGGCAGTTTCAAGAGGGGTTGGGACAGGGGAAAGGGAAGGGATACTGGGAAGGGGGGCGCGAGGGGCAGCTGCGAGATGAGGGGCTAGATGCACACTCGAGCAAACTCACTAGACCATGAGGCCTGTTTCTGCTGGCAATTTCATATGTTCCATATGTACTGTTGAGTTTAAATCAGGTGGCTCTATTTTCTTGTCTCTTTTGGGCATGGGCATTGGCATGGGATGAAATGGGGGGGGTGGGTAATCACTTTAATTGTCGTCATTCACATTTACTTGTTAGCTATAGGATAGTTTAGTTAGAGGGTCTAATTGCAGGCGCCAATGAATCTGAGTGTTATAGAATGCAACAGTTATTAAGGGCAGCCAATTTGAATGGTGGCACAAGCCAATAGGTGTTCCACTATTAGCACAAAGTTCCATTAATCTCCGGGGCAGTGCAACTCAGGAGGTGTGACTGCTAAAGTTAATCATACTAAAGAAGAAGAAACAAGATTACTGCGGTGAGTAATTTTTTTTTTATTTTGGTGTTAAAGCCTCCATTAGTTACACTCTATTAATGCTGCTGTCTTTTACAGTTCCTATATTCTTGTCTTCTGTTGACCATGACACTTTTCAAAGCATAGTAAGTGCCCTGCTGTTTTTTTTTTTTTTAAACTTACTTTGCTTTATGGGTCCTGACTGCTCCCCATGAGCCCTACTGTCCACACCACCACCATCCATGGTGACCCGAGGTGCCCCTACATGAAGTGCCCCCTGGCTTGCCCTCCAGTGTGGGGTCTCCGGGCTCCCTCCCTGCCCTGTCTGATCTCTAACATGGCTTCGGCTGGGAGCCCTGGACAACTATGCAGTGGCGGAACGGGAGCAGAGCATCATTGAGCGCGTCGGAGACAAAATGCTTATAGAGAATACAGGGCCTTAAAAAGATGTAACAGAATTGAATGAGAGGCGTGTATGCATCAACTCCCATGAGTGAAGCAACCTAATTTATATTTAAATTAGGATGACATTGGGGGGATGCAAGACGGGATCATTGTTAATGACTACAGACTAGTACAGGTACATAGAAAATATTCTTGTCTTATGTTCCACCTGGCAACCTTCCCATTCTGGTCCATGCTTTTGTGACATCCCACCTTGACTACTGTAACTCCTGTGCCTAGGGTTGATATCTGCCGCTTGCAGCTGGTGCAGAACGCGGCAGCCAGGCTGTTGACAGGGCTGCCTCAGTCAGATCATGTCACGCCTGTGCTCCGTGATTTGCCCTGGCTGCCAGTTCAGTGGCGGATCACCTTTAAGGTTGGTTTGTTGACCTTTAAGGCCCTGCATGGACAGGGGCCGAGTTGCCTGCAAGAGCTCTTGCATCCCTACTGCCCACTCCACTCCACCAGCGAGGGATTGCTAGAGGTTCCCAGGGTTTGGGTGAAGACATCTGGGGCCCAAACTTTTCCATTTGTGGCCCCTACCCTGTGGAACTTTCTACCTCGTCACATATGTGAGTGCCTGACCATGGAGAGCTTTAAAATTGCTCTAAAAACGCAACTGGCCGACCTGGCTTTCCAGGCTATTGATTTTTGCTGTAGGATGGCTGGATGAACTGTATGTTTTAATATATTTACTGAATTTTATTGTCAAGTGCTATGATCAATGTGAATTGCACTCTATAAATAAAGTTGAATTAAAAAAAAAAATAAGCTGAGGGGACCTTCCCTTTCAGGAATGCTATGAAGGTGGTGCATTGGAATGTGGGAGTTCACTTTTTCCACATTAGCTGATTGGGAGATATGCCTACACCTGTTATAGCCAACGTGTGTTGCTGTGGTGTGGCAAGAGACATTGAGGTGGTGGGAAAGGCTGGTGGGACAACAAAAAACTAAGGCCAGGGCAAGTAAAAATGTATATCTGTAAGTGGATTTTTCAAGATTTTCTAGGAGTGGCCAGTTCAAACACCAGGAATTCCTCATTTATGCTGAATAGCTGCAGTCGTTCCCCCAGAATGAGCTGCCACAGATCTTATAGAATTTTATGCTAATTGTAGAACTTAGAATGAAATTCAGACTCTGCTGTGTGGTCACACTCACCACTACATTCTTAACATCAGATTCATTTCTCTGCCTGAAGAAAACAGTCACCCCGAAGCCTTCTCTTCACTTCTGGCCAGTTTACGGTTTATTTCAATATTTATAATGTTTAGTTAATGTTTTGATACTCTGTGTTACTTAGGTTGTCATAATTGTTTCCAACCCCAGGAATTCTTCAATATTCTTAACTCTTGCAGTCAGCTTGAACAGTAGAGCTGCCCGGAGAATGGAACATATGTAATTGATGGAGCCCATCATTGGCTCGTGCCACTTATTCAAATGCTGCCCTTATCTGCTGCTGCATTCTAAAACGGTCAAATTTCATTCTCTGCCTGCTAAGACAAGTTGCCTCGGAGATCTTTCCTCACAGTTGGGATATTTCATCAGGGAGTGTAGAAAGACAAAGGGAGGGATAGTGAGGCTGAATAGAATGGATGGTGGGTGGGCAGAGAGTGACAGTGAAAAAGCAGGGATACTGAATTAATACTTTTGTTTAGTATTCACAAAAGAGGAAGTGCCTAATCCAATTAACAGAAGCACTCTGGGGGTCGAGTCGATCCCAGTCCTTTCACAGAAGAAAGGGTTCTGAAAGAACTCCTAAAACTGAAGGTGGACAAAGCAATGGGGCCAGATGGAATTCACCCCAGAATTCTAAAAGAATTAAGCAGAGAACTAGTGACACCACTGACTACCCTTTATAACAAATCATGGGATGATGGTGTGGTACCTGAGGACTGGAAGAAGGCTGATGTGATTCCCCTTCACAAAAGTGGGAGCAAGACAGAGGCAGGAAACTACAGCCCTGTCAGTTTGACCTCTGTGGTAGGGAAAGTGATGGAATCACTTCTGAAGAAAAGAATTGTTGAGTACCTAGAGGCCAGTGGGGCACAGGACCCAAGGCAGCATGGGTTCACAGCGGGAAGGTCATGTCAGATGAATCTAATTGATTTCTTTGACTGGGTGACCAAAGTAGTAGACCAGGGGGGGCTGTGGACATGGCCTACCTAGACTTTAGCAAGGCATTTGACACAGTCCCACACAAAAGATTAGTAGTCAAATTAACCAGCCTGGGAGTGGGTCCCAGGTGGTAGCCTGGTAAAACATTGGCTGAACAACAGGACACACAAGGTAATTGTAAATGGAGTCCACTCTGAAGAAAGAGGGGTTACTAGTGGGGTACCGCAGGGTTCAGTACTGGGTCCAGTCCTTTTTAATGTCTTTTATAAGTGACATTGCAGAGGGACTGAAGGAAAAGTATGCCTCTTTGCAGATGACGCAAAGATCTGCAACAGGGTTGATGCACAAGGAGGCCTGGAAAGGATGAGAAGGGACTTTGCAAGGTTGGAGGAATGGTCAGAAGTATGGCAGCTTGGATTCAATGTAAAGAAGTGCAAAGTAATGCACCTGGGAAACAAAAACCCGGGGGGAGGTAGTAACAACAAAAATGGAAAGGGACCTGGGGTTAATCATATCAGATGACCTTAAGGTTGGCAAGCAATGTGAGAAGGTGGTAGGGCTGGGGAGATACTGGGATGTATAGGGAGAGGCATCACCAGCAGAAAACAGGAAGTTGTTATCCCCCTGTACAGACAGTTGGTGAGACGCCATCTGGAGTACTGCGTACAGTTCTGGAGACCCCATCGCTGCAAGGACATACACAGGATGGAGGCAGTTCAGAGGAGGGCAACTAAAATGGTGCAGGGTCTGCAAGAGAAGCCATACAAAGAGAGGCTAAAGGAGCTTATTATCTATATCCTTGAGGAAAGGAGGGAGAGGGGGGACATGATAGAAATGTTTAAGTACCTCAGTGGAATCAACAAAGTCCAAGAGGGCAGCATCTTTCAGAAAAAGAGATGTGCAAGAACAAGGGGACACAATTTGAAGATAGAGGGGCGGCAGTTCAGGGGCAATGTGAGGAAGTATTTTTTCACAAGGCTTTGGGGTCTAAAACTGTGGGAGAATTCAAGAATGCATGGGACGGACATGAGGCAATTTTTGTGGGGGGGTAGGAAGAAATAGGCTGTTGGTTAAATAGGATCTGCAGCTTATCCTCTAGGTAGGGAAATGGGCAGACTAGGTGAGCCAAGCGGTCCTTGTCTGCCATCAAAGTCTATGTTTCTGTTGTTTTACATTGTTTACCTCAGAAAACATTTTATTTTCATCTGCTGCCTTTATCTTCTGTTTTAATAGTTTGCACTGTTAGTTTAGTTTTTATGCTCTTATTTAGCAGTTCCTTCTGGTTCCTTGTAACTCTCGAGGCACCGATGTTTCCATCAGGGTTTTTCTACTCCTTTTATTTCATTTTAGTTGTTTCTATTTTGGGGTAGAACGGATACTTTCCAGTTCTTTTTCTGTTAAAGTCGGTTTCTCACAGGAACCAGCTGCGGTTCCTGAAACCGCATTATAACTGCAAAAAAAGAGGGGTGGTTCTGTTGCGGTTTACTTTTGGGTTTTGCCAGTTAAACGTAATGTCAGATAAACCAAAGAAGAAAACTGGCCCTACTGGGTTTAAGAATTGTGTTCAAGAATTGTGTTCAGTGTAGAGAGGTGTTTGCCAAGGCAGACAAACCCGATGGGTGTGTTGTCTGTCTTGGGGAATCCCCCAAGACAGCAAGGAGAACCAGGGATAAAGGACAACCAAGGAAGGGGCTGGAGTAGAACAGCAAAACAGTCTAGAGAGGTCAAATCATGGAAAGCCATGTGTGCAAATGCCAGAAGCCTTAGCAACAAGATGGAAGATCTGGAGGCTGTCATGGTGCAGTCAGACCTGGACATTGTGGCCATCACTGAAACCTGGTGTAATGATAACCACGACTGGAGATGGCCATACCTGGCTACAACATATTCAGAAGAGACAGAGCAGGCAGGAAGGGAGGAGGAGTGGCACTGTATGTGAAAAATGACATAAAGGCCACAGAGATCCAGGAGGAACAAAATGGGGGAGAAATACTGTGGGTTAAGCTGGAAAGGAAAATGGGGACAGCCATCCGCACAGGTGTGGTCTATAGACCACCAGCCCAGGAGGAAGAAACAGGGAGCTGATGCTAGCCATCCAAAGGATGGCAGACAAGGGTGAGGTAGTACTGGTTGGAGACTTCAATATTTATTTTTATTTATTTTGCTTTTGGTGACCGGGTAAGTGCGCTAGGCAAAACAATGCCTATTTTCAGGCACGACCCGGGAGAAAACATTTTACAGAGAAACAAAACGTGACGCAGCACATGGAGGCAATACAACACAGGATAACAACAGCGTGTAATAAGTACATTGACACTCTGAGTACTGAAAGTTAGGATACTGTGAATACAGGCAAAAGAGAGTGCAACATGGAAGTAAGTAAGTTGCAGTACTATAAGTGCTATGAAAAGTAGGGAGGGGGAGAGAGAAGGAAAAAGAGGATGAAAAAGCTAGAACGGAGTAGGTTGTGAGAGGAGGGAGAGTCCAAAGGAGGTAGGTAGGATGGAGATAGGGAGAGGGCAAGAAAGAGTATGGGTTCATGGAGGGTTAAAACAGGTGCAGGGATGTAAGGTGTGAAGGTGTTCCCGATGTAGTTTCTTTAAAGACAGCGTGGCTGTTTGATTGACGGATAGAGAGGGGTATAGAGTTCCAATATTTTGGAGCTGAATAGGAAAATGCATGAGTGCCCATATTAGTTCTACATCTAGGAACATGCAGAAGGGCTTTATCATTAGAACGTAATTTGTGAGTGGGAGGTTGTAGTTCCAATGCGGAGGAAAGGGATAGGGGGGAGACCTGCTCTGGTAACTAAGTCAGTTAGTGATCCAAAGGTCAGAAAACGATAGGCGGAGGGGCTAAGCCATTTTAAGTCTCGATAGAGGTGGCAGTGGTGCTTGAAACGTGGTGAGGCAGCAGCATAGCGACAGATGCTATTATAAGTGGTGTCCCATTTATGAAGGGAGGTTTTAGATGCCGATAGGAAGATTGCCGAGCCATATGTTAATGTTGGTAGAAGGAAACCTTGAGCCACAGCTAGTCTGGCTTGAGGGGTAAGTGCATAACTGGTACGATAGGCACTTCCTAGCTTAGCATTTACCGACTTACAGATAGTAGAGATATGAAGGTCAAGAGATTCATCAAGGGTGACACCAAGATATTTGAAGGATTTGGTAGAGGGTAAAAGAGAGCTGTCCGCACAGGAGATGATGAGGGGATTTGGATTAGCTTTGAGTCTGGCTTGAGAGCCAAACGGCATAGAGTAAGATTTGCTAGAGTTAAGGACTAGTTTGTTATCAGTGAGCCAGGTTTGGATACTAGCAAAATCCAATGCGAGTGGATGGTGTAGGGAGACTGCAGTTTTTGCACTGTGGTAGATAACCAGATCATCCACGTAGAGCAAAGAAGAGCAATTCGGTGCAGTTGTGGGGATATCAATGAAGATTGTGGAGAGTAGAGGGCCAAGAATGGAGCGCTGGGTACTCCAATGTGGACAGGTGCAAGATCTGAGGTGGCTGAGTTAAAGACCACAGCCTGTTGCCTGTCGGTCAGGTAGCTTTTAAACCAGGTAATGGAATCTGGGGAGAAACCAAAAGACCGAAGTTTTGACAAAAGGAGTGAGTGGTTTACCAGATCAAAAGCTTTGGTTAGGTCGATGAAAATTGCTCCAGTCAGGAGGCTTAAGTCTATAGAAGAATAGATGTCATTAGTCAACTTAAGCAGGGCAGAGGTGGTACTATGACCTTTACGGAAGCCATGTTGTGAGCTAGAAAGGAGGTTAAATTTTTGGAGGTATTCAGTCGTTTGAGTGGCGACTAGTTTTTCCAAGATTTTGCTTAAGACAGAGAGTATAGCGATGGGACGGTAGTTCTTAATTTCCTTTGGGTCTCATTTCTTTGGAATAGGAGTGATTTTAGCAACTTTCCATATAGTTGGGACTGTGCCATGGCATAAGGACAGATTAAAGATTTTGGTCAGCGGGGGTCCATGAAAGGGGCTGCTAATTTCAGGAGCCTAGGTTCAAGACAGTCAGACCCAGGACTGGTGTTTTCACGGATGGAGAGTAGCAGTTTTTAGACTTCCTTTATTCGAATGATCCGGAACCTAAAGGGGGGATTAGGGGTAGTGGTTTGGTTTTACCAGGGGACTGAGCAGTGCTGGAGTTTTGGAAGGAGGACTGATAGCTTGATAAATCTGAGAAATGGTGATTAAAGGCATTGGCTATAGTGAGCGGGTTATTGCAGTGTATACCATTAAGTAACATGCTTTTGTATGGGACTTATGATTAGACCCCATGATAGATCTTATGGTAGTCCAGAATTTCTTGGCATCACCAGAGGCATTAATTAGCAGGTTCCTGCAGAAGGTACTTTTAGATAGTCGGTTGTTTCTTTTGCAGGCATTCCTCAGAGAGCGATAAACACAGAAACATGCATAGAAACATAGAATTTGAAGGCAGATAAGGACCGCTTGGCCCACCCAATCTGCCCATTTCCCTACCTAATGGATAAGCTGCAGATCCTAGTTAACCAACAGCCTACTTTTTTCTACCCCCAACCCCTAGAATTGCCTTATGACTGTCCCATGCATGCTTGAATTCAACCACTGTTTTTGACTCCACAACCTCCTCCGGAAGGCCATTCCATGCATCCACAACCCTCTCTGTGAAAAAATACTTCCTTACATTACTTCTGAGCCGCCCTCCCTCTATCTTCAAATTGTGCCTCCTTGTTCTTGCACACCTCGTTTTTTGAAAGATGCTACCTTCTTGGACTTTGTTGATTCCCTTGAAGTACTTGAAAGTTTCTATCATGTCCCTCCTTTCCCAGAGGCCATACATATTAAGCTCCTTTAGTCTCTCTTCACATGTCTTCCAATGCAGACCCCGCACCATTTTAGTTGCCCTCCTCTGGACAGCTTCCATACTGTCTATGTCCTTGCGGAGATTGGGTCTCCAGAACTGCACGCAGTACTCCAGATGGGGTTTCACCAGATGTCTGTACAGAGGGATAATAACTTCCTGTTTTACTAACCTACTAAAATGCCAGCAGAATAGGCCTAACGGTCTTTCGTGTCTGCTCGTTTGGTCACCCCCACCCTGGTTGCTGACCTTGCTGCCCCCCTCGCCTTCTCTGGCTTCTCCCTTCCCAGTTCCGGATATTCTTGCTGCATTGGATTTTGCTTCCAGAACCCTTCCCCTGTACCTGTCCCACCCCCTCTTGAACCCTTCCACTGTCTCCGCCTCCACCAGCCCCCTAGGCAGCGCATTCCATGGCTCCACCACCCTCTCAGTGTAGTAGCACCTCCTCCTTTCTCCCCTGAATCTTCCCCCCTCCAGCTTCCACCCATGCCCTCTAGTGGCCCCTTCCTCCTTCCTTTGAAGCACCCTGACTGTTCCTCCCCTATTTACCCTCTTCATGTACCTGAAGACCTCTGTCATGTCCCCCCGGTCCCTTCTCTCTTCCAATGTGTACATATTTAGCTCTTCGAGCCTCTCCTCATAGGTTCTGTCCCCCAAGCCCCAAGTCATTTTGGTTGCCCTCCTCTGACCCTCTCCAGGAGGTTAATGTCCCTCTTAAGTGTGGCTTCCAAACTGCACGCAGTACTCAAGGTGCGGCCTCACCAAGCAGTTATACAGAGGGAGTATCACTTCCTCCTTCTGGAGGTGATCCCCCAGCGATGCATCCCTGCATCCTGTTGGCCTTGGCTGCTGCCTCCTACAGGTCTCAGAGTTGTTCGCCTTGACATCCACCACCACCACCCCAGGTCCCTCTCAGCCATCGAGACTTGTATTCCCCAGGGTGTACACTTGGCCCTGGTTTCTGGCCCCAGGTGGAGTACCTTGCATTCTCACATTGAACCTCAGCTTCCACTTTCTAGACCATCTTTCCAGAGCCTCCAGGTCCCCCTGTAGGGCCCCTCCCATCCACCCACCGCCCCAGTTTCCGAAGTCATCCAAAGAGACTCATCTCACTCCTGATTCCTGTCCTTATGTCAGAGACGTAGGCGTTGAACAGAAGGGGCCCAAGGACTGATCCCTGTGGGACCCCACTAATGACCCTCCTTGGTGATGAGACTACCCCACCAACTACGACCCTCTGGGTCCGGTCCTGGAGCCAATTGCCTATCCATCTGATCATCTGGTTCCTTACTCCCATTTCTCCCAGCTTATCCAACAGGCCAACGTGAGGAACAGAGTCAAATGCCTTGCTGAAGTCTAGAAAGAGGACGTCCACTGGTCTACCCAGGTCCAAGGCACTCATCACCCAGTCATAGAACTCCACCAGGTTTGTCTGACACGATTTCCCCGGGATGAATCCATGCTGTCTATCGTCCAGGCACCCTGACTTATCCAGGTCCCCCCAGCCTCCCCTTGACAATGCCCTCCATCACCTTGCCCACCACCGATGTCAGGCTGACAGGCCTGTAGTTCCCTGCCACCTCCCTTGATCCCCCCTTGTGGATAGGCACTATATGCGCCACCTTCCAGTCCTGGGGCACCCACCCTGTCCTCAGAGAGATGATGAAAAGCTCCACCAGGGGTTTCGCCAGGACATCCGCAAGTTCCTTCAGCACTCTGGGATGTAATTTATCTGGCCCCGGTGCTGTCTCTGTCTTAAGGGAGCTGAGGGCTTCCCTCACACTCTCTGCTGTGATTTCCACTTCCGGTACCTCTTCTCCCTGCTTAGCCCTCCCCCCTCCTGCCAGTGATGCCTCCCCCTCCCCCCAGACCTGCCGATCGGTAAGGGCCCCCCCTCCTCAGTATCTTTGTCTCCTCCCATGTATGATGCAGCACCCCTATTTTCCTTGGTGAAAACTGAGGTGAAGTACTCATTTAGTACCTCAGCCTGCTCCCTGGGTCTTGTGCCCATCTCTCCCCTGATTTAATCCTGCTAATCTGCCCCTTCACCCTTCATTTTTCCCCAATGTATCTAAAGAACCCCTTGTTCCCTCTCCTAATTTTCCTGGCCAGGTTCTTCTCCTTCCTTGCCTTAGCCGCCCTCACCACCCTAGTGGCCCTTCTAGCCATCAGCTCGTCCTCCCCTCGATCCCTTTCACTCCTTGAGCACTTGAATTGCTTATAGGCTGCCTTCTTTCCCCAGACCACCTCCTGGACCTCCCTGGTCCACCAGCAGGTTTTTGGGCCCCACCATTTGTCTTACTCTTGCACAGGTGCTGGTAGCATCCTGCACCCCTCTCCTGATGATTTCCCACCTACTGTCAGCGTCCATGTCTGACCCAATCCCATCCAAATGCTCCTTAAGGATCCTTCCCATTTCCTTAAAATCCACCCCCCTGAAGGTTACTTCCGTCTTTGTGCAGCCTTCTACCCCTCCTAGGTCCAGGCAGAACCAGACCGTGGCATGGTCACTCCCCGCTAATGGGTCCCTTACCTCCAGGACCCTAATCTGGTCACTATCTGCCAGGACCACATCCAGTACCCGCGCCTCCCTGGTCGGTTCCCTCACCTGCTGAGTTAGGAACGCGTCTTGAAAGACATCCAACAACCTCTGTTCCCTGGTCACAGAGGATGTCATAGTCTCCCAGTCTGTTCCTGGCATGTTTAAGTCCCCAACACCACCACCGTTCCTCTGCCCAGTCTGCAGTGTCTCCCAACATCTGCCACCAGACTGTCCTCCAGCTCTTCCGCCAGGGGCAGGGGTCTATACACCACTCCTATTTTACTCTCTTCCCCCTTGTTATCAAGACCCAAATCGCCTCCACGGTTCCCTCCGCCGCCTCTACTCCCCCATGCCAATGTAGTTTTTGACTATCATTGCTAACCCTCCTCCCCTTGTCCTTCCTGAACATAGTGTAACCCTCCAGGTTCAGGTCCCAGTCGTGTTCTGCAGTGGCCCAAGTCTCAGTGACTGCCGCCACATCCACGGTTTTCTACTGGTGATGCCTCTCCCTATGCATCCCAGTATCCCCCAGCCCTCCTTACTGCCCTGTTACATAGCTTGCCCACCTTTAAGTCATCTGATATGACTACCCCCAGGTCCCTTTCCATTTTTGTTGTTGTTAGTATCTAATAGCAATAATCAGATTCCAACCTTGTGGATTTAAAATGATGCCAGGCTTTATCTCTGGCCCTAATCTGGGTTAGTAGGTCTTTTGTTAGCCACTTCGTCTGAGTACCTCGAAAGCGCCTAGTAATCCATGGAGCGTGGAAGTCTCTGAGCCTACCAAACTTTGTGAGGAAGCTATCAAGGGCAAAATGGACATCTGCTGCATTATGAATAGAAGACCAGTCAATTGTTGCGAGGTCATTCATAAAGCAAGTGGGGTTAAAATTTGCAAGGTTACGAAATGTTACAAGTCTGGGGGGCGGAGAAGGTTTCTTATTTGAGCTCCACGTGCAGTAGATCGGGAGTGATCACTAGTTACATCTGGTAATGTACCTGAACAGCTAATGCTATCAGGGCACCCGAAGGATCCAGTCGATAAGCGCATTTGTGACTGGGTGGGAGCCCAACCCTAGTGGGGCTCGGAGATCAACTGATGAAAATTGTGACTATGCACTAAGGTATGGAGGGCATGAGCTGCATTACTAGCCCAGTTTAGGTTCAGGTCACCCAGTATTAGGACTTCGTTATGACCAACGGTAATATCAATTAATTGGAGAAGCTCTTCAAGGCCTTTTAACCCTCCCATGGGGGGGGGTTATAGGCACAGATTAAATGCAACTTCTTCGAGCCTAGTAGCAGCGTAGCATATATTGTTTCACAGTGAGATAGGGTAGAAAGAACATTTTGGGTAATTAGCAGATGTTGTTTAAAGTAGATAGCAACTGCACACCCACGCTTAGAGGCGGCTTGATCTTGCCTAATTATTGTAGTTGGGTAATGCACACAGATGGTCAGCAATAGAGGGCTTTAACCAGGTTTCTGATAGACATAGAATGTCAGGGAGGTTCTGTGCAACCCATGCTTCAAGATCTGAAAAATTGCGAAGGAGGCTCCTAATATTCATATGCGCGATCCGTAATCCCTTTGAGTCTGACCAAGTCACGTTATTTGGTGACTGGTTAGTTGTAATTGGTCCAGGATTTTGCTCGATGTCCCCAGATAGAAGTAGTAGACAGAGGAAGTACCACAGCTTACGATGGGTGGAAAGAGTAGGAAGGGGAGTTTTGCAAACTAAAGGTTTAGAAAGGGAGTAGGTTAAGTGGTAAATGAGTTTGTGGGGAATAATAAGTGAGAAGGTTGCAACAAAGTAAGGAGAGGACGTTTGAAACCAAGGGGCCTGGGATTGATAGCTAGAATACAGCCCAGAGAAGTTTTTTTAGGTCTAGAGGGGACTTGGATCAAACAGGGGTTAAAAAAGGATATTAGTGAGTAGAAGAGTTACAAAGTACTTGATGGCCATGTTAATTATGTGGTTGAAAGCTTTAATTGTCAGAGAAGGCACTATGTCTTAGAGGTAAAGGGAGCTGGATGAGTAAAATCTAGCTTGATTTAGACAGTTAGGTTACTGATCTGTTTCAATACGCCCTCTAGTTGTAGAGCAGTATAACCTGCTAATGGAAAACTTAGGAGATAGTAATTTTCCACTCAGGGGGCTTTGAAGGGGCGTGTTAAAGGCGTGGTCTAGCCCTATATAGCTAGAGCCGGCCAGGGGTAGGTGTGGTGGGTTATTCCAGACGTGGACTGGAGCATCCCAGCAGCAGCATCAACTAGGAGCAGATTTATCCTGGACTCCCTTCAGGGTGCCTTCCTCAAGCAACTGGTCATGGAACCAACTCGGCAGAAGGCAATACTGGACCTTGTGCTCACAAACAGGGACAGTGTGATGGGGGTAACAGTGGGGGAGCACCTGGGGAACAGTGACTACTAGTCATTATGGTTTGAAATCACAGAAAGAGCAGAACCAAACCACACAAAAACACGTATCCTGGATTTTAGGGGGGCAGACTTTGGGAAAATGGGGAGATACTTGAAAGAGGCATTAAGGGGAATGGGACAGGAATTGGGTTGAGGAACAGTGAGCAGTATTTAAAATGGGGATTACAAGAACAACAGAATGATGCATTAAGCAGGTTAGCAAGAGGAGACCATTATGGTTTTCCAAAGAGGTAGCAAAGAAAGTGAAAGCCAAAAAGATTGCATTCAGGCAATACAAAAAGACACAGGCAGAAGGGGATAGGGAGAAGTACCAGGAGAAACAAAGGGAGGCAGGGAGGTCAGTAAGGGAAGCCAAAGCTCAGACAGAAGAACACATTGCAAAATCAGTGGATAGAGGGGACAAAACCTTTTACAGGTACATAAGTGAAAAAAGAAAGACAAAGGGAGGGATAGTGAGACTGAAGGGGGAGGATGGGGGCCTCGTGGAGGATGACAACAGTAAAGCTGACATATTGAACAGGTATTTCTGCTCAGTCTTTACTGAGGAAGAGGAGGGTAATGGGTCTGAAGGGAGTACAAGGGGTGAGAATGGTGCAGAAAAGGACACAAGTCCCTTTACACGAGAAAGGGTCCTGAAGGAACTGGAAGTAATAAGAGTTGATAAAGCAGTGGGGCCAGATGGGGTGCACCCCAGGGTCCTTAAAGAACTAAGAGAGGTGGTGGCTGAACCTCTGGCTATCCTGTTTAGCCGATCACTGGAAACAGGGGAGGTACCCAAAGACTGGAGGACAGCAGATGTAGTCCCCTTATACAAAAGTGGGAACAAAGAGGAAGCAGGGAACTACAGACCAGTCAGCCTCACCTCGGTAGTGGGGAAGATCATGGAAGCACTACTGAAGGAGAGATTGGTGGAACATCTGGTTGTCAATGGACTACAGGACCCAAGGCAGCATGGTTTCACCAGGGGGAGGTCATGTCAGACCAACCTCGTTGAATTGTTTGACTGGGTGACTCAGGGAGGTGGATCAGGGAGGGCAGTGGACATGGCCTTTCTGGACTTCAGCAAGGCCTTTGACACTGTGCTACGTAGAAGACTATTACACAAACTAGGGAATATGGGTGTGGGCAGGACAGTAGTGTGGTGGGTAGGTAACTGGCTGGGTGGCAGGACACAGAGAGTGGTGGTAAATGGCTGTCACTCCACAGAGGGAAGAGTGACCAGTGGAGTACCACAGGGATCAGTGCTGGGACCGGTCCTATTCAACAACTTCATCAGTGACATTGCGCAGGACCTAGAAGGCAGAATTTTACTGTTCGCTGATGACACAAAGCTCTGTAACAGAGTAGACACACCAGAGGGTGTAGACAGAATGAGAAGGGACCTGCAGAAACTTGAAGAATGGTCAGGGGTTTGGCTGTTGAAATTCAATGCAAAGAAGCGCAAGATAATGCATATGGGGCACAAAAACCCTGGCACAATATATCAGTTGGGGGGTGAGGATATAGCATGCACCAAGCAGGAAAGGGATCTTGGGGTTATCATCTCTGATGAACTCAAGGTAGGGAAACAGTGTGACAAGGCAGCAGGTAAAGCAAATAGGATGCTGGGATGTATAGGCAGGGGCATCACCGCAGGAAAAGGGAGGTCATAATCCAAGTATACAAGACACTAGTGAGGCCCCACCTGGAGTACAGTGTACAGTTCTGAGACCATACCTACGAAGGACATAGGGTAGAGAAGGTTCAGAGGAGGGCAACAAAGATGGTGCATGGATTGCATCACAAGTCCTATGAAGTTAGGTTGAAGGAACTGAACATGTACTCCCTGGAGGAGAGGAGGGAGAGAGGGGATTTGATAGAGACATACAAGTATCTTACAGGGAGGAACAGGGTGCAGGAATACACTATTTTTAAGCGAAAAAGATGTTCCAGGACTAGAGGGCATGGGATGAAGTTGGAGGGAGGATAATTCAGAGGAAACATGAGGAGGAATTTCTTCAGAGAACGGTGGTGGACAAGTGGAACACCCTGCCAGAGGAAGTGGTGGGGGCTGAAACAATCACGGGATTTAAGAATGCATGGGATAGACATAAAGGAATTCTGGAGGTCAGGGGTAAGGGGCAACAGACTTCTAGGAAAACATAAACTGAACTTACAAGCTCAAATTGGCAGACTGGGTGGGCCATAGGCCCTTATCTGCCAACATTGTCTATGTAATCCCACTTCACAGTTGAATGTGAAATATGTAAAACCTTTCCAGAAAAAACAATAGAAAAAAGACGGAAAAGATTAAAGAAAAAGTTGGCTTCAGATATAGAAATGGGAAGTAATGGCTCTGACCAGCCTACTCCCTCAAAACATACGGGTAAAACCTTTGAAAACGAGCCATCTACCCTGGGTAAGGGTGAATCTTCTAGGACTAAGCGAACCTGTGAACCAGTTGAGAAGCCAGGACCAGCTAAAAAGCTAAAGAAGACAAAGCATTTAGAACCCCCAACTGGAAAGCAAAAGGGGACTTCTACAGAAAAAACTGAGTTGCCTTCACCTGAGTCTATTGCTCAGGCTCTCAAAGAAATTCAGGCATTTCAAGGATTGATATTGGTTCCGGTTCCAGTGGTACCGGTCAGTCCTCCGGTTCAGCCATCGGTTCAACAACCGGTAACTGGTTGCATCCTCTATTCCCGAGACCCAGGAATATGAGGGTGAGGAAGACTGGGAACCCATAGAGCCCGAGGTTTCCCTGAACCAAGAGTTTGAGTCTCCACCTAGGTTGCCTGAGGATTTTTCCTTATACTTCACTTTTGTGAAGAAGATGGTAGAGGCTTTAGACATCACTACCAGTGAGCTGGTAGAAGAGGAGGTGGAATACCTCGACCTCATGGGGCTGACGCCTGCCAAAAAGCTGTTATTGCCCATTTTATTGTTATTGATGGCAGACAAGGGTGAGGTAGTACTGGTTGGAGACTTCAGTATTCCAGACGTGGACTGGAGCATCCCAGCAGCAGCATCAACTAGGAGCAGATTTATCCTGGACTCCCTTCAGGGTGCCTTCCTCAAGCAACTGGTCATGGAACCAACTCGGCAGAAGGCAATACTGGACCTTGTGCTCACAAACAGGGACAGTGTGATGGGGGTAAGAGTGGGGGAGCACCTGGGGAACAGTGACCACCAGTCACTGTGGTTTGAAATCACAGAAACAGCAGAACCAAACCACACAAAACACGTATCTTGGATTTTAGGGGGGCAAACTTTGGGAAAATGGGGAGATACTTGAAAGAGGCATTAAGGGGAATGGGCAGGAATCAGGGGTTGAGGAACAGTGGGAAGTATTTAAAATGGGGATTACAAGAGCAACAGAATTATGTATTAAGCAGGTTAGCAAGAGGAAAAGGAAGAGGAGACCATTATGGTTTTCCAAAGAGGTAGCAAAGAAAGTGAAAGCCAAAAAGATTGCATTCAGGAAATACAAAAAGACACAGGCAGAAGGGGATGGAGAAGTACCAGGAGAAGCAAAGGGAGGCAGGGAGGTCAGTAAGGAAGCCAAAGCTCAGACAGAAGAACACATTGCAAAATCAGTGGGTAGAGGGACAAACCTTTACAGGTACATAAGTGGAAAAAAGAAAGGCAAAGGAGGGATAGTGAGACTGAAGGGGAGGATGGGGCTAGTGGAGGATGACAACAGTAAAGCTGACATATTGAACAGGTATTTCTGCTCAGTCTTTACTGAGGAAGAGGAGGGTAATGGGTCTGAACGGAGTACAAGGGTGAGAATGGTGCAAAATGGACACAAGTCCCTTTACACGAGAAAGGGTCCTGAAGGAACTGGAAGTAATAAGAGTTGATAAAGCAATGGGGCCAGATGGGGTGCACCCAGGGTCCTTAAAGAACTAAGAGAGGTGGTGGCTGAACCTCTTGCTATCCTGTTTAGCCGATCACTAGAAACAGGGGAGGTACCCAAAGACTGGAGGATAGCAGATGTAGTCCCCTTATACAAAAGTGGGAACAAAGAGGAAGCGGGGAACTACAGACCAGTCAGCCTCACCTCGATAGTGGGGAAAATCATGGAAGCACTACTGAAGGAGAGATTGGTGGAACATCTGGTTGTCAATGGACTACAGGACCCAAGGCAGCATGGTTTCACCAGGGGAAGGTCATGTCAGACCAACCTCATTGAATTTTTGACTGGGTGACTAGGAGGTGGATCAGGGAGGCAGTGGACATGGCCTATCTGGACTTCAGCAAGGCCTTTGACACTGTGCCACATAGAAGACTATTGCACAAACTGGGGAATATGGGTGTGGGCAGGACAGTAGTGCGGTGGGTAGGTAACTGGCTGGGCAGCAGGACACAGAGGGTGGTGGACAATGGCTGTCACTCCACAGAGGGAAGAGTGACTAGTGGGGTACCACAGGGATCAGTGCTGGGACCGGTACTATTCAATATCTTCATCGGTGACATTGCGCAGGACCTAGAAGGCAGAATTTCACTGTTCGCTGATGACACAAAGCTCTGTAACAGAGTAGACACACCAGAGGGTGTAGACAGAATGAGAAGGGACCTGCAGAAACTTGAAGAATGGTCAGGGGTTTGGCAGTTGAAATTCAATGCAAGGAAGTGCAAGATAATGCATATGGGGCACAAAACCCTGGCACAATATATCAGTTGGGGGTGAGGATATAGCATGCACCAAGCAGGAAAGGGATCTTGGGGTTATCATCTCTGATGACCTCAAGGCAGGGAAACAGTGTGACAAGGCAGCAGGTAAAGCAAATAGGATGCTGGGATGCATAGGCAGGGGCATCACCAGCAGGAAAAGGGAGGTCATAATTCCACTATACAAGACACTAGTGAGGCCGCACCTGGAGTACACTGTGCAGTTCTGGAGACCTTACCTACGTAAGGACATAGACAGGGTAGAGAAGGTTCAGAGGAGGGCAACAAAGATGGTGCATGGATTGCATCACAAGTCCTATGAGGACAGGTTGAAGGCACTGAACTTGTACTCCCTGGAGGAGAGGAGGGAGAGAGGGGATATGATAGAGACATACAAGTATCTTACAGGGAGGAACAGGGTGCAGGAATGCACTATTTTTAAGCGAAAAGATGTTCCAGGACTAGAGGGCATGGATGAAGTTGGAGGGAGGACGATTCAGAGGAAACGTGAGGAAGAATTTCTTCACAGAACGGGTGGTGGACAAGTGGAGCACCCTGCCAGAGGAAGTGGTGGGGGCTGAAACAATCACGGGATTTAAGAATGCATGGGATAGACATAAAGGAATTCTGGAGGTCAGGGGTAAGGGGCAACAAACTTCTTGGAAAACATAAACTGAACTTACAGACTTAAATGGGCAGACTGGGTGGGCCATAGGCCCTTATCTGCCGACACTGTCTATGTATCTATGCCTATAAATAAGTTCTTCAAGAAACATGTCTTGAAGATACTCCAGACACCAAATTCTGTAACTCTCTTGGACAAAAGAGCTGACAGAAAATACCAATTGGACAGAAAAGGAGCAGAATTTTTACTCTTTCACTCTGATCATGAAAGTGTTGCGCAGACTGCAGCCTGCAACCTGCAACTGGGCAAAGGTGCCTTTGGTATCCCACCCACCAGAAAAGGATTCAAGAAAGATTGATAGCATGGCAAAAAAAAGCGATCAGCTTCACTCTCAGGCAGGCTAATTACATGGCCTATACTGCCCAGTATCAAAAATCATTGTGGCAGTCGGGTCTTAGCAATGGCAGATAAGGCCCCCTCTGGTCTGTCAGCTGACCTGGTAGAGACTGCAAGGTTTGGCTTAGAAGCCTCCAAGTATCAGTTCCAGATGGCAGCAGATGCCAGTGACACTGCTGCCAGGTGGATGGCCATTAGAGTGGCTCTCAGAAGATTTGCTTGGCTCAGAGCCACTAATTTGTCACAGAATGCCTAGACAAAGGCCATGGACTTCCTCTGCAAGAATAACTCTGGGGACAAAACAGAGGCTTACATGAAGAAGGTGGATGAATACAAAACCACCTACAAGAGCAACTCAGCCAAGGAAAAGCCTTCCGCTTCCTATAGGCCTTGTGGAAGAGGGTTAGGTCTTCCTATGGTAAGTTCAGGCCACTCAGCAGTACCAGCAGTATCCCCAACAAACAGGATACTTCAGAGGTAGGGGAAGAAGGGGAATCTAGGTGCAGGGCTTAGTCTGGCCAGGCCCAGTCCCAGCCTAAGCAGAATCCCTGACGTGGTTGCCAAGGCCACCTCCCCTGTACTGGTAGGGGGCAGGCTGCCTCACTACTTCTAGGCTTGGGAGGCCATCACCATAGACAAGTGGGTCCTGGAGATAATGAGTCAGGGTTTGTCTCTCAGTTTCAGATCCTTCCCACCTTTAAGAACAGGAGTATTCAGACAACCTTCAAACTCAGAGAAGAAGCTGCCAGAGGAGGAAATGGCAAATCTGTTACTGTCAAGGGCAGTAGAACCAGTCCCTCCATAGCAAAGGGGAAAAGGATTTTATTCAAAGTACTTCCTCACCACAAAGAAAAATGGGGAGTGGCGCCCTATTCTCGACATAGAGTTAGTAAACAGACACTTGGCAAAGCCAGAATTCAAGATGGTAACTTCAGCCGTGGTTCTACCAACCCTCCAGAAAGGAGATTGGTTGGCATCCCTGGATTTAAAAGATGCTTACTTCCTCATCCCCATAAGGGAGTCTCACAGAAAATACCTTCGGTTCAAAGTCCCATCAGGACATCACCAGTTCTCAGCACTACCATTCGGTCTCACTTCAGCTCCAAGAGTGTTCACAAAGTGCCTGGCAGTGGTAGTGGCACATCTCAGAAGGCAGGGAATCACAGTACTCCTTTACCTGGACGATTGATTAGTGGTGGGAAAGGCACCACAGCAGGTGAAGGATCACCTAAGAACATCCAGGAACCTCCTGGAGTTCCTACTAAACCTCAAAAAATCCATCCTGGCTGGCCCGCTGGTGCAGCAGTTGGATTTCCGCTTGCGACGCCAGCGACCCGGGTTCGGGAACGAGCCCGGGAGCTGGAGGGCTGGCCGGTGGGAGAGGACTTGAGCGTCCTAGGGACTGCTCATCCTCTCCGGGGGGAGGGGGGAACCAGAGCTCGGCTTTTGTCTAGCCCCGGGTGGAGACCCGAGGTACAGCAAGCCCGATGCTTAACAAGAGGGGCGACGTGCCAGACGGCGCTTCAGCGCCTTGACGTCCGGAGACATGGCATGCCGAGAGAACATGGGGAAAAGAAACGCGCAGCCTCCCAGTAGATGGAGCACCAGGCTCCGACCTTCAATGCCCCTACCGGTCCGGAGACAGTGTCCCGACGAAATATAGACGCATCGGGTTGTAAGGGCCCCTACCCCATGCCCGCCTGGGGGATATAACCACGGCTCCATGGGGGATGGACTGCACTGGTCACCAGGTAGGTGAGCGAGGGCTGAAAAGGCCATAGGTGTCTCCCGAAGAGGGGAGAGCTGCGAGGAGAGGGGAGTAAAAAAAAAATCCATTCTGCAACCAATGCAGGTTCTGCATTTTAAAGGAGCAGAGCTGGACACACTGAGGGGAAGGGATTACCTGCCTCAGGACAGGGTAAACAACATCATCTAGCTTGCTGGTTCTTTCAGAATGAGCAAGCCAAAACCAGCAAGGCAGTTTTTACAGCTCCTAGGGCATATGGCTGCAGCAACAGGTACAGTCATAGGGGCCCGGTTCCAAATGAGGGACACAGTTTCACCTCAGAGCACACTGGTGCCAAAGGAGGGATTAAGTATCAAAACTGGTTCCAGTAACGTAGACTTTACTGCAGGCCCTTCAATGGTGACAGGTAAGAGAAAACCTAAGGGAAGGAGTTCCCTTTCACCAGGAGGCCCATCAGTAGTTCTCACAACAGATACAACCCTTCTGGGCTGGGGAGCTCATTTGGGTACCTATACTATCCATGGCACTTGGTCAAGTGCAGTCTCTCCAGCACATAAACCTGCTGGAGCTCAGAGCAGTGTTTCTGGCACTGCAGGCTTTTGTATCCATGATTCAAGGCAAGGTGGTACAGGTCAGGACAGACAATACCACCACAATGTATTACAAACAGACAGGGAGGAACAAGGTCCAATGCGTAGTGCATAGAAACAATTTCATTTATTTTCATTCAATTTTTTATTGGTTATACTGGAAAGGCATGTGAGCATTGCTGCCTGTTTACACAAGCGTACAGTTACATACAACAATCATGTGACATGACATAGGCTGAAGCATTTAACTTACAGCTAGGGTTAACACCAAGGTACATATCCAATCAGGACAGTATAGACAAAAGGGCAACCAAGACTTCTGGTTGGGTAATGGTGGATTGTTCCCCCATATCATTTCATAACTACCTAAAGATCCTTCACTAATGCTATAAAATATTATCTAACCTCCGGAATGCTTGAAGACACTACATCGGGCATTGAATGAAAAAATCAGGCACTTATAACAGATTTTGGATTTTCGCTGATACAGATGACTGCAGCCAGGTGCAGACGATGCCAAGCGAACCAGAAACCAGGCCAAGGAAAAACACCACAGCATAGGCAGAACACCAGCCGAAAACAATCCCATACTTCAGGCCATTCAAGATTTTCGACTTGAAATGAAAGAAGCACTGAGTGATATTCGTACAGACTTGGGGGCTCTGCAGCACTGTATTGATGTGGCGGACCAACAAATATCCATGAACGCTGAACGCCTTGATGTTCTGGAGGCCTCCGCCAGGGAACTAGCTAAATCTCAACTGGCCATTGTCCTCCGGCAGGAAGATGCTGAGAACCAAGCCTGATGGAAAAATGTGCGCCTATACGGGGTGCCGGAGGGGGAGGAAGACATGGATATGATAGTTTTTCTGGATTACTTCTTCCGTACAGCCCTTGACCTCAGCACAGAGTTTCCTACAGACATCGTGCTCTGGGCCCCGGACCTCCCCCAGATGCATGACCATGCTGTATTGTGACTAGATTCCTTAATTATTCAGCAAAAGAGCTGCTTTTGTAGAAAGCCTCGGCGAAGAAACAAATTTACCTCAAAAACAAGCAAATCTTTCTGGATAACGACAATACGCCAACAACCCAGAAGTTAAGGTGGGCAAATTCATCCCTGTTCCCCTGCTTGAGAGACAGTTAAGATTTAGGATCCCATATCCAGCTAAGTTGGTGGTCCTTTATCCAGCTGGTCCACAGACCTACTCTTCTGCTGAAGAAGCAAAACAATACCTACTTTCCAGAGGTCTGTATAAGGAGCAGATGCCTAGAATGAAGTCTGGAAAATCTTGGGAAATGGAGAGACCTAATAGGCAGTTAAGATCACCATCTAAGCAGACGGACAGATATGACTCCCAGACTTTGGAGGAACTCCTTAAAGACGTGCAACAGTACTGGAGCTCGTATACTACCCTCAACTGAACCTTGGTCCAAGTGAGAGCTCGCCCTGAATTGCAAGAACCTGTTTTCCCATGTCTGGCGTCCCTCAGGTATGTAGGGTTGTGCAGTGGGGAGGGGGCTGTGGACGGGGATGCGGTCCTACTAGTATTCATACTACGAGTTGTATAGCTTTCTGGGATTATACATAGTGCTAGGGGGTTGGAGGTTATATGTATACATGCTTAGGCATTTCGATGTAGGAGAAAATGCTATGGGGTTCCAAATTTGAGGAGATAGTTTTATTTTTAAATCGGGAGAGGGAGCTTGATTTAGGGACAGATATATGGCTCAACCTTTTTGGGTGGACTTGTTGCTCCTCTGGGTGATGGTCTTACTCATAGGGGGTTTCCACCCCTAGGACCATAATTCCCTTTCAGGATGAGTTTATCCGGCCTTGAGGGTCTTGGGTTTGTACCCCTCGGGCAGCCCATGGAAGGGACTAGTTTTTCTTTCTCATGTGGAAGTCAGGTTGTTAGTTTGTAGGTTTACAGGTTTCATAAGGGTGGGAGGGTATTCAGGGTTAGTACTGTTACTTGTTTCAAGTTGAGTGAAATTGAAGTATCTGGACTCATTGGTCCTATGTTGTCTTAGTTGAAGTAACTGAAAACTCTGAAAAAGGAGACAAAGGAAACCACATACCTTGTTTGTTAATATAGCTTTATTACAATCTGCCATCCAGTAAAGACGGAGCCCCTCCTCCGAAGGCCATCCTGAGGGAGTTTCTACTCTTAGGCTTGCATTCTGTTTTTGAATAACGATGACAGTAAATCCAGCAAAAATTTTCTATTTAAATGTTAATAGCCTCCACAGCCAAGGCAAGAGATCCGGACTGATACAAAGATTAAAGGAACATGCAGCGGATCTTTTTTTCCTTCAAGAAACGCAGCTTTCTGAATCAGAACATCAAAAGTTGCAGTGGGGTAGATGCCTTCTCTCACCCTAGTAGACGCAGAAGGGGGGTGGCCATTCTCACCCCATCTTCTACATCCTTGAAAGTACAGAACATAGTCTCAGATCCGCAGGGGAAATTGATTATTTTGGCAGGCAAACTTTTCTCTCAAGAGGTAAATTTAGTAAATGTATACCTGCCACCTCAGACTTCCTTCTCACTTATTTGTACTTTTTTTGAATAAAGTTCTAGATAACCTTAAGGGCACTTTAATAATAGCAGGGTGTGGCCCGGTGGTGCTGAAGTTTGAAGCACTGGATGCCGCACTTCACGCTATGCCGGCGACCCGGGTTCAGGAGCGAGGTCAGGCACTGGGGGTCAGCAGGGGAGGGTTGAAGATTAAGCTCCCTTGTGGAGCTCTCCTCCCCGGGAAGGAGGGGAGGGTTGGTCCTGCAAGCCAGTGGCCCCTGGTGGAGACTGGGGGACACTGCAGCGAGCTGGGCAGCATGTACCAGCGTGGCTGACGCAGGCAGTGTTGCCATGAGCCAGTGCATCAGGGCGTGCACCACGCAAGGGGGGGGGAGACCGCAGAACAAGGAAAAACCCAGTCCTTGGGGTAGGCAACGGCACCAGCCCTAATGTCCACTGCCAGGTCCGACCTGGCTGGCCTTTCAGGTTCCTCCACCAGGGACCCCCGCCCACAGCTGGAATCTATGTATGCAAGTGTGCCCAGAGAGGAGGGGCAGCCCCACCCCGAACGAAGGGGTCAAGCCAGGGGTGCCAGCTGCGAGATGTAAGGGAGGAGAGAGGAGGCTCAGTCAGGCGGACTTCGGGCAGGGCAGGATCCGGCTGGATGCCCGAGAGAGGCACCTCGGACCGCGACCAGGAGGGAAAAAGACTTTAAAATAAATAAATAAATAATGGCAGGGGATTTTAATATGGCTTTTTCTCCCCAGGTAGATACCTCATCTCCCAGGGCATACAGATTATCCAGTGCTCTTAAGTACTTTAGGCCTTGCTTTCCCACCTGGGTATAGACAATATCTGGAGGTATCTCTTTCCCTCATCTCCAGGATATACATATTTCTCTCCTCGCTTCCATATCTACTCTCGTCTGGATTATTTTATTTCTTGTGAACACCTTCTACTAGTTCAAGACCTATCCCTCGGACCTCATATACTGCCAGACCACCACTTGTCCCTTAAAATAATTTTGGAGAAACCCCCCAAAACCAAGATATGGCATCTTAATCCATCTTTTCTCCAAGACCAGGAATATATAAAGTACATGAGTAACAGAATCCCTCCATTTTTAAAAGATAATGACCATGATGAGATTTCAGACCCCATTAAATGGGATACCCTGAAGGCAGTTATACAGGGGGAAGCTATAGCCTTTTTCTCCCATAAGAGAAGAAGGCTCGAGACACCTTACAAAAATTTGATGGAGCAACTTCAATCATGCCAGCTTCTTTATAGAAAGGGAGAAAAGGTAATACGAAGGAGAATGGGGAAATTAAAAAACAAATACAGAACATTATAGACCTTAAGGTTATTCAATGTCTGGCATATCTTAAACAATCTAACCATGAAGAGGGTTCTAGGGGAGCCCGAATGCTGGCCCGTAGACTTCGGAACAGAAAGCGGACAGCAACTATTCTTAAAGCTAAACACCCATTAACAAAAAATCTTTCTCACACTGATGAACACACCCGTGCATCTTTTGTTTCATACTATCAGTCTCTCTATGCTGGTCCCGGGGTCTCTGTACAAGCTGAAGAGAGAAAAGCTTTTCTTTCTCAATTGGCTCTCCCTAAAGCTAAACACCCATTAACAAAAAACCTTTCTCACACTGATGAACACATCCGTGCATCTTTTGTTTCATACTATCAGTCTCTCTATGCTGGTCCTGGGGTCTCTGTACAAGCTGAAGAGAGAAAAGCTTTTCTTTCTCAATTGGCTCTCCCTAAGCTGTCTAACTCTCAGCGGTTAGCCTTGGAAGCCCCAATAAGCCCAAATGAAATTCTAAAACATATTAAACTTTTAAAACCTGCCAAATGTCCTGGCCAGGAAGGTTTTATTGCGGAATGGTATAAGAAGTTCTCTAGTCTCCTTCTCTCACCTTCTGTCTATTTATAGAGCAGTGGCTGAAGGTGATCCCCGCCCCCATCTTGGAATTCTGCAGTTATTACTCCTCTTCTTAAACCATGGAAGGACCCAGTAGACACAGCCTCGTACTTCCCAATTTCCATTTTAAATGTCGATTATAACATTTTCATGGCAGTCTGGGCTACCAGACTAGAATCTCTTCTACCTAAGCTAATACACCCAGATCAGGCAGGATTTATTAAATGCCAGAGTACATTGGATAATATTAGATGAACAATGCTTCTTCTGGAATATATCAATTCC
The DNA here is from genome assembly GCA_016271365.2 of Neoceratodus forsteri. Classification (NCBI taxonomy): domain Eukaryota; kingdom Metazoa; phylum Chordata; order Ceratodontiformes; family Ceratodontidae; genus Neoceratodus; species Neoceratodus forsteri. The sequence continues at coordinate 160,528,380 of JADMNL010000030.1, read as the reverse complement.
AGACAAATTCCAGCTATGATATTAAGTCTCGATGCCGAGAAGGTGTTCGACTGAGTTAATTGGGATTTCCTTTGGGATATGCTGGGGGCCTTCTTTTTTCCAGATTCTATGCTAAAATGGCTCCAGAATCTATACTCAAGACCAAAGGCTTATATCTGGGTTAACGGGGCTATATCCTCTCTAGTCCACATTTTTCAAGGAACTAGGCAGGGTTGTCCATTATCTCCTCTTCTTTTCACCCTTTATATGGAATCCTTGGTGGCAGTGCTGTGTCTCCACCCAGGCATAGAGGACCTACCCCTAGGTCAAATAACCTATAAGGTCTCATTATTTGTGGATGATATTCTGCTGACACTCCTTTCTCCTGAATTGTCTATCCCGGTGGCACGGGAGGTGTTGCATCAATATGAAAGGATAGCTAATTTCAAGCTGATCATCACTAAAACAGAAGCCCTGATGTTATTTTTTTAAACCCTCTCGTGTCCTGAGGAAGGCTATCACCATTAAATGGCAGGGAACTAAAATCAAATACCTTGGTATATATGTTCCTAAAAACTTAATTCATCTCGAGCTGGTTAACTATGAACCTCTCTCTCTCTCTCTTCAAATACAAGCAGACTTATCTAAATGGGGCCAGCTTAAGCTTTCTTTCTTCTGGCCCGGTGGTGCTGAGGGTTGAGGCGCTGGATGCCACACCTCGCACTACGCCCGCGTTCGGGAGCAAGCTCGGGCCATCAGGGGTTGGTTGGGGGGAGATAGGATGGAGTGTCCGACGACAGCTCGCCTTCTCCGGGGGAGGGAGGGTTCCACAACCCGGCAAGCGGCGACCCCTAGCGGAGGCTGGGTGCCCGACAGCAAGCTGGCATCATAGGGGCATGATTGGTCGAGGGCGTAGGTCACCGACCAATCAGCCCCAGGGACTACTGTTTCGTGGAAGGAGGGTGAGGGACGTTGCTGACGTTGGCGCTTGTGCCTTGAAGTATGGGCCAGCAACGTCGCACAGAAAATGCAGAAACACTCCCACTGGAGCCGGGAAGATGGAGCACCGAGCCAGGTCTCGATATGCCGGTGCCTGTTGAAGTCTCAGGACCCTGACAGCAGCAAGATTCGGGGGTCCACCCCAACCCTGACCCTGCCCAGGGGGTATCCGAGGCACGATGGAGGGACCAGGGATTGTCAGGTAAGGCACCGGTAGAGACAGGCTTGATGGGCGACTCCCAATGGTGTGGCTCCAGAGGGATGCTAGAGGGGATAAATAGAAATTAAAAAAAAAAAAAAAAGCTTTCTTTCTTCCAACGTATTGATACTATTCGCATGATTATTCTCCCTAAACTTTTATATTTTTTTCAAAATGTTCCTATATTTCCAGCTCCCTTTTATGTTAACTCCTGGGAAAAATTATTTCTGCAATTATCTGGGATGGACAAAGGCCAAGAATCGGACTATCTCTCCTCTATCTCCCAATGTTCGGGGGTGGGGTCAACCTCCCTAATCTGAGATGGTATGCCTTGGCCGCCTTCTTGAAAATCTTTCCCTTATGGATTTTCCCTGGGGACCAATATATCTGGAAGGACATTGAATTTCACATAAATGACTTATATGATATAGAAAAAATTGTTTTTGCATCTAGAGACAGAACGCCACCCCTTAGAGATGTCACGAACTTTACAGCCCAAATCTTAAAAACTTGGTATACTCTAAAACAGAAAGAACCTTTTAAAGAAATCACCTTTTTCTTCACACTATTTTCTCTAGATGCTAACTTCATTCTGGCTAACATGGACCAGACTTTCGCATTATGGCAGAGACTAGACCTCTGCTGTTATCATCAATTCATTAATCAACGGGGTATTATCCCCTTCCCTGAACTTCAAACTACATATTCCCTCCCAGATCAAGACCTGTTTCGATATACCCAGGTGAGAGACTACATACTTAGGCAAAGGGAGTTTTCAGCCATACAACCTACTCCTCTTCCTTCCTTCCTTGTGGGTTATCCTGAGAGATTTTTTAAACCAGAACCCATGGTCGAAGCTGATTAGCCATATATGCAAGTTGTTAAATGAGTCTTTAGGTGACTCATCTCAGTCAATCTTGGAAGCCTGGAACCGAGACCTGGATTTACAGGTCACCCTTCAACATTGGGAGGGGGCAACTTTACCGGCAATCAAAACGACATCCTCTCAAATCTGGAGGGAATTTGCACTGAAGGCCCGATCCAGGTATTTTAGAGCCCCAGCTATCCTGGTAAAATATCTCTCGGCCTTATATGGGTATTGTTGGAGGGGGTGTGGTTGTACACTAGCAGCCCTGGGTCATATTTTTTGGTTTTGCTCTAAGCTTACCCCTGTCTGGTGCTCTCTCCAGTTAGAGTTAAGGGAATGTCTTGATGAAGAGTTAGAATTGACACCCGAAGTTGCTGTTCTTTCCCTATATCCCCCCCATAGACCAAAATGGGAACGCACTTTATTACCATTTTACATATTTGCAGCAAGTAAAGCTATTAAACGTAGATGGATGTCCAGTACCGTTCCAACAGTGGTGGACTGGCATCAGATAGAGCTGGAAATTTATAATCTTGAACTTCTCTCTGCCAAAATCCATACGGGAATAGTCCCCTTTATAATTAAATGGCAGAGATGGATAATGCATTTGGCATTGGCTGACCCAGAATTTGTTCCATAGGCAATTTTGGCTTGGGCTGTGGAGGTCTAATATATTTCTTTTTTTAGCCTAAAACACATGTCGAGGTGGTATTCCTATAATACTTTAAGTGATTTCGTATCAATATATCTGTATACACTATGGGCTGGATATTCAAAAGGGTTGCACCATGTGCAATAGGGTTGCGCATGCGCAAGTCCGAAATTGCACCATTCTGCGATATTCAGCAGGAGGCAGTTGCGCCACCGAAAACAGGCTGAGCAACAGCGCAATGCAAATGAAGGCATGCGCAACCAAAGGGGGTGGATCCCTGCATCAAGAGCGCAATGCGATATTCAAAGGGTTGCGCAATGCGTAATAGCGGAACAGCCGGAAGTTGCGCCACAGCGGAAATGAGCCAAAATAAAAAGGCTCAAGGAAGAGGCACAAGAATGCTACAGGGATGCCAAGCGAGACAGACAGCGACAATCCAGAACAGGGCAGGCAAGGGAGGTTGTGTGGGCCATAGGCTGCAGAGGCCAGCGGGGGTACCTGGTGCAGTGGAGGCAGTCCAGGACAGGGGGTTACAGACAACATCAGCTGGGGGTCACAAGCCAGGAGATGGATAGTGCCAGCTTCCACATGGAAGCTGTAATGAGGGGTGAGAATGCATGCTGCAGGGGACGTGGCCGTGGAAGGGGCCTGTCGGTATGCCCCCAACAGGCAGTACCGTGCCGCATCAGCTTTGAGCTGTACACAGATGTAGAGACCGTGGGCCGGTACCGCCTGAACAGGGCAATACTGAGGCGGCTCTGTGAGCTGTGCAGTGATGTGATGCAGGCACCCTCACGACAGAGTCACGCTCTGTCAGTGGAGACCAAGGTGACAGCCTGCATGTGCCTGCTCGCCACGGGCACCTTTCAGAGGCTGACAGGGGACACCACAGGCATCACACAGTCGGCCACATCACGCATCCTCACCCAATTCCTCAGCGCACTGCTGCCACATGCTGCGGAGCACATCCATTTCCCCAGCACCGCGGCAGAGCGTACAGCAAACATACAGGAGTTCCACAGGGTAGCACGTATGCCTGGCGTGCTAGGGGCCATAGACTGCACCCATGTGGCCATTCACACGCCACCTGGCCCCGATGGGGCCGCATATAGAAACAGGAAGGGCTATTCCAGTGTCAACTGCCAGGTGGTGTGTGATGCCACTGGGCGCATAATCAATGTCTGTGCCACACACCCTGGCGGAGCACATGATGCCTTCATATGGTATCAGTCCACACTGTGCCATCGATTCGAGAGTGGGGACATCCCCACAGGCCATCTAGTGGGTGAGTACGCATGTAGGAATTGCAAAACGTGGGGCAAGGGTGGGAATGCCACAGGTGCTATGGTAGTGGCACACAGGGATATTGGCAATATGGACCTGAACATGATACTCATCTCCACCATCTCCACACAGGTGACAGCGGATACCTACTCTGTCCCTGGCTGCTCACACTATACCGACGCCCCATGACCCCATCGCAGCAACGCTATAATGAGGCGCATGCTGCCACACGCAACATCATCGAGTGGTTGTTTGGGATGCTCAAGGCATGCTTCCATTGCCTAGACACCTCCGGCGGTGCCCTACAGTACAGCCCCTCAAAGGCCTGTGGGATATTCCTTGCCTGTTGTATCCTGCACAACATGGCCAAAGACTATGGGATAGCCATTCAGGTCGAGGAGGGGGACAGCGATGGGGATGCCAGCGGCGCCGGTGATGATGGTGATGAGCAGCCCCCCCTTGGACAGCGGGACCCTCGACTGATCCGGCAGGCCCAGCTGCACCAGGACACCATCACGGAGGAGCATTATGCACAACACAGGTAAGTCAAGGGGCCATGTGCAACCAACACTGTCCAGGCGCAACCCACAGGCACACAAAGTAACACACCAGGGGTGCATGATGGCAAGGTTAGTGGAAGGGACCAGGAACACAAACACACCATCAGGGAGGGGTGAACAGTCATATGGACACACACACACACATACACACACCAGGCACAAAGCGTACATGGGCAGGTGCACAGCAGCGCAGAAACAGACATGGCAAACACACAGATCCACAGACCACACCCACCACCCACTGTCCAAGTACGCATGTCAGATGCTGGGCACCCTTGCACCTTGGTGTACAGTACAATGCAGGCATCATGATGCACACGCACCTGTGGACAGCAGTCAGGATGGTGTGCAGGTGGTCCGTGTGTTGGCATGATGGGCAGGGCACCCACCAGTGCACTGCCCACCATGACGCACATTGCACACAGGGCAGCACCAGACAGAGCCCGCACCGGGAGACAGGTCAGTCATGTTGCACTGTTTCACGGCCACCGCGGATGCGTGGGCGGCCCCGCCGTGACCCAACAGCACTGGCAGGCTGAGCAGGGGCTACATGGGGTGGCACCGATGGACCACCAGGGGTTCCACTGCGCGATCGTGACCTTGTCCGCACAGGGGTCTGTAGTATGCCAAACATACCTGCACCAGGGGTGCTCAGGATGCTCACAGCAGAACCTGGAGTCGACAGGCTGGGTGTCGCACGACGCCGGGAACGGGGAGTGGAGAGCGTACTGTGTGGGGTGCGCAGTACAGGGGCACCTGCTTGTGTGCCCAATGCAGCCATGACAGCGACCAATGCCTGGGTCTGCCTTGTCAATGGCGGTGGTCACATCCATCCGCATATGGACCATCTCTGCAAGGATCAGAGCACAGTCCCTCTGTGCCGCCTCCACAGCCACGCACAGTGCCTCCACGATGTTGCAACCGCCTTTGCTGCTGTACTGATTCTTGCAGAGTGGGTGTGCTCTTCAAATGGGTACTGTGCCACAACGCATCCTGTCCCCAGGGTATGGAAGTTCCTGATGCTCAACACCCCTTGAGGGTGGGCGCTGTTCACCAGGACCAGGAATGGGCATATCAAAGGGCGGTGAGCATGTGCCACCGCTGGACACTCTACCCCCAGACTTGGTGGGTGACTGCTGCTGCTGCCCCTCCAACCGCTGTGCCCCAGGGACCACTCGTTCCACTGCTGTGGCCGCAACAGTGCCAGACACCTGCACAGCCACCGGTGCTGACAGGCACAGTCTGGGACTGTGCCGACATGCTGGCACACACGTTGGAACCAGCTAGGCCCAGGGGCACGTGCTGGCCTGCTGTGTGTCCATCATGGGACACACACATGTCACTGCTCATTGCAGTCCTTGCATCATCAATGGTGCAGGTACGTGCTACAGCCACAGTCACAGTAGACTGCTGAGACACAGGCTGTGCACCCCCCACACCTGACTCACCGACAACAGAGCTGGCAGCCAGGCGTGCATGCTGGTGCAGTGCATGCTGACTGGCGACAGAGGTGGATGGACCCTCCTCCAACTCCGGCAGGTCTTCCTCACTGCCTGGACCCACCACCCCGTCCCCTGAAGATGAACAGTATCTGTAACAGAAAGTGAGGATATGTGAGTGCATGTGAACAACCTCCCCCCCCCAACACCACCACCATGTCATACCGTGCAGTGATGGGCTTCCACCTGTCTGGAATCCACCTCCTGGTTCGCCCTCAATAGCACTCCGCTGCATTGATGCAGCCACTTGGTCCTCAGCCGGGGTCAGCTTCACCACCGCTGGCTGGCCCCCGCCTGTGCCAGCACATGCCGCCCTGAGGGCTGCCACCTTCTCCTTCACCCTCCTGCAGTCTGTCCCCATCTTCTTTTTGCATTCCTGCACGGAGTGCTGGTGGATTCCGGGCAGGTTCACTGCCTGAGCTACCCCCTCCCATGCAGCCGCACGGCCTGAGGGGTGCCCCGTCCACTCAGTAGTGGCCCTCCTCCAGGTAGGCCTGGAAGAGGGCCTCTGTCTCCGCTCGTGGTGAAGTTGGGCCTCCTCCTCCCCACCATCCTCACCCTCACCTTGGCTCTGCTCGGTCATGTCGGTTCTGTATGGGTGGAAGTGGACACCTGTCACTGTGCAGTCTGGCGTTATCCCATGACCATTGGCCAGAACATCACACAGCATGCAACTCACCTCTCACCTGCATTAACCGATCTGGCCAGCGCAGCCCAATGTCGCACATTTATAGCGCAATGCATGCAAATTAGAGTGAGCAACTGTAATGAGATGCAAATCGCGCCACCGCGCCTTTGAATGGCTGATCAGATGATTTGCATGTGTCGGCTGAATATCACGCCGTTGCGCTTTGCGCAATACGGTTGAGCCGGCTGAGCGAATGGCGCATTTCTGTGACTGTGTGGTACACTGCACTGCGCATGCCCAGGTAGCTTACGCAGGCATCTGCCACACTGATGACGTGCTGTGCGCAATCAGCAATTCAGGCCACAGCCACCATTGTGCCAATGGCGCTACAACGCTGGTCACCATATGGCGCTGTGGCAGTACTGTGCAATAGTCCACTGTGGCACTGGCACGCAGGTGTCTGATCGCCCAGGATGTGTGGACGTCTGATGGTGCTGTGCGTGGCCTTGCGCCACTGACTCATGACCTTGTGCCTGACCTTTTCCCCCTGGCGCTGTATGTCTGGCATGTGTACGACTTATCGCTACTGTTCGGGTGACATGGATGTGGATCCACGGCGCTGTCCCAACAGCCGACAGGCAGTGAGATGGAGTTGTATTGCGCAACATTTCCACGGGTGGGGATGCAGCGATCAGGAGCGCCATATTGCCACTGTACTTTTTGAAAATGGTACGAGGAGAGCACCACAATGGGGGCTTTGGAAATAGCTAACCTGGTGGCTGTGGTGAGCCTCACTATGGCTCACTGTTTGAGGGAGTGCCCTGCAGGTGCCATGCACCCATGTGTGGCAGCAGGTCGCCGCTGTCCTGGAGCAGGCCACTGGGTGGAGGAGGACCCGGGCAGTGCAGGCACTGCTCGGCGACCTGCTGAGGAGGGCGTGCTCTGCTTTGGCGCCTCAGGTCGCTGGCCAAGAGGGCATTGTGCCCAGGCCAGGTGGGTGTGCTGTGTATGCACCGGTATTGTCTGCATGGGTGACTGTGTAATGTAATCTGCGATGGGATGGGTTGGGCTGTGGTTTGCTGTGAGGTGTTTGCAGGTGTGTGCTGTTTGGGTCTGGTTGTGTGGGCAGGCACACTCAATGGGGCAAGGGGCTGTCTGCTTTGGAATCTCACTGATGTGTTTCTCTTCCTTTGTCTCCCACAGGCGTGGAGGAGCGGAGGTGGGCACAGGCTGAGGCCTGGGATGGTGGTGCCAGGGTGGCTGGCGGAGGAGGTGTGCAACAGCCACAACCACAGCAGCAGCAGCAACAGCAGCAGCCACAGCCACAGCAGCACCTGCTGCAGCGGCTTGATGAGGGTGAGTGTCATTACATCATGGATGCTATTGCTTGCTGGGGGGGGCACGGACACCTTCCAGGAACAACACTACCATACATGCAACATGTGACAGTCATCACTGTCCAGTGGCACTGCATGTGTGTCTGCGTGCATCACTGGTGGTCCATGCATGCACCGGGCACATTGCTGTGACACTAGCATGCCACCATGTAGCCACATCACTGGGCAGCCTTGGTTGTGCTGTGCTGGACATGAGCGGTGTGTGTGTGCAGTGGTACACATGGCCATTGCTGGCTGGTTGGGCTTGTCTTGTGCACGGTCACTGTGGGTGGGTGCAGTCCATCACAGAAGCGGGGCACTTGGCTGTCTGCCATGCATGATGGGTGGGATTCAGGGATGTGGACAGTCACAGCCATTGACTCTGATCCCTTGTCCTAGGTATCTGGATCCTGCGCCTGATGGAGCGGGCCTGCGGAGGCTCACTCAGGTGGCCATCGACACACACACACCATTCTCCTGAACTTGCTGCAGCATGGGATGCGGCACCGGAGGAGGCCACGGGCACAGCACCAGGCAGGAGGAGGGCAGGCTGCCAGGCAGTAGCTGAACGTCAGCAAACCCCACCTTCCCTCTCCCGGTTGTTCACCCCTGCCCCTTACCCACCCCTACCTCATACCCATACCCCCACCCCTGCTTTGTAAATATGTTGTTGTTTGTTGTTCTTGTTATGCATCTTATTATTACATTTATATTTTGATTTGAATACTGTGGTGTCTCTTATTTGCAGCTAGCTATAGGTGCTCAGTTGCAGTGGTGTGCATGGCATCTGGTGTGGTATTGTCATGGGTATGTGTGTGCATGTGTGTGGGGTGGTGTCTCTGGTGTGGGTGAGGCTTCCAGTCAGTATTGTAGGTGCTGCCACCCACTGCTGGGTGCCTCGGTGGGTGTGGCTTGTATGGTTCTGTGGTTCACGAGGTTGCAGTGTGCCGGGGGGGCCTGGGGATTCCTGCAGTGCTGGTCACTGCATATGGGTGGTGTCTTGGGGTCACAGTGCTGGGAGTGCTATGCACACGGGGGGCCGCTGGACACTGGGGTGCTCCGCCCCCTATGTGTGCCAGTCTCAGGTTGACAGTGGGTGTTTTGCAGTAACATGGCCGGGATGTGCTTTGTTTGCTTGTCCCCATGGTCCGTTGGCTGTTCCATCCCTTCCCCAGTTCTGCTGTGCTTGGGGTGTGGGGGTACATTGGTTCAGCAGTGTGTCCCTGTGCCCATCTGTGGCATGGGTGGTGGGCCCCTGCCTACCTCCCTGGTTGTGCAGTTCCATTGCTATGCTGCTGGGGCCTCTTTGCTTGCGCTATGGCGCCTCTGGACTGCTCAGCTGAGCCGCCTTTGTTGCGCTGTGGCGCATCAGCTCTGCTCAGCTTCCCCTTCCTGGTTGCGCTATGGTGCAGGTTGTGTGATGTTCAGACGTTGGCTGCTTGCGCAGTTTGTCTTGCTCCATGTTTGAATATCGCGTGTGTTGCGCATGTGCACAATTGACTTGCGCTTGCTCCTGCTGTTGCGCACTTTTTGGGCGCAGTTTGAATATCTGGCCCGATGGTCATAACTGTTGAAATCCAAGAAATCACCTGTATTTAATAGCTTGTCTTAAGTTAATAAAAATGATAATTAAAAAAAAAGGGCAACCAAGAACTAACCTAGGTGATTTAACAAATACAAAGGTGGCATTAGCATTCTGTGAGGGTTTCTCAATAATATAATAAACAGTGGGAAACAAACATTTAAGTGCAATACAAAAACTAGCCGAGGTAGAATAACAGTACTACAAGTGCTAGAAAGAGAGGGTAAGTGCCAGAGGTGGATAACCAGGGGGGTGAGGGGAACAGAATGCAGTAGGGGAGCCAAATTAGGGCCTGCGAGCAGGTGCAGAAGTGTGTGAGGGAGAAATGTCTCCTGATATTTTGTTTGAAGGCATTTGTGGAGAGATAGAGTTTTACTTCTTGGGGGAGAGAGATGAAGAGCTTGGGTCCCATAAAGGGGAGAGTTTTCTGGCCTTGAGTGGTCTGGGAGAAAGGAACCGTGAAAGATACAGTGGAGGACAGTCTAGTGGTCCTGGTGGTGGCAGCTGTCTGGAAGGGAAATGTGAGGTAATCAAGGAGCAGCCCACGGGAGAGTTTGAAGAAGAAGGTGGACATCTTGCAGTTGAGGCAGGCCTCAAGTGTGGGCCGACTGGTGAGCTGATAAAGGTCACAGTGGTGTGTGAGTTTAGAGAGGCCAGAGGCAAAATGGATAGCATTGTGGTAGGAGCTTCGGAGTCTGGAGACATTTTTGATGGAGAGGCGGGGGAGGGAGACAAGAGAACCATAGTCAAAGATAGGAAGTAGAAAGCTGAAAACTAGGAAGGATTTGGATTCCCAGTTAAGGTAATGCTTAGTTCTATGGAGGAAACCAAGGTGGTGGTGAGCTTTTTTGATTGTGAGGCTAGTGTGAGCATCGAAACTGAGGTGGCTATCCAGGAGTAAGCCAAGGTACTTGAATTCACTGACTCTTTCAATGGAATTACCAAAGTTGTCATAGAGAAAGAGGTCACGGCCAAGAGGTTTGTGGGGGCTGGAGAAATCTATGAACTTAAGTTTTTTTGGAGTTGAGTACTAGACCTTTGGACGTGAACCAGGTGTGAAGTCTGCTGAAATCGAACTGGAGTTTGTTAATGAGAGTGGTCGTTTTTTTGTTCTGACAGAAAAGGGCTACATCATCGGCACAGAGAATGAGTTCAGAGGAGATGAAGATGTCAGGTAGGGAGTTAATGACCAGACAGAAGAGCAGAGGGTCCAGTATGGACCCTTGGGGAATGCCGTATTTGATGGGGCAGGATTCGGAGAGGACACCGCCAATAATGGTGTGATGGGATCTACCCGTTAGGTAGTCCTTGAACCAGAGGCAGACCTCTGGTGAGACATAGAGGCCAGTCAAGGTTTGGAGGAGGACTTCATGATCAACAAGGTCGAAGGCTTTGGTGAAATCTACAAATGCAGCACCAGTATAGAGGACTTCATTGTTGGCTTTGTCAATGGAGTGGGAGAACTTGAAGAGGGCAGTTTGGTATTGTGGCAAACACAAAACCCAGGCTGGGCTTCCTTGAGCAGGTTGTATTTGGAGAGGAATTCTGTGGTTTGCCTGTGGACCACTTTCTCTAAAAGTTTGGAGCGAGGAGCAAGGAGGGAGATGGGGCGGTAGTAGGATACTAGATCCTTGGGACCAGATTTGTGAAGAGACTTAATAATGGCGCACTTCCATGCTTTAGGGAAGGACCCCATGCAGAGGGAGTGGCTGAGAATGTTAGTGAGATGGATGGCTTGGGAGTCACAGACAAGATGGAAAACTCTGAAGTCAATGTTGTCGGCGCCCTTGGATGGTCTTGGGTTGTTTGTTCTGATTAACTGGACCATTTCAGCAGGGATTTGGTACCTAAAATGAACTTGGGGTGGGAGACTGTGGGGTATGGGGGTAGACAGGGTAGGGGGGAGCTGGGCTTGTACTGGTCAAGGTCACCGAAGTATTTATTGAAAAGGGATGCCATTTTGCTTGGCTCAGTGGTGGTGGTGGTGGTCCCTTTGGAGGTGAGATAAATATGTTCTTGGGAAATTCTCTCGCCAATTAGGTTGTTAACAATGTTCCAGGTCCTTCTAGGGTTCCCCTGAGCGGCACATTGTTTTTCCAGGATGAAGAAGGATTTAGCAGATCTTGTGGATGATTTGCACCTGTTCCTGAAAGTTTTGAAGTCTTGGAGGAGTTGGGGGAAGGGGGTTGTGTTTTCTGTACAACTTCCAGGCTCCGTCACTATCCCTCATTAGTTTGCAAAGCTCAGGTGGCCCATTCTTAGCTAGAACCCTTGACCTGGAACTTCTTAAGTGGGATGAAACAGTCGCAGAGGGCAAGGAACCTATTGCTAAAGGCTTCAAGCACTTTGAAGATGTCAGAAATATTTTCTTTTTTTTTCTTTTTTCCTTTGCCCTCCTCGTACTCGCTGGCCCCCACTCCTTCAGGCTCCACAAGTCCCCCCACTAGTCCCACTGTCCTAACCCCAGCCCTCTTCTAACTCCACGAATCGCAGCCGATCCCTGGGATATCCCAGCATATCCCTTTCACTGGGCGGGTCCCCCTCCTCCGAGGGGGAAGGCACCAGGGTGAGGGGGATGACCCCAGCACACTCTACTTTAGGGCCCGGAGATGCTGCCGCAGAGAAGGAGGCCCTGGGAAGGCACTGGAGGAATTCAGGGACAGAGAGTCGTCATCCGGCAGCCAACGAGTGGTATTTCCTGGTTTTCCTGGGTGTGTGTGATGTCCGAACGTCAAGGCATTAGCCAACGTCTGTCATGCACCGCCCAGCAGTGAACCCAACGTGTTGCCCTACCCCTGACCTCCACTAGCGGTCGCCCAACACCAGGTCATAGCCTCCTCCTCCCTCCCTGGAGACAACGAGCAGTCGTGGGATGCTCATGTTGCCTCCCCCCCCAGCCAGCCCTCCAGCGACCAGAGTTCGTCCCCGAACACAGGTCGCTGGCATCACAAGTGGAAATCCAATCGCTGCACCAGTGGGTCGGTCAGAAATATTTTCAGTGAAGGACCAGTCTTGGGCTTGGGCTTGGGCTGCTTTGAAAAACTCGGAAGTGTACAGCTTCTTCAATTGCCTGGTTTGGATGAATTTGTGGGGGCAGGGGGGTGTTTTTGTGGACTAACAGCAGAAAACAGCACAGTGGTAACTGACTGAGTTGAGAAGAACTCTGGAGGCGGTGACATGGGAGGGGTGTCAGACCAGGACCCAATCGATGAGTGACTGAGATCCAGTCTTGTAGTTGGTACTGGTAGGTTCAGTGATGAGCTGGTGGAGACTAAGTAAAGATTCCTTGGTGGAGTCACAGTGAGGGGACAGCCAGCTAAGGTTGAAATCCCCTAGGATGATCCAATCTCTCCCTTGGGGAAGGGAGGTCTTAATATCTAGGAAGGGGTCTAGATCACGGGGTGAGGAGGAGGGTGGCAGGTAAACCACGCTGACTGTGACCATTTTATCTGCTCCAAGGAGGAGGTTAATAAAGATGGACTCGAGGAGGTGGGAAGTGGGGGGTCGAATTCAGTGGCAAGGAGGTGATCGGCAACCCAGATGAGGCAGCCTCCCCCATGCTTTTCCACTCTGACTTTTCTAAAGACTGAGTAACCCTCAACGATGATTTCATTGGGGGAGATGTCCTCCTTCAGCCAGGTTTTAGTAAGGGCAATGACATCAAAAGCATTGTCCATCACCTAGGACTCAATTAAGGGTTTTTTTGCCAAAAGGCTTTGCACATTAAGGTGAGCTAAAGTGAGCTGTTTAGAGGGTTTGGGGGAGGAGCAATGAAGGTGTGGAGGCTGGTCTGCTCACTCCAAGCCTCTCTAGTAGCCATTTATGTGCCAGAAAAAGACAATACCTTGGCAGATGCCCTAAGTCGAATCAACCAGGATCACCATGAATGGACTCTCAACAGACAGGTGCAGGAGGTGGTGTTCAGAAGATGGGGCACCCCAGAGATAGACCTCTTTGCATCCCAAGAGAACCACCAGTTACCACAGTTTTGTTGCATGCCACCAGCCAGAGGCACAGTACCTCTGGATGCCTTGGCACTGAATTGGTCTGGCAAACAGCTGTATGCCTTCCCTCCCTTTGCTTCTCAGGGTCCTAATCAAGCTCATATCTCAACCAGTGACACTGATCTTGATAGCTCCAGACTGGGCCAGGCAGCCATGGTACTCACTGCTGCTGTCCATGTCTGTGGCTCCACCAGTACACCTCCCATGGAGGCACAATCTGCTAACCTCCTCTCGGGGTAGAATCCTGTACCTGAACCTCAGGTCCCTCAGGCTCAAGGCATGGCTCTTGAGGACTTAGAGTATGCAGACTTGCAACTCTCTGAAAATGCTCTAGATGTTCTCAGGGGGTCCAGAAAACCCTCTACAAAGAAGATGTATGCTTCTAAGTGGAAGAGGCTCTCTATCTAGTGTTCTGCCAGTGATGTAGTACCTTCCCAGGCATGGGTACCAGCTTTGCTGGATTACCTCACCCATTTACATTCTGTGGGTTTGCAACCCACTACTCTGAAGGTGCACCTGGCTTCAGTTTCAGCTTATATTTCAGCTGATAAGGGTGTCTCCATAGCATCCAATCCTATTTTCATGAAGTATTTCAAAGGATTATCTCTTCTGCACCCACCTCACAGGGAACCAGTGCCAGCATGAGACCTTAATGTATGCATTGCCAAGCTCATGGAACCTCCATCTGAGCCTGTGGTCTCATCTCACCTGAAATATGTTACCTGGAAAACAGTGTTCTTGGTTGCCATCACTTCGGCTAGAAGGGTTAATGAACTTCAGGTCTTGTGCATTGAGCAGAACCATATTTCCTTCCACAGAGACAAAGTACTGCTTAGAACTAATAGAAAGTTCTTTCCTAAAGTAGTTTCTGATTTCCACTTGAACCAGTCCATAACTTTGACAGTATTTTTCACTGAGCATTCTAGCTCAGGTGAATGTAGGTTTCACAGTCTGGATGTCAGGAGAGCTTTGAGCTACTACATGACACATACTGAGGACCATAGGCAGGACAGGCAACAGCTGTTCCTGACTTGTGGGGATGTGGGGAAAGGAAAACCAACATCTAAAAGAACTATCTCTCAATGGATAGTCCAATGTATCCAATTTTGCTACTCAAAGGCAGGTAAGGAGCCCCCAGTAGGCCTCAGGACCCATTCCACCAGGGGCATGGCTGCTACCCTAGCAGCTGCCAGGGATGTTCCCCTATTGGAAATCTACAAAGCAGCTACATGGAGAACAGTACATATGTTCACAAAACACTATTGCTTGGACACTCAATCCAGGGGTGATGCCAGGTTTGGCACAGCAGTTCTACAGAGTCTATTCCCAAAATAGGTTCTGTGCCCACCTCCAAAGGTACTGCTTCGTAGTCTGCAAAAGTTGAGAATATTGAAGAATTCCTTGGGTTAGAAGAAAAAATTACTCACCATAGTAATCTTGGTTTTTCTTCCAAAGTATTCTTCAATATTCCTAACTCTGCCACCCTGCCTCCCCTTCCAGAACCAGTGGCCTCTGCATCTCATGCTGGGTATCTAAACGAAAAGGGTAATTCACCCTTGTAGTGTGTCATAATTTTGAACCCTGTTGGGTGTTGCTTTTCCCTCTTCAGGTTATAGCTGACAGTTCTGTGGGGTTACCTCCAATGAGGTTTGTTATTGTTTTGGTTATTACTAGAAAACTATCATTCTATCTTTATTACCTAAAGGTTGTTAGCATAATATTTAACAGGTTATTTTATTTATTTTATTTATTTAGTTAAACATCAGTTTAGAAACCTTTGAGCCAGAGGCTCATTTACAAAGGTACCTCGTCACAAAGAGGACATCAGAACAGTAGTACAAGGGACACAGTACTTACAAACAAAAAAGTTACAGTTCAATTACAATTTTGTTACAATAGAATACAATCTCCAACGAAGCAAAAGATAAAAAGGTGCAAAACTTATGGTCGGGGACAGCTGGTGGGGTAGAAGGGAGGAGATAGGGGAGGAGGAATTAGTAGGGAAAGGAAGGGGGGCCTCAGTGAGCATTGTCAAACAGAGTATATATATTTTTTTTTTTTACACTAGGCTAGCGGCAGTTGCATTTGCGAGAGCTAAGCAGGAAGTTTCTGAGCCTGGGCTAAAGCAAGCTAAGGTTAGTGAGTTTGAGACACTGGCAGGAGGGAGTTATACCAGTGGGGCTGTGGTAGGAATGCCCTCTGACCTTGAGAGGTCCTGGCTCTTGGAATAACTAGGGTAGCTCTTGACGAGCTGCGCGTGATCAGGGTCGGTGCAGTACGGCGAATGGAGTTGGAAAGGCCTATGGGGGATAGGCCACGCAGGGCTTTAAAGGTGAGCTGGCATGTCTGATACATGAGTCGCTCTTCCAGGTTGAGTAGGGTAGCCAGGGTGTACAGCTCACATGTTAGCTTAGGATGGGTCTTTCTTTGCAGACTGCAATGAATCTGACTGTTTTAGAATGCAGCAGCTAAGGGCAGCATTTGAATAAGTGACACGAGCCAGTTATGGGTTCCATCATTTACATACGTTCCATTCTCTGGGCAGCTCTACTATTCAGGCTGACTGCTAGAGTTAAGAATATTGAAGAATACCTTGGAAGAAATTAGATTACTGTGGTGAGTAATTTTTTCTTTCTACAGTGCTAGACATTGTTAATGGGAGTCATCAAAAATGGGTAATGTGCACCTCTACTAGGGGAAATGGCGCAGCCCAAGGCTGTAATCAGCATAGAATCCTGGGCACGTGAACATTCCAGACAGCAGCAATGCTCCAGTCTTTGCTGTGCCTTTGTATGGGAAGCAGCATAGGAATTTCTCTGAAGACAAAAAAATCTTTTACTTTGGTTTTTACCCTTTGGGGCTGTGATTCTGCATAACAGGTTAGGGCTACCTGGTGACAGGGAGCACCCCTAAATTTAAAATCATGCCTTTTAAGCTGCAACTTTCAAATTTATTTATTTATTCATTTTATTTTATTAATTTTGGTGACCGGGTAGGCCCACTGAACCCCAAAGGTCCCTTTTTCAGGGGCGACCCAGGATAACAATACAAGATAAAATACAGTGGAGAAAAACTTTTGATTACATAGGTTGTTCAAGCATAAGGTGGTTATAGACGGTGGTTACAGACATGGCTAACCTGCCTTCTTTTTTCCATTTCCACTGCCTGTTTGTGCTTGGACTGGGGGCCACGTCTGCCACACAAGGGTGTTTATTTTAGCAAGTCTCAGTTTTCCTTTCTGACATGGTGCCTCAGGTAAGTACCTGTTGTCTTATAGGGCACAGTGTCCCCCCTCCATGCCACCTGCACAAACTGAGACACACACCAAGCAATGGAGTTAAATGGCCACAGCCATGTGTTTATTAACCAATCATGAATACATGTTGAACGTGTGCTGCCAGGTGGTCTTGGTTGGCCTGTATATTATTATTTAACACCGGTCTTCCCTTCCTAAGAAAGCTGATAACTTTGCAAGCCCATGCGGGGTACCCAGCCTCTGGGGCATGAGGAGTGGCTCTCGACCAGCTACCGAGAGGTCCATTCCCCCCCCCCATTCGGAGATGCCATGTCTCACCCAAGGAGGCTGCTACCTGGGTGCCACCAGATTCTTAAAGTGGTGATGAGCCCCATCCGGATGGTCCAGCACTTCCATCAGCCTCCAGGTGATCTGTTCTGCAAAAGACCAAGATCCCCCATCCCCCCCCGCATCAACCAGCCAATAAATCAACACCTTTAATCATTATTAACATGACCACCTTGGCTTACATTCATGACTGTGACATCCTACCCTACTGTACCTACTTATTCTACCTGCTCTCACTGGAGAAGGCGAAAAACAGGAAAACCCTGTGAGGAAAAAACGGGAAATTCCTTTTCAACCCCTAATGCGATCATGATCAGCGAGCCCCTGCCTGTCTAAAATTCCCCCCTGCTTTTATGAGGGTGGGTCAGGTTGGGATTCATCCGAGAGGGGAGGCAAAGAGGGCAAACCCCTCTAGCACCAACCTTATGTAGGTTGATGCTTCTCCTCTTCGGCTTCCACCTTCCCCCTCCCCTGGGAACACCTTCCTACCTGTGACCTCCCTTAAAGGGCCAGGCCTTTACCTACCAACCTATCTACCCCCACCACCCACCTAAGTGTCATCAAGGGGGCATGCCCACAGACAAATGGCACCTCCAGCTAGGCATTGGGGGCTCTGTTATTCTTGAAGTTCTTGTTAGGGTCTAGATTTTTAGGCAGATCCCTGTTTTTCCCTTCCATCTAGTTTGGTGTTGTTCCTTCCTCCTGTGTGTGTTTATTTTGTTGCTTTAATAGCAGGTACTTTCTCACTGCTAACAGCTGAGGGTTACTTTCCCTCTTTTTTTCTGGCTGAAATGTGTGCGCTGTTTTATTTTCCCCAACTAAAACAACAAAGGAGAGAGACTGAATAAAATTTAACCTGTAAGACAGTTTTCAGTAGGTAGCTGTTAACACAGCTTTTCTGGCAATCCTTAACAGCTCTCTTGAGCCGCACGGCTTCCTGCCCTTTTTCCTAGATTCACTTTTAAACTCCCTGTATTTAAAAAAAAAAAAACATTTGGGCAAAGATCTCTTTTGTTCAGGGCACCCACTCTTTTTAATTCAGTCTCCTCTGATATCATTCCTTATGCTGTTTTAAAACCCGTCTTAAACAATGGCTTCTAATAAGAAATGAAAAATTGTACAATACATTGAATAATGTTGTATGTTTTTGTATTGTCCATGTGTTGTAATTAAAATGTTGTATGTTATAACTTGTCACCAGTGAAAACGGGCATTTTGCTCGTCTAGTTTACAAGTATAAAAAATAAAAATGAAATGAAAATGAAATTCCTAAATAATGACACAAGGGAGACTATGGACCTATGCAGAAATCCAGGCAAAATTTCATTTGCCTCACAAAGACTTCTACAGATACTTACAGCTTCGGCACTATGTAGAAGGCCTGCCACTCCCCTCACAAAATCCTGAAACATACCCAGCACTAATACAATGCCAAATCTCTCTTAATAGTTCGGGCCAACAGGAACATCTGGTCTCCCTCTACCATCAATCCCTGAACACACAAGGGGATGTCCTTACCGAAAATATTCGCGAACAATGGCACAGGAATCTGGCTATCAGCTCACCATTGTAAACTGGAGAATATCTATGGCAGGCTTCCAGAGTCACGCGCTCGCACCATTGGCGCAGAATATGCTTGGAAGGTATTAATTCACTACTTTAGAACCCCCTCGATCACTAAACACTATGTACGGAATAAAACAGCGGACTGCTGGAGAGGATGTGGAGACCAGGAAGCCAACTTAACCCATATTATGTGGGCTTGTCCAGCCCTCTCTGGCTACTTGCAACAGCTTGAGATACAGCTACAGGAGCTTATTGACCCAAAATTTCGGCTGACACTGGAAATGTATATGTTTCTCATAATACCTGAGCCTTATTGGGGACCAAACACCAGGTACCTCCTTTCACTACTCCTCACAGCAGCTAAAAAGGCAATTACCAAGCACTGGCTGTCAACAGCAGTTTCGTCCATCCGGGAGTGGTGGGACATTACTAGGCAGATTTATAACCTGGAAAAAATGACACACAATCTAAATGAACATGGGGAACTTTTTTCTGTGAGATGGACACGATGGCAACTATATTATATGTTAAAAGACCTCACTTTTGTGCCCTAGGAATATGGTTCCAGAGATGCTGTAGTTACCCTGAATCCAAGGGCTATGCCCTTCCATTGCAGGTCCTGGGTTCTGGTTTCCCCTGTCCCCCCCCCTTCCCTCCGCTTCCATGGGGCTGGAGCCCTTATGACAATTAATTTGGGAATAGGGATCTGCATGACTTAATTAAGATGGGAAAAGGATGCAAAGTTAACAATTCAACGTCCTACTGACCACCTCATTACTCAATGTAAGTTATTAGGCTTATGGTCTTTTAAAATTAAGCAAAATTAGGCTGTATCCCATATGGGAGCAGCAAACCTGCTGAAATAATTGTGATGTCTGATGATGTAAGGACTGGAAGTTCTTCAAAACTGCTTGTGTTAAATGACCAGATGTAAATGAAATGTATTATGTAAAACCAAAACTGATGACCTGTATGTATATAGGTTAAAATATGAATAATAAAAAGAAGATTTAAAAAAAAAGAAAATGAAATTCCTGAGCCCTGGCCATTGGGCTCATGCTGTGTTGTTCTTCAGGCCTCATTGTGCTTATTTTGCACGTCTGTGCTTGGGCCCCCCCCCCATGTGCTGAAGTCATGTGCAATGTCATGATGTCACGCATGCACACCAGCACTTTTACAAGTGCTAGACAGTGTGGCTGTGTTTTCCTGGCAGCCCAGTACTGCTGGCTGAGCGCAATTGTTCCTACTTTAGCCTTTGGACTTTGTAGGGTGGTAGGAATGTTTCTGCTTGTGTCCCCCCTCTCCCCTGAGAGGGAGGTGGTGATCGTGGCAGCCTTCTGTCTGTTGGACTTCCGGTTTTTGGCAACTCCAGACAGTTTCTTTCATTTTATTCGTTTTGGGCACTGTGGCTTATTGGAGACCTCTAGTGTTCAAAAGATGTAAGCCCACACATGGATGCTAACCAGAAATGGGAAATTATCAAGCTCAGCCTTGCAGAGGCCAGTAGCACGTACAAAGATCCAAAGTAAAAAGGCCAAGTCCAGGAAGCCAAGCTGGTTAAGAGGGGAAGTGTTAGAAAAGGTGAGGGATAAGAGAGCAGCCTTCAGAAGATTTATGTGATCCAAACGGGGGGAGGACAGGAAGGAGTACATGAGGAAATCAAGGAAAGTGAGCAGAGCAGTCAGGGCAGCCAAGGCATCAGTGGAGCTGAGGCTGGTTCAAGGTATCGGAAAAGGAGAAAAGGATTCTTCAGGTACATTAGGCGAGAGGAGGAGCTGCAAAGATCAAATTGTTAGAATCAAGAAAGATGACAGGTGGGTGGAAAAGGGGGCAAACGAGGCAGAAGTGCTAAAAGACTAGGTCTGTTCTGTGTTTACCACGGAGAAGATTGGTCCAATGCCTCAGGGGTTGTGGGTGGGGGGGCAGGGTTAACAGATGGGGAAATCCTAGTGAACAGAGTGATGGAAGGCCTAAAATCCCTGCAGGTAGATGAAGCACTTGGCCCAGACGGCATACACCCCGGGTTCTGAAGGAGTTAGCAGAGGTTCTGGCAGAGCCACTAGCAGATTTATTCAATATCTCACTGAGATGGGCAGGGCTGGAGCAGCAAGATGGCTGCGATACTGCTCCACTCCACAACACGCTAGGCTTGTGCTTTGCAAAAGTTTGTAGCATCAGCCTTTTTCTTTTGTTTTTTGTGCAGTCGATTAATGAAACCAGTGCTATTTTGCCATTGTTACACTGTTGGATTTGAAGTAGCAAGTCTTCAATATTAAATAACATCAGATTTAGAGCTGTGGTAGAATGAGTCCAATGACTTCCTAGGCGGCTAAATGTGGTGAATGCTCGTATCCTCTTGCCTTAATGTTTTACAGGCTGACTCGGGATTGGACCTGCGATGAAACAAAAAGGAGGATGAAGACCTGGAAGGAGAAGGATGTGGCATTTAATGCCGATATGTGCACATAATAATTTTAAAAAGGCATGCCAGCATTACCTAGGGGGTTAAAGAGGACCTTCCCCAGTCCCTTTGACTTTCATGCATAAAGTACCCCTTCTTGCATTGATTCTGGAATTGTATTTTGTTACTGTCTGCTGCAGTTAGTTTTTACATTCTAGCTGCTAAAAAGTGCAGGGTGTACCAGAGCTTCTATAGCAAGCCTGGTGTTGCTGTGGGCCCAGGGTTGTACTGCTGACATCACTATAGGGCAGAGTCAATTTCGCACACACACAAAAAAAAAAAACATACTGACAAGGCATTTGGATTTTGGCATAATGCATTGTTAATAGGGTGTCTTTGGAAAGAGGAAACACAGTATGTACACTGAGTACTGGTAGGTTTCCCCTGCAACTGCATGGTACTGCACAGTGCAAGTCACTCCTCTACCCTATAGTGATGTCATCAGGAGCTAGCAGCCCAACAGCTGAACAGCAAAGGCAAGTGCAGCAGGGCTCAAAAACAAATCCAAATTATGGAAGGTAGCGTAAACTCCTACCATCACAAGTTGGATACCTTATATCATAGAGCAATAAGGTTCATTACAGATCTGCCATCTAGTACTCATCATTGCTCTCTTTATGTTGCAGTTGGGTGGGTTTCCCTTCACCTCAGAAGGAACAGAAATGCAGCACTATGGATTTACAGAGCGTTGTCAAAAAAACTTCCAAACTATATCCTGAGCTGCTTCACCCAGACCTCTCCTAGCTCCTATGCCCTAAGAAGCAACAACATCATCCTGCTCAAATTGCCCAAATTCAACACCAGGCGAGGGAGGGCAGCAATCAGCTATTCTCTAGCTATAGCATGGAACACCCTACAAAAATCCCTAAAACTGTCCAATATCATTCCATTTGCATCCTTTAAACAGCATTGTACAGTCTTCTTCAAAGAGAAATGCAATTGCTACCACTAGAGCTAGCATTGTCATCTCACAAATCTCCCTTCAAACCATATATGGCATATTCCTTCCAGACAGACACCCCATCTTATGGCCCAGTAATACCTTCACCATCCTAGTATTACATTATGTTAGAGTGTCTGCCATGCCCCCACTGGGATAGTATATACTGTACATACTGTAAATATTAGCTTAACTTTCCTGTAACCGTTTTTTATCATGTGAATTTACTGTACATCACTGTGTTTATAAATGTTATTTTCCCCTGTATGTATAACTGTCTTATATAAGTGTATGATGTATCTGTTGTGTATCAACTATTGAACCTTGACCTTATCAGGTCCATCTTGTAAATGAGCCTTGCTCAATGATGTTCACCTGAATAAATAAAGATTTGATGATGATGATGATGATAAACCTTGGCCAAAAATAACAAATGAACACACCTTTTCAGGTCTAGTACTAGATATAGTGACTATAAGCTGTAACTTTTTGGACCATCATGAAAGGTCCTCTTTAAGACCAGTAAGTGGTGGGTTTGATTCCCCAGAGTTACTGCATGTAGAGGAGCACTTTTGTTTGTCACAGGTTTGTACACCACTGGAGAAGGGAAAAGGAAGAAGGGAGACAGTATCTTACTGCTGGAAATGAAGAGGGTTGTGTCCACTCACTCCGAATTTCAGAAGGGAGAGGATACAGCAACTTACTCCACATTTTAGAAGGGAAGAGGCTAGAGCAAAAGGATTTTTCCTGACTCAAAAAAAGGAGAGTTTCAGTCATGGGCATTTTGGCCCGGCCCGGAACCTTGGATGGAGGTTTGATGAAAGGCGGATACGCAGTTTTATATGATAGGGGTTGAGTGATAAATCATTAGATAAAAACAGATATCTGTATCAGGAAAGAGATTTGTTACAATGATGTGTAGACAGGCAAAAAGAAACAAAGGTTCTTAGCAATATCATTACCTAGGTACTGCTATCAGCCCTGTCTACACGTCACTGATAACACGAATGCTGAACTACATTCACTAGTAACGCTGCCGGTGATGATTCACCTGTACTAAATAAATTAAACGGTGAATCACGAGCACAGCTGATTAAAACTAACACTAAAAAAATTCGTAAACGTACTCATGCACCATACGTTTCCATTACCCTAGATATAACAGACAGAAACATGAGAAAGGTACTGAAAAAAAACGATAAGAAAAGAAAATTCAGACAACAGAACAGTGACACACGTGTTGTATAGGACAACAGAAACACTTCCTTAAAAATGGCAACATCTAATTTAAAAGAAGAAGATGAACATAATGAACTACAAGACATAATGAAACATTTCGAAAATGACACTGAACCTCTAACAGATCCAAGCAGCTACTGTTCTACTATCAACTATCAGGACTTCAACACTAAAACAATAAACATGATGACCGAAAACTACACTACAATAAATAATTACATTGAGAGTGGAAAAAACATGAATACTAAAAGAAAAATGGAATCAGACATTCAAAACCTAAAAACATTCTTAACTGACAAAGTACAACTACATGAGCCAATTCATCAGATTTCACCAGAATATCTAGAGCAACTGTTATGCCACTTTGTTTTATGGACTTAAAAAAACAAGACGGATCATCATATAAGCCACTCACAATAAAATCTATTTATCTCAGCATAGCTAGATACTTAAAAGAAAATGTATATCCAGAATGCCTGACAATGTCAACAAAATTTATAAAAACAAGACAAGTACTTGACACAAAACAGAAACATCTGAAAACAAAAGGAAAAGGTAACAAACCACATGCTTCACAAGAACTAAATGATTCACGTATACAAGAACTGTATGATCAAAAACAACTGGGACCTCACTCCCCGCAATCTTTATTGAATACCACGTGGTATGCTGTGACTTTATATATTTTGGCATTAGAGGAACAACTGAAGCTAGAAGCCCGAAATGGGGAGCTATTAAACTGAAAACTGATGAGTATAACAAAAAATACTTAGAATATACAACAGAACGGCAAATGAAAACTAGAACAGGACTCAACCCAAAAAACATGACAAATTAAACCTCGGGCATACCAGTCGACAGAGCTACAAAAAATGCCATATTGAAAGCTACTTAGTCTATCAAAACAAAAGACTTCCAAACACACTACATGATGAGGCTTCGTTTTTCTTATCAATTAATTACCACTCAAATAAAGTTCAGTAGCCAACCTTCTGGTTTAAAAACCAACCCCTCGGCATAAACACGATCAGCCAAATGGTAAAAAACATGATAACTCGATGTGGAATTGAAACACCAAAAAGACTCTCAAACCAGTCCGTAAGAAAACATCTTATACAAAAATGATCAGACGGTGGAATTGCTCCAGACGAGATAATTCAAGTCTCGGGACACAAAAAAGTTGACTCTCTAAATCAGTATTCAAAAATAAATGGTGAAAAGAAAGAACAAACATCCACTATTTTAAGTTCTACCACAACATCTGAAGCAGTAGCAAGTAACAGGAAAACCAAATCCGAAGAACCACAACCAAGTGCGTCTGGAACATCCAAATATGAGTTATCACAGGATACCAAACACCTTACAACACCACACCTGGCTACACCTTTTCCGACATGGTTTAAACATACTACGATTAATGCTAGACATGTGACGCTGAACATTGTTCAAAGTAAGTATCACCCCCCTCCCAATAATACAATACATACAAAATAAGTAAAACACTAAACAATATCTCTGTTTTTCAGGTAGTAATCCAGGAGATATGTCTAACAAACGGAGAAGACCTGTAATATCAAACACCGACTCTGACTGAAACTGCAACTAAAGAATATATTTTGAAACAGTGAAACCTGAAACAACATTGAACATTTATTTTGTTACATAATGTACTACATAAAAACTGAAACATATTGCTAAAAATGCAAATAATATCATGTCAAATAAACTGAATAAAGTACTTTACATTCTTTGTTGTAGTATACCTTTGTATACTGAAGTACATAGCAATAAGAGATACCAAACCAAACGTCTGTAAAATAAAACTGAATGATCACTACTTGCATAAAAAAGTGTACAGATGCACAACATGAAGCAAAAAATATATATCCCATTACACACAACATCATATCACTAAAATATATACAGGAACATATAGCAATGCTCCTGACCTGAAACAGACCGAAACCCAGAAGAACAAAAACCTGCCCACATCGCCCAACAACCAATCATATAACACTATCTCACAGTAACAACCAGTCACATAATTTGTAGCGTAGTAACACAGAACCATAAATGAATCCCCCAAACACATCAGTAATCTACCAAAATTACCACAACAACACACAACCAAACGACACAAGCAACTCATCCCCTATAATATAAAATGAGTACGTGATGGTGCAGCATCTGATAGCGGTTTACAGCAACACTCATGGCCCATGAGCTCGAGGATTAATCACTCATGGCTCCGCTTCATGGAGCCACTCGTGATAACCCCCGGGCTCACTGGCTACTCGTATTGATAAAACCGCTATCAGATGCTGCACCATCATGTATCCCCTTATTTTATGATGGAGTAATTGGGTTGTGTACAACTACCTCTAAAAGATATCAATTTTTATATCTTAAGGTTGACCCAAATATGCCCCAAACTGACAGTTGGAGTGTTGCAAATACTTAGGAATTTAGTATGATATGATGGACCCTGAATTTTTCATGAGTTTTTTTCATTATAATCTACTATTTAAAATTTATATCTTTTCTCCATACAGTCTGAACTCAGTAGATATTTATGTTTGAAGCTGCCCATTAATCATGTGCAATTATGCGTAATTGAATTTAAAGGTGGATAAGTAGTACAAATGAATACCCCACTATAAAGGGAATTGCTTCAGAGAGGCCTTTTAAATTTTGTCTTATTTAGATTATTAAGTAACTCAGTTTGAAACCCTCTGAAGGGTAGTTCCTCGATGCTAGGGGCAGTAGGTCTGCTCTGTAGTGGTCCAATAATTCTGCCTGAAATAAGGAGAAGGCATTTTTCATGTTCTCTTGCCAGTTTTCATTCACAGGTACTCAGTAGGGGATATCAGGGATTATAACAAGGACTACTGTTCCAGATGTGTATACAGGACCTGTTCTTTTCTTGCTTTTTTTGGCATCACAGCTTCTCAGGGTTCTAACCTTCAGGTACGGTAATTATGTTCCAAGATTAATTCATAGGGAATAGCCACCTAATAGGCAGGATGGATTAGTACTCAGATATTAGTATGGTAAAGTGTTACCCAATGGCAAAAGGATTCTGTAGAGATATTGTGTCTGCCAGCCTAAAGTGGTATTCTTATGGGTGTAGTCCTAGTTAAATAAGGACTTTAGTTCTGAGTTGAACACTGACAGTACTTGAAAAGTCTCATGTAATTGATGGCTGGTAGTGGCACTGGGGGAGAGCCCAATACTTCTAAAACATGTGTCTTTTTGTAGTAACTACTATGTGTAGACAGAATCTCCCTGCTGGAGGGACTGAAAATCTGAATGGGTTTATTATTTATGTGTATTATCAAATAGAATACTTAATAAGAATGTAGAGGTCAGAGTATGTAGTATAAATCTAGTTCAGAATTTTTATTAGTGAAAAATGTAACTTGAATCCAATGTATGTAATATTGAAGGGATTCCGGTATAATTTGCTTAACTGTCAAAACTGCTGTGATATTTAATGATATGTACCTATTTTTATCATTTTGTTTTTATGTATTTTGTATAGTGTATAGATCATTTGAGATCAAAATGAATTTATTAATGTTGTAATGATTTATCTAAACTGATTCAACAATAAACAACTTGAACTTGAACAATATCTCACTGGGAACTGGGTGCATCCCACAGGACTGGAGGATGATGCATGTGGTGCCCCTCCACAAGAGTGGTCCCAAGGATGAACCAGGCAGCTATAGACCAGTCAGACTTACATCCAGTGTGGGGAAACTAATGGAGACTATCCTTAAGGAAAGGCTAGTAACCTTTCTGGAGGTGAATGGTCTCCAGGACAACAAACAGCATGGGTTTGTCTCTGGAAGATCTTGTTAGACCAATCTGGTGGACTTTTATGACTGGATGACCAGGGCACTCGACAAGGGCCAAGCAGTGGATGGCTTATATCTAGACTTCATTCAGCAATGTCTTTGATTCAGTGCCACATGGGAGACTGATTAGTAAGTTGAGATACCAGGGGAGAAAATGGTTGAGTGGAACAGGAACTGTCTGACTGACAGGAAGCAGAGGGTAGTTATAAGGGGGGAACTCTCAACTCCAAGAGTCGTAACCAGTGGGGTACCACAGGGCTCGGTACTGGGTCCAGTGTTGTTTGGCATTTTCATTGCCGACAACTCGCATGGGGTTAAGAATAAGATCAGCATTTTTGGGGATGACACTTAAGTTAGGTACAGGGGTGGCAGGACCTAAAGGATGATCTGGCTAAACTTGAGCACTGGTCAGAAGCATGGCAGCAGGGGTTCAATGCAAAGAAGTGCAAAGTCATGCACTTGGAAGCAAGAAACTCAAGGTATCATTACTGACTGGGGGGTTACAGTTATCCCCTACAGAGGAGGAAAAAGGTCTTGGGGTGATAATAACATGGCAAATGAACCATTCAGCGTAGTGCAGAAAAGCGGCAACTAAGGCTAATGAGATGCTGGGATGTATTGTCAGAAGAATCATGTCCAGGAGAGAGGAGGTCGTCCTGCCACTGTACAGGTAATTGGTGAGGCCGCATTTGGAGTACTGCATGCAGTTCTAGCACCCCTACTTAAAGAAAGATGTTAAATTGCTGGAGGGGGTCCAACACAGAGCAACCAGGATGATCCTCAGTAGGGAGGACAAACCCTACGAGGAGAGACTGAGGGTGCTCAACATGTACTCCTTGGAGGAACAGAGGGATAGAGAGGACATGATAGAAACTTTCAAATGCAGTGTCAGTGGCTCAGTAGGTAGTACACTCGCCTCTGAGGCCGGGAGATCAGAGGGCTGTGAGTTCAGTTCCCACATCTGGCACTTGGGTTAATATCCCAGTACTGACACTGTAATGCAGCATGAGAGGGGTGCTGCATTTCTGAGGTGCCATCTTTCGGATGAGACGTTAAACCGAGGTCCCATCTGCCTGGATTGGTGGTAGTTCAGGTGGATGTTAAAGATCCCATGGCACTTATCGAAAAGAGTAGGGGAATTTCCCCGGTGTCCTGACAAATTTCCCTCATTCACTAAAATACAACCAACAGCTTAATCTGGTTCAAGGTCAGTTGGCATTCATCTGTATCCCCCTCCCCCAGGTCGTGCCTGAAAATAGGCAGGATTTGTCTAGTGCACTTACCCGGACAACAAAAGCTAAATAAATACATAAATATATAAAAGGCATAAATAAAGATGATACAGAGGGAATTTTAAGATTAAGGAGAGGGAGGACACTGGGGGCACAATCTAAAGCTGGAGGGTGGTAGACTCAGAAGGGAAATGAGAAAGCACTATTTCACAGAGAGTGTGGTGACGGTGGAATGCACTGCCTGAGGAGGTGGTATCCTTGAAGACGGTGGGCAGTTTTAAGAGGGGATGGGACAAAGTTGGGTGGAAGGTTACCAATGAGACACTGGGAGGAGGGGTAACAGCTAGTGTGGCATGAAATTGAATATGCAGGTAGGAGCAACTGCAGTGTAACAGACTGCTAGTTGCACACTCAAGCAGACTAGCTAGACCATCAGGCCTGTATCTGCTGGCATTCTTCTTATGTTCATATGACCTACAATAGGGTAATGCGACCCTCTGCGCTGGTTTCCTATTGCCCCCACTGTGTTACTCAAGCTAATATGTCTCTTAAAATTACCCTCTGTTGGAACACTGACCTAGGGAGGTGCACCTGGTGTACTGACTGGCAGTGGCAAAGCAGAATTGCATAAATCTTTGTTGTTGCTCTTAGGAGAGCTTTTGAGCCACGATGTTCTGCAGAACACCCCTTTAGACATATCCTAAGCCGGTCCCCTCAGGTCAGGGTGGCCCCCACACAGACACATCCAGGTGTGCTGGAGCAGGACAAGCCTGCTAGTATGGATCTGCAGGCAGAGCCCAACTTTGACCATACTGAGGGTCAGGATGAGGATGTATGGGATCTTGGGGAAAATCCTGACCTAAAGAAGTTACTTGAGGATGATGAGGATGTGTCCTCTGAGAAGGAGGAGGAAGGAGAGTGGCTGGAGCTGAAGAAGAGGATTCCTGTCCTTATCCTGTCTGATAACTGAGGCCTGTAGGACATTACAGCTGAAGGAGGTGCAATCAGTGGATACCTTAGATGTGAATCCTATCCTGTCCGTGTCCTGCTCCACTCCAAAGTGTTTTCCAGATTTTATTCACTGTGACCAGATTATCGAACAAGAATGGACATGTGTGGACCAAAGAAAATATCTGCCAAAACCCAAGGTACAGTGTTACCCCTTTAGGGAAGAGAATGCCCACAAATGGGAAACCCTTCCTCTGTTGATAAAGCTGTACAAAAATTCCATATGGCACATGATTATCCCCATTGAAGGGTCTTTGGTCTTAATGGATACTCACAACAAGCGAGTGGATTCTTCATGCAAAAAAGCCTTTGCCTTTAACATTGCAAACCTCCGCACCTCCTATGCCTCCTTTATTGTTGCAGAGCTTTAAACTTTTGGGTTTCATTGCTTGGGTAGCTTAGTTCCCCCAGATTCTGAGGGGGCAAGCATTTTGCAGTTGATATCCATTTCCTTCATCTTTCTTGTCACATCCAACTCCAAATCCATCCAACCCCCCTGTCTCCAGGCCCCAACTTATTTTCATGCGATTACTCCTGCCCCCCTAACATATTCTGGTCTCATTCATCCATCATTCCACATGCATCCCTACTAACTTTACCAAATTTATTTACTGTTCTCCACCTCCTGCTTCCTCACTATACCACTCTTTTCTTCCTCACTCACTTGGTCTTCAAGCCCATCACTCCAAATCCATGAAGCTACACTTCTTCATCCTAGCTCTACTATTACTCACCTTGAGGGACATCCACCCCAACCCAGTCCTGCTACTTCCTTCACTTCTGCCATCTCTCCCACTGCCGCTGCCCATACCCCTGCCTCAACAGCCCTCATAAAGGGTTTCAAGATATTACACTTAAACATTCGTAGCCTATTTCAAAAATTAGACCACCTGCAAGTCATGGTTGCTGCCTAAAACCAAACATTCTAATTATAGTAGAAGCATGGCTAAAGAGCACGATTTCTGACCACTTGGTCTCCATCCCCGGTTACTCCATCCTAAGCTAGGCAGAGCAGGCAGGGGTGGTGGAGTGGCCATGTATATCTGCGTCTCCCTCCAATACTTCCCAGTCTCTCCTCCTCCAACCCAGCAACCCATGATGCCTTAGCCATCAATGTATCCCTCCCTTTCTCATTCCTTTTCTTTGTCGCTGGTATCTATTGCCGTCCAAATGTCCAGCTGGCTGTCTCCCTTGACCTCCTAACTTCCATTAATTCCTCTTTCAATCTGGTGAGCTTTACATCCATTGTGACCTCAATTTAAATTGGTTGTCCCCAACAACATCTACCACAAGAAATGCTATCAGTGCCATCAGCCTCACACAACTAATTACAGAACCCACCCGCCCTAATCACAAGACCCAAAACCACTCTCCTACTTGATTGGGCCCTAACTTCCCACCCCCATAGAATCATCGCCTCTGGCATCCTTCCGGATGCTCTCAATGACCACAGCCTGGTTTTCCTCATCAGAAAATTTCATAGCCCTAAATCTTCACATAAATCCCTACAAATATGGACCTATAAATCCCTAGAGTTGGAACCTTTCCTGCATAGCCTTGCCCTCTCAGACTGGTCCCCTCTAGCAAGCACCTCCTCGGTTGATAAAATCCTAATCTATTTTAAAGACATCTTCCTAGCAAATTGGAATGCCTTTGCACCCCTAAAACAAACAAGGGTTAGAGGTCATCACTTTCCCTGAATTACTAGGCTGCCAAAGAGCCAGAGATTGGGCCTGGAAACAGCACAAAGTCTCCCAGCTTCCAAATTACCTTATTTACCAAAAACTCCGTAAAGCCTGCACCCGGGCTACCAGGCTAGACAAACAGAGTACTTCAAATCTACCTTTGTGACAAACATCAACTCCCCCTCCAAGTTCTGGAGAGTGGTCCATGCCCTCTTTACCCTCCATCCTATCCACCCACTCCTATACTTAAGATAAACGCCACCCTTGTTGCTGATCCAGTTGCAGTAGCTACTGAATTCAACTCCTATTAAACCACCTGTGCTGATGAACTACTCCAATCCCTCCCAAGCTATTCCCCTTCCTCTCTCCTTCCTATTGCCTATGAATGACCCCTCTGACTCCCCCTTCTCCTTCACTATTGTCTCCCCAAATGAAACCCTAAATGCCCTGCTAGTGATCAACCCTTCAAAAGGCTCCTCCCCAGATGGCCTTAACCTTAAACTACTATCCTTCTCAGCCCCAGCCATCGCCTACCCACTCTCTATTATCCTAAACCTCTCTTTCTCAACCGCCTCAGTACCTTCCCCATGGAAACATTCAATGGTCCTTCCCTTCCCCAAAGGCGGAGACCCCACCTCCCCTAGCAACTACTGCCCCATCTCTTGTCTCCCTACCCATGCCAAACTTCAGGAACACTTAGCCCTCTCCCAGCTCACCGCTTACCTCAATGACTCCTTCTTCACCCCTTATCAATCTGGATTCAGGAAAAATCACTCCACTACCACCTCCCTTCTTCAGCTCACTGATTTTATCCTCATGGGAATGAACAATAGCCAAATCACCTCAGTCATTTTTTGTCAATCTGGCCAAAGCCTTCGACACAGAATCCCACTGCCTTCTCCTTGACATCCAGTCAACAGCTGCATTAACCCCCCTTAGCCACAGACTGGTTCAAGGCATACCTCACTGGCAGAACCCAATCAGTCAAGATCTCTGATGCAATTTCCCCATCCCTCCCAATAAGAACTGGTGTACCCAGGGATCAGTGTTAGGCCCCATTCTATTCTCTATTTTTGTAAATGATCTCCCATCCACCTGCTCTCCATTCTCCTCCATTCACATGTACACTGATGATACAGTCTTGTATGCATCTGGCTGCTGCCCCACCGAGGTTGCATCCAACTAGCAGCACGACTTCAAGAAAGTTCAGCATTGGTTTGCAAACTACCAACTCTCTCTCTCAGTGCCCCAAAAACAGTCTCCATGACCTTCGGCACCAGGCAGAGACTTACCAGGTTTCTGTCTCTACCCTCCTTCCACACCCTTGATGGGACTTTACTCAAGGACACATCCTTCTTCAGGTATTTAGGTGTCTGGCTGGACCAACACCTGAACTTCTCTGGTCAAATCGATGCCATTCAGAAAAAATTGCATCCCAAGCTCGGTGCCTTATTTAGGAACCATGCCTGCATTCCACCCATGGCTAGGCGTGAGATTGTCCAGAAGATGATCCTACCTTTCTTCGACTGCTGTGACGTAGTCTATGGTGCTGCCTCAAGTCCTCCTTGGCCAGACTAGATACCCTCTTCAACTCCTTTTGCCATTTTGCCCTTGACGCCCCCCCCCACACTCATCATTGTGATCTCTACCATGCCCTATCCTTCCCTTCCCTGACAAACTGACGTCTCTCTCTCACTGCACAAAATTTACCTCCAAGCACTGGCTGGGTGAACGTCCCTCCTATCTCTCTTCTGCCTTTACAACTTCCCCCCCTTCCCACTCCCTAAGATCTACTGACTCACGAACCCTGGTGGTCCCACACTGCTCCACCCTTATTTGCCAGTCGGATTATTTTTATCACTTCCCAAAAATCTGGAATTCACTTCCCCCTCAAATTTGCCACTCATCCTCTTGCTATTCCATTAACTCTGCCCTCAAGAACTTCCTTGCCCCTTCCTGTGCCTGAAATGACCCCCCTAATCTCCCCGCCATCTCCCCAAAGCCCATATTACCATATGCCTACTCTCCACCACTCCTGTTTCCCTCTGATCATGCTCCTCCTAGTCCCCTACTCTCCCTCCTCCTAAAGTGTTCCTCCCCCTTCTTTCTCTACCCTTAATCTATCTCTCTCCAGTGAGCTCGATCACTGCCTTGTGCAGGCAGGATTCATAGTGCACAGTGGGCAACAACTTTACCCCCTTTCCCCTATTTCTCCTTTTACTGCACCCCCTCAGTCACTGCTAGATCACTGCCTTGTGCAGGCAGGGTCACCCAGCACACTGGTGGGGTACTAGCCCCCCCACTATAGTTGACCTGCTACCCCCTCCCCAACACCCCCCTCTCTTGCATCACAATATATAAATAACTTTCATCACATATAACTGGTGTCCTACCCATAGGGCTGTCCACTACCCTGCCCAGTCTGGGATAACAGGACACTGTTGAATTTCAACTCCCCTCCTTCCCCCCTTGGATACCCCCACCTATGATACTTCTCTCTCATCACCCT
The DNA here is from genome assembly GCA_016271365.2 of Neoceratodus forsteri. Classification (NCBI taxonomy): domain Eukaryota; kingdom Metazoa; phylum Chordata; order Ceratodontiformes; family Ceratodontidae; genus Neoceratodus; species Neoceratodus forsteri. Next base: position 160,494,667 of record JADMNL010000030.1, on the reverse strand, counting down.
GCCACACTCTACCTCTCCTGCTACCCCCCCTTCCGGTTAACATAGCCTAACACTAGCCTACCCCTACACTCAATTAAGCACTTATAACCTACCCCTATACCCTTCTTATATGCACTTTAGTCCACCCTGTCATTCCTGTATGCCTCGTAAATTGTGTTCTGTCTGCATCTGTCTGTAAATTTCCTTTCCCTTCTTCCATTCTGCCCTCCACAATTTTTTGTCCCCTCCTTCCATTCTTCCTCTCTTTACTCCAATCACTGTAAATCTTGAATATCTATGTTACACTAATGGCTACCAATTACTATTGGGTCACCTTACCATCTAGTACTACATACTGTTGCCAAGTTATTATATGTGTTCCAGTGTTACCAACTGTCACCAACTGTTGCCAATTTGCTATATGTGTCTTCTTATCTACTATACTTAACTGTTGCATTGTTAGCCAATGTTATCCACTTGTAATCCCTCCTGCTCTCATTGTATGCAAGTAAGCAAATTGTATTCCAACATTGTAACATTTCTCTGTATTCTGTCCCATTGTTCCCTACCCCCAGGTTGCACCAGAAGATGAGCAACATGTTGCTCAGTGTGCCTTCCTGGTGAAACATTTCAATAAATAAATAAAAATTGTGTCTGTTGTGCAAGGAATGTGGCTTCATCATTGGGTCGCTGACCAGGCAGGCCTGGATGACATTTTGAAGGATATCCAGGATAAAAAAGGCTGGTTCAACTTCAAAAAGTAAAGGAGCTGGCCAACAGAGGCAGTATCAAGAGGGGTTTTGTCAGAAATTTTGAGAACCAGAGGAGTAAAGGATCCTATTTTGGCTCAAGAGCAATAGTAGCAGAGGAGCCCTTGCTCAAAGATGCAACAGAGGTCAGGGCGAGAAGGTGGTGTGATGCTCTGCCCTCTGCTTATGGTTGTCTGTATAATATTGGTATTATAAATAATTGATCTGTGTATGAAATTGTCTCACACCAGTCAGCAGTATGTGAGGCTCAGCTTTTAACTTTCAAGGTGTCAGTGGCTGAAACCTCAGGATGTTATTAAACTGTCCAGAGGAACCATTAATTAAGGCATCCTTCTAGAGAGACAGTTTATTATCCTTTATATCCTGTGCATGCTTTTGAAGTTGATTCCCATGTAAGTCTTTATGACCTGGCAGAAAGAAAAGTAATTTGGCTGGTCCCTCTCATTTTTAGCACATAGCCAAGAAGTAGTGACAGAGTGTGGGATTGCTAAATTCAAAGACAAATGTTCGATCCCAGATTGTCATATTTGGGAAATGGCTTTTTGCTGATGTTCACATTATTTAAAATGCATCCTTGTAGATAATTTTTTTAAGAATTAACTCCAAGGGAGGATCTAGCTGACCTCACAAAAGGGGAGGGGAGATGGTGTTTCAGATGAACAGCTAACAGAGGGAAACAGGCACATATTATTCTGGAACTCAAAGAGAGAAAGATTTCTCTGAACATTTGAAAGCACTTAAAGGGTAACATCTAGAATAAGAAATACTTTAAGTATTTGTGGTAGGAGTTTATATTCTGTAACTTCCCAATTTTATATGACAGTAAGATTTGTGATATAATTGTTCTGTGTTTGATTTTTACCTGTTTTTACCATTTTTAGTAAACAACCCTTTCTTTGAAATACTGCCTGTGTGTCTTCTCAGTTTTCCTTTGCATGTGATGCTGAACCTGTGTTTAAGTCTGACAGCTGTTAAAAGCTTGATTGTGTTACTGAGCTTGCTTTAAAGGTAAGAAATACCTAGGTCTCTTATAGAGTTGTAAGGGTTTATTTTGGATACCTGGCTGGATGCCCTTGAGCAAAAGATTATATTGCATCCCCCAAAAGAGAGTATTATCTGAGCCTGTTAATTGGGTATGCCAGCATAAGGTTCACAGTTTGAATCCCTACAGAACTTGAGGCTAGAAGGTTATTCAAACACAAAACAGACAGGAGAGTTACCCTATCTGTCACCTGTTCACACCATTGCACTCTGAGGTTGGCACTGTGGGAGCAGAGGGCCTGACCTGTGAAGTGCATTTGTGACAGGTGGTACCTCACAATAAGGGTAATCAGCCTAATCTCTGCCTCCCTTCCCTTGGTGGAAGACTGCACAATTTTTACACAAGATGGGCCCAGCTAACATCAGATGTCTGGGTTCTGGAGATTCCGGCTTTAGGTTATGCAGTAGAGGTTTCAGTCTTTCCCTCAAAGGCACATTTTCTGCCATCTTCTGTACCAAAGGACCCTGTGAAGAGGCAAGCAGTGTTGCAGACATTGGATCACCTCAAACAGATTGGGGAGATTGTTCCGGTGCTTCCTGGCAAACAAGGCCAGGGATTGTACTCTATTTATTTTGTGGTTCCCAAGAAGTCTCGGAGTTTCAGACCTATTCTGGATCTGAAATACCTAAACAAGTTTGTTCACTACATGACCCTCAAGACTGAATCCTTACGATCAATCATCCGGGCTGTCCAGCCGGGTAATTACCTGGCATTCATAGACCTGAGAGATACCTGTCTCCATATTCCCATCCGGCAGCCTCATCAGGGGAACTTCAGGTTCACAATCCTAGGGCAACACTTCCAGTACAGGGCACTTCTATTTGGGTTGGAAACAACCCCCATAGTGTTCTCAGAGGTGCTCATAGTCCTGGTGGCTCAACTCTGACAGGATGGACATCGTGTCTGTCCCTACCTCGATGACTTGCTCATTCAAGTGCCGTCTGCTCCACTGGCAAGGAAATCAGTGACCTGGACTCTGGAGGTTTTGGAGTCCCTCAGCTGGGTAGTAAATTGGGAGAAAAACTCTCGCAAGCTGTCACAGACCTTGGAGCACCTGGGGAGTGGTGTTCATGACTGATAAGGGAAAGATCTTCCTCTCAGCAGCCAGGAAGGAGACCCTGTTAAGAGAGGTTCAGTGACTGAGCAGTCAGTCATCAGCTTCAGCTCACAGCCTACTGCAGATACTGGGCCTCATGATGGCACAGTAGAGCTTGTTCCGTGGGTTTGCCTTCACATCCAACCCCTCCAGATCGAGTTGCTGTCAGCCTCCCATCCAACCTTGGAGGACTATTAGGCCAGGATTCCAGTTTCCCCACTCATGTGACAGTCCCCAAGTTGGTGGATGAGTTTAGAGAATCTGAGCAAGGGGATTTCCCTTGGAAGTCCCCCCAAAGTTGATTCTGACAACGGATGCCAGCCTGTCAGGTTGGGGGGCAGTGCTGGACTACATTCCCATTTAGAAGACTTGGTCTGTGCAGGAACAGCACCTATACATAAATGTTCTGCAAATGAGGGCTGTGCACCTTGCTCTCCATCATTTTTAAAACTGGGTGCAGTCCAAAGCTGGGAAAACAAGGTCAGACAATGCTGTCACAGTGGTATACATAAACAACCAAGAGAGTACAAAGAGCAGAGAGATGCTAAAAAAAAGCAGCCAGGCTCCTGCTGTGGGCAGAGGAGACTCTTCTCTCTCTGTCAGCAGTTCACTTGGTTAGGGAGTTGAACATTCAGGCTGACTGGCTAAGCCACGAAAATGTCCACCCAAGGGGATGAATGCTGAACCCAGAGGTGTTCGACCTTCTGTGCAAAAGACTTGGTTGTCCACAGATTGACCTGTTCACCTCTAGCCAGAATGCTCAAGTGCAGTGGTTTATCAGCCACTACCAGTGTCCATAAGTGGAGGCAATGGACGCTGTGTCATAGGCATGGAATTTCGGTACAGCATATGTCTTCCCTCCTCTGCCGCTCCTTCCCAAGGTCATACACAGAATAAGGCATTCAAGAGGAAGCTTTCTTCTAGTAGGTCTGGAGTGGCCCAGAAGGCTGTGGTTCTCGGACTTAGTAAACCTAGCTCAACATGCACCATTTTGACTCCCAATATGGGGGAGATCTTATCTCCCAAGGTCTCATTCTACATTCAAATGCAGGAGCGACGCAGCTCACGGCTTTGCTCTTGAAAGGAGAAAACTCCTAAAATAGGGTTTCTCTGAAGAGATAGTGACCACCCTGCCAGAAAGAATTCCATGTTGGCAACTTATGCTCATGTATGGACCACCTTTTCAGCTTGGGCCACAGAGAAAAATATCCGGCCTTCTAAAGCCATGGTTCCACAGATTTTGGACTATCTGCAGGAAGGAGTGGAAAAAGGTTTGGCCTTGAACACCTTGAGAGGTCAGGTGTCAGCCCTTGGAGCCTCCCTTGGGGTTGACCTGAGGGACTAACCAGGAGGTTATTCATTTCCTGCAGGCTGTTAGCAGGAGCTGACCTCTGTTCTGATCCCCTGTTTCTCCCATGAGATCTGAATCTGGTCTTGAATGCTTTCTGTAAAGAACCCTTTGAACCGCTTTCGTCAGTACCATTAGACATGCTGTCCTACAGGGTGTGTGTTAGTTGCTATGTGTTCAGCCAGGAGGACTGGTGAACTCCAGGCCTTCTCCCACAAAGAACCTTACCTCATCATGCATAAGGACAGGATGGTTCTCAGAACAGTTCCATCCTTCATTACGAAGGTCCCTAAGGCCTTTCATGTGAGCCAGAAAATCTGTCTCCTGTCCTTCTGTCCAGAGTCAACTCACCCAAAAGAGAAAGAGTTGCACATGTTGGAGTTGTGACAGGCAATTAGAATATACCTTAAATGGGACTGTGGAGTTCTGGAAATCAGATAGGTTGTTTGTACTTTTCAGAGCAGCCAAGAAAGGACAAAAAGCCTCCAAGGCCACCCTGGTAAGGTGGGTAAGGGCATATATTGCGAAGGCTTATGTTGCAGTAAAGAAGAGGTCTCTGGCTCATCAAGGCTTTGTCCACCAGACCTATGGCCACCTCCTGGGCAGAGAAAGGTGATACAGCCATCTTAGAATTGTGCAAAGCAGCTACATTGTCCTCCGTCCACGCATTCACCAAGCACTACAGACTATGTTCAAAGTGTTCTGCTGATGCAGCTTTTGGTCAGAGTTTTGCAAGAGGCAGTTAGCAGGTAATTTCCTTTTCTCTTTTTGCAATTGGTGTCTGGGACAATATTCTTCCCCAACCGGTTTTTAATGGGTACTGTTTCTTAGAACCTATTTGTGATGAATCCCACTGACAATGTGGAACACTACAGAAAGAAGAAATTTCTTCAGATTTACTGTAATTTTCTTTTCAGTTAGCTCCAACATTGTCAATGGGGCCCAACCAGATGCCTTGCTTCTGTGAGAGACTATTGTCTGGTATGCCAGCACAGGGGTGTTCATTAATTTATAATACATTTCTGATTGTAAGTCTGTCTGGACATCCTTCTGTAATTTACCTGCTGTACTTATGTGTATAGATATGCCAAAACAAAAATAGGAAGTTCTACATTTAATTATTGGTTACTGGCATGCAGAATTAACAGGTTCGATTTTGATGATAACTAAGGATGCCTCCTTTGTTATAGGTGAGTGCTTACACTGTTGCAATCTTTTTTCCAGTGTTATCTGTTTGTGTTAATTCCTTTGACAAGTCTCCTTACATTGGCTCAGTGCTGCAAGGAGTTTCCACAACATTAGAGAACTGGAAGACCAGCATTGTTCCGTCCTCCCATTTGCCTGATGAGCTAGGGAACCATCTACTGTATCTTATTCTGGTTAAAGTTGTATCTATGTAGACAGGGTGGGGGTAGGAAGGTGGGGGTAGGAAGAAGTAGGCTGCTGGTTAACTAGGATCTGCAGCTTATCCAGTAGGTAGGGAAATGGGCAGACTGGGTGGGCCAAGCGGTCCTTATCTGCCGTCAAATTCTATGTTTCTATGTTTCTATGACAGCTTATTGGTGTTCCTTCATGACAAGACGAGCAGTATGACTTGTACGGATCTATTTTCACATACTTGATGTCACTGTGTGGATAACAGTGACTGGAAAGTTGCTGCTGTCATTGTGTGTACAACATCTCTGTATCATCAAGGCACTTAGAGCAAAACAGATAAAGTTTCAGATGCCTTACCCAGCTAGAATACAGATCTTTTGGGAAGATGGCACTCAGCTTTACAGCACACCAGAGGATGCAGCAACAGCCTTAAAAACACATGGAGTACCCCTGGAGCAAAGGCCTCAAAATTTGCCTCACTCTTCAACTTGGAACACTGTCGGAGACTGGCAGTCTGTTTCCAGGAGGAACATTAAAGCGGTGGGACACAGTTTGGCACCCTAAACAATGGCGGACATTCATGCCTTGCTGCAACAATTGGCACAGACTTCCACACAACCAACAGCCAGCAGTTCACCACCCTGAACCCGTGGATCCTTTACTCCTAGTATAGGATAAGTACTGACTTAAGCTGTGTTAGTTTGGACACTAGTTCTCCCTCTATTTTGCCAAAGGACAATTTCCTGGGTGTGGTGTTCTTAGAGAGAGCGACCGATTATTGAGATGGTGATGCTGGATGTAGAGGGCATCTTATGGTTTTTTTAACTACATCTTCCGCCTGCATAATTTTTATGATGGAGCTTTTGCATTACTTCTTAAGTGCAGGACACAGGGCACTAATTCAATAGATTTTTGTGCAGCCTATGGTACGGTTACCCTTGACTATATCCATGCTCAAATAACCAGAGTTGTTCATCTGGCAACAGGTCTTCGTGTTAGCCAGGTGGAGGATATTGGTGATGCTTTACACGCTCTTATAACAACCTTTATGGTACTAAAGGGTGTATGGTAGATCACATAGATACTTTTTTACATCTCAAGGATGCGCAGAATACAAACCTATGTTGACCAATCTTGGTTGCAGAAATTATTACTGTGATCAGCAATAGTAAAATGGGAAAATGTCCAGGGACAGACGACATCCCTGCCGAAATTAAAAAAAAAATTAAAGACTAAGTTACACCACTGCTTCAGATTGCTTATCAGGAAGTCATCACAGCCCGAGGTATCCTCTCCCTGTCTTGGAAGCCAGCTGTAATTTCCATCATACCCAAGCCTGGCAAGGATCCCTGCTCGTCCAACTGCCCAATCTTCATCTTCAGTCTCGACTATAACTTTCTGACCCCATCTTGGCTAAGAGGCTGGAGGTTTTTTCCCCCATGCTAGTGGACATTGATCAGATGGGCTTTGTCATGGGACGACAGGTGGCAGACAATGTCCGCTGAACATTTCAAACTATAGACCATCTTAATACTACTAAACCCCCATCCATGATTATGAGTATGAAGGGCGAAAAGGTGTTCGATCAAGTTGATTGGACATATCTCTATAGGGTACTTGCCAGGTTTGTTTTTTCTGACTCATGTACTAAAACAATTCAGAGATTATACTGTGGCCTGCAAGCCTATGTGAGGGCTAATGGACAACTTTCATACAGGTTTACAATGGGACATGGCACTCGACAGAGGTGCCTACTGTCACCTCTGTTGTTTGCTGTGTATATTGAGCCCCTTGCTCAATGGAACAGAAAAGATGCTGGAGTCACTGGATCTATAATGGGACAGCGTGAGCATAAAATTGCACTTTATGCAGATGACATGTTGCTTTACATGCCCAACCCTGACTTGCCCTTACCAAGATTAATGACCATGGTCTCGGAATTTTTGTGTTTACACCTTAAATGTGGCTAAGACAGAGATCCTAACTTTTCATTTTTTCCCGTTGCAACAACTCCATGGAAATTACCCTATGCACTGGACCTTTCCTAGTCTAAAGTATCCTGGTATAACACTGTGAAATTTGAATAAATTTCTGTTTCAAGATAACTACTTGCCCTTACTTAAACAGCCAGGGAAGGATCTTAAACAGTGGACCTTACTGCCACTACCATTATACACCCGTATTCAGGTGGTCAAAATGAACCTCCTTCCCTAATTTTTATATGTATTATAGTGTGCTCCAATATGGTTAACAAAGCAATGATTCACAGAGATCAAAGAAAGATATACAAGTTTTCATCTGGGCAGACTGGAGGCCATGGATGAGGAGTGCCCTACTCTTGGCTAAAAGAAATGGAGGGATGAGCGGTCTCTGATTTAAGGAAGTATTGGCTCACCACACAGGTGTGCTAGGCAGTTTTACAGGGACACCCGCAACTCCAAGCTCCCTGGCATCATATGGAGGAGAATATGGTGCACGGCAGATCGCTTATGTCCCTCCTCTTTGATAACGTGCAGTCCCTTGTGGATGTGCATAACTGTTTTTCAGCAATGAGAAAAACCTTTTATGCCTGGGATAGCTTCCAGTGATCTTCCTCGGGGGTATCTCAGTCATCAGGTCGCACTGTAGAAACTTCACTGTCAGTGAAGCAGGATCCACGTGGAAGATTTTCATCAGTACAACTGAGGCCGCCCAGGCCAATGTCATGTGACGATGTCACCAACCCTATAAAGGCATGAGCGACCGCACTCCATCTTCAGTTCTTTCCCGACATCGACTTGTTCACATGGGTCTCCATGGAAGCTTTGACAGTTTTGACCCAGTTCACCTACTTTTGTTTTCAAACTATTACTTTAGAATCTCTTTTTTAAAAGAGATTCCTTTATTGTGTTTATGTTGAGCATGAATCCTTTGACCTCTCTCTTCTTTTGCTGCCACTACGGAGCGAAGATTGCCTCCACAGACTAACATGCTCTCTGTGTCTGCTGTCTTGGGCTTGACCACTAAGTCTCTGACTATGAGCTCTGCCTGAAGTTTAATCAAATAACCCTCAGGCAACTCACAAAGGCACTTAAAAATTTCCTAATGGATCAACAGGTAGCCAGTTCTGGGCAAGGGTCCTCTGGGGTCCCAGCCTCTCAGTCACTGGCAGGGTCATCGAGCTCCCAGGCCGCTAAGGCCCGAGACAAGTCCTCCTGGAAAAGTCACAAAAAGGACTGAGATCGGGGCTGCTCCCCAACAGCCTCTCCTTCTTCATTCAGGGGTTCTTTGCTGGCTGTGGCTGCACTGATGCATAAGTCTGCTGTCCAGGTCTCTGTGCTTACCAGACCCATAATGACAGCACCTCTGTCCAATAGGGCAGCAGGTCATTCACCTCTGGGTCATTGGCCCCTCCATCGTCGATGGCCCTCCCATCGAGGCTTGATCCTACTCCGGGCCTTCAGGCAACAGGATCTTCAGGATCTCGGGGCCCATCTGGCAGGTTGTCACTCCCTATGCCGTTGACCCCCCTCCGTTAATGCAGTCCTCAACGGTCATCGACCTCAATGAGATTTTGACTAAGTTCTCCTTGGTGATTGTTCACCAGCTTGGTGCATATGGGCCTACATCACCTGCGCCATCAACGGCAGCTTTGTAATTGACCCCTCCTCGATGGCCGCTGACTATCCCTTGCGGGTCATCAGTGCCTCACACATCGGACCTGGATCTGGAAGAGGTCAATATCAAGGAGGAGTACCACCCTGACCTTTTCTTCCTGATGAGGAAGAAGAGGAGGAAGATCCTCTCACCTCAGACAGATCCACTGCTTCCTCACTTAGTGAGGATTCTGTCAAACATACTCCTAGTTCTCGTCCAGAGGACCCTACTTTCTCCAATATCATGGCGCAGCTGTCCTCAGCCATGGGCTTCCGGACTGATGAGGAGGATACCACCAGAAACAATTTGGTGGATTTCCTGGAGATCCCAGAGTCTCCTCCCAAGATCATTTCTCCTATTTTGCCTGCTTTGAGGAAAGCTACTATTGCAGCCTGGCACAGGCCTGAAATTGTACTTGCTATGCCCCATAGGGCAAATAAACTTTATCATGCCCCTCAGGGGTTTCTACATTATGCTGCCCACCCTGAAACAGATTCAGTAGTCATAAAGGCAGCTTATGATAGGTCTAAGGTGCCCAAGCACCTTAGCTCCCTCCCCCAGACAAAGAATCATGCAGAACTGATCTTTTGGGCAAGAGGGTTTATGCCTCCTCCACCCTTGGGCTGAGGATTGTCAGTTACCTGTCTCATATGGTAAAGTATCAGAATAGAAACTGGAAGAAGAGCAAGGCTGCTGCCCAGACCCTCCCAGAAGGTACGCAGTAGCAAGAGATTTTCAAATGCTTTCAGACCGCTGAAGATGTTAGCAAGCACCTCCTGTGGGCCCTCTATGATATTTCCGGACACGACTGCCAGGACTGCTGCCATTGGCATTTGCCTTCATAGGCACTCCTGGCTGAGGGTCTCTGGCTTTGCTGCTGATGTTCAGCAAAAAGTGCTTCATGCCCCCTTCACTGGCTCTAAGCTTTTTGGCCCAGATGTCCAGGACATCATTAGTGACCTGTAGGCATTTGGCAGGGCTATTAAATCTGTCCACTCACTCTACCACATGCAACCTAAGAGCAGACAATGCCTTCCCTTTCATAAGGCATCCAGTAGACCAGGAACAGCCTCTCAGCCCCAAGGCAAACACAGAGCCTTCGACGCCTTGCCCGCCCCTCCAATGCTGGGGCCACAGCCAAGTGTCCCAGAGGTGATGGACCAGCCCCAGCAGCTGGATCTGCCTCTGCTTGACTCCTTGCCAGACCCCCCCCATGGTCCCCAACCAAGAGGTGGTGGTCGGAGGTTGGTTCTCCTTCCATCTCAATCAGTGGAGAACCATAACATCGGATGCCTGGATTCTTCAAATCAAAGAAAGGGGTCACACTTTGGAATTCACCAAGCAACCCCCAAAGAATCCTCCTCTGCCCTCCAACTACCCCAAAGCTCATCTGTCTGTTCACCAGGAGGAGATACAGTCCCTTCTGTGTAAGCAGGCCATCAAGCCAGTGCCCAGGTGCCAGAGAAACAAGGGGTTTTATTCCAGGTTCTTCCTGGTCCCAAAAAAGACCAGAGATTTGAGGCCCATCTTAGACCTAAAGGACTTCAGTCTCAGTATGTCCAGCACAAAAAGTTCTGAATGATAACTTTGCCAGGTCTAATGCCCCTTCTCAAGCAAGGCAACTGGCTGTGTTCTCTGGGCATGCAAGATACTTACCTGCACATCTTGATGTTTCCTCCTCAAAGGAGGTTCCTCCAATTTCTTTTTCAGGGCGAGCATCACCAGTTCAAAGGGTTGCCCCTTGGCTTGTCCTCTGCACCGTGGGTCTTTACCAAGTGCTTAGCAGCAGTAGCTGCGGCCCTCAGAAGGGAGGAAATGTACATTTTCCCTTATCTGGATGATTGGCTTCTAAAGGTCCCATCCAGGGAACAGCTCCTGGGGACATTAGTGAGAACTCTTCAGTTGTTCCTCTACTGGTAGCCTGTGATGTAGGCGCATGGAGAAGGGTGCCGTCCATAATGGCGACACCTTCAGGGTGAAATCCCGAGTGGTGATGGGGAGGGTAGGGCGACCGGATGTGGAGGTGGGCGAATTGGGCGACAGGATGTCGCTACATGTCGCTATATGTATACACACTTACACACACACACACACACACACACACACACACACACACACACACACACACACACACACACACAGGGGGGAGCGAGCATGGCAAGTGTGGGTTGGGAGGCAGTGGAGGGGATGTAGGAGGTGGCGCTGCAGTGGGTTGCCAAGCTGCGCCGTGCAGATCGGGGTTTGGCCTCAAGGGGTTGGGTGGTGAGGGTACTGTCCAGTCCGGTGCTGGTGCAGTTTTATTGCACCCGCCGAACTTTTATTTTTTATGCTTTGGACCCCGATGTGACCCCAGAATTGAAAAACCTTTAATAGGGGGTGCGGGGTGAAGCCCCTCATGGGGTGAGGGGGGGCTGTACAAAAGCATGAAATGAAGTCCCGGCGCCATTGTTCTGTGCGCCGAGTAGTCAGAGTGCCAAAAGGTTTTCACCACTCTGACTTCTTGGCGATAACGTATGCGTGGCCTTCTGGCAGTCGTGCTGTTATCACATGGAACTCCTTCTCCCTGGGCATCACTGTTACCCTGGCCAAGTCGGTGCTGGTTCCATCCCGAAGGCTGCCATACATAGGGTGGTTCTAGACTTGACACATGGGAGGGCCTTTCTGCCTCAAAACTATGCAGAGTGCTTTATTGCCCAGGCTCAGGAGGTGGCCCAGAGCCATTATATTCCAGCCAGGGTGTACCTGAGGCTGTTGGGACTGATAGCGGCTGCCATCTCCACCGTTCCACTAGCCAGGCTCCACATGCGCATCCTCCAGTGGACTTTCTGAGTGCAGTGGGACCAGCGGATGGATGAATTAGATCAGTTAGTGCTGGTCTCTTCCACAGTCCGTAAAGTGCTCCAGTGATTGATTGACCCCCTGAACCTGTTACAAGGAATTCCATTCCAGATCTCCTCTCCACAGCATATCCTCACCATGGATGCCTTTGGTTTGAGCTGGAGGGCTCATCTGGGTCCCTTTCAAACTCAGGGCTCTTGGTCCTAAGTCGAAATCTCCCTGCATATCAGTGTCCTGGAGATGCGGGCGGTTCTGTACACCATACAGGCCTTTCAGAACCATCTTCTTCCAGGTCAGCTGCTGATTCAGATAACCTCAGTGTTGTGTATTACATCAACAAGCAAGGAGGAACACATTCATACACCCTATGCAGGAAGGCTATGAGAGTGTGGTATTGGGCGCTAGACCACAGCCTGACCCTCTCAGTGGCCACATCCCAGAAGTGCTAAACACTCTAGCGGACAGCCTCAGCTGGCCTCAGTCCAGCATGCATGAGTGGGAACTTCTCTTATCCATTGTAGAAGATCTGTTCGGCAGATGGGTCATCCAGAGTTGGACCTTGGACCAATCCCCTTCAGGCAGTGCTGTGCATTGCCAGGTCAATGAGGAACAAGACCATAATTATGGCGGACTTGACTTCCTCAGTTGACCTGGTTTGCATTATGGAGACCTGGTTGGGTGACAATGCTTGGCCAGTTTTGAAGGCAGCCGTCCCCTCTGGGTTTTCTGTGATGCATTGCCCAAGGAGGGATCACAGGGGTGGGGGTGTGGCCATCTGTTTTATTTATTTATTAGCTTTTGGTCACCAGGTAAGTGCATTAAGCAAAATACCTGCCTATTTTCAAGCACAATCCAGGAGAGTACAGGATACAATCAAACAAAAACAAAACTCAGGTAGAATACATACAGTCCTTGAATATAGATTTTTTTTTAGATCGAGCTTGGGCTTTGCTGTGCAACCAGTGGGATCAGCCAGGTCTTTTGAGTGTGTGGCAGTGTGTGGGGGTCCAGATGCAGGTTGCAGGATTCTCCTCTTTTACCACTCTCTGGGGCCGGGAGATTTCCTGCAGGAGGTTGCGGACTTCGTCATCGATAAGTTGTTGAAATCCCCTAGATGTCTGATCCTGGAGGACTTCAACGCCTGGATCGATGATGAATCCTTACAATTTGGTTCTAACCTCCTCCATTTGATGTCATCACTGGGCCTGACACAAGTGGTTACTTCTGTGACCCATCACCACAGCCACATGCTCATAGAAGTTGACGACAGATAAGGACCGCAAGGCCCATCCAGTCTGCCCATTTCTTTTTCTACCTTATACATGTGCCATCGGCCTTTGCTCTGTCAGTGGCCTATCTATTCATACTCATTTATATTGCTCCTTATGCCTATCCCATGCCTGTTTGAAGCCCTGCACTGTATTCATAGCCACCACTTCTTGAGGTAGGCCATTCCATGCATCCACCACCCTTTCTGTGAAAAAGAATTTCTCACATTCCCCTTAATCGCCCCTCTAATCTCATGCTGTGTCCTCTTGTCCTGCTATTTTTCTTATATTTAAACATGTTAGACTCTTTCACCTTGTTAATGCCCTTAAGATGTTTGAATGCCTTGATCATATCACCTCTCTCCCTCCTTTGCTCAAGGGTATACATATTGAGCTCTGTTAATCTGTCCTCATATGTCTTCTGATGCAGTCCCTGCACCATTTTGGTTGCCCTTCTCTGGACTGCCTCAATTTGGTTAATGTCCTTGTGAAGGTGTGGCCTCCAATGCTGCACGCAGTACTCCAGATGGGGCCTAACCAGTGTCTTGTAAAGAGGGATTATTACCTCCCTCTTATGACTTGTGATACCCCTACTAATACACCCTAACACCCCCCTAGCCTTACCTACTGCTTTAGAGGTCTGCTTGGATCATTTCAGGTCATCAGTGATGATGATGATGCCCAAGTCTCTTTCTTCCTTTGTGACTGCTAGCAACTCCCCTCCCAGCCTATAGGTGGCTTCAGGGTTTCTCTTCCCTGTGTGCATGATCTTGCACTTCTTTGCATTAAATCCCAGTTGCCACTCTTCTGACCATTTTGCTAGTTTATCCAGATCTCTTCTCATTCTGCCTACTCCATCTGGACCATCTACTCTGTTGCAGATCTTGGTGTCATCTGCAAACAGACAAGCCCTACCCTCTAGTCCATCTGCAAGGTCAAATGAAGATGTTGAAGAGGACTGGCCCCAGGACTGATCCCTGAGGTACCCCACTTGTGACTTGCATCTCTTCTGACTGTATACCATTTACCACTACTCTCTGTTTTCTGCCCGTCAACCAGTTTGCCACCCAGTTAACCAACTTCTGACCCACCCCGAGCCCACCCAGCTTATTTATCAATCTTCTATGTGGAACAGTGTCAAAAGCTTTGCTGAAGTTAAGGTAGGCGACATCAACTGCTCCCCTTGGTCCACCACTCTGGCTACCCAGTCAAAGAAATCTATGAGATTAGTTTGACAGGACCTTCCTTTGTAAACCCATGCTGTCTTGGATCCTGTGCTTCTATGGATTCCAGGTGTTGCACTATCCTTTCCTTAAGGAGTGCCTCCATAATATGCCCACTACTGAGGTAAGACTGACTGGTCTGTAGTTCCCTGCCTCCTCCCTGCTACCACTCTTGTGGAGCGGGATCACATGAGCCCTTCTCCAGTCTTCTGGGACCTCTTCTGTGCTCAGAGACTCACTAAACAGTTCTGCTAATGGCTCTGCTAGTTCCACCCGTAGCTCCTTAAGTACCCTGGGATGTATGCCATCAGATCCCATTGCCTTATCCACCCTGAGCTTAGCAAGCTCTTGTAGGACCCTTTCTTTTGTCAAGGGAGTAGTGCTCACCTCCCTCCCCCCTGTGTCCATGGTGCTGAGCTGTGGGCCCTGCCCTACCTTCTCTTCAGTAAATACTGAGCAAAAGTATCTGTTTAGGATAGATGCTTTTACAGGGTCCTCCTCTTCACATGCTCCCTTTTCTCCATTAAGCTTAGCAATACCCCCTCTGGACTTGCTCCTTTCATTAATGTATCTATAG
Organism: Neoceratodus forsteri; assembly: GCA_016271365.2. Lineage (NCBI taxonomy): Eukaryota > Metazoa > Chordata > Ceratodontiformes > Ceratodontidae > Neoceratodus > Neoceratodus forsteri. Next base: position 160,479,513 of record JADMNL010000030.1, on the reverse strand, counting down.
AAAGTCTTGTCACCTTCTTTTACTGCTCGTGCTAGTGTTTCCTCAGTTTGGGACTTTGCCTGCCTTACTGCCTTCCCTGCTTCCCTTAGGGCAGTTTGGTATGCCTCCTATCTTCATCCCACTGTGTTCCCTTATATTTCCTGAGGCCAGCCTTTTGGCTCTGACCTTTTGCTACTGTATTTGAGAACCAAAGTGGTTTCCTTCTTCTTTGTGCACTTCCTTTTCTGTCTAACACAATGGGATGTTGCTTCAAGTATTGCATCCTTAATGCTTGCCCACTTTGCCTGTACTCCCTCACCTGTGTTTCTTTTTGCCAGGGCTAGCTTAACTCTGTTGGCCATCTTATCAAAGTCAGCTCCTCTGAAGTCTCATATTTTGCCTTGGAATGGGATGATTTAGATGTAGTAGCCAAATTGAACCATACCATGTGATGGTCACTGGCCCCCAGGTGACCTTCTACCTGGAGATCTGTGATCCCTTCCCTGTTAGTCAGTACTAGATCTAGGATAGCCCTGTCTCTTGTGGGTTGTTGTACCAGTTGTTTGAGGCCCTCCCCCTGCAGGGAATCCACTATGTGTCTAGTTCTGGCAGATGTTCCTGCTGGTATTGACCAATCTGTATCCGCATGTTGAAGTCTCCCATTATCAGAACCCCTTTAGCTGTCATGTTTTGTATATCTTCTAACAGTAATGTGTCTATGTCCTCCCTGGTCTGGGGCCTGTAGACAACCCGGTTCTTATGGCTGTCCCATTTCCTGTTTCCAGGATGACCCACAGTTCTTCTGGCTCCTTATGTGTATTCTGAATTTCTGTAGCTTTGATATTTTCATTGACATACAGGGCCACTCCTCCCCCTCTTTTTGCATCTCGGTCTCTTCTGAACAATACATAGCCAGGTACTGAAGTCTCCCAAGTGTGGTTACTGGTAAACCACGTCTCACTAATTGCTACTATGTCCAGTTTAGCCTCTGACATTATTGCCTGCAGGTCTGAGATCTTATTTTCCAGGCAGTGAGCATTTGTGTACATGATTTTCCATTGGCCAGATTTCAGTGTGTTAGTTGTTGGGTGAGGTTTGGCATTACCCCTGTGCGTCGTATGGGGAGACTAACCTGGTGATGCAAATGAACTGCAAACATGCTGAATCCCTGTTTGACTACTAGCTGAGGGGGGAGGGGTGTTCTTCCCATTCGACGTATGGGGTGCTGCACCCCTCTCCCCATTTGCTAGTTTAAATATTCTGCAAAGACATCAAACTTCTGCCCCAATGCACTGACTCCCTCCTTAGTCAGATGCAGTCCATCAAATTTAAAGAACTTTCGCTCCCAGAACTGTTGCCAGTTCCCTACAAATCTGTGTCCTTTTTCCTGGCACCAGCCCTTGAGCCACGTGTTTAGCTCCCCTATCTCCCCTTCTCTGACCTTCCGTCCATCTGCCCCCCTCTCCCAGACTAGCAGGATCTCAGAGAAGGAGATGCTGGACGAAATGGATGATAGTTTGTCACCCAGCCTGGTCAGGTGTTCCTTGGTCTCTACAACTGACCGGCTGGCGAGATCATTAGTCCCTATGTGTACTAGAACATCAATGTTTTCTCCTGCTTTGTGAACAATTTTAGCAATGCGGTCAGTGTCTCTCCATGCTGATGTACCTGGGAGACATCTGACCATTACCCCTGGCTGGAGATGGGTATCAACTCCCCGAATCATGGAGTCCCCTATGATCAGAAGTTTTTTGGATTTCCTTTTTGCTTTTTTTGTTTTGGTTCCTGATTTGGGTGAGTTTTGTTGTGCTAGCTCCTGTGCCGCAGTGTCCTGCTCTGCAGTGTCTTCTGCCTCTTTGGTTGATTTCAGAGATAGAGGCAGATACCTGTTTGTAGCGTTTATATGTTTTTTGGAGGTAATATATTGGAGAGCAGAGAGTGACGGGGCACCCGATTTGCCCCTCCTAAACACCTGCCAACCTCCTGGACCAACTACCCTCTGCGGTCGAGGTTTTTCTGTTGGATGCTGGGGAAATGGCGGGTGGTTCTTATAATGTATTTCCTCTTGAATATGAAATTTGAGGCGCGCAATCTCTGCCCATGCTGCCCGGAGCTGAGCCTAAGATCTCCAATGGCCCAGCATGTAGGACAGTGTCCTAAATCCTGTAAGACTGTCCTTCTGAAAATTGTTCCACAGTACCTGCAGTTAATCATATCCATTCCAGATAAGTTGCTGGGTTTATAACCTAGTCAGAGTAATTAGAAGGAAGAACATGCAAGTAATGGTTTGATTGTGTTTTGTTTTTGTTTAACTTGTTATAACAAGTTAAATTACTAGTGCCCCTGTAAATGAGCTCACCTTGTGGATGCCCCACTGATCTGCCCCTTCCTGCTCTGCCACAGAAAATGTCACAACTGTGGTACCCTATAAAAGGAGTGTAGTGTGGGGTGGTTGGGGATGGGGGTGGGTGGCTGGGCCCTTCCCCTGCCGAAAAAGAAGAACCATGGACGAAAGAACAAGGAGGTAAGAGCAGAAACAATCAGCCAACAACAAATGCAGTAACCCTGAAAGCTTATCCTAATGTTAGATAAAACTGTAAAACCTGTAAAGCACCACCTGTAATCATTTCAGAGAAGATATACGCTGTAAGAAACACTTTGCTACAGAGAAAAATAAAGCAATGAAATGTTAGCAACAAACAGTAGCAATCCCTGTAAGTAAAAAATTAAAACAACACCACACAGTAAATCTGCTTAGCCAAAAAAATTCTTAATCCTTTTCCCTTGCTCTGGTAAGGTTCTCTACTCTGTCTTTCAAGCAGTCTTAGAAGGAAAGAGTTCAGGTGAAGCTAGGTGCCTTGGCCAGCAAACCAAGTCTTCTACCTCCAAGATATCAACTAACCTGACCTTTTAACCCTTCTTTCTGTTGGAAATTACTGACAGTTTGCCAGCTCCACCCCCCCACATACACACCTAATCCTTTGGAAGAGCTGTGGGAGGAAAGTAATTAGCTTCTTCAATGTGAGAAGGAGACTGAAACACCTCTGAGACAACAAACCTTTTCAAAAAAAAAAAAGAATAAAATAAAAGTGTCAAACAGTAATTTTGCTTAGCCCAATGATAAAAAAGTCACAAAAATGTAGGCTCCACCTGTAATAATTTCAGAGAAGATATACCCTGTAAGAAACACTTTGCTACAGAGAAAAATAAAGCAGTAACAGAAGATATACCTTGCAAAAGACAATTTGAATCAGAAGATTACAGCAGTAATCTGTTAGCACACACCTTGTAATAATGCAGAAGAAGGTATACCAGCAACAACAATTTGAATCAGAGAAAAATAAAGCAATGAAATGTTAGCAACAAACAGTAGCAATCCCTGTGAGTAAAAAATAAAAAACAACACCACACAGTAAATCTGCTTAGCCAAAACTCAACTTAGTGTTCTCACTGGGACTTGAGGTAACAGACTTCAAGATTGATCAGGTAATTTAGTCTGATCATTGCACGGTGAAGTTCCAGTTTGCCCCCCCCCCAGAAGTCCCTTCCCTGCAGAGATGGTCAGCTATCGCTCTTTGAAGGGATTTTCCCCAGAGCGACTACTGGCGGTAGCCGATTTATCTAGTGTAGATGCTGCATGTGTGGTTTGGCATGGGCAAGGCGGTGGCCGTCTATAATAAGGTGGTTTCTGAAACACTCGACACCATCGCACCAGTCTGTATATGATCCAGATCTTCTCATTTGCGATCCCCATGGTTTGATAGGGATCTCAAGGCATTTGAAGATCAGAGATCAGAAGCTGGAGTGTTGCTGGTAGAGGTCCTGGTTAGAGGTGGACAGACTGGCTTTGTGTGCTCATTATTATGAGTACCAAGGGGCAATCAACTCTAAGAAGGCAGAGTTCCTGTCCAGGGAGAGTGCTGCAGTGAAGAACAGACCATCTTAACTATTTCGGACTGTGGACAGAGTTTTACATCCAGTCTGTCTACAGCCAAAAAAAACCTTTTCAGTCACTCTGTGTGAGGAGTTTGCTCTGTTCTTCTATGACAGAGTGTCCTCCATCTGGTTGCGGATCCCATCAGTGAGGCAGTCTTTGTCTCACAGTGGCCGGCCTGGGGTGATCAGAGGCACTCCAGCTGTCTGGGAGGGGTTTAAACCAGTGGAGGTGGCCAAGGTCATTGAGATGATCTCGAAGCTAAAGCACAAGCACTGTGAACTGGACCCAGCCCGACTTGTTTCTTGATGAGATGCGTCGGGACCGTTGGCCCCGTGTTCACTAAGATTTTCCAGTGTTCGATGTCAGAGGGAGACTTTCTGGATGCCTTGAAAAAGGCTCTGATGAGACCCCTTTTGAAGAAGCCATCTCTCGACCCTGATGTCTTGGCAAATTACCGTCCAATCTCCAACCTGCCATTTTTGGGCAAGGTTGTTGAGAAGATAGTGGCGTAACATCTTGAAGAATGCCTTATGTCCTTTGACATCTATGAGCCATTAAAGTCAGGTTTCAGGGCCAGGCATAGCACAGAAACACCGTCAGTTAGGGTGCATAATGACCTCCTGAGGGCTAGAGATAGAGGAGACAGGTAAGTCTTGTTCTCTTTGGTCTCTCATCAGCCTTTGATACCGTGGATCACATTGAGCTTCTGGATCACCTCCGAGAGTATTGTGGACTTGCCGGTACTGTCATCAACTGATTTGAATCCTATCTCTCTGGCATGGAGCAGCAGGGGGTGATGAGGAACTGCTCCTCCTCCCCCCCAAAGCCCCTGTCATGTGGAGTACCTCGGGGCTCGATCCTGTTGCCGATGTTATTCGTTGTATATATGCTGCCCCTGGGAGAGCTCATTTGGCACTACAGTGTGGGTTTTCGCTGCTATGCAGATGATACCCAACTGTATTTGTCCTTTGCCCTTGGAACATCTGATGCTGTGGATGTGATAAACATTTGCCTGGCCGAGATCAATGACAGGATGTCCTCCAACTGGTTGCACCTGAACCCAGACAAGATGGAAGTACAGGTGATTGAGCTGGGTCACGGGCGTGATGGGAGTGCCTCTGGAGTGGGTTTTGGATTGTTTCTGGGATCCGCTATGTTGATGGCTTCCCCTAGGGTGTGGGATCTTGGCATTATCCTTGATAGCAGATTGACACTTGAAGCTCAGGTGTTGTCTGTTGTCAAAAGGGGTTTCGACCACTTGAGGAATATTGCAAGGATCAAACCACTAGTTCCACCCGAAGACCTGCCATCACTGGTGCATGCCTTTGTGACATTAAGGCTCGACTACTGTAATGCTCTATACTTTGGGGTCAATGGAGGAACCCTCCGCTGGCTGCAGCTGGTGCAAGACGCAGCGGCTCTGTTGCTAATGGGCCTGGCTAGGTCCAGTCATGTAACCCCAGTCCTGCAGGCTCTGCACTGGCTGCCTGTCAGGCAGAGGATCATCTTCAAGGTGGGCTTGCTCACCTATAAGGCCCTATATGGACTAGGCCCTGGCTATCTGGTGGATCATCTTACATGTGCTTCCTCAGTCCACTGCCTCCATTCCTTGGCTAGGAGTCTTCTAACCATTCCTAGGGTTAGACTGAAAACATCAGGTGACTGTGCTTTTAGTGTCACTGCCCTACCCTATAGAACACCTTTCCAGCTGCTATTAGGGAGGCTCAGTCAGTCGAGTCATTCAAGGCGGATCTGAAGGCTCACCTCTTTGGTCTGGATTTCCTTGACGGAGGTGAATGACCAGTCTTACTGAATCTGTATTTTAAATTATTCTGAAAGCTATTTATAGTTTTATATTTATTGATGTATGTGGTATTTTTAGCTTATCTGTATTGTATTGTCAACCTTACCTGTTTTATGTGAGGTGCCCAGAGCCCCAGGGATTGGGCGCCATAGAAATAAAATTGCCTTACCTTGCCTTTTTGTGTCCCCACTCAACGCAAAACTACCCAGTTGTTGCTTGCTTGATCCAGGGCCTGGAGTTTTCTGGTGAGACATGTTGTCCCTCTCCAGGAGCGGGAGGTTTCTTTATGCCTTCCCTCCATTTCCTCCAATTCAAAGGGTGCTCATCAAGCTGCAGATGGAGGTAGCCAGCATGATTCTGATAACCCCATTCTGGCCTCGCCAGATATGGTTTCCTCTACTATAGCAGCTGGTGGAGGAACCTCCAGTTCCTCTTCCCCTCTGCAGGAATCTGCTGACATAGGATCATGGGGCCCTGGTACATCCCAGCCTCAGGTCCCTCCATCTGCACACTTGGCTCCTGAGGACATAGCCATTGCCAGACTTGGGGTTTCCAGTAGAGTGGCAGACGTCCTAGTGGCCTCCCGGAAGCCTTCTACCTGAGCCCATTATGCCATGAAGTGGAAGCAGTTTGCCATATAGGCTGTCAAGCATAATATAGACCCTTTCACCTGTCCAGTGAACCAGATCCTGGACTACCTGATCTCTCTGTTTGACTCAGGTCTTCAGTACTCCTCCCTCAAGGTGCACCTTTTGGCTGTCTCTGCTTTTCATGAGCCTGTGGGTGACCGTACCATAGCTCAGTGGGATGTTTCCGGTACATTTTTGAAGGGCATCGTACACCTGAAACCCCCAATCTGTTCTCCTTTCCCGACTTGGGATTTGAATTTTGTTTTGGAGAAGTTGTCCCAGTCTCCTTCTGAGCCAGTCATAACTTGCAAGCTACGCTTTCTTTCCTGGAAAGCGTTATTTTTAGTTGCTTTTTATCACCTCTGCACAGAGAATGTCAGAGCTTTAGGCCCTCTGGTGTGAGGAGCCTTGTTTGATTTTTCACAAAGACAGGGTGTCTTTGTGCACAAATCCTAAATTTGTCCCTAAGCTGGTGTCTAAGTTTACACTGAACCAATCTCTCCACCTCCCTGTTTATTTTTCCAAGCGTGCCAATCCAGGGGAAGCACTGCTCCATATGTTAGATGTGTGCAGAATTCTGAAGTATTACCTGCTCCGAACCAAGGAATGTAGAAAGTCAAGGCAGTTGTTTATTCCTTTCACCCCAGGTAGAGAGGATGTTCAGGTTTCTAAGCAATGTTTATCTAAATGGTTGGCTAATTGCATAGTGTTCTGCTACAACAGGTACATCAAAGAATTACCTGGAGCTGTCAAAGCTCATTCCACAAGAGGCATGACTACCTCTGTGGCTTGTTTCTGAGGGATCTCAGCCGCTGGTATTTGTGTGGCTGCCACCTGCAGTACTGTCCACTCTTTCACCAAGCACTACAATCTGGACATTGCCTCTAGAGCCCATGCCGGATCTGGCTGGACTGTGCTGCAGGGCCTCCTATCTTAAAGATCATGTGCAACGGTTTTTGCATATTTTTAATGAAAGCTTTAAAAGCTGAAATTCAAGTCCTTGTGTCATGATTAATGTTTCCTGAAACTTTCATGCTGTTTGTTTTTGTGGGTTTCTTTAAATCAGCATTTGTTAACTTGCTCTACAGTGGCTGAAAACAGTGGAGTTATTTCTGTCCTCTCAGTCAAACTTAAAGTGCGATGGCATCATTTTGCAGTAGCTTGCTGTTTCAGATTCCCAATCAGAGCAGCACTCTGTAGAGTTTATGGTTTGCTGAGCTCTCCAGGTTCCATTACAAATGAATGAATCATTCTCAAATCTGGACTGTCATGTACGATATGGGCTGCACGTCCATTGGCTCTTGCTCTGCACCAATGGGCGTGCAGCCCTGCCAACAGTATCAGTTGGCAGGCGGTGGGGCGGTGGGCGGCAGGCAGGTGGGATGCTGCCGCGCCAGCTCCGGGGGAGCAGGTGGTGGGGCTCGTGGGTGGTGGGTGGGTGGGGGACACTAGCCACCAGGGCTATGTTAGGAGGAGGGGTTCATTAAACTTACTACCCGCGATCGGGCATTTCGGTCCACTGGACCACCAGGGATGACTACGGGAGGAGGGGGTTAATATACACTGCCCAGCGATCGGGCTTTTCAGTCCACTGGACCACCAGGGATACGTTGAGGGGTGCCACATTGCTGCCCAGCGATCGGGCTGGTGGGGGTACACTATGCCCACGATCAGGCCACTGGGGGTGGTGGGATTCTACACTGTTTTGCCTGCAATCGGCTGCAGGCTGCCGGTCCCACGGCTGCTGCCTGGCAGGGCACCAGGCACAAGTCCTCGGGATCGGCGCACCTACATGCTAATGGCATGCAAATGGGGCCATAATCAGATGCAAATGGCCCCCTGTGCCTTGCATGAATTATGGCCCCATTTGCATGTCACCTTTTGAATATCGGGATTTTGGCGATGGCAATGGTACTCTGGCGCCACCGCAAGTTGAATGCTTTACCTGTCAACTTGGCGTGGTGCAAGTTCCATTGGCGCCATGCACAGTGGTTGTGGTTGGGTGATATTCAAAGAGCTGCTCAATGGCGCAACTCCTTTGAATATCGCTTGACACACCCCTGCACAAGGGCTTGCGCCTATGAATGGCGCAGTTTGAATATCCAGCCCCCAGTCTCTGGTTTGTGTTTAGATAGATCAGCTTAAAATATATCATTCTCTTCCTTTACAAAGCTGATCATTTCAGTTCCAATGCTGAATTGAAGTAGTGGAAATATTTTTCTGTGAGAAATCAGCTTGTCTGTATCATAGCTCTGCTCTTTTTAATCAAACCTCAATTTTTTTTCTAACTATATAACACAGGGCTGTTTATTGAATATAGAAAAAAATCAAAATTTTGTTCATTCACAGGAACAGTTTGTCTTTGATGTAGCCTTCATAAATACGGTCATGTAAGAACATTTTTTTTTTCATGTCAGATCGACAGACAGGTGCTTGTCACACTCCGCTACAGTTTTTCAAGCTCATGTACTGTCAGAACTCACAAATTTAAGCTCTTTGGTGGTTCCTTTGTGAAAATACATCATGTACATGCACAACTAGAACCAATATGTGGCATCCTGATGCACTGCGTCTCTGCCCCACAGTTGAGGCAGCAGCAGTCTACTGCCACCAGTCCCCTACCCACAAGCCCCCCACCTTCTGCACCTCATCTGAGGCTGCTGCACCCTGCTGCCCACTGTCTTCTCCCACACAGTCATGGATTGTGCACCCTGCTGCCTCCATCCACTGCCTAAAGAATCAGGACTACTGCACCCTGCTGCTCCCTGCCCAAACAATTGGCGTTGCTGCACCCTGCTGCCCTATCTCCCCTGCCCTCACAGTTAGAGAAGCTGCACCTGTTGCCCCCTGTTCCTGTCTCCACAGTCAAGGTTGCTGTGTTGCACTAGGCCCTAAAGTGATATGTTCCCTGCTTCCCTGGGTAGGGCTGCTGCACCACGTGTACCCCATCTCACAGTCAGGGCTGCTGTATCCTGATGCCCCATGTGTCCAGCCCCACAGTCAAGGCTTCTGCACCATGCTGTTTTCTATCACCTATCACCACAGACAGGGCCACTGCACCCTATTCCTTTCTATACAGTTGTGGTTGCTGTGGCCTGCTGTGCCCTAGAGCCCCATGCCTCTGCAGTTAGGGCTGCTGCACCATGCAGCCACTTGCCACAAGATTCAGGGCATTTGCTGCACTTATTGCATGCCTCCACAGTTGATGCAGTTGCACCTTGCTGTCCCCCTGCCACCAGAGTCAGATCATTTACTACACTCTACTGAGACAGGAACAGGGGGCAACATGTGCAGTGTCCCTGACTGTGAGGGTGAGAGAGAGAGAGAGAGAGAGAGAGAGAGAGAGAGTAGTAGGGTGCAGCAATCCCAACTGTTTGGGAAGGGTGCAGCACAAGAGTAAGGGAATTTGCTGCACCCTGTCCCCTACCTGTGGAGGCAAGGGGCTGTGTGGTGCAGCAGGACACAACGGTGGCAGGGGACAAAGGACAGCAAGGTGCAGAAGCCTTGACTGTGGGGCAGGACATAGATGGGCATCAGGATACAGCAGCCCTGACAGTGGTACAGGGAGTACATTGTGCTGCAGCCCAGCCCATTTGGGGCAATGGAAATGTGTAGCAGGGCTCAGCAGCCCCAAATGTGGATGCAGGTGGCATGAGACTCTAGGGTGTAGCACAGCAGCCCTGACTGTGGAGATGGGGACAGGGGACAACAGGGTGCCATGGCCCTGACTGTGAGCCTGGGGAAAGAGGGCAGCAGGGTGTAGCACCCCTGAATGTTTGGGCAGGAGATAGGGGTGGCATCAGGATACAGCAGCCCAAACTGTGGGACAGGGTGCAGCAGCCATGCCTGTCTGGGACAAGGGATGGGGGCAGCAGGGTATAGCAAAGGATCTGACTCTGGTGGCAGGGGACATCTGGGTGCAACTGCCTCAACTGTGGAGGCATGCAACAGGGCACAGCAAATGCCCTGCATCTTGTGGCAAGTGGCAGCATGGTGCAGCAGCCCAAACTGCAGCAGCATGAGGAACTAGAGCACAGCAGGCCATGGCAACCACAACTGTGTAGAAAGGAGCAGGGTGCAGCAGCCATCTCCTTGGTGACAAGAGATAGAGGACAGCATGATGCAGAAGTCTTGACTGTGGTGCGGAACACAGGGGGGCATCAGGGTACAGCAGCCCTGACTATGAGATGGGGTACAGATGGTGCAGCAGCCCTGCCCATTTTGGGCAATGGAAGTGGGTAGCAGTGTGTAGCAAAAGCCCCACCTCTGGTGGCTAAGGCAGCATGGTACAGCAGCCTCAGCTGTAGAGGCAGGGGACCTGGCACACTAGGGCTTACCATGGCACAGCAGCCCTGACTGTGGAGACAGGGACATGGGTCAACAGGTACAGCTTCCCTAACTGTGAGGGTGAGGGAGAGAGGGCAGCAGGGTGCATCATCCCCAACTGTCTAGACAGGGGGTGGCAGGGTGCAGCAGTCCTGATTCTCTAGGCAGCGAATGGAGGCAGCAGGATGCACAATCCCTGAATGTGTGGGAGAAGATAGTGGGCAGCAGGATGCAGCAGTCTCGCATGTGAAGCAGAAGGCAGGTGGCTTGTGGAGCAGAGACAGGTGGCAGTAAACTGCAGCTGCCTCAATTGTGGGATAGAGACACGGTGCATCGGGATGCCACATAATGTTTCTAGTTGTACACGTACATGCTATATTTTCACGCAGAAACTACCAAAGAACTGAAATTTGTGAGTTCAGACTGGTGCCTGTCACACTCTGCTACAGTATTTCAAGCACATGTACTGTTTGTCAATCTGACATAAAAATATTTTCTTACGTGAACATATTTATGAAGACTACATCAAAGACAAACTCTTTCTGTGAATGAACAAAATTTAGATTTATTTTATATTCATTAAATAGACCTGTGCTATATGGTTAGAAAAAAAATCTGATTTTTGATTAGGAAGAACTGAAAGCTGTGATACATGCAAGCTGATTTCTCAAAGAGAAAGTTTTTCACTGCTTCAATTCAGCATTGAAATTGAAATGATCAGCTTTTTATCAGATGCTAATGATATGTTTTAAGCTGATCTATTTAAACACAAACCAGAGACTGGGTTTATAAGAAACTTGGAGAGTTCAGCAAACTATTAACTATACAAAGTACTGCTCTGATTGGGAATCTGAAACAGTAAGCTACTCCAAAATGATGTCATCGCACTCTAAGTTTGACTGAGAGGACAGAAATAACTCCACTGTTTTCAGCCACTGTAGAGCAAGTTAACAAATGCTGATTTAAAGAAAACCATACAACCAAACAGCATGAAATTTTCAGGAAACACTAATCATGACACATGGACTTGAATGTCAGCTATTCAAGCTTTTATAAAAAATAAGTAAAAACTGTTGCACATGATCTTTAAGCTTAAGTTTGGCCTTCCTCCCAGACTGTTTGCACCTGTAACTGCTTTGGACTCATTCCTACAGTGTGATCTGATGACAGATACCCCCGAAGAAGACAGAACAGTTATGTAAGAACTTACCATACCAGTAGATCTTCGAGGGGATCTCAGTCATCGGGTCTGTCTTCCCTCCCACCATCCCCCTTTTTGGGGCTCTTTACTGGAATTGGCTATCTGGTGTATCCAGACTTTCTTATAGGCCTGGGCACCTCTCTCTCTCTCTCTCTCTCTCTCTCTCTCTCTCTCTTTTCTCGATCCCCCATGGCTAGAGCTATGCTCCCTTTGTCTCTGGGGAAAGAACTGAAGAGGGAGCGGGGACGCTCATGCCTTTATAAGGTTGATGATGTCTGCAGATGATGTCGGCATGGGCGGCCCCAGCTGTACTACTGAAAATCTTCCATGTGGATCCTGCTTCACTGACGGTGAAGTTCCTACGGTGTGACCTGATGACTGAGATCCCCTCAAAGAGCTACTGTTACTGTAAGTTCTTATGTAACTGTTCTTTCCATAGGTGTGGCCTGATATAACAGATTCTCTTGAAGATCTACTGTTAAGGTAAGTATGTAACTGTTCTTTGCTTTTTCCTACTGTACTAGCAGACAGCACATAATTCTGTTTGTGTTGTAGGCAGAATTTCTAAATTTAAAGTGTGCCTGTTTATTTGCTAACGTGGTTCCTGCTTTAATCCTAAATTGCATAAGGCTGGGTGTTTTGTCATTCTGCCTGAATTCTTTTAGAATTCTTCAAAGTGGATAAGTTGAGTGTTAAGTCTTGCTGTTATAGTTTGAATTCAGCCTGGTGCATACATAAGCCTTTTTTAAATAGTTTTTCTTTTCAGAACAGTTTTCCCTTCCTCTGCATCATCTGCTCAGGGGTTTCCTTTAGGTAGGCTTGCTCACGGTGGGTTACTGTGAGTTTTTGGGTACCCCATTGGGGTCCTTTGAAAATTCATGTCCTTGGAGTGGGGGACAGAGTCCCTAGATGGAGGAGGGGGATGATTAGCTATGTGACAGACTCTAGAGGGTAATAATAAATGGGGAGTTTTGGGGGGTCAGAGAAGTCACTAGTGGGGTACCACGGTGATCAGTTTTGGTACTGTTCCTCTTTAATGTCTTTGTCTGTGTCATAGGAGTAGGGATACAGGGTCAGATATGTTGTAGATGATACCAAGATCTGTAACCAGGTGGACTGAGTATGATGTAATTTTTTTTTTTATTTAAATGTTTCACCAAGAAAAGCATACTGAGCAGGACTGCTCGTTTGAAGATGTGTCCTGGGGATCAGCAGAAGTAGACAATGACAAGAGTACATTAAATAATATACACAGTATATAGAGTCAAACAAGTACAGTTACGAGCATAAAAATGTAGTACATTAATGTTACAGAATGCAATATAAGCAATATAACCCGTCTTTCAGATGAGATGTTAAACCGAGGCACCATCTGCCTGGATTGGTGGTAGTTCAGGTGGAGTTAAAGATCCCATGGCACTTATCGAAAAGAGTAGGGGAATGTTTTATTTGAGAACTTCATAACAAACAAAATGTATTACATCATACAAAATCATAATACAAAAAAATCCAAAACAAAAACAAAAAGTAAGGTACAACATACATGAAATTTTGAACACAAAATAATCTGTACAAGATAGGAATTGTAACCACCAAAAATAAGTCATATGTTGATGCTTACTGCAATCCAATACATAAAGTGAAAATTACTGTAAAGTAGACAAAAGTTTTATCTAGAAACCCCCCCGGCAGAAGCATAGAATTCCCACACTAAAGAGCAGTATCAAAAAACATACAAAAACAAAATGATAACACAGTCCCAATTGGATTGCCTGGAAAATACTCAGGTCCCCCAAATCGAAATAAAAATATCCTCCCTCAAATGAAAAAAAAATAATAATAAATATAATAGGCATTCTACTAAAAGATGTGAATCTATCTTTTGAACCTCCCAAATGTAGCAGAAAAGCCCTCAACAATATATTGTCAGAAAGGAACAACTATGAAAAAATGATAGAAGTTCCATAAAAAAAAAATACCCTAACCCGTATCAAGCCAAGTCATCTTCCTCCACCAAAGTTTATAGAGATCTGGATGCACTCTCTCCCTTTCCACCACCACATCACATCTTTTTTGATGTTAAATAAAATTTGATTTTCTGTTTTCAACAGTTTCCAAAGCTTAAGGCTACAATGAGCCTGTCAAAGCTGATAGCTGATAAACCCCATCAAAAGTCTAATTGTGATTGAGTTATAAACTACCCATGAGCCAGGAAGTACACCCTCTGTCCATATAACTGATGACTGACCTTGGAAAGGGTTCAGTGGCCAGGTAGCATGAAATCGAGACCAAAAGGACACAACAAAGGGATAATCGAAAAAAAAAATGTTGCAAAGTTTCAACTACATCTGAACAAGTCTCTTCCCTGACGCAAAATCTCTCCGATAATTCCTTATGCTTCAGATTTCCCTTCACCACCAACTTCTCATGCATACAGAGCCATACAAAAATCCCACAAATACCTAGGGATTCTTTTACTAACCAAAAACTGCACCTTGGAATGTTGGTCAGCTATGGGTAAATCATGAAACCATGGGTGTGCATAAAAAAAATCCTGCAACACACCATTATAAAATTGTTTTCGGGATTGTAAGCAGAGAGATCTTTTAACTATGTGCCAGGTTTTTAATTTCCCAAACATCCCCTGAAAGTGACTAGAGAAAGTAGATATCCTAGTCTGACGTGAGAAAAATTCAGAAGGGTCCCAATTTTCCAGTAGCTGACCTATACCATCCGCCACCCATGGGGACCATATCTTGCTTTCCCCTTTTAATGACGGAGTCAACTTATAAAAAATAAAGGTAACATGAAGATACATGACAGGATTCAACATCCCCAAACCACCCTCACTAACGGGTAAATATGTGATACCCCTCTTTACCGGGTTCAACCTGCTCTCCCATAAACAGAGGGAAAAGCATGCTATAAAGGGATGCTTCCAGAGATGGGAGGGGGATAAACTACCGCTAAAAACCAAAAATATGGCAATAAAAGTGTTTTAATGAGATAAACCCATTTAGCCTTTGTCATCTGTCCCTTATTCCAAAGGGCCACCCTGTCTCGAGCTACCAGCAACTGCCTATCCCAGTTATATCTGTGAGCATCTGCACCCCCAAAGTAGACACCGAGAATTCTCCTATAGCCCAAATCTACAGGCATCTTCCAAATCAAGGCTGCATCAGCAGTGTCATAGCCTAATGGCAGTATCCCAATCTTTAACTTATTAATTGAGGATCCAGAAATTTCAGAAAAGGTCTGTAATATTAAATGAGCTGCTGTAGAAGAACTATCAGCTAAAACCAAAACTAAATCATCTGCATAAGCGACTGAGACAATCTGCGTATCTGCACAACCCACAGACAGACCTGTAATCTTTCCTGACATGTTCAGGGCATACAGTAAGGGATCCAAATATAGCACATATAGCAAAGGGCTGAGTGGGCACCCCTACCTAACACCCCGATATACCATGACCTTCTGCCCTATCCAACCATTAACACTAGGCAACAAACTTATACCTCTGTAGCATGTCTGTAGCCAGCCTATAAACTGAAAAGGAACTCCATAACTACTTAAGGTCTCCCACAGGTATACATATTCCACCTGATCAAACGCTTTCGTTTGATCAAGGCAAATAAGATGACCAAATATTTCTCGTGAAACCCCCTTATGCAAAATCTCCCTGAGAAGAATCAGGGCATCCTGTACCCTCCTATTCGGAACACCGCTAAATTGAGAGGGATGTAACAAAGTATCCAAGACTCCCCGTAGATGATTACATAAAACCTTCATCAAGATTTTATAGTCTGTATTGAGGAGAGACAAAGGCCTCCAATTGTCCAAATTTCCCCTATCCCCTTTTTTAAAGATTAATAATAATAGACCCTGTAACATACTCTCAAGGAGATTTCCGGATTGTGATCCAACGTTCAAAGCCTCACTCAGTTCCACCCCCAACACTTCCCAGATCACCTTAGAAACCTCATGAGGGAGCCCATCAGAACCGGGCAGTCCTTGTTTTTAGGTACCAAATCACAGATTTGAGTTATTCCAGTGAGATGGGTTTAATTAAAGTATCCTGCAATTCAGGAGTTAACTTAGGTAATTGTCTACAATTCAACCATGTATGGAAGCCTGCGGAAGAGATTTGCTCATAAAAAAATCAGAAGCATAAGTATGAATTTCAGCCAAAATACTGTCATTAGTTAATGCTTGCCCTCCCCCCACAGTGTTCAAATACGACATTCCACGGGATTCCCTCAAAAGCCTTACAGATTCAAATGGTAAGGTGTCTCTTTTTTTTCCAAAAATCCCATACTTATACTTCCGTTCCATATCATGTAAAACCCATAACTGCAACTGAGCCAGTTCTGCCTTTCACCCTTTAATCTTGATATGGCACTCAGACCCCATATGCTGGTGAAAATTGGACCAGAATTGAAGTCTGCCCCTTAAATAACTTAGCTCATCATGTCTTAGTCTTCCATTAATTCTACCTATCTTCTGAAAATATCTCCTTATTTCTATTTTGGTGTCCTCCCACCAGTCATTTAAGGCATCATAGAGAAAAAAAACAGACTGGCGTGCCACCAAAAGAGAACGAAAACCCTCTGCTACACGAGGGATATCCAACAAGGTGATATTTAACTTCCAGATCCCAGGACCTCTCTGGGTCTCAGGTACATCACACAAAACAAGCTTAAGAAGCCTATGATCTGACATAGCCACCTCTTGCAAGAATTTTGACTGTACAACAACCCCTGAGGAAAGAAAGAAATAGTCAACCCTAGATGCCCTGGGACCACAAAAGTAGGTATTACCAGATTCACTGACATTAGGACCAAAAGCATCAACCAGACCAACATCAGCAATCAACTGTGCCAAACAAGCCACATCACAGTACACCTTTTTCCCCAAAGCAGAAGATATCTGGGAGGGCAAGGAACGATTAAAGTCACCCCCAAAATAACTGGATAGGAAGTGCATAAGAAAGGGTAAAGTGATTTACACAGAGCAACTCTATCAAATTTATTTTATGGAGCATAAATATTCAATAAACGTAAAAGCATGGAACCCCACTTAATATCTAAAACCAACGCTCTACCTTCCAAAACCTCAATGTGATGAACCACTTGAATGTGAGAAAGAAAAAAAACAAATCCCAACCCCACTACATAAATCCTTCCCTTGAGACCAAAAGCTGTCACCCCAGATCCAGCCATTAGTAGCAGCAATTATTTCCTCAGAGGAATGTAAGCGGACATTCTGAAAAAAAAACACAGTCCAAGTTCTCGTGAGCAAACTGTGAAAAGGTGTTCCGGTGCTTTGCAGGCGATTTGATGCTGTTAACATTCAAGGATGCCACACGAAAGTGAAAGGGAGCCATAAGTCACAAGAAGACAGGCATCACTTCACCTTAATGGAGGCCCTAGTCACTCTTCTACTCTTACAATCCTGAGGCCTTGGTTCCGCATGGTCTTCTGAAAGCATCAGTGACTCAGGCTGAGAGGGTGTCGCATTAGACATTACCAACTCAGTCACAGCCACTGAGTCGTATATCAAAACATCATAAATATTAGGGTCTGCCAGGGAAAGGACTGTGGCAGGGATATTAGATTTTTTCGATTGTTGGTCTTTCCAACACTTTTCCTTCTTTTCCTACAACCGTAGAATATATAACCCTCATCAGAGGGCGGTTGATCTGAGGGCTGGGGGAGCAAATTCCATCACTTCTCTAGACTCCCATCCCAGGTTCAACAGGAGCCATAACTACAGCTAAGGGAGCAGCACCAGTGGCAAGAGCTGACCCATCACTCAGTGTCTGCTTAGCTGGCTTCAGGCTGGTGGAAGAGGCTATATGAGACACTCCCTCCAATGGAGAGAGGCCCTGCTTGACTGCCAGCCATATGTAATGGTCTTGCACACCAAAGTCTGCTTCATCCGTACTTTTAGCAGCCAGACGACAAGTTTCAAAGCATGCCCTATCTCATCACAGAGATTGCATCGAGATTGCTGAAAGCAATGAGCAGCAGGGTGACCAGTTTCCCCACAATGTGTACATTTAAGCACATCACACGAGGTGCTAATATGAGTCTTAGACCCACACTTGAAGCAAACTCTGGGTTGTCCTGGGTAGAAAAGAAAACCCTTATCACTACCCAGAAAAAAACAATTGGGCAGATGTACGAGGTCAGTGTCAGTAGAATGTAATTTTACTCGAAACTTCCAACCCCCATTCCAAAATCCCTCTGCATCCAATATAGGAACAGGATTGCCCTGAACATCACACTTCTTTTCCAACCAGTGCACAATATCTACAACGTTAATCTCTTCATTTCTAAAAAGGATGGTTATAACACGGAAGGGCTGTTTAGTCAAAGGCAAAACAATGAAATCCGTCCATAAAGGGTTCATTTTTAAATTTAAATAACGACATCAAAACGTTTCTAATAAAGCAGGGGTACGAAAGTTGATGTCAAAAGTAAACTCTCCGTGAACATGAATCAGGGCATAGACCTCCGAGGGAGAAAACCCCATACTTTGTTTTAATAGAATTTTTCCAACATAAAATCTATCTGGAGGGTTATCCCTAGGACCCACATAACGTAGACGAATGGCATTATGCTGTTTTGCTAGCTCCACCGGTTGATGAAAGTGACTGGTGTAAGTAGGCTTTTCAGGGGGCTTCAGGAGCTGGCTGCTGGACTGCATCTACGTTAATATTAGAATCCCCAGTGTCCAACCCACCCGGGATAGCTTTGGGGAGGGCAGACTCAAGATTAAGGGAACCATCAGCCGTTCCTGCCATAGGTATTTGAAGAGCCATAGAAACAGTGCAAACAGTACTTATCTTAGAACTGTGTCCATCCTGTACAACGCTGACAACCTCAGCAGGTTTCCAATGGCCATCCGACATAGGGATCTACCCTGCATCCTGCAGAGCCCTATCTGGTGACCAGGTATTGTCTACAATATCCCCCCAATCCTTCTGAGAAGAAGCTGCAGCTGAAACAGGCCGCTCAATAGCCGCATGAAGTTTACTTGGGCCTGCTGCCTCCATAGCACCCGGCAAAGTTTCCAAGCATTTCCGCTTCCAGTCATCCTCCTGATCATGCGTTCGACTTTCAAGTGCAATTAACTCACTTACTCAGAGGAGTTCCTCCTCCAAACAGTGCCGTTTGTCAGCCAAACTTAAAGGCTGTTTTCCTTCTGCCACTAAGGGACCACCGACTCGGGCGATGTGCTGGCCACCCATCGGGTGCATTCTAGCTGCCTCTGTAGCAGATCCCCTTTTCAACATTACTTCCAACTCCTCACTCTCCTGGGCCATCATAGCCCTCTGCTGCAGACCTTTCTCCTCCAAGGTCAGATCCAGAATGACCACAATGCACAGCGACAGAATCCGAATACTGCAAGAGTAGGGGAATTTTTTATTAGAAAATAAACCATACATCAGAAAATACAAATCAGAATAACATCAGCAAATGAACAAAAGAAAATAAACTTGGTTAACTCACAATAAAACTAAGAAGGATAAATTATACATCTTGTAAAGAAATACCGACAATAGAAAAAATTAAGTGTAGCGATCTAAAAAAAGGAAAACCTGAGACACCAAACGTAGCAAATTATGTAATCCAAGTAATATGTTTCTAAAAACTAAGAAATACTTGATTATCCAAAGAGCTGCGTTCAAAACTCTTTTGTTTAACCAAAGCTAGTTCAATACGGCTAAGAATAATACTGTTAGGAATAATGGTGTGTTGTAAGGAGAACTGGCATCTGGCTTGCCATAAATGGTATTTAACACATGCAAAAATCACAGTAAGCGTACTAGGATGATACCTCCCTAAAAAACCTGAATAATCCCCCAAAATTAAACTCTGATAGGAAAGGTGTCTTATAACACTCCAGCTCCATCTTGTGGCCATATCAGACCAAAAGGCAATAGTATAAGGACATAACAAGAAAAAATGTTCTAATGTTTCTACCTGTTCAAAACAACCCATCCTGAGACATAATCTATCTGAAATAGGTTTATGTTTTAAGTTACCCCGAACTCCTAATTTCCCATGACAGCAAAGCCATTGAATATCCCACATATGAGGTGGTACCCTGTGATCCATTAAGAGACGTAAGGCCCGTGAGAGTTTAGTAGGGACACAAAAAGGGAAATCTACTTGAACGTAGAAAACATTACCTATAATTTCCATATAAAAGTCCTTTCGAGGGACTCCATGTAATTGTGCCTTCCCCAATTTCCATTCCCTAAGTTTCCGCACTGCGGAATCTGCATAAGACGGTGCTGCACTTGTCATATTCCATTTAGGAATGCCTCCGCCCTCCCAGTGTAACAAAAATGGAGAAAATAAAAGCTGAGTCCATGCCAACCACGGGTGGTCCTGAGGTAGGACTGTATCTTGAAATGAGGCTATCATAAAAAAGGAATGGAAAAAAACTATAGGATTTATCATCCCTAAACCCCCTTGACCAATTTTCAAATAAGTGAAAACCCGTTTGATAGGGTTTAACCGGCTACCCTACACCATTTGAAAAAAACAACTATATAACCTGGTTTCTAAAGAGACGGGTACTGGAAAAACAGAACACACATGTACAGAAATAGGCAATAAGAATTTCTTAATTATTAACACCTGTTTCTTTTTCGAAAATCCCCAAGATTTCCATTGTTGTACTTTGTGTTCACCTATAATGAGACACTTCTCCCAGTTTAAAAGGGCTAGATCCCCTTTCCCAAAGAGGAGTCCTAAAATATTAAGGGAATCAGAGACTAAAATACCATCAATATTAGTAAGTAGTGAAGTATCACCAACTTCCAAACACCTACATTTCTCATAATTCAGCCTGGTGCCATTAAGAGCTGAGAAACGGGCAACCACCTGCAGAGCCTCCAGTCCAGAAGGGACATCCGCCACCAATAAGCATATATCATCTGCATGGGCCAAGATTTTTTGGGCTGGTATGGTAGCAGAAGGAGATAAACCCTGAATGGACCTATTATTTTCAATCTCCCTTAAAGCAGCAGTGCAATGAAAATGGGTTAAAATTTGTCCTCACCTTTTTTTCTTCTTAATCAACACCAGACATCTTCCAGTTTATTTTGGTGGTAAAATTTTCAGTTTTCATTATCACTTAAGAATTTTATGAAAGCTCTAAATAATTATTTCTCAAGAAAAAAAGATAGCCGCCTCATTTTTACATAGAAATAATATTGAAGACCCGAGGCAGGTAAGAGTCCAGACAAAAATTAAAATGCACAGTACATAGCACAGGAAACATCCAGAAAACCCAAATCAACAGTTCTGCCAATATTTTTCAGAACCATAGCAGAAAATTAGCTTTTTGGAGTAACTTTTTTCGTTGCACTGCTGCTTTAAGAGGGGGTCCAACACAAAAGAATACAGTAAAGGGCTGATAGGACAACCCTGCCGAACCCCTTGAATCAACTGAATTTCTTTACCTAAAAAATTATTAATTAGCGGGCAAGAGCATGCCTGGGAGTACAATATTTTAAGAAATTGGATAAAGGGCAAAGGAATCCCATATTGTTCTAACACTTGAAAAAGGAAAGCATGAGACACAGAATCAAAAGCTTTTGCCTGATCAAGAGCCAGAACAAAACCCGATAATTTTTTTTGGACACCAAATTCACAGATATCCCTAAGGAGTTTCAAATTTTGTTGAATCGTACGATGGGGCACAGAACACATCTGCGCCGGATGAAGCACCCCTTGTGCAACCACTTGAAGCCGTTTACACAGTACAGTGGAAAGGATCTTATAATCGGTATTCAGGAGACTAATCGGTCTCCAGTTACCAAAATCAGTACTATCTCCTGCTTTATGAATAAAGGTTGAAATGGCCAGATTAAACTTTGAACTACCAAAACCAAAATGAAGAATATCATTATAGACTGCAGCTAGGATGACACACATGTTTTCCTGAAAACATTTATAAAATTCATTCATGAGCCCATCCATTCCTGGCGAAACCCCCGTACTAAGGGAGCCAATGACTGCTTGTACCTCCAGGGGGGAAATAGGCCCTTGCAACATATCTGCTTCTTCCTGAGAAATAGTAGGGACTGGAAAGTGCAAAACATCTTCCCAAGAAACCGTAGGAACAAATCCAGTACCAAACAGTAAGGACACCTGATGTTCAGCAATTTCCAGCATTTCTGCCAGAGAAGTTTTCAGCTGTCCTGTTGAATTACGAAGCCCTGTCATAAGCTTCCTCTCTAATTTCTGTTTACATGCCACATAAGTGTCCTTGAAAGGCTGTTGTTGTGTGCCAAACTTTAGTTCAGCATGAATCGAAACAGCCCTCTGATATTGGTACTGAAGCATTTTTTTCTTCACAATCCTCATTTGAGACTGGATATCCAAATCCAGGGACCGAGGATGAGATTGTAATTTATAACACTGATTCCTAAAATCCAAGTATTGTAAATATTCTGAGGAACTTTTTTTCTTATCACAAGCAATAAAAAAATCCTTGACAGCCAGCTTTGTATCTGTCCACCAAGAAATCCAATCAGTAAAAAAAAAACCGGAACCGACTTTCTGAGGGTCAGAAAATCCCTCAGCTGAGCCAAAAAAACGGCCTCAGACAATAGGTGAGAATTCAATTTCCACTGACTGGAAATAGCAGGAAAGAAAGTAGGGATCTGATGTAAACTTATCTCACCATATAAAACCCTGTGGTCAGAAAAATCACAAGGTAGCACTGAACAAACGAAAGGGACTAAATACTGGGAAAGAAAAAGATAATCAATCCATGTTTGAAAGGAGGCCCTTCTAAAAGTGAAACCATCAGCTGCATGCAATCCTCTAAAGGCATCTTTCAATTTTGCCACCGCCACCGTCTGTGAAAGAGCATGAGCATCACAATACGTTTTCTGCTGGATATTATTTTTAAGACGTACATCCAGGCTACAATTCATATCCCCACCCCAGACCACATGTTTGGAGGTGAATAAATATGGTTTGATTTGTTGAAATAGAGCAATCCGAGCTGTTTTCATTTGTGGTGCATAGGTATTAATCAATCGGAAGCAAAAACCCTGGAAAAAGCAGTCCAAAAGTAAAGCCCTTCCCAGCTGAATATCCACCAACCTTGCAATTTGGACTGAGGGGTGAGAAAAAAGAATACCAATCCCATCCGTAGCATCCACACCAAATGACCAAAAGGAGGGTCCACCTCACCAGAGTTTTTTAACCTGAGTTACCTCAAGCATGGAAGACAAATGTGTCTCCTGAAGAAAGATGATATCTACTTTTAAATCCCGACACTGCTGTAAGCAAAGTAAACGTCTTTTGTAGTTCTTTATGCTACAGCAGTTGATAGGTACCATCTTTAAACAGGCCATAAAAATGAAAAGGCTGAAATTCAGGGTTTATCTTGTTTCCACTTTTTTCCTTTCATTTTCTTAACATCCAATAAATCTGTTCCTCCCTCATCCTCTACCTCCATAGCAGAAGTCCCATCAGGTCTCATTAGCTCAGATCAGACATCTCCCTCGATGTCAGACAACACAGAGAAGGAAATGTGGGTAGGGCAGACCCCCACCACCCCAACATTACGACTGCTAGCCCGAGTCACCCTCCTAAGTGTTTGGAAAGGAGTGTCCAAGAATGTACCCACTAAGGGCCTTCTAAAGGGGTTGCAAAACAGATGGCTTGGAACCTTTAGAAAGGGGTTCCAAAACCTGTTGGGGAACCAGGGTACCGACTGTTCAGAGGTATCCTCCACTATACCTTGCTCTGCAACAAGGCCCTCTGGAACCTGTACCTGTCCCAACTGGTCAACCGGATTCGACCTGATGCAGAGGAGGGGGCCGACGGGCTTGCATCTACCCTGTGCCTGGGATATCAACTCGTCCTTATTGAGACCACCCTGTCTATTCTGGCCTGCCCATGGGCATTGATGATAGGCATGGCCAGTTCATCGCTACGATTACACTTAAAGACATTTTACAGACTTCACTATAATGATCAAGTCCCACAAAGCGCGTTTGACTTTATCACATGCACTGCTTAAATGTCGCTATTACCACAACGATAGCAAGCTTTAGGTTGTCCCGGGTAGAAACAGACTCCCCAGTCCTTACCCAAAAAAAAAGCTATTTGGAACGTGCACAACTTCGTTACTGATAATGTGCAATTTAACTTTAAAATGCCAGGCCCCTGTCCAAATCCCCACAGTATCAAGAATGGACCCAGGAGGGCCCAAAACCATGCATTTATGTTCCAACCAATACAAAATGTTCCCCACATTCACCCCCTCATTCCTGAACATAACATTAATTGTTTTAAAGAGAGGTTTAGTGATTGGTATAGCCCAGAAGGGTAACCACAATCGCAAAGATTTACAACCCTCATATTTCTGCCAGAATTTATCTAATCCTGCAACCTGCTTAAAACTAATGTCAAACGTATCCTCCCCCCGTATATTAAGTAAGGCATAAATATCCACGGGTAAAAATTGCAGTGAGTCCAACAATAATTTTCTTGCCACATATAGCCTGTCAGGATGTTCTGGTAATCCACCCCTATACCGTAAATGGACCGCATTCCATCTCAGGGCTTGTTCCAATTTATTGTTCTTGAAAAGATCCGAGAAACGAGGGCCCTTCCTTGTCTCCTGACCTCTAGGTGACTGTATTGGAGAGTGCAACAGCGGGCTAGCCGCTTCATCAACAGTAATAGTGACAGGCTCAGAAATCCCCACAGTGGTAGGAGACTGCAATGTACTGGACTGACCTGCCTGAAGAGAGGAATCACCATTCTGTGTTGTCATTTGGGAAGGACCCAATTCCGACGGAGAAAATGTCAGCCAGGTAGGATCCGGCAACCACCTACCATCTGGCTGTTGAATCCAACCAGCCTGCGACAAGGCTGACTCCTCGGACCACTCCTTAATAGCGCCCTTAGCCACACTCTCCCTCTCTGAGCTCTCCTCCAGTGCAACAGGCGCAAACACTTCCGCATTCACAGGGGCAACCATCACGATGTCAAAAGGACCCACATCCGTGGCGTCATGTCTTTCATCTGGCGTCACACTTCGATCCTCAGTAGTAGGGAAAACCACATCAGGGGTAGCCAAATCTTTAGCGTTGTCCACAAGCAACGCTACTGGTAAAAGTTCCGTCGTTCTCATAAAACTCCCGGCTGCATGCTCAGTAGCCTGCAAGTCTCCATTGAAATCCAAGGCTGTTAACTGCGTAGCAGGCTGAGCCTGCTCAACAGCCTCCTGTAATTCCATTGGCAGAGCCTCTGCCTGCACGTCCTCCTCCAAGTCGATCCTCGCCCTGTCTGCCATCGCAGCAAGACCAAACGTCTTCTGCTGTCCCCAGCAAAGTAGGGGAATTTCCCCGTTGTCCTGGTCAAATTTCCCTCATTCACTAAGAATACCACCAACAGTTTAATCTGGTTCAAGGTCAGTTGGCATTCATCTGTATCTCCCTCACCCAGGTTGTACCTGAAAATAGGCAGAATTTGTGTAGCACCTACCCGGTCAACAAAAACTAAAAATATATATATATATATATATATATATATATATATATATATATATATATATACTTAAGCAGTATATAACAACTGTAGGGCTGAGCAAGTAAGCAGTTACCAGATCAAGTATCAAGAGCAAAATACAGCTTGGTAGTGCTTGGGAGCCTAAAATAGATGGCATTTGTGGTCATGAGATTAGGTTGGGGGGCAGTAAGCAGATGTTGTAGGGCAACTGCAGGAGGGGGAGGTGTGGGTGTGGAGGAGTGAGGAGATAGTACAAAATGAGGGAGTGGTTTGGATAGTAGAGGGAAGGGAGTTCCAGAGACTGGGGAAGCAGTGGGAGAAGGTAGCTTGGCCAGCGGTGGTGGCCCTGGTGGGGACAGACAGAGTGCGAGAGTTCGTGTTATGAAGGGAGTAGGCACAAGGGCATGAGGGGAAAAAGGGTAGCAGATTGGTGAGGGGGGGATGGAACCAAACCAGAATTTGGCAACGAGGTTGGCACAATGCAAGAGTCGTCTGTTAGTAAGGGAGGGGAAGGAGAGCGATTGGTAAAGAGAGCAGTGGTGAGTTCGAGGGGGACAGTCAAAAGCAAAATGGCAGAAAGCGTGGAAGAGGGTGTCTAGTCTGGCTAAGGAAGTTCGGGGAGCGGCACTATAGATTCTGAACCATAGGATCTAACTTCGAGTTGGAGCTCTAGCAGCAGGCTACACCATTAGGATTATGCCACCAGGCACTAGGACCCCATGGAAAACTTCTAACTAGCAGTATACAGTGAGGACCACCCCCTGATGTCAGCCCACAGTATAAAAGGGGTGGTCCCAGCCCCACCTCAGTTCTTTTCCAGCTGTTGACCCGTACACATCAGCTCCATGGACATCTTCTGCTTCCAGTCGACCACCATCATTGAGTTTACTCATGTTTTGTTATTTTTGCCAAAAACAGGGATCTTTTTCCACTTCATGTCTTCATCATCATCTTCATCTGAGTGGCAGAAATCCAAGTGTGCCTGCAGCAAGCAAATCCTGTTGAAAGACGGCCATTCGGCCAGCTTGATTTGTTTGAGCTCCAACCACGACTCAGAGGCCTGCCAGCAATGCCAGAGTTTCAACTGCAGGACCAGAATCTGTTGCCTGAAGGCCCTGAAGAGCCACCTTTTAGAGCAACAACTAGCCACCATGCACAGGACCCCATCTGGACATGGCTTTTCTTCTTCCTCGGTTCTGGGGACCTCCCCTTCTTCTTCCCATAAGATCAGAACGCCATTGGGAAACAACAGCACAAGGATAAGGATAGATCCAGATCAAACTCCCACTCCAGATCCCCTCATAAACAGGTGACTTCTTTGAGTCCCACTCCCACTGAAGATCAGACTCTGCCCCTCCAGTAGCCCTCACTTCCTCTGGGCTCCCATTGATGAAGCTCCTGCCTTAGTCCTGATGTCCAGCGGGGGGGTCTTTGGGGCAAGGGCCTTCATCGGCCCTTTCTCCCCTGAGTCTTAGGCCCTTTCAGCATCCATCTGGGTCCAAGCCAGGTGGACCAGCCAGCTCCTCGTCAGGTGGCGGACAGGCACCCGTTGTCCGCCTAGCTGGAGCATCCATGTCGTTGGACTGGGTGTCAAGGTCTGGCAACAAGAAGAGATGCCAGGAGCAGGAGTTCCAAGTGGGAGTTCCCTGGCCAGTACACCGGACAGCCAACATCACACTCCTACCTCCTTGACCACCACTTCTTTGGGGTTGAACCGAGTGACACCCCCTATGGCATTGCCCAAATCTTGGCCATCACTGGCCCCTCCGGCCTCCCCCAAGCCAATGCCCGAGGACCCATTGTCAGCTAACTCAGTGCCCCCTTACCCGATGCTGGATAATCTGATGCCAGACAACCCGCCACCAGATACCCTGCCACCCACAGGACCACAGCCAGATATGCCTGCGTCCCCTGACCTGATGACAGGGTCTTCCACTTCAGCAGGGCCAACGCCAGGTCCTTCTAATGTTCCCCAACTGGTGCCAGATCCTCCAGGTGCCCCTCTCATCTCTTTCAGACATAGGGGCCCTGTTCAACTCGTGGTGGAACACCATTAAAGGGGTCCTTTTGCCCAAGGGACCCCCCCACCCCTACGGATCTGACTCCGTCGCCCCTCTTCCTGACCATTCGGATGAAGGGTCCCCAAGGCGACATGGACGAAGGTGCCATTCTTCATTCTGGTCTTCCTCCAGACCCTGGCACCACTCCTGCGAATGCCGGTCCCAGCATTCTTACACCCGCTCTCCTTCTTCAGAATCTTCTGGCAGTAACTCATCTTCCTCCTCCAGGTCTTCTGAAGGGCTTACCTCCCCTCCTCCCCTCCTCCTCAGCTGAACACCCACAAGGATTCCCCTAGGTCTCCTCTGGATGATCCCACATTCATGGATGTGATGCGTCATATCCAGTTCCTCAGTCAGTGGGACACTGAGGACATGGCCCTGGAAAGGCATTATTTACTCCAGTTCCTAGACATGAGTGATCCTAAGCCACTGGTTGTGCCCCCGTTGGTGGCCCCCTTCCAGGATGTCACCAGGCTTGCCTGGAGTCACCCTTCCTCAACTTCCACAGTCCCCAAGAAAGCAGACAGGCTCTACAAAACCCCTATGAATAAGACATTCTTGGGAGAACAGCCCAGAGCCAATTAAATGGTGTTGACTGCAGCCCATGGCAGAGCAAAACAACCCAGACACTTGAGCTCACAACCTATGGACAAGGAGTCCAAGAAGCTGGATCATTTTGGCCACAAGGTCTACTCTTCAGCCACCTGTACCAATAGGTTGCTAAACTTTTCAGCGCATATGGTTCAGTACCAGAAGTCTTCATTGAAGAAAGCTCTGGAATTGGCCTAGGCACAACAAGATTCCTCCCAAAAGTCAGAGCTTTTAGACATCCTTCAGTCAGGCCTGAACATAAGAAAGCATGTTCTTCGCTCATCCTACGAATGAGACATTATTGGAAGAACAGCCCAGAGCCAATTCAATGATGTTGACCATGGCCCATGGCAGAACAAAACAAACCAGACACTTAAGCTCACGGCCCCCAGACAAGGAGTCCAAGATGCTGGATCAGTTTGGCTGCAAGGTCTACTCTTTGGCCACCTGTACCATTAGGTCACTAAACTTTTTAGCACATATGGTTCAGTACCAGAAGTCTTTATGGAAGAAGGCTCTGGAATTGGCCCAGGCACAACCAGATTCCTCCCAAATGTCAGAGCTTTTGTTTTCCATATTGCTGTTTATGGCTCCCTGAGCCTGGCAGGTGGCTCCAGTCCCTCCCTCAGAGGGACTCAGTCTCCAGCAGTACCATTTTCCCAACCCGACCCCCCCCAAATTTCCCATGGGTTCCCCCCATGGTAGGGCCAGGGTGAAGGGGTGCCAGTGTTACCCCCATCCTCCAGGGCGAAATCCAGATATCAGGGGTCCGGTCGGGTACTGGTATGGCCATCATGGAGCCTGCTGGCTCCGATTTTCCTTTTTTCTCCCGTAACCCCCTCCTGACTGATGTGATGATACCCTTGTGTGCCTTCCTGACTCATACTGCCCTCCGGTGGGACAACCAACCTCCCTCCCCCTAGAGAGGGGAGCAGTGTTCCGGATGCTCAATCCTCCCTCGCCTCTGCTGACCACTGGCAGCCTGAGCTCATTCCTGCACCCAGTTTGACAGCATGGCACAAGGTGTAGCAACCAGCACCTCAACCTCCAGTGCCACCAGGCCAGCCAAGTCGGAGCTTTTAGACATCCTCCAGTCAGGCCTGAACGTAGGAAAGCATGCTCTCTGCTCATCCTATGACTCAGTAGATACCACCACCAGGGTGGCTGCTACAGGAGTTTGTCTCAGGAGGCACTCCTGGCTCAGGGTTTCAGGCTTCCGACAGGGTCTCCGGGAAGCTATCCTTCCAAAGGTTCTGTTCTTTTCGGGGAAGACACTGAGAATATTATTACAAGTCTCCTGGACTTGGGCAAAGCAGTTCAGTCAGTCTACAAAATGTACTAGTCAGAACCGATCCCTGCCAGATGCAAGCCCTTTCGTCGCCCTGTGAGCCAGCAGTCTAAAGGTCAGCTGCCAAGAGGGGGCCTTCAAACATAAGGCCTCCTCTCAGCCCTCAGGAACATCGGGACCTAGAAATGCCAAGATCTCCCAGGTCTCCTTCCCCACTCCCAGTGCCTCAGCCTGACTCCTTGCCCGACCCCCCTCCTCTGGCAGAGCTCCTGAGGGAGGCGGTGAGGTTCAGAATGGTGACCCTGCCAGACCTTCTTCTCATGCTCCATCAAGGGGACTGGCTCTGTAAGCTCGACATGCAGGACACATACCTCCACATCATGGTATTACTGGTCCACAGAAGGTTCCTCCATTTCACTTTCCAGAGGGAAACATTACCAGTTCTGGGCCTTGCCCTTCGGCCTGTCCTTGGCTCCTCTTGTCTTCACCAAGTGGCTAGCAGTGGTAGCCATGGTCCTCAGGAGACAGGGCCATTACGCCTATCCTTACCTTAGATGACTGGCTCCTGGCAGCCTCCATGAGAGAGCAGCTGCTGTCAACCCTAGCAGACACCTTCACAATGTTTCGGGAACTGGGGATTATGCTGAATCTCCCCAAGTTGTCCCCTTGCCCCAGTCAAAGACTGCAATGTATCAGGGCAGTCTTGGACACCTCCCATGGGAAGGCCTTTCTTCCTCCCAAGAGGGTGAATCATCTTTGGGCTCTGGCTTGGGGTATCTCCTTTTCTCGTCAGGTCTTGGCATGGACATTCCTCCAACTCCTTGGCCACGTGGCAAATGCCATAGTGACGGTTCCTCTGCCATGCCTTTATATGAGAGTTCCCCAATGGACTCAGTGTACAATGGGACCAATGCTCAGATGATCTTGAACATCCAGTGCAGATCTCCAGGGTGGTGTCACAAACCCTGACATGGTGGCTGACCCCTTCCAACTTGAAACTTGGGGCTGGTTTCTGGAGGATTACCCCTCAACAGATCCTGACAGCAGATGCATCAGGTCAGGGATGGGGAGCACATTTTCAGGATCGTCAAATGCAGGGGACATAGTCTCCCTAGGAGCAGACCCTCCATATTAATGTCTTAGCGATGAGGAGAATCCTCTACACTTTACAGGCATTTCAGCTAGATCTTCTTCTGGGCCCCCTATTGATCCAGACGGACAATATGTCCATAGTCTTTTACATAAACAAACAAGGGGGAACTCATTTGTATACCCTCTGCAGGGAGGCCATGTGAGTGTGGTTCTGGGCCATTGAACATGGTCTAATTCTTACTGCTGTTATTGTTCCAGGAGTCCAAAACACCTTGACCGACTGCTTAAGCAGGTCCTGATCCAAGGCCCATGAGTGGGAGTTCCTGCAGTCTGTAGCAGAGGATCTCTTCGAAAGGTGTGGGTGTCCAGAACTGGACCTCTTTGCATCCCTGTGCAACACCAAACTGCCCAGTTTCTGCTCGCTAGATCCAGGGCTGGTGTTTTCTGGCAAGATGCATTGTCCCTCTGCTTGACCAGGAGGTTTCTTTATGCCTTCTGTCTCTTTCCTCTCCTCCAAAGAGTCCTACTCAAGCTACAGTCAGAAGGGGCGGACATGATCATGATCACTCCCCTTTGACCGTGGCAGATTTGGTTTCCCCTACTCCAGCAATTGGCAGGGAACCTCCAACCCCCTGCCCCTGAACTTGCACTTGCTTTCTCAGGAGCAAGCCACCCTGATCCATCTGGACCTCAGGTCACAGCATCTGCATACTTGGCTCCTGCAGACTTAGCCACGGCCTGCTTTGGGTTTCCCCTCTGATCACGGAGGTTCTGGTTGCAGCGAGGAAACCTTCCACCATAGCGACTTATGCTATGAAGTGGAAACAGTTCTGCCTGTGGGCTTCCGCCCATGCTCTAGACCCTTTCACATGCCCGGTGAACTCCATCCTGGAGTACCTCCTCTCTCTTTCTGATTCTGGGCTTATCCATCAAGGTGTGTCTTTTGGTAGTTTTGGCCTATCACACACCTGTAGAGGGCAAGATGCTTGCTCAATTGGACCTATCCCATACCTTCTTGCAGGGCATGCTGCACCTGAAACCGCCCATTAGGGAACCTGTCCCTACATGGGATCTTTTGTTTTTGCTAGAGAAACTTACCTTGCCTCCCTTTGAGCCAGCTGTGAACTGCAAGCTTCACTTTTTATCATGGAAAGCATTATTTTTAGTTGACATTACTTATGCTCAGAGAATTTCCGAGCTTCAGGCTCTGATGTGCAAAGAGTCGTATTCAGTTTTCCACAAAGAAAGGGTGTCTTTAAGGACTAATCCTAAGTTTCTTCCGAAGTTGGTGTCAGAGTTCGCATTGAATCAAGACATCTACTTACCAGTTTATTACCCAGAATATTCGAATCGTGGAGAGGCCCTTTTGCACACTCTGGATGTTCATAAGGTACTTCGTTATTATGTTGACTGCACCCATTTGATCAGGAAATCTGACCAATTGTTTGTTTCCTTTGCCCCAAAAACTGCAGGCCCCCAGTTGCCAAATGGGCTTTATCTACCAGTAAGTGGTTAGTTAACTGCATCACTTTCTTTTTTTTAATTTTTGGCACCGCTTGTCCCATATTATCAGCCCTACCTCCTGGACTCACCACCTCACTTCCCCCCGCCCGTAACCGATTCCCAATTCACCCTGGCTTACCTCCCAAGGTAGGGATGCTGAGATGACCCCACCCCACAGAAACAGGTCCAGGTTACAGGCTGCATCACCGTAACCGGCAGGGCTCCCTAAGCTCCCCCCCCCCTTGGTGTGGCCCCAGGGGTGGGCCATCCAGCGGAACACAGTCTTGGTCGGGTACTTTGGGGGGCTGCGGTACCATGAGGCAGCACCATCCCTGGGACAGGCAGCATTTTTTGTGGAACTGCATCACTTTCTGCTACCATAAATACAACAAGCCTTTACCGGTAATGGTTAAAAGTCACACCACCGGGGAAGTTGCCGCCTCTTTCGCATCATTGAGAAATGTCTCTGCAGTGGACATCTGTGCAGCTGCTATATGGAGCTCGGTACATACTTTCCTCAAGCATTACAGCTTGGACATTGCCTCTAGGCAGAGGGCTGGCTTCGGCCTAGCTGTCCTCCAGGGACTACTCTCTTGAGAGCTTCTGCTGGCACTCTTTTTCCCCTCCCATTCAACCTGAGTTTCTCCTTTGACTGCTTGGGACTCAGTTCTAACAGTGTAGCCTGCTGCAAGAGCTCACTCTCGAAGTAAGATAGTACAGTTACGTAAGAAGTTACCATAACAGTAGATCTTCGAGAAGAGCTCTTGCAGCAGGAATTGCTTTCCCTCCCTCCTTCCCGCTGGTCTTTTTTCTTTTTTCCTATTCATGGGATTGCTAGAACCTCCTCGGTTCTCTATCTAGTACAGGTGGGCAGGAGAACTGAGGTTGGAATGGGGACCACCCCTTTTATACCACTGGCCGACATTGGGGGTGGGCCGACATTGGGGGTGGACCGATGTCAGGGGGTGGTCCCTGTTGTATACTGCTAGCTAGAAGTTTTTCATGGGGTTCTAGCACCTGGCGGCTTAGTCCTAATGGTGTAGCCTTCTGCAAGAGCTCTTCTTGAAGATCTACTGTTACGGTAAGTTCTTACATAACTGTACTTTCTCCAGAACTTTTCAGATCCTGGAGGGATGCTGCTGGATAGTAAACTGGGAGAAAACAGTCTTGGATCTTGCTTTTGAACAGATTTGTCAAGAGTGTTTCTTTTGAAAAGCAGAATGAAAATTTTTGAACAGATTCAGCAAGCCAGAAGAAACAGAATTTGATGGCAGAGCCGGCCCAGTGGCACTGAGGGTTGAGGCGCTGGACACCTTACCTCACGCTACGCCTGTGACCTGAGTTCGGGAATGACCTCGGGTTGTCGGGGTGCCGGTGTGGGGGGGGGGGAGCATGATCAAGCAGCACTAATAGGCTGCTCTTCTGTCCTGATGGTGGTGGTGGTGGTGGGTTGTCGCCCTCCCATAGTTCCACTCCCACTGGGTGGAGGACTGGTGAAAAGCATAGGCAGAGGGGGCGGCAAGGATGGGAGGGTGGAAGGGGCTGAGCTGGCGCCACAGTGTGCGTGCATGCCTCCACACGCATGCATGGTCATGTGCCGGGGCCTCAGGCAGGTGGGATAAAACCAATGAAAAACCACCATAAATAAAAAAAAAAAAAAGAATTTGATGACAGATAAGGACCGCTTGGCCCATCCAATCTGCCCATTTCTCCCTATCTACACTATTACCACAGACTACGTCCGATCTACAGCTCTTTCTCCCTCCCCCCTTCATTTTCACTATGATTCTCTTATGCTTTTTCCAATCATTCTTGAACCCCACCACCTCCATTGGAAGGCTGTTCCAGGAATGCACCACTCTTTCTGAGAAGAAGTACTTCCTCACATCTCTTCTGAATCTACCCCCCTCCAGCTTCATAGCATGTTCCCTTGTTCTTGAGCACCTATTCTTCAGAAAAATACTTTCCTCCTGTACCTTATTTACCCCCCATGAAGTACTTAAAGGTTCTCTATCATATCCACTCTCTCCCTTCTCTTTTCCAGGGTGTACATATTGAGGTTCTTTAGTCTCTGCCCGTAGAGCTTATGATGCAGACCCTGCACCATTTTAGTTGCCCTCCTGTGGTCTGCCTTGACTCTGTCTATATCCTTCCAGAGATGTGATCTCCAGAACTGGACACAGTACTCTAGGTGGGGTCTTACCAGCAATCTATAGAGAGGTAACACCAGCTTCCTCTTTCTGCTGGTGATACTCCTCCTAGCATCCCACAAGCCCTCCTCACTGCCTTGTTGCACTGCCTGGTCACCTTTAGGTCATCCAATATGATTACCACAGGTCTTTTTCCTGCTTGGTGGCATGGGTGTAGGCAGGCATACTCCAAGCACTCCATGGTGTGCACTTTTATTTTGGGGGGGTAGCAAATAGGCTCTGTACTGCTTCCTTTTTCCATGAAAACTAACAAAGAAAACGCTGAACCTTTCTGTAATTTTATTCATAGGAGTTGAAACTAGAAGGACTGATTACTAATACACTCTTTGCTTCCCAAGGACAATACAACTTTACAGGCTCTGGGCTGGTTTGTGGGTGTCTTAGGGAACAATGCATGACATTTGTATTTATCCATGCATGGCAACAACCACTGTCATGAGATGCAAAAGTTGTATTTATTGTGGCAAATGAGGCAACAAACACGGTCCTGGTGTACATTTGTATATTGTCTGGCTACACCCTGGGGGGAGGAAGCTCACCCTAACAAGGAGAGGGTAGCAGTGAGTCCACTTGGTGTGCAGATCTGAAATCCCTGGCTACACCCCTGCTTGGTGGTCGTCAGTACCACTCTACCCAAATTGTACGCCACCATGGGTTTCTGTGCCCTAAGTGCACTTTTTTTGCATTGAAACCTAACTGCCATACCGTTGACCACTCTTCTGGTTTTCTCACGTCTCTGCTCACCCCCCCGAGTGTCCACCCTCTTTCAGATTTTGGTGTCATCCGCAAAGAACACAATCTTCCCTTCTAACTTCTCTGCAATGTCACTTATAAAGACATTAAAAAGGACCGGTCCCAGCACTGACCTCTCAGGCACACTACAGGTTACCCTCCCTTCCTCAGAATGAACTCTGTTTAGCACCACCTTCTATCCCCTAACCAATTTCTTATCCAGTTTACCACCATTGGATCCATTCCTATGCTATCCAGCTTGTTTAATAGTTTCCTGTGTGGAATGGTGTTGAAAGCTTTACTGAAATCTAGGTAGGCCACGTCTACTGCTCCACCCTGATCTAGTTCCCGTGGTTACCCAGTCAAAGAAATCTATCAGATTCATTTGACATGACCTCCCCTCTGTGAACCTATGTTGCCTCGGGTCTTGTAACCCACTGGATTCTGGATATTCAACAATTCTTTCTTTCAGCAGTGATTCCATTAACTTTCCCACCACTGATGGTAGGTGGATAGATAGATAGATAGATAGATAGATAGATAGATAGATAGATAGATAGATTGATAGATAAAAACTTTTATTTTTTAACAGGAAAATAACATTTAGGACCATGAGGCCCTATTTATCAAAGTAGTCCTGTAGAAAGCTGATGGTTTCACAAGAAGTATATATGGCTTGTTATACACTTTTGCAATAAGATGTTATAGTGTATAGTGTACAAATGATACATTACAGACATCTAGATATCTTATAAAGACATGTAAGTAGTGGAGATACATAAGAAATCAACCCTCTGTTCTGTTTACTCCAAAAAACAGACTCAAGATGGATACACAGGGTGAATATGCACACCATTAACCATGTATTTGGCAAAAAAGCAGATCCTATTGGCAGGGACAAGAAAGGGAGAGACCAAAAAACATTATACATAAGAGTCAATTTCATACACATTTATCTACCCAGACCAGGTCCAGAACCTAGTCAGGGAAGACAGATTAGTATTAAAGTACAAATCCTACAAAGAGAAAGACAAGCTTGAGACATTATACATAATTCCATTACATATACATTTGTCTTTCCAGACTAGGTCTAAACATCTTTTAAATTGTCCTACCTTATCCATATTTTGAATTTCTGGATCTACTTCATTCCACAATTTTGATAAGTAAAATCTTCTTTGCATCCTACTATAAATGTTGTCAGACTGATTGGCCTGCAATTGCCAGCCTCCTCCCTGCTACCACTTTTGTGCAGTGGGACTACATCTGCCCTCCTCCAGTCCTCTGGAGCCACTCCTGTTCCAGTGGGCTTTTAAATAGAACTGTCAGAGTTGCAGTCAATATTTCCCAGAGCACTCTCAGTACCCTTGGATTCACCCCATCTGATCCCATTCCTTTGTCCACCTTCAGATTAGCAAGTCCCTTCAGGACTGTCGCCTTCAAAAAAAAGACTAGTGTCCACCTGCCTTCCTCCAAATCTTCTGTTAATTTTTGGCCCTTCCCCTTCTCCCACCTCTGTGAACACTGAACAAAAGTATTTGTTCAGGATGTTTGCCTTTTCCTTGTCCCCCTCTGCACAGCCCCCCCACCATCTCCCTTTTTAGTCTCACAATCCCACCCCCTGTCATCTTCCTCTTTCATTTACATACCTGAAAAATGTCCTGTCCCCTTTCATTACCTCCCGGGCTGTTCTCTCCAGAGTTTGTGCCTTTGCACTCCTTGCTGCTTTTCCTGCTTCCCTTTGTTTCCCCTGATTCACCTTCCTACCCTCTTCCCTCTGTGTCTCCTTATACCTGCCTTTACCTTTTCAATCAGCTCTTTCAAGAACCATAACGGTTTCTTTTTCCTCTTGCTTTTGCTCACTTGTTTGATGCAGAGTTTTTTTATGTTGGCTGCACTTGCGCAAAGCCATCTTTTTGTGGTAGTACTGGATTTCAGGGGGGTGTCACTGCCAAGCCCATAGCAGTTCACAAAGCCTGGGGCTCGGCACTGTACGCCAATGACCACTCACTGCTCCTGATCCTGACCCAACTCACTGCTGGGTGGGCTGAACGGTCATGCACTTCAAAGGACCAAAGCCACTTCAATCAGAGAGGGCTTTGTCCTTTCATCTGCATGAAACCAGTCAGGAAACAGCTGAGCGGTTTCCAACTTCACCAGCATGTTGTAAAAAAGAAAACAGTCAATCGCTGTCTGTTGTTGGTCCTCTGGTAACTGCCCCACACCGACCCTCTCTCTCAGCATCCACCCCCCCAACATAACACTGACACTGGGGGTGCCCAGTTCCCCAGTGTCCCCACATAACCCCCCCCAAACATAATACTGATCAATCCCTCAGTGTCATTCCTCGTAGGTTTTTGTTTTTATTCCTGTGACAAAGAAAAACATCCATCGATGTCAGTTGCAGGAGCCCCGGGCCATAAGGGTTTTTCCATCCCACCAACTCTCCCTCTCAGCACTGCTCCCCCCCCCAATGAATGTCACAGTGACACTAGGGTGCCTAATCCCCCAGTGTCATCCCCTGAAAAATTAAAACCATCCTCGTTGTTCTTTGTTTTTTTCCTTTTTTTACTCTGTAAAACAGAAAACCATCCATCGTTGTCTGTGCTGTTACCCCACCCCCACCCCGCCCACCTGCCCGCCAAGCCCTTACTTACCCAGTGGCATTCCAATGTCATAATCTTCTGTGGACCGCGAAAACACATCTTCGCTCTTCAAAGGCCGACAGCAAACTGAGGAAATCAGGTATGTGCCCAGTTCAGCTTAAACAAGCAGCCAATATTCGGCATTGACAAATGCTTGTTTGTCTTTACTATGCTCTCTTTTAGCTTTGCCCACTGTTCCTCCACCCCACCTAGGTCATCCTTGAGGCATTCATCCATCTTTATAAAATCTGCCTTCATGAAGTCCAGGACCCCTCGCCCTTGTGTGGTTTGATTCTGCAGCTTTCCTTATATTGAACACCACCATACAGTGATCAGTAGTCTCCAAGTGGCCTCCCACCTTGATGTCTGCAACACTGCTCCTGTTAGTGAATACCAGGTCCGGCATTGCCCCATCACAAGAGGGTTCACTGACAAGTTGCCTGAGGAATGTCCACTGCAGAAAGTTCAAGATGTCCCTGCTTCTAGATGAAGCCACTGCTGGGAGGCTCCAGTCTACATCTGATAAGCTGAAGTCCCCCACCAGAAGCACCTCCTCCTTTTCTGCCATCTTGCAAATGGCTTCCACCAGTACCTTATCTAATTCCCCCAGGCGGGAGGACTGTAGATCACTCCAGTGTGAATAGTGACTCCATTCCGCATCTCTAGGGTGACCCACAGTACCTTGGCCTCCCCTTGTATTCCCTGTTTCTTTGTTGCTTTTATGCTTTTCCTTACTTGACTCATTACCTCCTGGGTGCCCATTTTGTGTCAGGTAAACAATGGATAGTTTGGACCTCATATGGAGCTATTGGAGGTAATGAGTTAATTCACCACAGCTCCTCCTTTCCTTCCCACTCAGTCCTTCCTGACAGAGTATAGCCTGGTATGGCCATGTCACAGTCATTGTTTTCAGTGCACTGTGACTCAGTAATAGCCACAGTATCGAGGTCGGCCTCTGCCATGATGGCCTCTAGATCCAGAATCTTATTTCCTGGACTTCTAGCATTCACACACATGGCCTTCCAGATTTTGTTTCCACTCTGCCTGTTGTCCTCCTTTTTTCCTTTTTGCTCTTCCCCTTCCCCGTCTTTTTAATGCTATTATTCCTTTCCCCCTTTATGTCTAACACCCTGCTTCCTTTATTAATTTGCACCTTGGGGATTCCTCTCCCTTGGGTTCTCATTACTCTCTACTTCAGTCGGGGGGGTGCAGTTTCTGATTTCCCGATTCTTTCTGCCACCCCTTGGTAGTTTAAATGTTCATTAAAGTAACATTTAAATCATCCACTGAGGACTGTGGCTCCACTCCTGGATGGATGCAGTCACCACCCCTGTATAGGCCCTTATCCTTTATCCTCCCAGGTAGGTTGCCTGTCCCCAATGTAGCTGAACCTTTCCTATCTGCATCATTTCTTCAGCCATG
Source organism: Neoceratodus forsteri (assembly GCA_016271365.2). Classification (NCBI taxonomy): domain Eukaryota; kingdom Metazoa; phylum Chordata; order Ceratodontiformes; family Ceratodontidae; genus Neoceratodus; species Neoceratodus forsteri. Next base: position 160,440,538 of record JADMNL010000030.1, on the reverse strand, counting down.
AGTTAAAGCTTCTAGTGCGGAGATACCTCTCTTCCCCCTGTCGTAGACAGGCAGCACCTCAGCGAAAGCCACTAAGCGCACTACCTGTCTCGGAGCCCTCCCCAGCTCCCTGAACTCTCCCTGCACTATCCCAGCCCTGTCCCTAGCCAAGTCATTAGTTCTCAGGTGGACAATGACATCCAGCTCTCCCTCTCATCCTGCTGCCCTAGCAATCCTCAGGATCCATTTCCCATCCTGCCGGGCTATTGTGCCAGGTAGGCACCTAACTTGCCTCTCTGCCCCCTTTCCTATTCCCAAATCTATCCCCCTCACAATCAAATCCCTCTCAATCTGCTCTGCCTCAGTCCCCTCAGTCTGGAAAACAGCTAGAACTATACCGGTGTTTAAGAAAGCAGATGTCAAAATCCTGAAGAACTACCGTCCCATTTCTCTCCTGCCTATGCTCAGTAAGTTGCTTGAAAAACTAGTTCATCGGCAGGTTTCTGCTCACCTTCTAAACTTTAACCTTCAGTCCCCAATACAACATGGTTTCAGGGCGGGGCATAGCACTGCTACTGCTCTGACCCAGTTTACAAGTGATATTAAATGCAACATGGACAAGGCTATCTTACTGGAGCAGTGTTCATCGACCTCTCCAAAGCGTTTGACATAGTACATCACCCCCTACTACTGGCTAAGCTGCAATCTCTTGGATCATCCTACTCTACCCTATCCTGGTTTGGCAGCTATGTAGATAATCGTCCTCAGGTGGTCTCTTTCTGCAAGGTTCTCTCATCCCCTGCCCCATCACCTGTGGGGTTCCTCAGGGTTCTAGTCTTGGTCCCCTACTCTTTTCTCTCTTCCTTAATGACACCTCTAGTCTTTCTCCTCACAGCAGTATGATCATGTATGCGGATGACCTGGTGCTTTACTTTGCCTCCAAGTCTATTGTCAACATCAATCAGCATCTTTCTCTTGACTTCTAGACCCTCCAATCCTGGCTCATTGCTAACTATCAAATTCTAAACAAAGCTAAGACCCAGGCTATGCTCTTTGGATCCTCCAAAAAGGTGCCCTCTGAGTCTCCTAAGCTTCTGGTCCACTGCTGTGATGGGACTGCTGTAGCTAACCCCTTATCCTTCAAATATCTAGGGGTTACGCGCTACCCTGTACTTGATTTTGCTGCACACATAAATGAGGTGTGCCGCTCTGTTAACTCCAAGATTGGGGCTGCCTATAGAGTTCGTCACGCTCTTCCCCCGACTACTAGGATCTCTGTAGTGAGAGGTGTGTTACTTCTACAACTTCAGTATGCCCTCCCTGTACTCTTTCATGCCAATGCTGGGGTCCTTCGCAAGTGGGACACCTTCTATAACAATATCTGTAGATTCGCCTTATCGGCTCCTCGCCTTACTTATCACTACCTACTCTATTCAGCCTTAAACTGGCTGTCACCCTATGCACTCCATGATTATGCTCTAGGTTGTTTCATTGACTTCCTTACCAGAACCTCTCGTCCCGCCACTCTGGGCGACATGCTTACCCTTGTCTCTTACTCCTGCCCCCTTAGGTCCTCCTCCTCCCCCTTGCTCTCCATTCAGCCCTGCTCCACTAAAATGGGAGAGCAAGCTTCTTCCTATTTTGCACCTAGGTTTTAGAATTCTCTTCCCCTCCATGTTAAGAACTCCTCATCACACCTTACTTTTAAGCATGCTCTGTTTTCACACCTCAGTGCTCTTGGTAACTGTGACTGCACTTAATTTCTGCGACGTTGCTATTATTGTTCACCATCTGGGTCCGTGCCCACTTCTGTATACCTAAGTGTGAATATTGTCTACCTATTTCTCTCCTTTATTGGCCTTTTGACTTGTCATTCTGGTTATTATGCTATAATTGTATTCAACTCAAATTTGCATTATTTTTGCTGGCATCCTGTCTTGTATGAATTTCAGTTGCTTCTACTGCAGATGTACTGTACTTTGTCCTGTCAGTTTATCTGCTTTATGTACAAATTGTTGTCAATGTTGTTTTTTATATAGTACTCTTCCGGCTCGTGCCTGAAAATAGGCAGGATTGTTGCCTAGTGCACTTACCCAGTTACCAAATGTTAATAAATAAATAAATAAATAGAACTATGGTTTAATAAACACAAACTGGTACTAAACTACAAGAAAACAAAAGTTTTTCTGTTCTCTTCCTCCTACAATAAGTACAAGGCTCATGATCTGACCATTAGAAATAACCAAGAAGTACCCCTAGAACAAATCCAGCACTTTAAGTACCTAGGAGTAGCCTTGCACAGTCACCTCACCTATGTCCCTCACATTGAGAATGATGCTAAGGCCATTAATATTAGGATTGGACTTCTTTATAGATACAGATGGAGTCTGACTCCAGAAGCTCTCAAACTCAAAATCTACAGTTCGGTTCTGTCCATCATCGATTATGACTTAGTCATATACAGAACTGCTTCCACTATGGCTCTCAAAAGACTAACTGTTGCTCTGAACAAGGGCTGTAGACTAATCACGGGTGCTGTTCATCTTACCCACACTTGTGAGCTCTATGCTCAATCTGGATGGCTTCAGCTAAGTGGTAGGATCAAATACTAAACATGCCTTCTTACTAAAAAGGTGCTTCTTGGGCTCTTGCTGCCGGGTGTGGGATGCCTGCTGAACAAATCTCTCAAGGCTCAACATACTCACACTTCAACAACTGAACTTCTTCTTATCCCAAGGTGCTGGACTGCTCAATGCCAGTGATCCTTTCTATATAGAGCCCCACTTTGGTTCAATGGCCTGCGTAGTGAACTGACTAGCCTACCTAAACTTGGCCAGTTTAAACATATGCTCCGGCAGCATCTCACAACTGAAAGCCTCTGTGATTGTACTACCTGATCCTAAGTACCTCTGTCCACATTCCCTCTATCCCTGCTGTGCTCCTTTTCACCTGGATTTCACTACCCATTAGCACTGACAAGGTCTTTGGCTGCTACCCCTTTTCCCCTGCTCTTGCCCCTCTCCCCTCCTCCTATTATCCCTCCCTACCTCCTGCCTACCCAATTGCAACTTTGACAAAGCCCCTGGCTGCTACCTATTTTCCCCTTGGTCTGAAAACTCCACTACCTTCCCCTCTTCCCCTCTATCTTAATTTAACTCCTTTATTTATTTATTTATTGAAATGTTTCATCAGGAGGGCACACTGAACAAGTTGCTCGTCTCACGGTGCTACCTGGGGGGGTTACATAGGGTTGTGAAGGATGATCAGTTACAATAGTATGTGGGTAGTACAAACAATAAGTAAGTAAGTAAGTCTTTATTTTTTAAGTGCGTTTCAAAACCAAAGTGCTGTACAATCACATTAAAATCATACAATTAAATAGCATAATCAAAAACATTGGAAAATCCTTCAGAGTAAGCTTTAAAAAACAAATAAGTTTTGAACTCAGATTTAAAACTCGAGACAGTCAGGCATTCTCTTATCCGACGAGGCAGAGAATTCCACAGGGAAGGGGCAGCATAAGAAAACACACATGCCCCAGATGTCTTTAACCGAACCCTGGGAATATCTAGCAATCCCTTGTCAGCGGATCGAAGTAAGCAGGAGGGGCAGTAGGGAGTAAGAAGATCTTGCAAGTACTGGGGTCCCTGTTCGTGTAGGGCTTTATAGGTCAGCAACCCAACCTTAAAGGTGATCCACCACTGAACCGGCAGCCAGTGCAGTCCGTGCAGCACAGGCGTAATATAGCTAGTCCTAGATGTACCAGTCAAAAGCCTGGCTGCCGCGTTCTGCACTAGCTGCAAGCAGCAGATATCAACCCCCGGCAACCCTAGGTAAAGGGCATTGCAATAATCAAGGCGGGAGGTTACAAAGGTGTGTACCAATGTGGGAAGGTCAGCCAGAGGAATCAAGTGTTTCACCCAGGTGATATTCCTAAAATGATAAAAGGAAGATTTGACAACAGCAGACACCTGTGATTTCAGGGTCAAACTGTCATCAAAAATAATGCCCAGGTTACGCACCCGGTCTGAGGTCAAGAGCTGGATACCATCAAGCCACAAGCCTGACGGAAGCCCAGCCCTAGAACCCACCTCAAGGCGACCCAAGTCCACAACCAACACCTTGGTCTTATCCGAATTTAACCTCAGCCACCTAGTGCTCATCCAGTCTCTGTTCTTGGCTAGACAGCTGTTAAGCACAGAGATTGCATCATCATGTCCAGTAATAAAAGACAGATACAGTTGGGTATCATCTGCATAGCAGTGAAAACCCAAACTGTATCATCTAATGATCTCTCCTAATGGCAGCATATAAACTGCGAACAACATGGGCGCCAAAATGGAGCCCTGCGGCACCCCACAGGACAGGGAGAAGGTGTCAGAGGAATAAATTCTAGTGACAACCCTCTGCGTCCTGCCTATAAGGAAAGATCGAAACCAACGTATAACTGTTCCAATACAACATTGTAAGATTGTAAGATTGTGCAACAGTTGGAACACAAGGTATTGTACAATAAACAGTAGTGGAACATTGGGTAAATTACAATACATGTCCAGAATCATACAAAAGAACATATAAACGAAACTATGCCCATTTAAGACCAAGCTGCTGCAGTACCTGGCCACTCTTAGTGACTGCGACTGCATCACCTGTGCCTAATCCTACTGTTATTGATAGCTTATCTGTTCTGCATAGCACCCATCCCCCCCCACTTCCTCCCCTGCCTGGTGTGACCCCACTGAGCACTTACACCCAACGTCCCTCTTAATCCCCCCAGCCTTCCTGCTTTCTCTTCACAAATATTAATCCTCCCAATATTCACCCCTCCCCTGCTTTCCCTCACCTCACCCCCACTTTAAAATCCTTTCCCTTGTCCCTCTCTCCCCCATTACCCAACCCTGCCCTACCATCTCTTACGTAACCCTGAGTGAATTCCTCCAATCCCACCCCACCCCTCTGACTACTCAACCCCTTTATTCTGTTACCCTTTTGTCTCTACCCCACCCTCCCCTGTTCTCATCTATTCTGTCCTCCCCTCCTTTGGTCACCACCACTTCTGACCCTCCATAACTCTACCTGCATGCTCTAAAGCTCAGCTGCCACTATAAATTGCTTGTCCGCCTTAGGTATGCTCTTAGTACTGTTGCAATAAAGTTGACCTCTCCTATCTGATGTATTTTAACTGTACTTGCTTGAATCTGTATCTGTATGTACCATAATGTACTTGCCTGCTGTTTATACCCCTATCTGTTTTTTAATGTCAATGTACCTTGTCTATTGCCTTACGACGTGGAACCTTTGTAAACAAGCTTTTAGCTCAAAGGTGTTGTCCGAGATTCCAATAAATAAATGTATAAAACAGTAATAATGCGATAGAACCATTTATAGTGCATGAGTGTACCAGGAGCAGGCTCGAGGTAGTACGCAAGTGCTGTTGGACTAAAAAGGATGGGGTTAGGCTGTGCACACTGGTGACCCAGAAGGGCAGGTGGAGAAGAGAGGGGGGAGAGGCAAGAACTGAATATGAGGAGAAGGGGTAGCCATTTCCTGATTTCCCCCTTCAGGATGTTGAGAACCTTGCCGGGGGGGGTCATGGTAGGAAAGCAGAAACTGGGGATAGGTATTAAGGTGGGTTAAAACAGGAACAGCTGAGGGAAGGGTAATTGTGTAGGGCAGAGGCGAGGGAGTAGCTGGAGGAGGAGTGTTGTATTTCAGGGGGGAGAGAATTCCAGATTTTAGGGAAACGATAGGTGAACAGTCTGACTGATGAGGGTGGAGCGGCGAGGGGCCGTCAAGGTTCGGGCGTCATTTTGATCTGAGTGAGTGGGTGGGGGAGGTGGAGTGGTAGAGAGGATGAGAGATGGGAAGGGGAGCCCCCCGAACCACAATTTGGAGGTTAGTTTGGCACAGTGAGAGATGCATCTGTGAGATAGTGGAAAGAAGGTTAGAGAGCGATGGAGTTCACAGTGGTGGTAGTGGGAAGGGGAGTCAATAGCAAAGTGGCAGAAGGAGTTAAAGAGAGTGTCCAACTTGGTCAGGGAAGATTTGGGAGCAGCACCATAGACTACATCACAGTAGTCAAAGATGGGGAGTATCATGCTCTGGACAATTTCATGCCTCGCAGTCAGCGGGATGCAACTACGATTCCTACACAGAGCACCAAGCTTGGAGCGCAGTTTTTTCAGGATAGCATCGATACGCACAGAGAAGTTGACGTGCTGGTCCAGCCAAACTCCCAGATATCTAAATGAGGAGGTGTCCTCCAAGATGGTCCCATCAAAGATGTGGAAGGTGGGTAGGGCAGGGAGCCTAGAGAGCCTCTGCCTGGTGCCAGAGGTCATTGAGACTGTCTTCTTGGTGTTTAGAAAAAGCTGGTAGGAAGCAAACCAGAGCTGAACTTGGTTGAAGTTATGCTGTAAGCTGGTTTGCACAGCAGCAGGGTTTTTGCTGCAACTGTACAAAGCAGTATCATCAGCGTACATGTGGATAGAAGAGGATGAACAGGCTGTGGGAAGATCATTAAAGAAAATGGAGAAGAGTAGGGGACCAAGCACTGAGCCCTGAGTGACACCAGTGTTGATGGGGAGTGGAGGGGAGATGGGATCAAGGATTTTCACTGACTGGATCCTGCCAGTGAGGTAGGATTTAAACCAGTTGGTGGTTGACGGAGCAAGGCCAGCTCAGAAGAGTGAATCAAGAAGCAGGGGATGGGAAACAATATTCTCCTTGAATATTGCTGTGTATCTCTGATGTATTATGATATGACGCTGTATGTTAGTATCAGTTTGTTAGTTCCTTCTATGTATGTTTGTAACCCTCCCCACTGACGTGGAACCTTTGTAAATGAGCTGCCTGGTGCTCAAACATACTTTGTAATCTGAGATGAATGAATAAATAAATAAAATAAATATTCAGTTTTTTCCGCGGCCATTATTTTCAGTGGTCTGATATGAGAACCATTTCAGTTGCACAGAGGCACCCAACAAGGATGTCCATTATCCCCTTTCCTTTTATTCTAGCGTTTGAACCCTTATTAAGACATATGTGGCATAGGGCCAGCACCTTTGAATGAGGTAAAACCCAGATGCTAAACCACACCCCAAACTCCGCCTCTGGCTCCACCTCCTTTTTATGACTGGCAAGTATATTGCTTCTCCTCCAAAGCCATTTGTAATGTTGGAATATACATTACTAGTGATAGGAAATCATTTTTATACTGTTATTTATTTGATTTATTTATTGTTATTTATTTTTATTCTTTGGCAACCAGGTTAACTCCCATAAGCCACATAGCCCATCTTAGAGGAATGACCCAGGAGCACAAGAAGGTTAAGTGACTTGCTTGTTTTGCTGCAATTGTGTTCATCTGCAGCATATTCTTTTAACTGTTTCTGTTTTAAGATTTTGTTTGTAATTCATTTTTTCAGCATTTGGAACCAGCGATTTAGAAAACACTGAATAGTTAGCAAGGGACGCTATTGTTGATGCAGTAAGCGAGCTGAGCATTTTTTTTCCGGATTTTGTTACTTTAACGCTAGAGTGTATTTTCGGAGTGGTGCAAACATTTTTTTTTATTCATTTTAACACAGCTCAAGCAGGATTGTGTATCTACAAGAATCAGATTCCTTGGTCCTTATTTTTGATTTTTTGCCTGACCTGTGGAGTGGCGATTAGAGGAGGTATTATTGGTGAGCCCTGTGCTGAAGGAAGCTCTCTGCCTGCCTGAAGAGCCATGTTGTGCTGTGTTTTGGCTGCCCCAGATTGTTCCTCTATTGCTTATATTGTCTGTTGAACTTCTCCCTTTGTGAAGAATAGGAGGTATAGCTGAACTTTTCCTGCCATGGAGAACAAGAGGTATTGTTGGCTTAGGATTGGCCATTTGTGGGGTCTGCCATTGGTGTGGAGGAGGGGGTCCAACTTTGCTCCATTGAGCTTAGCTGCCGGATCCATTGCTGTGCGGGAGTCGGGGTTTGAGTCAGTCAGGCAGCTGGCTGATCTGCTCTGGGTGCTCCTAGGTCTTCGGGGAGTCAGCTGGTGGGCCGACTCTAGCTGTGGGCTGAAGCCACAGTGGGGGAATATTTCTGGCAGTGGTTTTCTTCGTGGCAGAGTTTTTTGGGCCCTCTGCCAGCTTTTAGGTGGCCCGAGACCTTGGAACCCATGAAGAAGATTTGTTTTGAAAATTCTGTATTCACTCGACCTTGGACAAGGTCAGACCTCTTTTTTTCATTACTTGATATTCATATTACATCTGGAAGGCAGTGAGAGCATTTGTATTACTTTGCTTACAATATTTATGGTTCTGCCTGCCTGTGTGAGAGGTAGCCCAGACAGAACCACATTTGGTCTTTAATTTATCAGGTATTGAGACCACCTGGTCAGCTATTCTTTAAATAACTTTATAGTCTTTTCCTGCCTATGTGAGAGGTAGCGCAGGTGGATTGTTTCTGGACTCACCAACCATCTTATCCACATTCAGCTTGTGGTTCCGTCTGCCTTTGTGAGAGATTGAGCAGACAGAATCTTTTTCTGGACACTTTTTCGGTGGAGGTGTGAGCTCCTTGAATCACAGTATCCATTTGAGAGACTTTCAGTGACTGGTTTCATAATTTACGGTCATGAAGTGTCATTTGTTTTATGTTATTATATTTTTTAATTAAGTTTTGTTACATTTGACTGTTTAGTTATTACTATTTTTGTATTTTTTTTTTGGTAGTGGGTTTTTGGGGTGTTTATGTTTTTGGGTTTTTAGGAGTTTTAAATTTAAATTGTAGCTCTGTTTTGGATTGAGTTAAGAAATTGGAGTTCTGTGTTTTCCCATTGTTTTTGTAATAATTGGTGAAATGTGCTTACTTGCCCCCGTCCTGTGCTATTAGGCCTCCGCCCTCCGTGCCCTCTGCCTTCCTTGTCCCCCACCTGTTCATATCTACCAGCGCTGTCGGGCATGGGGATTGCTCACAGGGAGGGGGCAGGGGTGGGTGGGGTTGCGCGGACAGCAGAGTTCGAATGAGTGGCACTCTCCCATTGGGATGGTTAGGACCAGAAGATGCCCTGGGGCAAAATGGTGTCTGGAATGGGGTGATCCTTGTCTGGTCCCCATACCCAAATGCACCTCCTCTTTGGGAGGGCAAGTAGCTGGGATGGCTCGCCAACATCGTCCAACCTGGGCGCTGTAATGCAACGCCAGATCCATTAGGAACAAAACTGCTCTTATTGCAGATTTTGTTGGAACAGCGGATTTGGTTTGCATTACCGAGACCTGGTTAGATGGGAATGCTGCCTCAATTTTAGAGGCAGCCATTCCCTCCAGGTATTCGGTTATACATCGCCAGAGATTGGATCGCAGGGGGGTGGGGGTTGTGGTCTGTTTCAAGACCGAATTGGGCCTAACTGGGGTACCAGTTAAGGAGGCCACATCATTTGAGTGTACTGTAGTAACTGGTGTGGGGTGCAGGATAGTGCTCATTTACCATCCACCAGGTGATGAGAAGCTGTTCCTGCAGGAAGTAGCAGACTTCGCTGCCGACATGGCATTGGAGTCACCCAGACTGACGGTTCTGGGAGACTTCAGTGCTTGGGTCAATGAAGAATCCTTGCTTTTTGGACAACACTTCCTCCAGGTGATGACATCACTGGGCTTCACACGGGTTGTTTCCTCAGCTACTCACAATGGTGGTCACTCTTTTGATTTGGTCTTCCTCCTGAGGATCGAGGCCTCTGACTTGGTGGTGGAACCTGTCGGTTGGTTTGATCACTACACCATTAGGTTCAATTTTTCTGCCCCCCTTGGTAGGTCGGCCCCTGCGAAGATGGTTAGTTATCGCCCTTTGTGGGATGTAGTCCCTGAAGACCTGACGGCGGTGATCGACCTCTTGGTGTTTGGTGAGATCAGCACAGATCCTTTTGCACAGAGGACAGCACAGTGCTGTTAGTCATGGCCTATAACAAGGCCATTTCCTCAACTCTTGATCTGATTGCTCCTGTCCATGTTCGCCCCTTCCGCTTGGCCTGGGGCCCCATGGTTTGATGGGTCTCTGAGGGAGTTGTGATGGTTGGGGCATAGGTTAGAGCGCCATTGGTGGAGGTCTGCCTTGGATGCCGACCACCTTATTTTGTTAGAGCATTATAAACTTTATCAATAAGAGATTTCTCATAAGAAGACAGAATTCCTGTCCAGGGAAATCGCTGTTGCACGGAACCAACCGGCTCAACTCTTCCATACTGTGGACAGGTTGTGCAACCCAGCCTGTCTGCAGTTCCGACAAGCTTTTTCACAAATAGAGTGTGATGAGATTGCTCGATTCTTTGCGAATAAGGTGGCCGACATCAGGCAGGAGTTCCATCGGCCTCACTCTATGGGGGGGTGCTGTTGGTCGGTGCTCAGTCACAGAGCCCAGAGTTTCCTGGAGTACCTTTGATCTGTTGGAGTTTGTTGACATTATGAGGATTGTCCAGGGGATGCATCCCACATGCTGTAGTTTAGATCTGGGCCCTACTTCCCTGATTTTGGGTTGTAGTGATATCATCGGCCCAGTCTTAGCTCGGATTGTCCGGTGCTCTTTGGAATCGAGTGAGTTCCCTAGCTCCCTGAAGGAGGCTGTGGCGACACAGAAGAAAGCTTCTTTGGACCCTGAGAATCTAGTGAACTACAGACCTATCTCTAACCTTCATTTCGTGGGAAAGATTATCGAGAAAGTTGTGGCAGCTCAACTGGAGAACCATTTAACTATCCATAATTTATACAAACCTCTCCAATCGGGTTTTCGTAAGAGGCATAGTACTGAGACTGCTCTGGTTCGGGTGCTCAATGATCTCCTGATGATGAGAAATCGGAGAAACCATTCCATCTTGGTACTCCTTGATTTGTCATCAGCTTTTGACACTGTGGATCATGGGGTTCTGCTCGAGCACCTGAGGTCCATCTGTGGGCTGTCAGGGACAGTACTCAGATGGTTTTCCTCTTTCCTCACTGGTAGAACTCAGAGAGTTGTCTCGGGAATATTTTCTTCTAAGTCTTTCTCTCTGCCTTGCGGGGTACCCCAGGGTTCAGTGCTGTCTCCCATGTTATTTGCAGTGTACATGCTGCCCCTCTGAGACATTATAAAATGGTATGGGCTGAGGTTTCACTGCTATGCTGATGATACCCAGCTCTACCTGTCTTTTGCCCCCAACCAGGTTAGTACTATCTCGGTATTGAACTGCTGCCTCGTGGAAATCCAAGATTGGATGAGTTCTAGCTGATTAAAGTTGAATGCAGGAAAGACTGAGGTTTTGGTGGTGGACCCGGGTCACAGGATAGAGGGGTTGAGGAATGATCTCCCCTCTAGTTTAGTTCTGGGGGGGGCTCAGATCCTTACCTCTGAGAGGGTGTGTGACCTGGGAGTGATGCTTGACGATGGGCTGACCCTTCATCAACAGGTGTCGGCAGTCGTCAAACTGGCCTTTTACCATCTTAGGAACATTGCTAGGATCAAGCATCTCGTTCCGTCTAGTGACCTGCCTGTTTTGGTCCACGCCTTTGTGACCTCGCTCCTTGACTACTGTAACTCCCTTTACCTAGGGCTTCCTGGGGTTGACATCCACCGCCTGCAGCTAGTGCAGAAGGCTGCTGCACGTTTATTGACTGGGGTATCTAGGAGATCTCACATTACCCCAGTGCTGCGCTATCTGCACTGGCTGCCTGTTCAGTGGTAGATCACCTTTAAGGTAGGTTAATTAACTTACAAAGCCCTACACGGACAGGGTCCTGACTACTTGAAAGAGCTCCTGGTTCCCTACACCCCTTTGCGACAGCTCCAATCGGCTGACGAGGGGTTGCTAGAGATTCCGAGGGTTAGTCTAAAGTCATCTGGGGCCCGCGCCTTTGGGTTTGTTGCCCCTACCCTCTGGAATTCTCTGCCCCATCAGCTACAGGAGTGCAGGACAGTGGGGTGCTTTAAGCAGGCATTGAAGACCTTTTTATGGGGTAAAGCCTATTCTGAATTTCTCTGATTTTATTGGTATTTATTGTATTTCCTGAATTTTACTTATTTGTGCAATGCCTTGATATTCGAAAGGTGCTATATTAAATAAAGTTTATTATTATTATTATTATTGCTCAGGGTCACACAGTATACCAGTGGAGGCTGTGGGAATCAAACTCAGGTCTGCTGGATGTACCAAGCTCACTCACAGCTTATTGCTCAGCCCTCTGTTAAACACTCTCCCATTTTCCTTTCCATGTCAGTCACGTATTCTGATGTTTTGACCAATTTTTGATAATTTAATTATTGGTGCTTGTGGTACCCTTAATACTGCACTCTGTTCCACTTTACCTCAGCAACTACTGCTGTTTCTTTTTATATTTCTAAGACATTCCACAATTTCAGACACATCATTCCATGCTGTTTATCTGAATGACCTACAGAAGTGTAGCTAATATCATGGAATGTTCAGGTAATACAAAAAATGAGAGCAAATGTAGTGATAAAGGCAATACAAGTTAGATTATTAATTTAACAAAAATGGGTCTAAAACATATCAGAATATAGGACAAACAAAAAGAAACACATGAGAGCACATAAAGGTGTACAAGCTGTTTCGTGTCATAGCAGTAAAAGATCAGAGTGGAAAAGATTAAGTTTTTTTTAATGGCCATACTTTACACCTCCCAGACTGGTTTTACAGACAAAAGCAGGTCTGAATGAGATCAGAACTTTGTAACCTGGACATGTAATGCAGCCAAAACAGTGAATGATTTGATACAGTCAGTTTTTAGAGTATATGGGAACTCAAAATGACCCCAAAACTGGACTGCATTTAATCAAAACCAGATGACCAGATAAGGACCCTAAAACAGTACTGGAGCCAGATTTGAGAGCGTCTGGGAGCCGGGAAGGGCCATTCAGTCAATCATGGGCCCCACAATGGGCATTAAACAGTGAATAAAGATGGTGGTGGGGCACCACTACTCACACTACTCACACTGGGGCAGCCAGGAGGGGCAACTGCCCCTCCAGCTGCCTCTCTACCTTTGCCACTGCCCTAAAAACCTCAAACAGGCAAAGGATATGCACCTGTCATAGCAGAAGCCTAGGGCTAAGAAACCAAGCTGGTTGAGCAAGGAGGTCATGGAAAAGGTAAGGAGGAAAAGAGCTGCCTTTACGAAGTACAAAAAAACAGGGAGAGGGGAGGACAGGGAGGAGTACTTGACGGAATCGAAGGAGGTGACAAGGGCAGTAAGGGGAGCCAAGGCATCTACGGAACTCAGGCTGGCACAAGGCATTAAGAAGGGAGAGAAGGACTTCTTTAGGTACATTTGGGGTGTGTACCTCAGGACTGGATAATGGCTCATGTGGTGCCCCTCCACAAGAGTGGCCCCAAGGATGAACCGGGAAATTACAGACCAGTGAGCCTAACATCCATCATGGGTAAACTAATGGAGATTATCCTGAAGGAGAGGCTGGTGGCCTTCCTAGAGGCCAAAGGACTACAGGACAGCAGACAGCATGGCTTCATATGGGGCAGATCCTGCCAAGCCAACCTGGTGGAGTTCTATGACTGGGTAACTAGGCAACTGGACAGGGGCCATGCAGTGGATGTCCTGTATCTGAACTCCAGTAAGGCATTTGACTCGGTGCCGCATGGAAGGCTGGGAAGTAAGTTAGTAGGCACATGGGCAGGTGCAAAGCTGGTGAGATGGGTAGGGAACTGGTTTCAGGGAAGGCAACAGAGGGTGGTGGTGGGTGGGGAGCTCTCACACCCAAGGGTAGTGACGAGCGGTGTTCCACAGGGCTCGGTGTTGGAACTAGTGTTGTTTGGGATATTAATTGCAGACATATCATTGGACATCAAGAGCAAGATCAGTCTGTTTGCTGATGATACCAAGGTAGGAGCGGTGGTGGATGACCTAGGGGGATGGCAGGGGTTGCAGGATGATCTGGCAAAGCTTGAAACCTGGTCAGACACCTGGCAACTGGGGTTTAATGCCAAAAAGTGCAAGGTGCTGCATTTTGGGATGAAGAACACAAGGAGGAGTTACCAGCTGAGGGAGTGCAGCTAGCCCAGACAGAGGAGGAGAAGGATCTGGGGGTGTTCATTACAGGGTCAATGAACAACTCGGCACAATGTAGGAAGGCAGCTGCAAAGGCCAACAAAATGCTGGGTTGTTTTGCAAGGGGTATATCCACGAGGAGGGAGGAGGTGATTCTGCCACTGTATAGGTCATTAGTTAGACTGCACCTGGAGTACTGTGTGCAGTACTGGTGCCCGTATCTGAAGAGGGACATTAAGTTACTGGAGGGGGTGGAGCGCAAGGCAACAAAGATGATCAAGGGGCTGGGGGACTTATCATACGAGAGGAGGCTGAGGGAGTTGAACATGTACTCACTGGAGGAGAGGAGGGACAGAGGGGACATGATTGAAACTTTTAAGTACATGAAAGGAATAAACAAGACAGGTACAGAGGGGCTGTTCAAAGTAATGGAGGGGAGGGACACCAGGGGCCATGATATGAGACTGGAGGGAGGAAGGTTCAGGAGGGAGATGAGGAGACACTTTTTACCAGAGAGGGTGGTGGCTGGGTGGAATGCGTTACCTGCAGAAGTGGTGTGCAGTAGAACAGTGGACTGCTTGAAAAGGGGATGGGACAGGACAAGGGTAGGGTCAATGAAGGGAAGGGTGGAAGGGAGGGAGGGAGGAGGGGCAGCTGCAGAAAAGTATTAGCTGCACATTCGAGCAGACTTGATAGACCTCTAGGCCTTTATCTGCTGGCAAATTTTGTATGTTCGTAGAAGCAGACATCCAGGAAAGGAACAGCAGCGAGTGAAGAGGTGACTGCTATCTCAGTGGAAGGGAAGTAATTGCAAATCTAGGAGCTTTCATTATTACTTCTTCGCGCTGCTATTGCATTGGGGAACGGAGGAGTAGGAGTTTGAAGAAGGTTGAGCAATGGCTACTTAGTCTCTTTTTGAGTGTGGATAGGAAGGATAGGAATATAAAAAGCAGTTGCTCAATCTATCTAAACGTGTACAACTAAGGGGGTAAGGGAAATAAAGAAAAGAATGTTTTGCACTGATAGAGGGGGGAGAGGGGAGACTTGGGGGAGTCTTTGTATCCTGCATCTGGAAGGGTGGGGGTCACTGTAGCAACGCCAGCAATGGGTAGGGTGGTAGGCTGCAACAACTCATGTGCACCAATCTTTCTAAAAATTGCCTGGAGTGTGGGAGGATGTTTAGTACAAGCAACCACATAGAAAACTTAGAAAGGAGATTGAGGGTCTGCAGGAGGAACTAGCAGGCAAGGCAGATTGGGGGGTGGGGTTTAGCCTAATACTGGAGGGAGGAAGAAGGGAGATGAGGGAGGCGACTTTTAAGCCAACAGTGGTGAGGAGAGGCCAGAAGAAGGGAAGCAGAGACAAAGGGCCCAGGCCAGGAAGAATGATTGTCGGGGAAACCAGGTCAGAGAGACAAAAGACAAAATGGAAGGAGGAGATAGGGACTTGTGAGGGGAGGCCAAGAAGTGGCAAAAGTCATGGAGTGGAAAGGAGAGAACAGGTTACTAGAAGAGAGAGGGAGCGGGTATTTGTGAAGGGCCTTCAGAAAATAGTTGAGCACTCGCTAGAGAGGAAGAAGGTGAGGAGGGAATGATGAAATTAGAGGAGTACTTGATAAATGCCTGGACCAAACTTGGAGCAGGGGAGTTCTGCTGGGAGAATTCAACAGAGTGGCAAAAGGGGGGAATAATGTGCAGGAGGAAGAAGAGGAGCCGTGAAATGAGAGGGGAGATGAAGGGCAAGCAGGAGAAGAGTGTTGGGATCTTAAAGCTGGGGGACCTAGTACTAAGAGGAGCCAGGGGTAGCAAGGGGAGAGGGCATAGTCGCATGTGGGTGGAGGCATGCAGGAATGACAGCGAAAGGGTGGGCAATCTGTTTTAAAATATGCTAGAAGGGTAGGACAAGCCTCATTTAATTATACATCTTGGGACAAATGACGGGCTGACAAGACAGTAGATATAGTCCAGAGGAGGTTTGAGGAACTAGGACAATTATGTGAGGGGCAGGAAGATCAGCAACTTTTTGGACATACTAGTGCCCAAGGCAAGCACAACAAGAAAGCTGAGAATAGAGGAATTTAACGGATGGCTAAGAATCTGGTGTTGTGCTAAAGGGTATGGGCTGTTGGGGGTGGGGAGGGATCTGGGAGGACAGTAGTATCTATGCCAAGGACAGACTACACTTGAGTGAGGAGGGAAAGGAAGTGTTGAAACAGAGGATGGAGGAGTACATAGAGGAAGTAGAGATTCAAACTAGGAGGGAGGGGAGGGCAATTGGACAAGAGACATGCAGAGACCACAGGTTGGGAAACTATATGCCACTCTACAACAGTGACAAGGACAAATGGCAAGTACTGTGGGATGCTAGTAAAGGAGGGCAGGATGGGGGAGGGTGGAAGGTGGTTATCTTAATGCTAGGAGCATTGGGAGGAAAACTGCAGAGTTACAGGTGCTCATGGCAGAGGGAGAGGTGGACATTGCAACCATCACAGAAACATGGGCCACCCAAACAATGGTTGGGACCTGTCTGTACCAGGGCACAGGTTATTCTAGGGACAGGGTGATTGGGAAAGGAGGGGGTGTGGCACTGTATGTGAAGGAAGGACTGAAGGTGTAAGGAGGAAGGGGAGGAGGTAGCACGGAGTCACTTTGATGCAAATCCAGGATTCCAAGAATAGGATTCTTAGAATGGGAGTGGTGTACAGCCACCATCTCAGACGGAAGAGTAGACAGGGAACTAGCGGAACAGATCAGGAGGACCTAAGTAGAAGGGTAGTATGGTGATTGTGGGGACTTCACATGCCAGGAGTGGACTGGAGTACCCCAACAACCAGGAGCAGAAGGGCAGGTACTGCTGGATGCCTTCCAGGACAGCTTCCTTGCTGCAAATGGTCAGTGAACCAACCAGTTAGAGAATACCCTTGACCTTGTGCTGGCAAATGGGACTTTGTGAGAGAACTTACAGTGGAGGAACGCTGTCAGGAGTGACCACCACTCAGTATGGCTCACATTGGGTATGGGCAAGGAAGGAGGGAATCTGGCACAAGAGTGCTGGACTTCAGGAGGGCCGACTTTGGGAGGATAGTGGAACTGGTAAAAGGGCACCTGGCCAGACTTCAACTAGTATGGACACTAACCAGAGGTGGAGCCTACAAAGCTGGGGATAGGGAGGCAACCAAAACCTGCCAAAAGGCCCAGAGCAAGAAGGCTAGGGCTAAGAAACCGAGCTGTTTGAGCAAGGAGGTCATGGAAAGGTAAGGAGGAAAAGAGCAGCTTTAGGAAGCAAGTAAACAGGAGGGGAGGACAGGGAGGAGTACTTGACGGAATTGAAGGAGGTGACAAGGCAGTAGGAGCCAAGGCATCTACGGAACTCAGGCTGGCACAAGGCATTAAGAAGGGAAGAAGGACTTTAGGTACATCAGAGAGAAAGGAGCTATAAGGACAACATAGTAAGGATTAGGAAGGAGGGGTTAGGGAAGCAAGGTGGATAAGGCAGAAGCACTAAATGAGTATTTTGCTCAGTATGTACTAAAGAGAAGGGGGGACACCCAAGGGGGGAGAAATGGCAGAAACGGGGGAGGGTGACAGATGGGGAAATCATGGAGGGCAGAGTTCGGGAGGGTTTGAAGGCACTGAGGGTGGATAAGGTGCCAGGCCCAGATGGCATCCACCCCAGGGTACTGAAGGAGCTGGCAGAGGTCCTTGCAGGACCTTTGGCAGACCTATTTAATGCCTCACTACATTTGGAGTGTGTACCTCAGGACTAGAGGATGGCTCATGTGGTGCCCCTCCACAAGAGTGGCCCCAAGGATGAACCGGGAAACTACAGACCAGTGAGTCTCACATCCATCGTGGGTAAGCTAATGGAGACTATCCTGAAGGAAAGGCTGGTGGCCCTCCTAGAGGCCAGAGGACTACAGGACAGCAGACAGCATGGCTCCATATGGGGCAGATCCTGCCAAACCAACCTGGTGGCGTTCTATGACTGGGTAGCTAGGCAACTGGACAGGGGCCATGCAGTGGATGTCCTGTATCTGGACTTCAGTAAGGCATTTGACTCGTGCTGCATGGAAGGCTGGGAAGTAAGTTAGTAGGCACAGAGGCAGGTGCAAAGCTGGTGAGGTAGGTAGGGAACTGGCTTCAGGGAAGGCAACAGAGGGTGGTGGTGGTGGGTGGGGAGCTCTCACACCCAAGGGTAGTGACGAGTGATTTTCCACAGGGCTCGGTGTTGGGACCAGTGTTGTTTGGAATATTCATTGCAGACATATCATTGGACATCAAGAGCAAGATCAGTCTGTTTGCTGATGATACCAAGGTAGGAGTGGTGGTGGATGACCTAGGGGGATGGCAGGGGTTGCAGGATGATCTGGCAAAGCTTGAAACCTGGTCAGACACCTGGCAACTGGGGTTTAATGCCAAAAAATGCAAGGTGCTGCATTTCGGGATGAAGAACCCAAGGAAGAGTTACCAGCTGAGGGGAGTGCAGCCAGCCCAGACAGAGGAGGAGAAGGATCTGGGGGTGCTCATTACAAGGTCAATGAACAACTCGGCACAATGTAGGAAGGCAGCTGCAAAGGCCAACAAAATGCTGGGTTGTATTGCAAAGGGTATATTCTCAAGGAGGGAGGTGATTCTGCCACTGTATAGGTCATTAGTTAGACTGCACCTGGAGTACTGTGTGCAGTACTAGCAACCATATCCAAAGAGGGACATTAAGTTACTGGAGGGGGTGCAGTGCAGGGCAACAAAGATGATCAAGGGGCTGGGGGACTTATCATATGAGAGGAGGCTGAGGGAGTTGAATATGTACTCACTGGAGGAGAGGAGGGACAGAGGGACATGATTGAAACCTTTAAATACATGAAAGGAATAAACAAGACAGGTACAGAGGGGCTGTTCAAAGTAAGGGAGGGGAGGGACACCAGGGGCCATTATATGAGACTGGAGGGAGGAAGGTTCAGGAGGGAGATGAGGAGACACTTTTTTACAGAGAGGGTGGTGGCTGGGTGGAATGCGTTACCTGCAGAAGTAGTATCCAGTAGAACAGTGGACTGCTTGAAAAGGGGATGGGACAGGACAAGGGGTAGGGTCAGTGAAGGGGAAGGGTGGAAGGGAGGGGCAGCTGCAGATTAAGGTGTGCTAGCTGCATATTCGAGCAGACTTGTTAGACCTCTAGGCCTTTATCTGCTGGCAAATTTTGTATGTTCATATGTTCGTAAAAAACGGATAGGTAGCAACCTTAATTCAGCAGTCTCCCTCCGTACAAGGAATACGCTCAGAGAAAGTTGAGAACAAAGCTTTTGCTTTTGCTGATGATTTTCTAGTAACTCTATCTGACCCAACTAAATCTTCAACTGTTTTGAATAAACTATTGGATAACTTCGCTAAATTCTCAGGGTTGCACGTGAATTTGGGGAAATTGGAAGGAATAATGCTTCAGGGGTCAAGGCAGGCTAATGAGCTTTTAAATGGAACCTTTAACTTTCCTTGGCGTAACAATTATATTTGTGTATCCAGATATTTAACTCAATTCTAACTACATTTTTTATATTCTTAATAATATATCTGTGACTATACATACTGATTGGTTTAAGAAAATTGATAAGATCTTTCTCAAATTTCTTTGGGACAGTAAACCTCCAAGACTGAATATTTTTAAATTGAGAGCTCCATGGAGAGTAGGGGGCTTCAATTACCCTTGGTAGCAAGGCTACCGCTGGGCATTTTTGTTTGAAAATTCAGTACTCTGGCTAAACAGGAATATCACAGAACAGATGCCTATGTGGCTTCATACTGAGCAGGGGATTACTCACCCACAGAAACTAACAGATGTTCTATTCAGTCCAATTCCAGTGGTGTTAAGGTCACACCCCACTGTATCTGTCACAAGCTGGCTTTATAAATCCCTCACTAAAAAATTGAATCTAGGTCCGCTTCCCTTGGAATATGCTCCTATCTGGAAAAAAACAGACTTAACATGCAATGGTAAACAATTTCATTATGCAGAATGGAAGAGAGTAGGAATTTGCCAGGTTGGAGATTTGTTAGATGCAGAAATGGGGGGAGTTTTGTCTTTTCAAGATCTACAGGAGCAATTCTATATTACTAGGCTGCATTTTTGGCTCTATTTGCAGTTAAGGGAACAGATCAACCACTACATTATTCATCCAAACCAGATTTTCCTGAGAGGCTCCAGGTGGAAACAAGTTGTGACACTGGCTAATCTGAGAAAAGGAGCCAGTTTCATATATAGGTTTCTTTCATACTGTGGGACTGAGATTAAAGCTTCAGCAAAATGAGCCTGGGAACAAGACCTTAAAATAATTATATCGGATCAGAATTGGGAAGGTATGTGGAAAAATGCATATAAATGTAGCAGGGAGGTCAATGGAAGGTTGACGCAATTCAAAATCCTTCATAGGTATTACTGTTCTCCAACACGATTAAATAACATTGCAAACTCACAGGAACAAGTTTGCTGGAAGTGTGGTACAAATAATGTGTCTTTGGGGCACATGTTCTGGAATTGTTCAGTAATACTCACAAAATGGAATGAAATACATATTTTCTGTCAAAAAATATTGAAGGTGCAATTCCCAATTTCTTCTCTTCCCTTTATTTTGGGAAGTACTGTTTCATTTCCACATATACCCAAATAATTTCAGTCGTGGATCTTTACAGTAGCCTTGGCGTACAAAACACTACTACTGTGGAACCGGAAATCTCAAAGGGTCCCTGGGATGAGAGAATTATTGGATTCCATGGGAAATGCCGCTATATGAAAGGATTAGTTACCTACTGCTTAATAAACTAGATAGCATTAATGAAATATGGGGACCCCAATCTTTTCTTAACTTTTCACTGTTTAAAAAGATTTTTCTGGCCTACCTGTAATTTGAAAGCTGATATAAGATGTAATATTGATGTACTGGTTTGATGAACTAAGTGTTATATTCTACAGCTCTATATTGCAATCTATGTATTTGTTTATCTTTTTAAAACAATAAAAAAACTTTAAATGAAAAAAAAAGAAATCAATAGAGGTCTGGTCTGACAGTGTGGTGACTGTCACTTTCGTTAACAAGTCAGGCGGCAAGCGATGATGCTGACAGAATCTTGCATGCTTCTTGAGTGGAAGTCTATCTCGAGTCCCTGCCAGTGATTCACCTGGTGGGACAACTCAACTACCAAACAGACTAACTCAGCCATTAATGAATGCTTCTGGGAGAAATGGTATCTGACTCGAGATATGGGGCACAGCATCTTGTCAGATGACTGGGCATCATCCTGGAGGAATGCCTACCATGCTTGTAAGGAGGTTCAGGAAAGGTCTGTCCAGTTTAACATTCTACACCAGGGGTTGTCAAATGGTGAGGCCAGCCTCCCTGGGGAGGCTCCAACCTGTTCCAGGGGAGGCTCAAGCAAGTCTCAAAAAGTACTGTATTTAAATTTTGAGTTTTATGTATTTTGTGTGAAGAGATTAAACAAACTGAAAGAGGATAATAATAGTAGGTGAATTTTATGTATTTATTTACTAATGTGACAAGGGAAGGTGAATGAGCCAAGCCTCATTTCAGGTGTACCCAGGGAAGGGTAGGGAGTGAATAAATTTCAAAAGGTAACTGCAAAACAATCAAGAAATACACCGTGAACAATAGCGTGAACAAATATGAACAATAAGCTAATAATGAGTGGTGGTAATTGATCAATTTGTAGACTGATGGCAGAACAGCCCAAATACAAGGGTTGAGCATAGAAGTGCAAAGAGCAATAGCAGGAAGGAGCAAAGTAATCCCGGAGAAGTTGCTTAGGAGGAGGGAATGAGAGGGGGGAGAGAGGCAAAATATGTAGGAAGGTTATTTCATATATAGAGGAAACAGAGAAAGTAGTCTGACCCATGAAGGTACTGCAACAAGGGGTAACAATGGTTCAAGAATGAAAACAGCGGAGCAAGTAGGCTGGCCTGTGAACGGGGGGTTACATTAAGCTGAATAATAATATTTGTTTATTTTATTTATTTGATATTCAGATAACACCTTCGAGCACAGGAGCTTATTTTCAAATGTTCCACATCAGTTTAAGACAAAGAACTGAATGTGAGCCAAGTACTCAAAGGGGTTTCAATTTATTCATGGTGTCCTGCACACAGTACAGTATGATATTTTTCTTTGGGGAGGCCCAAGGTTATTTCAGTTTTTGGGGGAGGCTCAAAATCTTTTCCATGGATTTGGGGAGGCTCACTGTGACAAAGTCTAAGAACTATTGTTCTACATCAATATTATTTTACTCCTGGGAGGCTGGAAAAGATGGGATTTTGTCCAGGAGGGAATTGTTGGAGGTGTGGAGAGCCACATGTGAACTTATTGCATATGTTCTGGAGCTGTCCTCGGATTGGTAATCTCTGGGAGCAGGTGCAAAGGGTCTGTGAGAGAACTACTGGCCTGAAAATACTATTCACCCCTCAGGTGTTTGTGCTAGGTCTCTCGTCTCAACTGGAGTCCTTCCCTAGGAGTAAGAATAAGTGGATCTTAGCTGCTTCTTTTGCCCTTAAAAGGCTGCTGTTGTCTAAATGGAAAGATTAAGTCCCACGTACTCTGGATTATTGGTATAATAGTATGAACCTGTTAGCTCAGAATGAACGAATCTGTCATCTGTTAATTAATCGGACTGAAATCTTCAATACTGTCTGGTCTCCTTTTATAAACCTTATGTCAGGATAGGAACACGAGTTAGTATGATCTGCTCTGCTGTAATTGTACTTTCCTATCTAGCCATAGCGCTTAGCTTGTGGATGCATCGAGCTATAGTGGTTTTCTTATTATTGTACTGTATATTCTGCAATGGTAACCTACTGCTGCTGATGATGTATATGTATTTACCTACGTTTATTGATGTTGTTACGGATTGTTATGGCTTTACTAAAAATAAAATATTGATTTAAAAAAAGAGATATTTCAGAGTCTTTGTCACAGATTTGAGCATCCAGAGATAGTCCTCTTTGCCTCCTGAAGCCGTACTCCTGTTGAGATTTTACAGGCAGTACAGATGTCTAGTAGCAGAAGCAATTAACACTCTGTCCCAACCATGGATTTTCAGCAGGGTGTATCTGTTCCTGCCATTCACCTTGCATTTAGTGATTCCCTGAAAGATCCATTGCTTTCATGTTTGGTTCATCTTAGTGGCCCTGGAGTGGCCAAGACAACAATCAGGAAAATAACGAACTCTAGCTTTAAACACTAAAAGTGAGAAGAACTGAATGCTGTTGTTGTGTAGACGTGAAGTTCTGACTTCTGGGGGCTGAGCGGGTGTCACTGATAAGCACTCGATGGCAAGGAAAAAAGGTACTGAGGCAGTTGAGGGCCAGTGTGAAAGCTTGCGCCATGAGCCAGTCATGTGGTGCCACGCATGCGCACAGCTTGCCTTGGTGCCAGTCCTTCTGAAAAGTTATGGCTCCTGCAGGGTCCAGCACATCTGTCTCAGACCCAGTAGTAGGAATCAGTGGTGAAGATATTCCCTAGAAGATCAAGAGTTAACGGTGAGTATGTAATTTTGGTCAGTCCGGTAGTTCTGGCCCCATCAGCAGTATGATCTTCTGCACCAAGGTCTGTTTCTTCTTCCAGTCTTGCTCCTGAGAAGTGGAGACTTCAGAAACATGGATATTCTGAATTTTGGGTATTCTAATACTAACATACTAACATACTATTTGCCAGCAGATTAGGCCTTATGGTCTATCAAGTCTGCTCGAACCTAGATCCTTAGTTGGGTGCCGAGACCCTCCCATCCCTTGTGCTCCAGAAACCCCTATCATCCATCCCCACCCCCCCGGGACAGGCTATCATCTGATACATCCACTTTCTGTGTCTGTCCCACCTCTCTTAAAGCTCTCCACTGTGGATCTCTGAACCAGCTCACCAGGCAAAGCATTCCAAGGGTCCACCACCCTCTCAGTGAAAACCTCCTCCTCTTTTCCCCCTCACCCTTCCACCTTCCAACTTCAAACCATGCCCTCTGGTGATGCCTCCTGCTTTAGTCTAAAGATCCCTCCATGTTTACTCCTATTTATTCCCTTGAGGCACTTGAAGACCCCAATCATGTCCCCCTGTCTCTCCTCCTCCAATGAAAACAGGCAGAGCTCCTCAAGTCTGTCCTCGTAAGTCAAATCCCTAGCCCTCGTATCATCTTTGTTGCCCTCCTCTGTACCCTCTCCAGGAGCTGTATGTCCCTCTTCAAGTGTGGTCTCCAGTACTGTACACAGTACTCAAGGTGTGGTCTAACCAGTCCATTGTACAGTGGCAGAATCACTTCCTTGCTCCTAGAGGTGATCCCCTTCATGCATCCCAACATCCTGTTTGCCTTGCTAGCTGCTCTCCTGCACTGCTCAGTGTTATTCATACATGTATCCACCATGACCCCTAGGTCTTTTCCCTGTTGAGGCTTCCAGCACCTCCCTCCCAGAGTGTACATGTGTTTAGGGTTTTCCCACCAAGATGCAACACCTTGCACTTGGTGATATTGAAATTTAATTTCCATGTGTGAGCCCAGCTTTCCAGGGTGTCCAGGTCCTTGCAGGGCCAACCTCCCTCCTTCTCCCTCAACTACTGCTCCCATCTTGGAGTCATCCGTGAAGAGACTCATTTCACACCCTATACCATCCCTGATGTCTGATATGTATGCATTAAACAGGATTGGACCCAGGACCGAGCCCTGTGGTACCCCTATACCAACCTCTGTAGGTTCGAGAGCCCCCACAGACCACTACCTCTGAGTGCGGCCCAGCTATCCAGTTTTCAATCCATCTGACCATCAAGGGCCTACTCCTAACCCCATCAGTTTCTCCACCAGACCATTGTGGGGACAGAGTCAAACGCCTTGCTGAAGTCCAAGAATAATACATCCACAGGCTTACCTCCTGTCCAGTTCTGATGTTACCCATCATAGAACTCCACAAGGTTGGTTTGACATGATCTACCTGGCACAAACCCATGCTGCCGACTATCCAGACCTCCCACCTCCTCCAAGTAAACCCCAATCGTTCCTTTAGTATACTCCATTAATTTTCCCACCACCGAGGTTAAACTGATGGGTCTATAGTTTCCTGGTACTTCCTTGACCCCCTTATGGATTGGTACCACATGTGCCTCTCGCCAATCCCTAGGTACCCTCCCTGTCTCAAGTGACCTGTTGAAAAGCTCCGCCAGGGGTGCAGCCAGTATGTCCGCCAATTCCCATAGTACTCTCGGATGAATGCCATCCGGCCCAGGAGATTTGTCTTTCTTTAGGGCCTTGAGGGCAAACTACACCCTTTTGGTGGGATGGCATCATCCTCCACTCCACCTTACCCTGGTCTTTTTATCCTTATCCAGATGTGTACACCCTGGGGTACCTTTTCCTCCCTTTTGCTCCATTTCTGCTGCTCCTGATCCCGCCTCCTGCTGCTTCTATCCCCTTTGTGCCTTGCTTTGTAGATATCCCATCCCCTCCCTAGTGAACACAGAGGCAAAGTACTCATGTAAATACCTCTGCCTGGTCCTCGCCTTCTTCCACCCACCCTCCTTCTGATCTCAATCTGCTGAGATGGCCCTTAGTTTTTCTCCGCCTCCCAATGTACCGAAGAACCCCTTTTCCTCCATGTATCCTGTGCCAGCTGCTGTTTTACTGACTTTGCCCTCACCATACGGGTGACTTTTCTAGATGCAAGCTGGTACATTTCTTATCCCTATCCCTCTTGTTGTTTTATATTTTTGTAAGCCACCTTCTTTTTCTCTGACTGCTACCTGGACCTCACTGGACCACCAGCATGGTTTATGTGACCTTGCTCCCTTACGTTTCAACTTAGCGCAGATCCTGACTGCCTCATGAAGTCCCCGTTTTATGACCTCCCATCTCCTTTCCACACTTGTTGTTGAGGTAATCCCCTTCAAGTCATCAAGGAGGCAGGTACTTGACCTAATAAGGCATCTGTGTCCCAGATTTCAGATTTCCTTTAAGAGGAAGCAGCCAAAGGTCTGGCCCTCCATATGTTGCCAGTGGAAGTCTTGGCTTTGGGCACAATGCTCAGTCCTTATGAGGGGGACCTTTTAGGCTCACATTCGGTTGTTTTTGAGAGATTTTGGCAGAACCAGACTGGTCTATATATACCCAGTTCCTCCTTGGAATCTTAATGTGATTTGTAATCCTCCATTCAAGTTATTGCAAGTTTGAGAGGATATCCTGTCCATTAAGGTATTTTCTGGTGGTAATTTGCTCTGCTAGACAAATAGAAGAGATGCAGGTTCTCTCAGGCAAAGAAAGAACCATATCTGTTTCCTCCTTAGGGTAAGGTAATTTTACACACAGTTCCTTCCTACCTAAGGTTTCTACTGAGTTTCATCTTGACCAAGAAGTAAGCCACCTTTGATTTTTGTCCCGGCTGCATTTCTTTTTTGTTTTTCTGTTTTGTATTTGATTTTTTTTACCTTGGTAGTATTTAAAATACATTTCTAATGTGAGATATGTGTAATATCAAAGTACTGTACAAAAATATTGCAAGATGGATTGACTGACAGATTTGTACTGCTACATGTTGCTTTGTGTCCTGATTGTGTAAGAAACCTTTTCAATAAAATTTAATTGCAAAAAAAAAATAGCAAAGTGATGGGCAACTAAAATTAGAATATCCTCCCCCTCCCAAAAACATTTGGTAGGTACTGCTTATTAAATCCCAGAATTAAATGAATGCCCAGTGACCATGTGGAAAGACACAGAAACAAGAAATTCTATCAGACTTACCGTAATTTATTTTTCTGCTCATTCCAGCATTGTCACTGGGACTCACCCAGTAGTGTTTATAAAGAATATTCCGCAGCCGAGATTTGATTTCATTTCTTAGCACACGTTGATGTTACTTGTTCTAGTCACATATTGTTTAGTGCATTGTTTTTTTTATTTATTGGTTTTTGGTAACCAGGTAGGCCCAATGGAACAAAAGTCTCTTTTTCAGGGATGACCCAGAGGTCTACTCAGAGCTTCTCTGGAGGAGTTAACATTGAAGCTGCCGGTACACGATTACGTTGGAGATACTGGGGACACTATGACACGCTAAACTAGAACGACCATGATGATGGAGAGCTCGGTGCTTCCACACATTCCCGTAATGTAGGGCTGTGATTTATCTGTTATTTCAGCGTTTTAAATAAGCTGAAAAAACTGATTTGCAGTTTCACACATGAAAGTGCTAATCAGTTGTAAAAATGCATAGCACTTGGCACAGATTGATCAGCAAAATTTAAAACAATGCTATAGTTTTATTAATGTTGTGTACTGCATCATGAACTTGTTTAAAAAATGGTTAGCAGTCTACTTCGAAGCATTTCTGAAAATGATTAGCATTACACCATGCTGTGCCTAGTGTTTTGCTATGCTATACCAGCTGGCTAATACCCTGTATTTTTAAAGAAGATATGTTAACCCTGGCATAGTTATGTTGCTATATGGCTTTGAAAGTTTTAGGACCGAGGACTCTGAGCTGACTGGCTCAGAATGGGAGCGGGGCCAGGGGGTGTGTAATGATGTCAGAGCTTTGGAGTGTTTTTTGCCCTCCAGAAGGTGATCACGTGTAAACTCAGCAGTAAGTGAATGCCCAGTGACCACAGTGGAACTAACAGAAAAAGGAAAAATGGTAAGGCTTGATAGACTTTCTTCTTTTTGTCTTCACCAGGCTTGCTTTTTTGTCTGTGGGGATCTTATTATTTCCATAGGATTTCAGTTTCTGTAAAGTGACCTAGATAGCAATCGACATAAATCTAAAGTTGTGCCTGTGCTCTAAAAACCCATATTTCAGAGATGGTGCCTGATAGCATTAAATGGTGTGTGCCAGTTTTGCCCACTACGAGAGTGAGTGAGTGTGCGTGCATGCATCGGTTTGATCCATGCTAATTATATTTGCTTTGGGCAGAAAAAATGATTAACAACATGGTCAGCAAGAGACTCAACTCTCTAAAGATATGCCCTCATTTTGGTCTGCCCATGTAAATTACATGAAACTGCTGGATTATTCTGAAAAATAATTATTCCAAACAAGACAAGCCTGGTTACAGTACACATAGCTAACATCCAAGACTTAGGCTCAATAACAATGCAATGAATGACTGTAACCTGTCCCACTGACATGTATATTCTATGTAACCTTTCTGTCTATGTAACCTACTCTCTGTATGTAAAACCACATGTAATGTTCTCTCCGGGTCACCCCTGAAAAAGGGACTTTTGGGGCTCAGAGGGCCTACCCGGTTATCAAAATTGAATAAATAAATAAATAAAATAGATGCTTTTGTGGCACACAAGCTTGTAATTAACTTTGCAAAGTACAGAGAAAATGAAACCTAGCAACATAGAATTTGTCATAAGAAAAGGACTGCTTGGCACACCCAGTCTGCCCAGATAGTCCCTGCGTAGTGCATCTCCGCAGACCCTAACTGGTCTCCACTGACCCTTCCTCCCTCCTCCCTGCCTGTTTACTAATACCCCCTATGTTTATCCCATGCATGCTTGAAGCCCCCTACTGTTTTTTCCTTCACCACTTTCACCAGCAGTCTGTTCCAGGCATCCACCACTCTTGCCCAGATGATCCCTGCCTAGGGACCACCACCAGGGACCTACAAGTACCTCATGAGGGTGAACAAGGTACAGGAGAGGAGTCTCTTTCAAATGAGAAAGAGCACCAAGACCAAAGGGCATGCACTGAAGATGGGGGATGAGAGGGTAAGAGGGATGTGAGGAGGTGCTACTTCACTGACAGAGTGGTGGACGCCTGGAAGAGACTGCTAGCAGAAGTGGTGAAAGTGAAAATAGTAGGGAGCTTCAAGCATGCATGGGATGGTTGTAAGGGAATACTAGTAAATAGGCAGGGAGGAAGAGATGGGGTCGCTGGAGACAAGTTAGGATCTGCGGAGACAAACTAGACAGGGGCTACTTGAGCAGATTGGGTGGGCTAAGTGATCCTTTTCTGCCAACAAATTCTATGTTTTTAACATCAGGAATCCATCACTGATGCTTTACAACAGGTATTATCCTCCACACAGATCAGGATCAAGCTGTGGCCATACAGGGAGGTCAGATTCACCATCCCAGGGACTGCTGTCCATCCAGGGGTGGGGCACTGCTCCAGCTGTCTGACTTCTGCCTTGTGGAGGCCCTATAGAATCATAGCTGTATAGCACAAAAATGGGGGGAGGGGTCACCACTGTACACCTGGCACGTGGCAGGCCACCCACCACTGTGAGGTAGGTCCTCGGTAAGTGGCAGATAACTGGTAAGTCTATGAGAATGTCAGTGGCTGGGGGGGGGGTTGCTATCAGTCAGAACCACAAACCAGTGGGGGGAAAAAAAAAACACTTGTGGACTGAATTTCTAAGTCATGTTTCCCATTAGAAGCTGTTTTTAAGTACTGGTGCAAATTCTGTTACTGCTGTAGCTATCCAGGGTTTTTAGTTATCCTAGTGGGTGTTTTTGATTTACATGCTGTTGGTAAGAACCATTTTAAAACTGTTTGATGTAGTTTATGCCCCTGTTCTGCTCTGGTACTGTTAGCACAATGCAATCATGTTCTACTATACAACGCTGACATAATTTGGGACATAAACTACATCACACAGTTCTAAAATGGTACTTACCACCAGATTGTAAAGCAGAAACACCCACTAAGGTTACTAAAAGGCCTGTATTGACGGAACAATAACAGAATTTTAACCAGTATTTAAAAAAAAGCAGCATCTTTTGGGAAAAAACTACTTACAGGTTCAGCACACTTCTCATTCAAGATGAAATCAACTATTAATCTGTGAGAGACAGGCAGAGAGAGGATAGAACGGGATAAGAGAAAGGGTCAAAGAAGAAATTAAGTTTTACTATCACATGCATACAAATGATAGTCAAAATTGAAATATGAGATAAGCTGGCCAAGGGGGAAATGACAAAGAACAGAGTACCAAGAACAGAATCTTGAGCTATGCCATAGAGACGGAGCTTTGGGGAAATGAAGGATCCACCACCAGAGAGAAAGGAAGCAATTGGAGAGGTAGGAGTGGAACCAGGAAAGAAAAGGAGAGGAGAGTACTGAAGCCTCAGTAAAGTAAAGCTTGTCAAGTAGAATGATAAGGTTTATGGTGTCTGTTGGGTCTGTCTACTCTACTAGGGCAGACCTACCTCCAGCTGTTGCTTACAGTCAAGCCTTAGTCCTGAAGATAGCCACTCTAACCATTTAGTTGTTGGGAAGTTCCCATTAGCTGGAAGGTGAGTGTGCTTTCACTTGCAGTCTCATTAACAGCCACCAGAGGTCTCTGCTGCTCTGCACTGCTGGTGCAGTGGTAGCCCTACCACTTGTGATGCCAGTGACCCAAGTTCAGGAACAAACCTAAGTTGCGGAGGGCCAGAGGGGGAAGGAGGGTTGAGTATACCGTAGGACACGCCTTACTCTAGGAGGATTATAGTTCCTGTTACCACACTGTCACCTGGGTGACCACAGGGGGTAGAGCAGCAGGGAATGCTTCTGAGGGAGTGGTGATTGCAGGCCAAGATCTGTGCAGTGGCACACAGTAGTACATGCTTGATGCTAACCAACAATCAACAAAGAGTAAGAGAAAAAAAACACCCAGGACAGCAAGATGACATGGCATGCTTGGGCCAGGCTCTGGGGGTGCACTGGGGACTGGCCACCACCCCTACTTTTGAGGTCCCTATTATAGAGACACTAGCTGCTCCCCTGACCCTAGTTAGGGGGCCCCAGATAGGGAGTAAGCTTGGGGAGGGCTAAAAGAGGGTTGGGTTGTAAGTGCCAGAGATGTCTGGGTACTGGGTTGCGCAGTACCCACCAATGGGGGCCACTCTGGAGATGGGCGCATGAAAAAAAGTTTTAAAAAAATTAGTTCTGTAGCACTCTTCTATCATTCATAACTACTCACACTAGATGGTGTTGCTTTTCACAGAATACACTTTTCATATACTACCTGATTTACCCGTTTAGGTGCACAGCATTCCAACTTCATCACCACTGTTGTATCTGCCCTCTGTACATGGCAGATGTATCTGTAGCACTTGCTGGGAGTCAGATTTGGGTACTGATATCAGCAGCTTTAAAAAGCTAGTATACTGCCTAAAACTAATATTAGATTTTAAAAGCAGCCAACCATTACCTTTTATATCTGAGGTATTTTTTTCTTTTCCCTTTGTTTAATTAGAAGATTATTTACCTGGGATTAGTAGGAGTGATGTGTGGAACAGCTATTAGCCTGGCAGCTGACATATCTTGCTCTACTGACCCACACTACATCATCAGCATTGTGACCTCACTGACTGTGACATCACTGTTACTTAGGCACAGCAAGTCAGAGACTGCCAGGTCATTCACCCGTAATGTCACTGTCAGTGAGATCATAATGCTGATGCTGTAGTGTGGGGCAGTGGCGTTAGATATGTCAGCTGCCAGGCTAAGAGCTGTTCCACACATTCAGCAAAATATTATCACATACAGGGATTTATTTAACTTTAAAAATTGATTAGCGTTTTGCTCATAAAAGTGCTAAATCTTTGTGAAAATGCATAGCTCTTGCCTCACTGTGTTTAGCAAACACAGCACTTCTACAAAATCTATATAAATACTTTCTGTACAGTTAGTATAGTCCCAAGAAAAAAACTGCTAATCAATTATTTAAAACCCTGACATAGAATACTTTCTGATGAGCAAAAGGAAAAAGGAAAACCCTTCAGAAATAAAAAGTTACAACTGACTACTACTTAAAATTTGTATTATTTTCCTTTCTGCTTGTTATGGCTCCACTAGCCCTTTAATGCTCAGCTGAGCAGATGCTGCCATTCATTAGTTGATATGTTAGGGTTCTCCTTTGACTTTCATACTTGCAATCTTATTAACAGCCACCAGAGGTCTCTGCTGTTGAAATTACACATTGCCATAGAACTGTGACATTTACATCCTCTTACACTAGATGGCGCTGCCTTTCCCAAACTGATTTGGCTCACAACAGTGTGAAACACAGTACTGAAGTCGAGAAGGAACCAGGGTAGATAAATTATGCCCTCTGCCAAAGGGGAACCATTCATTTTTAATCTGATCATGTGTTGTCAACTGAGGTAAAGTCCTGTATTTCTGCTTCTGGTAACCTTACAGTAGCACTGATAAAATAATATTATGTATCATATGCTATTTTTTTTAACTTCATAGTTTTATTGATACTTCAAAGACATTAGATGGCTGTTTAGTTTTATAGCTTAATTTGACAGAAAAATTGCACGCAATTGTTTTTAAATCCTGTCTACATTCTGGTTGGATGAGCCCACTTGCTTTACAGCAGTAACAACGCATATTTGTCCACCCACCACATAGGTGTCTGCATGCTTTTTTCATGATCTGTACCTTGTTCCTTCCTTGCTATAGTTCATTGATTTGGTGTGTCCTTGCGTATAATTAGCATGATGTTGACAACCCGCAGTATCACGCACTTACTTGTCCCTTACCTTCATTTTGAATGTAATGTACTTGGGTGTATTTGGAAAAGTTTCACTTGAAATTTAATTTTTTTGTTTTTCTTTTTAAAAAAAGGGGTGAGCTGGCCCCGACGGCGTAGCAGTAGCACTACCACTTGTGATGTCAGCGACTGAAGTTAGAGAATGAGCTTGGGTCATTGGGAGCTGGCTGGGGGGAGAAAGATCAAGTGTCTCAGAAGGGGCTTTACTCCTCCTCCTCCGGAGAGAGGGCAGCCAGCTGTGCTGTTGTAATGCCACTTGGGTGACAATAGGTGGGCAGTGCAGCTGGAGTGGTTTGTGTGGGGGAGGCCGTCGACTGTTGTCATACCATGCATTCCTGCACACATGGTGCACCCTTGAAGTCAACATCCTGAGAAAACATGGAGATGAAAAATGGAAAAATCACTCCGATTAGCTATGTGCCCTGCGCCTTGCTACCTGGGCGCTACCTCCCACAACCATCTCCATCTGTGGCAGAGGTTTGGGGGGCCCCATCACCCCCTTCAGAGGGGGGACACTCTGGGGGAACAGGACACACATTCAGGCTCTACAGCACCAGGCCATTTTATATTTTCAACATACAGTATGAATATTCAAGGAAACTATTCATTTTGCTATTTTGTGCCCCCACTGGCCTGCTTTACCTTCACCTTCTCCCTTCACTCCAAGTACGTCTCCTGTTGGCTCTGGTCAATACCACTGGTTGCTGCTCCACACCACCACTTCTCTCTCTTGCACCCACATACCTACACCATGACCTAGGTTTGGTCAGGTTCATCCAACTGGCTTACCAGGAGAAACTCTACTTCACTGGAGTGTGTGGGTGGAACCACACACTGGAGAGAGGTCTCCTCCAGGGAACACCATACATGGTATCCTGGGAATTTTCTTCCCCTGCAAGCAGCCATCAATCTTTGCATATGTTAACATATGTCACTATGCAGTGCTGGGGTGAACAGGTGCTTCAAACCCCAGGAATCTCTCTACAGTGTTTACTGTTGTAGTCAGCCTGAACGGTTGAGCTGCCCCAGAAAGTAGAATGTTATGTAAACTATGGAACTACAGAATGCAGTTTCAGATCTCTGCCATGTGGTGGCATTCTACCCTACTCTCCAACTTCAGATTTATTTCTCCGCCAGAGGAAGCAAGTCACCCCGAAGAGCTCTCTTCATCTGACTAGAGTTTGACGGTTTTATTTCACAATTTTATAAGTATTTTGTTTAGTTTCATTCTAATCTCTGCTGTTCTAGTTAGTTTAGCATAGTTTAGTTTATCTTTTTAGTCTTCAGCAGTTTTCTCCAGTTCCTCAGCGGTTCACAGGATCCAGAGAGAAACCCTTTTTTGTTGGGCTTTTTCTTTTCAACCTCATTATATTCTACACAGTTATTCCCTCTTATTATTTTCTTACTTTTTGAAGTGTTTTAGAACTGTTTGTTTATCACCTCGGTTCTTGATATTTAGGAACTGAACCGCGTTTCCTATTTATTGAGGGAAATCTCTTTTTATAGTTGTAAAAAAAAAGTTTCAAATCTCTTTTTTGTTAGCATTTCACCCTTTTTAGGACACCATAAGACAAATTGTAGTTTTTCTCAATCGGGAACTGCTTTTTCGAGCTCTTGTCTAAATTGGCATGTCTGACAGACTCAAAAAGAAAATGACCTACAGGTTTTAAAATGTTTACTAAGTGCTACAGTTTCTTGGTAAAGGCAGACTGCAATGAGTTATGTTTAAGGGGCCTAGGTCCTGAGCATTCCCTAACTGATTGTGAACTGTGTAGTAGGTGTCACCCTAAAACTGTTAAAAAAAAGGGCCAAAAGACTTTCGGTGATGTCACCAGCCAAGATGGGCACCTAACGAGGGAGCTCTCAACACCATCATTTACAAAACAGTCAAAAACCAAATTATCAACAAATATAACAAGGTAAAATACAATACCTGGCTGTAAAAAACAAATGGGAAAAAAGTCAGGTCAAAAAAAGAAAGAAACAGCAATGGATCAGACGGATGACAAGTTTTTTTTTGTTTTTGGTTTTTGTAATTCATAATTTTATTAGAATTCAACTTTTTACAACATTAAGCGACCAGTATTTGACAGCCATAAACGTTAATCCTATACATATTATAAAGAATGAACAGATTACAATAAAACAGTTCTCTTTAAGACTTTACAGCATGCATTAAATATGCACTTTCTGACATATGGAAGTCTAGACAGAGTAAAACAATTAAGTCAGCAATTCTTGAAATTGTATCAGAGTAACCTTGTAGAAACTACAGTTTAAAGTCAGATCTTTACATCTGTGAATAATTCAAAAATTGTTCCCGTATTTCTAAATATTTGTCAATGTGTTGTATGTTCACATATGACACTTTCTCATAGCCTGCTCTGGTCTAAAGCTCCTGGAGCCACTCTTTAACTGATGGGGTCATCGATTTATTCCAGTACCGTAACAAGACATTTTGGCAGTAATAAATGCAGCTAAAAGCCAAAGTTTTTGGTGAAGTAATAGATCATCTAAATCTGAGTATATTCCCAGCACCACAAGTTTGGCTGATCCCTGCACCTTACTTTTAGTAACCTCACTGCACAGCTTCAATATACTCTTCCAAAAAGGCAGACTTACTGGACATCACCGTAAAATATGGGAAAGTGTTACTTTGTCTTTTAAGCATCTCCAGCACCTATCATCAGATGATAAGCCAAGCTCCAACATTTCACTTGGTGTGCAATACCATCTATGTACTATTTTGTATTGTATAAGTCTCCCCTTGGCTTCTCTGCAGGCTCTTAATGTCATGTTCCAAATTCCTTCCCATTCTTCTGTAGAAATCTGAATTTGTAACTCTTGTTGTCATTTATCTTTTAAAGAGGATAATGGGTCTATTTGTGTATCTAAAGCACCTTATAGATTTTTTTGTGCCCATTGTTTGTTGCACAAATTTGAACTAAAATGTGTTGAGTGGGGAATTTAACCTCTTTGTTTATTTGGACTCTGAGGACTTCATGTAAATGTAAATATTTGTGAAATTCAGATCTAGGGATTCTGAACTTATGAGAAATCTGTAAGAAGGACATTCAGGAATCTGTGCCTGGGTCTATAAGGTCTTCTAGAATAGAATACCTTTGGACTTTCAGGAGGGACAGTCTATACATTTACCCTCTATCTTCAAACTAGGATTCCCCCATAAGGGACAGTGGGGAGAGGATCTGGGTTCCCAGCATAATGCATCTGCAACAGTTTTCCATGCGGCATTTGTCTGACATAGAATAGGGTTTGACTTTTAAATATTCTAGTAGATTCTGTAAATAAAGTCACTCTAGGATGATGTCCTCCAAGTATTGCTTTCTCAACCTGGACCCACCCCGGAATATGTTGGTCTTTATTTAGCCAAAAAGATTTGACACATTGGTCTGCAATAAAGGCATCATGCCTTAACTTGAAGTTGGGAAGATCAAATCCACCTTTTAATTTTTGTTGTTGTAGTTTGATCATAGAAATCCTAGGTGGTTTATTATACCAAATAATTTTTTTAAACCGTGTATATATTTTGGTGAAAAAAAATTGTGGTATATGTACTGGTAGATGATGCAGGAGGTAGTATACCCTAGGTGCCATAATCATCTTGAAGGCCTGTATTTTTCCCCAGAGTGAAATAAATATTTTGTCCCACCTTACAAAATCTAAATCCATTTTTTCTAATATTGAGTTTAGATTATCTGAAATGATTGGGAAATATTTGGGGTTAGTGTTATGCCCAAAAATATAATCCCTTTTGTTGCAATTGTGATATTATTTTTAATAAACAGTTTTATCTATACCTTTTGA
Organism: Neoceratodus forsteri; assembly: GCA_016271365.2. Classification (NCBI taxonomy): domain Eukaryota; kingdom Metazoa; phylum Chordata; order Ceratodontiformes; family Ceratodontidae; genus Neoceratodus; species Neoceratodus forsteri. The sequence goes on along the minus strand of JADMNL010000030.1, from coordinate 160,404,188 downwards.
CAATGGAGTGCCTCTGATTTGTCCAAGTTTTTTTTAAAACCTGATATGTTAGAAAAATTTTGAATGATTGATAAAATATGGGGAACTGAAACCTGGGGGTTAGTTATGGAAAGCATCACATCATCTGCGTAAGCTGAAATTATTTGACTTTTCCCTATTTTAATGCCTGAGATGTTACTGGATGTATGAAATCTAATAAGTAGCGGTTCTAGGGCTAGTAAAAATAACATTGGGGAAGGTGGATAACCTTGCCTAGTACCTCTGTATATTTGAAAACTAGTGGATAAGACCCCATTAATTTGTATTTTACCCTATACATTTTAGAGTATAATGCTTGTACCCCTTGGCAAAAATATTCCCCTAAATTATATTTATTTAGAATTTTGAATAGATACCCCCACTGAATTCTATCGAAGGCCTTGTCTGCATCCAGTGATAATAGTGTGGGTTGTACATGCTTTGTTTTAGCCACATGAATAATATGAATTAATTTCCTGAACAAATCCGAACTATGACGGCCTGTCACAAAACCTACTTGGTCTGGGTGTATCAGCTTTTGAATTATTGCACTTAGTCTATTGGCCATGACTTTAGCAAGTAGCTTGCAATCGACATTAATGAGGGATATTGGGCGATAGTTACCACACATTAGTAAATCTCTGCCTTTTTTGGTAGGACCACAATTGAGGCCTCTCTCATGGTTGGGGTTAGGAGATTGGTATCCATTACATTGCATAAAACTTTACATAGATACATAGATACATAGACAGTGTTGGCAGATAAGGGCCTATGGCCCACCCAGTCTGCCCATTTGAGCTTGTAAGTTCAGTTTATGTTTTCCTAGAAGTCTGTTGCCCCTTATCCCTGACCTCCAGAATTCCTTTATGTCTATCCCATGCATTCTTAAATCCTGTGATTGTTTCAGCCCCCACCACTTCCTCTGGCAGGGTGTTCCACTTGTCCACCAACCGTTCTGTGAAGAAATTCTTCCTCACGTTTCTTCTGAATCATCCTCCCTCCAACTTCATCCCATGCCTTCTGTCCTGGAACGTCTTTTTCGCTTAAAAATAGTGTATTCCTGCACCCTGTTCCTCCCTGTAAGATACTTGTATGTCTCTATCAAATCCCCTCTCTCCCTCCTCTCCTCCAGGGAGTACATGTTCAGTTCCTTCAACCTAACTTCATAGGACTTGTGATGCAATCCATGCACCATCTTTGTTGCCCTCCTCTGAACCTTCTCTACCCTATGTCCTTACGTAGGTATGGTCTCCAGAACTGTACACTGTACTCCAGGTGGAGCCTCACTAGTGTCTTGTATAGCGGAATTATGACCTCCCTTTTCCTGCTGGTGATGCCCCTGCCTATACATCCCAGCATCCTATTTGCTTTTCCTGCTGCCTTGTCACACTGTTTCCCTACCTTGAGGTCATCAGAGATGATAACCCCAAGATCCCTTTCCTGCTTGGTGCATGCTATATCCTCACCCCCCCAACTGATATATTGTACCAGGGTTTTTGTGCCCCATATGCATTATCTTGCACTTCTTTGCATTGAATTTCAACTGCCAAACCCCTGAACATTCTTCAAGTTTCTGCAGGTCCCTCCTTATTCTCCCTACACCCTCTGGTGTGTCTACTCTGTTACAGAGCTTTGTGTCATCAGCGAACAGTGAAATTCTGCCTTCTAGGTCCTGCTCAATGTCACTGATGAAGATGTTGAATAGAACCGGTCTCAGCACTGATCCCTGTGGTACCCCACTGGTCACTCTTCCCTCTGTGGAGTGACAGCCATTTACCACCACCCTCTGTGTTCTGCCACCCAGCCAGTTACCTACCCACCACACTACTCTCCTGCCCACACCCATATTCCCCAGTTTGTGTAATAGTCTTCTATGTGACACAGTGTCAAAGGCCTTGCTGAAGTCCAGATAGGCCATGTCCACTGCCCTCCCTAATCCACCTCCCTAGTCACCAAGTCAAAAAATTCAACAAGGTTGGTCTGACATGACCTCCCCCTGGTGAAACCATGCTGCCTTGGGTCCTGTAGTCCATTGTCCCCTCTACCCACTGATTTTGCAATGTGTTTGAAGCAACAGACTATGTATGTCCTTTCTCTGCACTTAGCCAGCACCTACTGACTCCCTGAATGTGTTCTTCTGTCTGAGCTTTGGCTTCCTGAGTTTTACTGTGGTGAGGAGGAAGAGGAAGGGGAACCCACTGAGCCCAACAGTTCCCCCGAGCAGGAGTTCGGTTCCCCTCCCCGGGGTCAGGAGGATTCTTCCTCTCACTATGCCTTTGTTAGGCAAAGGGTGAATACCCTTGACCTTTCCACCCAGGAAACTGTGGAGGATGAGGTTGAGTTGTTGGATATGATGGGGTTAACTCCAACCAAGAGATTGCTCCTACCGGTACACAAGCCCCTCAGGAAAGCAACCTGCAGATTATTGCAAACTCCTATTTCCACCCCGGTCAGTGACAAAAACAGTAAGAAGAAGTACCAGCTAGGCAGACATCATGCTGAGTACCTCTGCTCTCACTCCAACCATGAAGGGGTGGTTCAGGCTGCAGCCTGCGATAAGGTCAAGGTTCCCCTGTCCACCCAGCCTCCACACAAAGATTCCAGGAAGCTGGACATTATGGGGAAAAAGGTCTATACCTCTGTCTCTGTGCTGCTGAGGCAGGCTGCTTATATGGCCTATATTGCCCAGTACTAGAAAGCTCTCTGGGACTCTATACTAGCCATGAATGATAAGGCTTCTGGGAATCTGGCACAAGATTTGGCAGATACTGCAAAATCTACCCTTGATGCAACTAAATACCAGTTTCATATGGCAGTGGATACCAATGACACTTCTTCTGGGGTCATGACCTATGCCATATCTTTAAGGAGATTAGCCTGACTCAGGACCACTAATCTGTCCCAAAACACTCAGGCAAAGGCCATGGATTTCCCTTTTGAGAATAACTCTCTATTTGGTGACAAGACAGTAGCATACAAGAAAAAAAGTAGAAGAGTACAAAGCCATCTACAAAAGCAACATTGAGAAAGAAAAGGCCTTCACTTCCTATAGCCTCGTGGAAAGGGAGGTAAAGGTAGGGGTTATTTTCACCATGCCTTTCTGCCCTATGACTTCTCTCAGATGAGAGGTTTCTATAGGGGCAGGGGCAGAAGAGGTTCCAAACAGGCTGAGCCAGCCATAACCCCTAAGGCTCAGCCCAAGCAGAACCCCTGATGAGTCGGTCCAGGTCGCCCATCCATTGCCAATGGGAGGGAGGAAGGCTGGCTCCCTACTTCCAGGAATGGAAGAACAACACCACAGAATCGCTTCCAGACAGCCTCCACCATGCGGCCCCTGCCATCACAGCATTAATGGGCCCTGTTATCTCCTCCCATGCTTGCCGGACCATTACATTGGAGTTATGACTATGAGACAGGACCACCTCCCTCTACCGGTAGGCCTGGGTCCAGGTGTGGAGCTCGTCTTCTGAAAACTGATGGGCCCTCTGCTGCCCAACTTTACCCATGGGACCTATTGGAGAAAGTAGAAAGACAGCAGTCAGCGCTGTGTGTTGGTGAGATTTGTGTGCATCTGCAATGTGCCATGCCATGCTGCGATGCCATGTACGCTGTACCAGTGTAGCACAGGGTGATCTGTGTGCAATGGCAGCCTGTCAGAGGCCCCCCCCAGGGTCCGCGCCTGGCCAACATGCTGCCACCCAACACTGCAGGGGTGTAGGCACCTGAGACAAATAGACCCCATGACTATACCACCCAGACAATCATTGTCCCAAAGCACAGCTGCTACTAATGCACAGGTGGAGGCTGTGGGGTAGTGCATGTGCAGACCCTCCCCACACCCCTGGGTCATGAACAGCACCTATTGGCACATGCTGAGCAACACAGGGGCACTGTGTGGGACATGCCAACACATCATGGCATACATGAGCGCTGTACCTGGACAAAGCATGCAATGGGCCCATCCATATGCCACCCCTTTGGCAGACACAGTCCTCTGGCCTGACGTGGCCTCACACATCTGACACGTGGCACCGCCTTGCAGCCCCATGCACAACTCACAACAGTGGTATGTGCAGAACCTGGCTGTTGGACCACGTCCTTGGGGACAAGTCTCAGTTAGGTACCAGGCCACAACCTTCTGTGCTGATGCATCCAGAAATGCACTGGTGTGGTGGGTGTCAGCACACTGAGGGAGTGTTGCAGGCAGCGCTGTCATTTGCACACTCCACACATGTCGTGATATACCTACCATCTGCCTCTGGTGTCGGGAACATTGTGATGGGCCCTTATATTGGAAGTGTGTTCTGTACATGCCGCTGAACATGCAGTCATAGGCTGCTGTACGGTCAGGGGGCAACAGTGTGCTGTGATGGACAGGTTGTACGGCCTGAGCCTCAGCCATGGAATGCAGGGCTATGTCACACAACATGCAAAACATGGGAAACACCCAGACACATAGGAGCATGTGACGTAGTGGGCAGGCCTTGCAATGACACCCTGCAGGTCCGTGGGGACCCCCCACCCCATGCATGCTCATATACTGCGGACCTGTACAGTGCCCTGGCTGTCCAGAACAGGCCCTGGTTGTGGGGTGTGGTTGCCCCTTTCCCCATACAGCACGTGCAGCATTGGGTGAGCCATGTTAGGTATTTTCACATAGCCAGGATGTATCTGACTGGTATCAATCTGTGCTACTCTGAAGATCGCATCCCCCAGTACGTATGTCATGTACCAATACCATAGTCTGAAAGTAACGATATGCAGAGGTGCTTCAGCACAGAGGTTCCACACAAAGCACAGTTACAAACAGAACAGAGGCCACTCACTGGACTGCCAATGGGATGTGGTCAATACAAACATATCATGTAATATGTTGAGTAGGGTACAACAAAGCCAAGAGTTATGCTACTGTGGGTGGTTTTAGGACCACATTGCATGATAGTGGAGTACAGGACACAAACAACGATGTAATGTGATTTACCCCACAATATATCCCACCCATGACCCTGCAACAGCTTTGTATGCCTATTTAGCAAAGTATATGTATTTGAAATGGCATGAAAGGCACCAACCTGGGGCTGCAGGGACATTATCTCAGCCTGCGATCTCTGTGGCCTGCTTCCACAGTTAATGTAGCAGAGTTGTGGCTGCAGTTCCAGTGTGCAATGTGGGGGGGGGGGGTTCTCTGGTCCCTTTAAATAGCCCAGGTGCAATTACACATTCTAATGTATGCAAAACTGTCTTTAATGACATGCTAATGTGTTGTGTTGCCTGCTGACTGCCCAATGAGGCTATTTGCATAGCCTGGCAGAATATAGTGATTTTGCGCGATGCACAATGTGGTTTTGTACTTGCACATCGTGTAGTGCTCCACGCTATGACATTTGCACATTTACACTGCACTCCAATGACATCTGCAGCATGACTGCACATGTGCAGGTGTGTGCACTACTAGGCATGTGCACAATATTGCACAGAATATGCGCAGGGTCACGCATGTGCAACGTCGACTTTCGTGGTGACAGCTCTATGCTTACATCATTTGTGCAGCGCAGCCTATGTGGAACACTGCGCAAATGCCATGCCCTTCCACGCTTGCAGAGTTGTTGAGGGGAGTGTACTACAGTCTGCACAGGTGGTTTAGCAATGTCCTCCAGAAGATGCACCTGGGACATCCAGCAGCAGGATGGGAGGTGGAGGGAGGTGGAGCTCACCAACCTTGTGGAGTTGGTGGTGGCAAGGGAGAAGCTACTCTTCAGGGAGGTGGAGAAGAGCTCTCGGCCACGGTGTGGGCCACTGTGTGGCACCACCTGATCAGACAGTGGTCACCCAGTCCAGTGAGCAATGTTGCCACTGATACGTTGACCTGGTGAGGAGAGATGAAGATCAGCTGGCACATTACCGCCAGATGGTGCGGGATGGCACCATACCCAAACCAGGTAGATGGTCATGTGCATGGCATGTTTGTTTAAGGGCATGTGCATGGCATGTTTGTTTATGGGAATGTGCATGGCATGTTTGTTTATGGGCATAGGTTTGGCAGGGTCTGGGCAAGGGCATTAGGTATAGTGTGTTCAGGGGCCAGCCATGGGTGTACATGTGCATACTTCTGCAGCATGTGTTCCTGACATGTTGGCCTTGTACTGTCATGGACTCTGGGCATGGAGGGTAATGTGTGACAGGGACACTCTTAATGTGGAACATATCCTCACACATGGATATACAGGCTGCAATCACATGGGCACATATTGTGTGCACATGTGACAGACTGGTTCTAGGTTGGAGTATTGTACTGCCGTGACTGTCTGCTGTAGCAACAGACTGACTAGCACTGTCTCTTACTGGACGACGGTGTTTCAGTGTGGGACAGATGAGGGCCTGGAAACTTATGAGGTGTACACTGAGGTTTGTCCCTGTGCATCAGGGACAGTTGCCTGATAGGTATGTCACGTGTCCTGGGGTTACGGCTCCAGGTACTGCTGTCACTAGTTAGGTGCCTGTAGTATCATATGCCATTTGATGTTGTGTGCTTTCACAGCTGTATTGGCAGGTTTTCAGTTGTTCACTGTTGTAGGGCACCAACAGTACAATCTTTGCCCTGCGTCTTTCCTCTTTTGTATGCTGCCACTGTCACATGAGCCATGGTCGCAGCCACTTGGGGGGGGTGGCATTGTCCATGACGGTACTGACAATGTTTTCCTACACTTTGCAGATCAGTCAGCCAGAGGAACTTAAGCCACTGGGTACAGCAGGAGGGGGAGCAGACACTGAGCCATGATGCAGAAAGGAGTAACATTGCTGACAGCACATGTCAGGTAATATTGCCTGGAATAGTAGCATGCCCATGCCTGTGAGGGCCATCTCCTGGGACACCCAGTTGCTGTGCATGTGCCCATTGTGCGCTGCACATCGTTACACAGGCCTCCTACTATGCTTCCACCAACTGGTTCAACAGAAATTCTGTCAAAAGCCTTTACAGCAATGACACTATGTCGACCACGATCACAGCCAGCATTGTGCCATCAGGAAAACTGTTCTGTTTTTTCAGGGGGCTATGCCCCTTGAACCACCCAGAATTAAATATAATCAACTCCGGGTCAGAGTTGTTTTGGGGAGGAGGTGGGCGTAAGACCCGAAGAGCCCGTGCCGAGGTCCCACGTGATCATTACAGCGGACTGTCAGATTTGTCGCTGTAATGGTCATCATAGTGAAAGTTTCTCTGTCCTAATGGTATACCCTTCTGCTACACATCAGTGTGTCCCACATGCCACAGACACATGTGTGTCCTGCGCAGCCATGCACCCTATGGTCTTTGCATCCCCAATGGCCTGCAGTGTACCCATCCCACACCCAGCACAGTTCCATGCCTGCTACATTACCATGGTGTGCATATCTTACTTCGAGAGGGTTCCTGCAGTAGGTCATTACTTATAGGACTGCGCCCCCTGGCATCAGGACCACATGGAACATTCTAGCTAGCAATATCTTGCATGGGACTGCCCACCCAACGTCACGTGATGACATCAGCGTGAGCCTATATAGTGGGCAGTCCCCACGCCTGCCCTCCAGTTCTTTCCTGCCATCGACCAGTGTGTGTTGTACCTCACGGAGAACTCTGGCTACTGTCGAACACTGTTTTCTTTATTTTGTTCTCGGAAAGTTTAATCTTTTTCCTATAGTACATCTTCTCTGATGTCTGCTCCGCCAAAGAAGAAGTGCGACTCCTACGGCACGCAAATCCTACACAAGGATGGTCATACTCTTTATCTGCTATGTCTAGGCCCCGACCATAACATCGAGGGCTGCGTGGCCTGTAAGGACTTTAACCCAGCCATGCAGAAATAACAGCAGCAGGCCCTGGATGCTCATCTTTTAAAGATCAAGATGGCGAATATAAAAGTCTCCTGGGGTTATCCCAGTTTCCCCCAAGATACCGACAAGAGGAGATGCCCCCTCATCAGGGTGTGCACTCTTCGCACTGGGGGAGATGGAAGGGCACAGGCGATTATTTAATGAAGGGGAAGTGGATTGTCATGTGTGCAGACCAGGTGGAGGGAAATCGACCCTGATGAAGGGGAGATGAGTAGAGTGAGAAGGTAATTAAGATAGAGATGTGAAAATGGCTACGGAGGTGGAAGAGTTAAATGTATTTATGTTTCGATGATACTGTTTTTAACACTGGACCTGTATATGAACTATAACCCTATCAACATAGAAAAGTCTTCTTTTATTTTAAGAAACTGTGACTGTAAAAATATGAAAACAATCAATAAAAAGAATATTTGCAAAAAAGATGGCTAATATGGAGAACGAGTTGCAGAGGCTGTGGGATTCCTCTTCCTCTCCCTCTCTCACTGCAGAGTACAAAAAGAAGAAAAAAGACAAGTAGAGGCACTGGGACCGGGATTGGTCCCTGTCCTGTCTGTGGGCGGTGAGAGGCCTTCCGTTGGATCTGGAAGTGCCCCTCCAGTCAAGCCTCTTCCCACTGCGGTGGATCAGGTTTTGGCCCCCCGCTGAACTGGTAACTGTTCAGGTGGGTCTCTCTGGCAGTGCCTGAGTACCTGTTGCCGTTAGGCCTCTTCAAACCACAGGGTCTGTGCCAGGCAGCAAGGCTGGTAAGTCACTCCCTGGCTCTGCCGGCGAGTGCACGGCCCCTGGTAAGTCAGACTCCAGCTCTGCTGGGGTCCACCCGGTCCCCGATGGTAAGTCGGGTGTTGGCCCTGCCAGTGTCTGCACGGCTCCTGCCAATAAGTCAGATGTCAACCCTGTTGGCACCCACCTGGCTCCTGCCAGTAAGTCGGATGCTGGTTCACCTGGCAACTGCCTGGCTACGGCCAAGAAGTTGGACGTCGGCTTTGCCACCATCTGCACAGTTTTTTCCAGTAAGTTGGGGCGTTGGTTTGGCTGACACCCACCTGGTTCTTTCCAGTAAGTCAGATGTCAGCTCCGTCGACACCTGCCTGGTTCTCACCCATAAGTCTGACGTCAGTTCTGCCAGCGTCTGCATGGCAGCTGCCAGTATATCAGACATCAGCTTTGCCGACGCCCATAAAGTTTCAGCTGGCAAGCCGGTCGTCAGTTTCGCTGGCCTTGGCACGGCTACAACTGCTAAGTCGGACATCAGCTTACCTGACGTCCATATGGATGGGTCTTTTTCCTTCTCTCTGGCCGGTAAGTCGCTCATCGGCTTGTCTGATGACTGCTTGGCCATGGTGCTCTCATTAGAGAGCATGCTATCCTCTGACATCGAGAAGCGTCTGCTGCCACTTCTGCAACAGTTGCCCCCTGAGGGTTCTCCCTCTTGGGATACTTCCTCCCCACCTCCTGAGGTGGTTTCCCTGGTTCTCCATGTTTCTGCTGGGCCAGAGGAGGAAGTCGGGTCTCTGGATGTGGCACTTACCGTTCCCATGCCAGAGCCTTGTATGCCAAATTTGCCTACTGGGCTTTCGGAACACCCTGGTAGGGGTCTTCCATCAGATCAGTGGAATCCCTGGCATACCACAGACTTTAGGGTTCCTTGATCTGGACCTTCTAATCCCCAGACATTTGAGGTCCCTCCATCTGGACCAGTAGGTCTTCAGACATCAGCTAATATCCTGTCTTGTGCTCTTTTTCCCCAGATGCCTGGGGTTCAGACGCCTGGCACTCCGCCAGGCTTCCATATGCCAGACCCTTTTTTGGTGAAGGCTGACCCAGTGGGCCTCATGTTGGGGCATTTGCTCCCTTCCTCAGGACCACCCACTAACCCCTCAGCCCCTCAGTTGGGCCTGTCTCCTGGCTATTCCCATAAGGGTTGCCAGATGTGTATGGCAAGGGGATGTTTGGCTTCAGGGTGTCCGGCGTCATCTCACTTCCTTGGACACCTGACATCAGGGCATCTTTTTTCAGGTTACCCAACTTCCAGGTACACCCTCCCCTTCCATGCATCAGGATATCTAATGCATCAGTGTCAGATGATTGGACTTCAGCATTGTCAGCCTTCACCACCTTCTCAGCCTTCATTTCACTCTCAGGTTGAATAGCTAGTGGTTTTCCAGTCCTGGTGGCAACAGGCCAAGGCCCAACTGGTCTCTGACTTGGAAAGTAGGCTGCAAGGGGCAGTCTTAGTACCGTCCCTATCTCAGTGATCTCTGTGGCCTAGGTCGCCTGTTGGATCCCTTGATTCCTTGGCAGGTCAGTCTTACTGTTTTACTGTCCACGTCCATGTGAGGAACAATGTCCAGGACATCACCCTGCTCTAGGGCTCAGTTGCCAGAAAAAGCTCTTTCATCAGACAGAGTCTGATTCTCCATCATCCACGAGTTCTGGTTCTCATAACCCCTGAGATGAGCCACAGAGGGAGGAAGGAGGCCCCTAGGTCTCCTCCTGAGGATCCCTCCTTCTTGGAGTTCCTAAAAATGATCCAGGCAGCTCACGGGTGGGCCACTGAGGAACAGGACCCGAAGTGACAAAGGTTGGCAGAGCACCTGGGTATGGTAGAGTCCTCACCTATGTCTATTCCGCCCTGGATGGCTCCTCATGAGGACCTAGTGTCCTCTATTTGGAGGCACCCTTTTTCTGTCGCCTCTGTCCCGAAAAAGGCCAATAAGGCTTAAGTCCGAGATTGCTAGGGCTGTGAGTTTGGTTCAGCTCTCCTGTTGTCATGCCCTCTGGGCCACCTATGACTCCGTAGACATGGTAGCTCAGTCTACTGCCACTGCTGTCTGTCTTTGCAGGCATTCGTGGCTCCGGAATTCTGGGTTGACACAGAGCGCCCAGTCTGCCATACTAGACACTCCTTTCAGGGGGTCGATATTGTTTGGTGGAGACTCCAGGGATATCCTCATGAAGCTCCAGAACAGAGGAACAGCCTTGTGTCATAAACTTGCTCAGCCGGTCAGCCCTCTACTCCCAAAGTGCCAACCTCTGAGGGTATGATTTGTGTACAGTGAACAAACAAGGTAACCCTTGTCTGTTTTGTGGGTTCAAGTCACCTTAGTCTCAAGCTCTGAAGGGATTCAAACTGATAACCTCTTGTTAGTGTACCCAATTATCAGGCTCAGATAATTCTGTCTTCGGGGGACCAGATATCTTTGCCTACGGGCACCCAACCAGGTCTTTCAAATGAACCCTTAGAACTCTATGCAAGACTTTTAGAGAACTCTGTCCATTTCCCAGTTTGGTATACAATATGCCCATACACAGTGTACTTATAACCTTTAAAAGCTCCACTTAAAATAAAAAGAATTGTCAAGGCACTCCAGCAGTTTCATTTGTAAAAAAATATCTTTACTTTAAAAATATCAAAACCGAACAATCATTACAGAACAAAATATATATATCCCAACACATACAGCCTTAAAACAAACAGGAGAAAGTACAGTTCTTACAATACATACATTTAGACTGGTCTAATCTTACTCTCTTTCAGTACTGTGATGATTCTCCCTCAGTCAGATAATATTCTCTTGTGTCTCTCTGTCATGTTCTCTCAGCAGTTAAACACACTTCTGAGCCGGCCTTCTCATGAGGTCACTAACTCTGCCTTGGTGTATCAAACTCTATATTTTACAGTACAGGGTCTCCAAATAAAATATTAAAAAAAAACATATGAGAGGACCTCACTGACTTTCCTCTCCACAGGTTAACTGGTCAGAACTGGTTTTTGCTCTGCTACACATACATCTCAAAAGTTTCTTTGATCCAAGTCACTGTATTCAAAGCAAAAGTGTATTGGCCTCTTTAATCCCATCTGGACCTTGGAATCTACACCTTAGGTCTTTCTGATGTAATTCAAGGGTTCCCCGGGAATGTATTTTGGACCTTCCAAATCTGTCTGGGTCCTCCCTGGATCAGACATCAAACCTCTTCAATGTCCATTTTGGCCTCTCTCCGACGCCCCTCCCCACAAGTCCTTCCTGGTAACCATGCAAGTCAAAGGATCTCCCTGAGGGCATTATGAATGGCTAATCTTATTTCCTGGGATAAAAGCAAATTGACAAGGTAATTGCACCCCAGATTTCTGTAGTTTAAAATACCTCCTGTCCTTTGAACTTATCCCTGGGGGATCTTAATGTGTCAGTTCCAGTAAGACAGTCTTTTCCTTGAACTGACCTTCCCTTCACATTTTTATATGTAATAACAAAAATTAATACAGCACTCAAGCACTCAGAGCTGGCTGTCTACGTCACACCTTGCACCCGGTCCTCCCCAGGTATCACGTGGGCTCTCGCTTCAGGCGGCCTTTTCATCATCAGAAGAAATAGGCTTCAGCCAGACGTCAGGTCAAATGACAGACTCTGGCGTCAGAGGGCTCCAACTCCCTGATAGCCTCTCATGTGCCTTCAGGGGGAGCAATGTCCTCCCATGCCTCAGCCTATTGGCTTGTGAGGGACCCCCCTACCTCTACCTGATCCTCTGGTAGGGCCAGTGGGGGAAGGGGTTTGTGTCCTTCCCTTTTTTTAGAATGGCAAGGTTTTCCATCCATAGACCTTCTCCACAGTTTACAAAAGGCCACTACATTTTTTTGTTTAGGTCTGAATTTTCAGTTGAGTCAGACTATTCAAATACAGACCTTTTCTTGAGCTTTAATCAGGAAGCGATCATTTCCTGCTGTTTATCGGTTTCCAGCAGCATATGTCCATTTTTGCCTTTAGAGGCACTGTTGTAGGAAGTGGCTGTGTCCACATGGTTTTGTCCACACTATGATGATCTGTGTCTATGGCGTTAACAGACACTCCAGTAACCCTTTCAGAGGGAAGCTTCAGGTATTCTCCTGGAGAGACAAGGGTGTTCTTTTTCCCAGTCCTTGTACCATCTGTACGGGTTGCTGAGGTTTTGGGAAACAGTCTGGTATAGGTCTGTCTTTAATTTTTTCAGACCCTTTTGTCCTAGTCTTTGCCTCCTGGGTTTTAGTCCTTGCCTGATTTATTATCACTTGGGACTCAGTCCTATAAGTAATGACCTACTGCAGGAATCCTCTCAAAATAAGATAGTACAGTTATGTAAGAACTTACCATAACAGCATATCTTCAAAAGAGGTTCCTGCAGTAGGTCACCTTTTTCCCTCCCACCTTCCCCTAGTTTTTGCAACTATTTTTTCTTGAGCCTTGTTTTTTTGGGGCTCCAGGAACAATCTCCTTTTCTCCTGTCATACCTGGCTCTTGGTCTCCAGTGGGAGAATTGGAGGGCGGGTGTGGGGACCGCCCACTATATAGGCTCACGCTGACATTGTCATGTGACATCGGGTGGGCGGTCCCATGCCAAATACTGCTAGCTAGAATTTTCCGTGTGGTCCTGACACCAAGGGGTGCAGTCCTATAAGTAATGACCTACTGCAGGAACCTCTCTCGAAGATCTACTGTTACGGTAAGTTCTTATGTAACTGTACTTTACCCCGACACTGTGGGCGGGCCTCCTGCACGATCCAGTGCAGGTGACCCACGTCCACTGTGTTACGGGGCACACATACTGTCACCTCTGTCCTGGCTGTTATACTTACATCCCTGACTGAGGGGGACACACTGCAACATGTCTAGTGTAACCTGGTTTGGTGGCTGCTGGCCTCTCCATCATTGTGTTCTCTAGGGTTCAGTTGTTACTGCACCTCCTACCCTTTCCAACACCTATTGTGTTATGTGCCCCTTCACTTTATGTTGCAGCTGCACACGTTGTAGTACATCTGTCTTCACCACACAATGTCAGTTGCAGTTCCATGTTTACGGATGTGTGTCATGTTAGGCTGTATGCATAGATTGCGGTCAGGTTTCTGTCAGTCTATGTCGCCCACTGGTGCATTGCACATGTCACTTACGCTGACTTGGGGTGCCATGATCCTGGGACTCAGTGGCCTTTTTTCTGTTGCTGTGGACCATGCTCACTGTCCCGTGGGGCGTATACATTGGCATTGCAGCAATGGCATCCCCTGCCACCGCCTACAGGGGTTGCAGTACCAGTCGACCCTGCTGTGGTGCTGTGTTACCATGCAACAAACACCCCTATGGCTACATGTGTCACAGTCCACCTGGGCAACATGTTCACTGACCCCACAGCCTGTTGTCCCTTGCTGTATTGACTTGTGTATGCATTTCAGCCATGCACTGACACATCATGGTGGGACAGACCTGCCTGGCCCATGCGCTACAGTTACTCTGCACTTTGCACTCCCCTAAGCAGGCACACACACTGTCCTGGGGCATGTCAGCCTGCTGTCCTGCTTCACCTTTGTGGCAGATTGCATGTTTTGCATATGACGGACCTGTCCCACATTTGTGCCTGCAACATTTATTTTATTTTAGTCTTTGGTAACCGAGTAAGGCCCACTAGGCACAAGTGCCTTTTTTTCAGGGTTGAGCTGGAAGCACTGGGGAGGTTAAGTGACTTGTTCAGAGTCACACGGTATGCAAGTGGAGATTGTGGGAATCAAACCCAGGTCTGCTGGATGTACCAAGCTGATTCACAGCTCATTACTCTAACCTCTAGGCTCTACTGCCAGCCCCAACATGCTGCTGCAGCAGTGACCGATGCCCACCACTTTGTAGATATGCCACCACATGCTGGCCTATGGGCCCTGTGGGATAGGTGAATACGCTCCCCTTGGGACGGTGGCAGATCAAACATAGAAACATAGAATTTGACGGCAGATAAGGACCGCTTGGCCCACCCAGTCTGCCCATTTCCCTACCTAATGGATAGGTTGCAGATCCTAGTTAACCAGCAGCCTACTTCTTTCTACCCCCAACCCCTAGAATTGCCTTATGACTGTCCCATGCATGCTTGAAGTCAACCACTGTTTTTGACTCCACAACCTCCTCCAGAAGGCCGTTCCATGCATCCACAACCCTCTCTGTGAAAAAATACTTCCTTACATTACCTTTGAGCTGCCCCCCCATCTTCAAATTGTGCCCCCTTGTTCATGCACACATCTTTTTTTGAAAGATGCTACCCTCTTGGACTTTGTTGATTCCCTTGAGGTACTTGAAAGTTTCTATCATGTCCCCACTCTCCCTCCTTTCCTCGAGGCTATATATATTAAGCTCCTTTAGTCTTTCTCCATATGTCTTCTGGTGCAGACCCTGCACCATTTTAGTTGCACTCCTCTGGACAGCTTCCATCTTGTCTATGTCCTTGCGGAGATTGGGTCTCCAGAACTGCACACAGTACTCCAGATGGTGTCTCACCAGCTGTCTGTACAGAGGGATAACAACTTCCTGTTTTCTACTGGTGATGCCTCTCCCTATGCATCCCAGTATCCCCCCAGCCCTCCTTAGTGCCCTCTCACATTGCTTGCCCACCTTTAAGTCATCTGATATGACTACCCCCAGGTCCCTTTCCAGATCCATGTTGTTCAACTGTGGGTTGCTAGAGTGCTTTGCATAACTGTTCTGCTACCATTGTAATGTTGCAGTATACCATTTTATAGTATGCAATCTTCTTGTTCCTTACTGCTTTGTGTGCACATAACATATGTCTGCACATGTTTGGTTCATAAACATTGTACAGCAGGACTTTGTAGGTCTTCATGTCTGTGACATATTGGGTCAGCATGCTGTAAGGTTGCACTGGGGGTGTCTATGCCCGCACCCTGCACCATGCACTTGCTCTACCACTAGCCTGGGCCAGGGGTATCCTGACGTGGCAGCATCACTATGGTGTGGGTGTTTAGGATCCATCCATAACATGCATGCCTAATGGTCACAGTGCACTGTACCACTCTGGTGTACCATCATGTACCAGCAGTGATGAACACTGTGGCCACCAGCACATCGGTCATGGTTGGCTAGGCCATGTCCTGTGCCTACTTTACTCAGCATTTGGTGCATCTTTGCTCCTGCCCGCCCGGAATGTGGCCCCTGTGCAGTGCTGTGGGGCATGTGTGGCACCCACCCCATCTGACTTTCTGTGTGTGTTGGTGTTTCAATGGTCTTCAGGGGTGCAGTGCCACACATATCTCACATGTACCATGCTGGTGGCAGTGCTCGGTGGGACTTGGCTACTTGTTGTTGCTGAGGATGCATTCTTCACGGTGTCTGCTTGCCGTACTTACATCACCACTTTTCTCCCCATAGGTGAACATTACACGGTAGTGGGTGTCCATAGGCCAGAGGCAATGGAGAGGAGGGATGACCTCCTTCGATTACTTGTTCATCAGCAGAGGGTGCTTCTGGAGAGAGTCGCCATGTTGGAGGCTATGACCAGCAGGATGGTGGTAGCCCTGGAGGAGCTGGTAAGAAACAGCAGGCCACCTGCAGAAAACCAGTAGATTCTATGTCCTCCTTTGTTCAGTCCCCCAAACCCATCTTCACCTTATTTCGCCCTTCCACTTCCTCCTTTTTGTGCTCCTGATTCCCATTTGACTCCCTTTCACTGTTTATTGTTTTTTCCCTTTTTGTAAATTAAAGATATTTTTGTATGTTATGCTCCTGTGTCCTGTGTCTTTTTAGGTGGCTTGTTTACATTTTTATCTGGTTTGCTGTGGTGCCCCTACTGTCCATCTATGTCCCCCTTGTAGGTTACATCCATACCTATCATGTGCCACTGGATCTCCATTGCTGTACCTGTGGGTGTCTGTTGCTGTGCTTCCACCTGTACAGTGTTCCATGCATGGTAGGTGTGTTGGCATGTTGGTGGTCACGTTGTGTTCCCTGTGTGTCCCCCTGCACATCTCATGTGCATGACAGCCACTTTCAGGGATGTTCCTGTCCACTGTCAGGGGACAGTCCCTGTACTTCCGGCACCTACCTTCCTGCGTTGCCTGGCAGGATGGACTCTGTATGTGACCTATCCGTGGCTGCATCCTTCTTGCAATAGCTGCCTTCCATCCCCCTGTGTTTCTGTGCTGTGAGTGCCATTCAGTGTGCTGTCACTTACTCCATGTCAGGGTTCCATGTGTCCTACCCCTGTGTGCTGGGTTGCTGTGGCTGTTTGCACTTCCCATTTGCAGTATTCAGTGCTATATCCATTGCTGGGCAAGCTTTGCACTGTGCCTTGGGCTCTGATTTGCTCAACCTGCATTTGTACCCTATATTCAGCAGTGTTTGCCAATGAGCTATGCCTTTGAATAGTGTGTGCAATAGGACGTGGGCTAATGCTAACAGCCAGGTAGGGCAAACTTTGCCCATGGGCAATTTTTTGAATGTTGAGCCCTGTATCTCTTACCAAGTAAAAACATACTCTGTGGCCTCCATGGAAAAAAAAGCAAGGTTTTCACTCCCCCGACACTGTCCAGTACAGCACCATGAGGCAGTTTGCAATCGGTTTCTATCATTACTTTTTGAAACATAAATTTTGCCAGATAATCCCATGTTTTTCCTTCAAGCTCAGTTCACCAACTACGCAGCTTGCCCTCCCGTTTCTCTGAGGCACCATGCATCACGCTAAACTGCCACAACTGGGTTGGTAGGACCAGGGGGATGGGACCTCGTCAATCAGCAAGCCACTACGTGTGCCACAGAATGGGCGCAGCTACACTTCAGATACCAGGGTCAGAAGCCTCTTTATTTATTGATGCACCACAATGAGCAGAGCAGGGGGAGAAAGGGCACTTCACTGGGTGCAGCATGACTAGGGAGAGAGACCTCAATCCTCTTTTCCCAGAACAGCAAAACTTTTTTCTTTTTTAATAAACTGAACAAACGTCTCTCACAGTTCTATGAGAAGGCTCCCCTAACAGCCCATGGAGCTTTGTAGCAGGCAACATAAACAAAACACTAACCTGAGCAGCAGAATTCGGGTCTGTTAAAACGTGACTGCTGCAGTCCCATTTGTATTGTTTGTTGGGGGCCAGGAAAACAAGTGACTCTCCCTATCTAATTTCTCCAGTCACATTATTGGAGGGGAGGCGTGGAGGGGTTGTGGGATAACAGATGGACCAGACACCGAACTTCAAGTTCAACACACAATCTCTGTGTGATATTTATTCAAAATGCAGGACATAACCTTAAACAAAGGCATATTCCTTCTTCAGTACATCAGTTTGCAGCAACAGACTATGTATGTCCTTTCACTGCACTTAACCAGCACCTACTGACTCACTGATCTCTGATTTACTTAGCAGTTGAGATTCAGCCTCCACCCCTATGCGGGCCTTATTTGCTTGAATAGTGGGGCTCAAATAAAAAAAACCAAAAAACAAGCTAAAAACAAAGACCCTCAGTGCAGAAGCACTGAAACAAGGGTTACCCCCAAAGGGCATTGACAATAAGTCAAGTTTCAAAGAAACACAACATCACATATACTTCCCTAATGCAAAGCATCATGGGATATATGTAAATCACCATGACGTTTCAGACTTGTTCAACTTACAGCAATTTACATGCATTTTAAATAGCAAAACTAACTCAATTTCTATAATAGTCACCTAGTACTTTTTACCTTTATCAAAAACACCTAGTGCCATGGTATTTTCAACATTTACAGGTTTTATACACATAAGGTATATACATTAAAGTATTTTATGACATAGTGCTACTTCATACTAAATCCAACAATGATAAACACAGCCTGTTGTTTTACATAAGCTCAGAGGTCACCACAATAACCTCCCTGTACAAGGACCTGAGAGGGAAAAGGAAAATTAAAGAGGACACTATAACAAAGTCAAGAAAGGGAAGGGAGTGCCCATAGGTGGCCAACCTTATGGACTAGAAATTGTAAAGAATAGATTATGCTAAGAAATAGAAGAACTGTTGCAATGGATTTAAAAAAAAAGGTTGGTCTTCAAGAGTGGCAGGAGCTCACTGTCACATATCCCCCACCTTAAGAGGGAAGCAATTATTGCAGACTGCTTACCACCTTCCTGTCCCAGGAAGGGATGGAGCTTCTACCCATCCATCTTCAGAAACTACGTCTCAGGGTCCCTATTAATAATAAACATTCCATGATAAACACAGTGGATATCATTATCCTTTACCCTGAGGCATTAACACATTTCTCAACAGAGACTAACAGTATCTTCCCTGCACTTTCTCTTTTTAGGGAAAGTCTGTCATATTTTTCTGACTGAAAATCTGGACGGCTGCAAAGTCCAGCACCATAGAAACACTTTCACTGGGGTGAGTAATTACCTGCTCCAACGCCACCAGACATGTCGTTTTTAAGTAGGGGCCCAGTCCTAGTTTCATCCTCGCTACGTAAACCCACTATGTCTCTTGATTCATTTATTTTGCTTGCTACTGATACAGACACCTAAGGGTAGACACTCTAGGTGTTACCCCAACACAGGTTCCAATCAATTTTCCACCCACCTCCTCCTTGATCTTAACATACTGTAACAGTTTGGCAACATTAGCATCTTCAGCCTGCAGTATACTCCAGTCAATACTGTCAATAGATTTACCTGTATCAATACAAGAAAAAGTCCCTTCAGCCTCATACGCTTCTTCGTCTTGCTTACTTGGAGTCTTCAACCCCAGCACAGTATCACTAGGCACAGTCTTACCTGGGGTCTCACATTCATGTTCCATACTTGCATCTCTGACCTCCAACAGGTAACATCCTTGGAACACAGGCAACAAAGGAATAACCTGCTCAGTCAGGGGGTCCTCCTTCAGCTGAACCCATGAAAAATCCTCCTCTGATTCTTTATCAAAACTCTCCAGCAGAGACCTCTTGAGCACCTGGCACCAGTGTTCCACCTATCTGCATAGTTGGTCTGCCTCCAGCCATTGCCCACTCATCCAGTGGATAATCCTCATCAGGGTCTCCACCTCCTCAGTGTTGTCTTCGCACCTCCGGTCTACTGCGACCCCACGGTAGTTCCTCATTGTTTTGCATCTCTTCATCATCTTCAGGCTTGGCCTTCCTCCAAGCTCCCAGGTCCAGTCCAGGCAGCAGCTTCTTTGCATCTGTCAGTCATGGTTCTGGTCAGAACTCCATGGACATTCTTCTCCACGTTCTCCTCTGGTAACTCCTGGTGCATTGGTCCACCTCAGATTTCTGGGCAATATCCACCAGAAAATCTCCCTCTTCTGCCAGTCCAGATGCTTCCAGCAAGTTATCCCACTTCTGACACCAAGTCTGTGGAGGGGTTGTGGGATAACAGATGGACCAGACACTGAACTTCAAGTTCAAGACACAATCTCTGTGTGATGTTTATTTAAAATGCAGGACATAACCTCAAGCAATGGCATATCCCTTCTTCAGTTTGAAGCAACAGACTATGTATGTCCTTTCTCTGCACTTAGCCAGCACCTACTGACTCCCTGATCTCTGATCTACTTAGCAGTTGAGATTCAGTCTCCACCCCTATGCGGGCCTTGGTTGCTGGGGTAGTGGGGACTCAAATAAAAAAATAAAAAAAATTAAAAACAAGCTAAAAACAAAGAACCTCAGTGCAGAAGCATTGAAACAAGGGTCACCCAAAAGGACATTGACAATAAACCAAGTTTCAAAGAAGCACAACCTGACACACACTTCCCTAATGCAAAGCATTATGTGATATATGTAAATTACCATGACATTTCAGAGTTGTTCAACTTACAGCAATTGACATGCATTTTAAGTAGCACAACTAACTTAATTTCTATAATAGTCACCTAGTACTTTTTACCTTTATCACAAACACCTAGTACAATGGTATTTTCAACATTTACAGGTTTTATACACGTATGGTAAATACATTAAAATATTTTATGACATAGTGCTACTTCTTACTAAATCCAACAATGATAAACACAGCCTGTTGTTTTACATTAGCTCGGAGGTCACCACAATAACCTCCCTTACAAGGACCTGAGAGGGAAATGGAAAATTAAAGAGGACACTATAGCATAGTCAAGAAAGGGAAGGAGTGCCCATAGGTGGCCAACCTTATGGACTAGAAATTGTAAAGCATAGATTAGGCTAAGAAACAGAAGAACTGTTGCAACAGATTTAAGAAAAGGTCGGTCCTCAAGAGTGGCAGGAGCTCCCTGTCACAGGAGGCAGCAAGGAAAAACAGCTGCTGCTTTAAATATATTCCTGACCTCATCTGCAGACTTTGTGGGGGCCGGGAGAATGAGTAATTCCACACATTTTATAATGCCTGGGGGATCGACTGAGTTACAAAGCAACAAAGATACTGTACCAAATGACAGTCAGGACAGTACTTATTCTCTCCATTGACTGAGTCTGTGCTTGGGGAAACTTCAACTGTGTGTGAGCGTAACTGAGGGTCTCAGTTTGGCAGCAGTGGGGGTGGGGGTTGCAGGTTACAAAGGACTGTGAATTCAGAGATTTTTCTTCTTCTGCAGGTTCTACAATAAACTAAATTTTCCTACACAGAGCTCCCATTCACTGTGGATACACAAACATGAGTGAGCATGTACTGTTGCTAAAGGGGACTACTTTACCCATTTAACACAATCAAAATAACTTAAAAGTGTTTAAATATTGATATAATTTATTTTACTTAAACAATTTATTTACAATTTTATTTGTTTAAACAGTAGTAAGGAACCATTTTATAAGTGTGATAAGCCACTCCAGGGTGTTCATTAAAGAATTGTAATGCACTTCTTCTGAGGGGCGTAGGAACATTCGGCCTCTGACCTCAAACCTTAGCACATTCCCTGGGGCACACATTAAAATCCTTTATAACATGGGTCCTAGGTATCTAATAATGTGATTGGCTAGAACTCAGCACATGGGGATACATTAATCCATGTTATGCGCACAGTTAGAGTGAGTAGGTTTTGTGCTGAATCCCTACTCATCTCTAACTGTCACTTCCTTCGGTCATCTGAACTCGTGTTACTATTTTCCTCTAGTAACAGCTACAAGAGAACCGCAGACCAACGATGGATTAAAATGTTGTTTCCCACCCACCTGCTCCGGTGATCACCATTGCATTTGCACAAGTCTGAGCTGAAGATGGCATACAAATTCATAATATTTGGGCATTTCAGCATTCAGCAGTGGCTGGAGGAGAAATTTTATAATGGAGATGCTCCGCCACAGAAAAGTGCAGCCACGCGCTTGCAGTCTGAAAGTGAAAGTTACAACCCACAAGCTGCAAGCTGATCATGGTCACAATGAAAAATGCGACAGTTTCGGAAGCTGACAAAACAACAGCATAGTTGATGTATTGAACACAGTTACAAGCATAACAAATGACTCTGTAGTAGAGAAATGTAATAATTTATTGCATTACTCAGCCCTGTAGGCACCAGCTTACTTATCGCACCAGGGATTCAAACCCATAACGGATGAGTAGTTGTTCTCCATAGTTACTGTTGAAATGTTATTGACATGCTGTTCATGAGAGTTACTTAGAATAAATAATATAGTGTGTATTAAAAAGGACCATTACCTCCTTGTTGCGCAGCTGTTTTTTTATCTTTAGGAAGCATGTGCTAAACTCCTGTTTCCGGAGTTCACATTTTAAAGTAGCACATGCGTCCGAGGACAAATCTGCCCATATGAATGCACGTTCTTTGCCATTATCCCAATGCACAGTGATTAATGCACATTTTCATTTTTCTGTGTGTACTATTAATGCACCGCTTTAATACTAAAGGAGTAGTTAGATAATTAGGGAGGCAGTATAGCACAGTGGTTTAAGGCTCTGAGTTGCAAATCTGGTGACATCTAGCAGACCAGACCTGGGTTTGAATCCCATAGCTTCCGTTTGCAGACTGTGTGACCCTGAGCAAGTCACTTAACTTCCCTGTGCTCCCAGGTTGCACCTGTAAAAAAAGCTTTCAGCTTAGTGTGCTAGTCCTGGTTATACAACTAACATAATGAATATGTGGACATCATTCCGTAACATTCTGAAAATGTGATTGAATGTTTTCGTGTCACCCGAAGTTATCTAAAGTTCAGTGAATTGGCATTAACCCAAAGTTCATGGAAGTATGAATTAAAATATAAAATTAATGTTGACAAATGTGCCTGACTTATTATTATTCAGAAAAGAAAACTCACAGTAGAATTGTACCACAGGAGAGAAATAAACACACAGAGACAGATTTTTACACAGGCACTACTTTTTTTCAGCGGTAGGATACATTAAGCCAAAAGAACATTTGAACAGTTTTATACCACATAATGTAATAATTTTCAGAGTTAATTAATCCTATGTTATAACTGCAATAACCCACTCCAGGGTGTATGGTTACTGGGGATTAATCAACATCCTGGGTGCTGTGAGGGCACTTGGCTTTGCCTCATGCCTCACAATGCACCCAGGGTGTTGATTAATCCCCAGTAACCACACACCCTGTCATGGATTATTGCTTTCTTAATTCACACCCTGTTGTGGCTTATTACTTACTTATATCAGGCTGTTACTGTGTAGTGTTACTATGTGTTTTATCAAGCTGTGTTACTATGTATTATATCATGCTGTGTTACTATATTTTGTGATGCACAGTATTCCATTTTTTGTACTGCTTTACTCTGGATTATTCTGCTCTGATTTGTTGCTCTGTACTAAATTGTTTTATTTATCATTTATTGTTCTTATGTTTCTTTTTTCTTATTTTAGTGTACTTCATTGCTTCCCGGCTACTGGCTGGCCCCCATCAGTCTGTGCCCTCCACTTAACCCCATTACCCATCTTCTCTGGGACTTGCCCACAGCCTTCTGAGTGCATATTGGCTTGTTCCCCAGGGTGGGGCCATCGGGGGACCACACCCATGAATGGAGACTCAGTAACTGATTCCAGGACAGCGCGCCACGGTGAGTGGTGTGGGGCCTGCAGTGTGGGGTGGACATCCTCCTGCACAGCTTGGTAGGTTTTTTCATCCCAGACCCCTGGAACACCGAGGAAGTTGTGTGGTGTGTGTGAATGCGGTGGCGTTCACTGACGTCGGAGCATGATGGCACCCCCCTATCTTATCGGCTCCCATGCACTACCACCTGTGATCACCACCCAGGTGGTGGTAGAGCAGCGGGAGCTCAAACTTCAACCCTCCCCAAGGTGTAGAGTGTCCTGTGGGATGCTCATCACACCTCCCCGGCCATCCCTTCAATGACCCAGGCTCGTTCCTGAACCCAGGTCATTGGCATCATGAGCAGTAATGTTACTGCTGCACCGGTGGGCTGGCCCATGTTCTTATGTTTCTGTATCTCACGGTTAGTGGAGGGGTCCTATGATGCCTGCAGATGGTGCAGAGTGCAGCGGCCAGGTTACTGACAGGCCTTCCGAGGTATTGTCACATGACCTGCACTGGCTGCCTGTGAAGTGACAAATCACTTTTAAGGTTGGCTTACTGACCTACAAAACTCTATAAGGACTGAGCCTGGGTTATCCAAGTGATCTCATGTCTCCTTATTGATCCCCCCCCCCCCCTCGGTGGGCCTCCTAGCACTTCCCAGGGCCAGGCTTAAGACATCTGGGGATCGCAGTTTTGAAGTAGCCAGCCCGGCCCTGTGGTACTTGCTTCCCAGATCTCTGAGGGAGGCCCCCTCAGTGGAGGTCTTTAAGAGGAGCCTTAAGACCTACTTGTTTGGACAGGTCTTTAATTTCAGTTAGAGCCCATTGATTGTTTTTAGCTATTTGTTGTTCTGATTTTAATTTAATCTATAATTATTTTAATTGTAGCTACATTTGCTTTATCATGAGTTTATGATTTATGTTTTTAATGATATACAGTGCTCTGAACCCCCGGGATTGGGCACTTCTTAAATAAACCTTCTATTACTACATATTCAGTCTCTTTACTCTCCCGGGTTGTACCTGAAAATAGGAATTTTATGTGTAGTGCACTCACTTGCTAAATAAAATCTAAATAAATACTATAAGTCCATACCTTTCAATCTTTTTCACCAAAATATGAGAAACTGACAATCAAACCAGGGGAAAAGTAGGACAGAACATCATGCATGGAGATACAACCATAGAATACAGCGGAAATGAGTGCCTTTATGTGTGACATGTTTATATATATATATATATATATATATATATATATGTGTGTGTGTATTTTTTTAACCACGAGAGACTTACTAAGCTGAGACTTTGTTTACAGGTGTGACCTGGGAGCACAAGGAAGTTAAATGACTTGCTCAGGGGCACACAGTGTGCAAGTGGGGGTTGTGGGATTCAAACCCAGGTCTGTAGGTTTGCAGCTCAGAGCCTTAAACCACTGCGCTATACTGCCTCCTTAATTTTAATTTTCCTTAATTATTTTGATTTAGTATGAGAATATTATGAGTTTCTGAATTAAGATCCGAGTTTAAATATGAGGCAGCACCTTCTCTATGTCACAGGGCCTTTTCCATGTGGCATAGCTGTGAAACAGGTTTTATGAGTGGCAAAATAAGTCACTTAACCTCCTTGTGCTCCCAGGTCGCTCCTGTAAAAAAGCTTTCAGCTTAGTGTGCTATACCTGGTTAAACAACTAAATAAAAAAAATAAAAAAATGACAGACCCCCTCTCATAGTGAGGGAGAGTTGAAAGGTGTGTATTAGTCTTTTAAAGAACTTAATTTGCATCACACAATTTCTTCTGGTATCTTGGAGTACCACAGATCTTAGTTTGCTCATACTGCCTTCATATGAGCAAGCAGAAAACAATGTTATGAGGTGTACAGGACACAGATAAGTCAGCATATTGTCTTTATCCAGGTGCACCTGCAACTGCCAACAGGACAGAAACCTTGGGGAAATTCCAACATTAATTCCGCCCCTTCCTACATGATTGGGCAATGGTTACTTCATCAGGTTAATTACATCATCCTCTTACTAGGCTTAATAAAGGAACACTACACCCTCACATGTTGTTAGTGTTAGCTGTTTTCTTGCCACGTATCAGCTCCATTTCTGTAACAGTTGGGATATAAACCTTTGTTTGAGTTTACTTTCACTGTTAGCAGTGGTCACCTCTCCTGTAACTCTCCTGGGTGACTCTCTTCAGTTTCTAATTGTTGCAGTCTCAGATGTCCCTGGGAGCTGCATTAGCAGATAGAAGATGATGTATCAATGCCCATTAACCGATACAATATGCTTGTCTGCTGATTTAGACTAACAGAACAAACAGCAGAAGTGTGAAGTACCCCATTTACCTTCAATTAGTTTCACAAAGATTTTTTTCTTGTAAATCACTTTCACTTTGTGTACTTCTTGAGAGTTTTTTAAGGTTATTTAGACTTGCTGCAAATAGATGCATGGTGTAATGGGCTCAGTGGCATCACTGTCTCACTGTTAATGCAGCCGGTTGGAACAAACAAGGATTTAGAGTATTATGAATAATCACATAACTAAAACGTCACTAAATGAGCTACATGACTAGAATAAAACACAGAAATACCAGTATATACATAAAATGTTCTCACTAAACATAACTTCAAAAATTCATTATTTCTTTCTGAGAACTACTGTACCTGTTTTACATTAACAAATTAAAACTGGCTGGCCCTGTGGCACAGAGTGATGGGGGATTAATCGCCTGGCACACTGGCGACCCGGGTTCACACCCAAGCCCGGGACAACAGTGGCAGAGGCTGGTAGGGAGGGCTCAAGAGCATCCATTGGACGCTCTTCTCCCAGGGGGAGGGCCAAGAATGCACCACCCATTGGCTGCTCCTGGCAGCCAGTTATGGCATCGTACTTTGCAGCATGGGTGACATTTTGCATGTGTAATCATGCCAGGAATGCCATGGTATGCATTCCAGTGGGCAGGGGAATGAAAAAGAGAAAATGGCCACCTAAGCCACCTGGATGATGGTGCCCCACCCTCCTGTCGTTGCAAAGCCTGGGATGCCCATGCTGTGCCCTCACTGTCCCCCGGCGAGGACTGAAGGTGCCTGCAAGCACCAAACAGTCTCCCTTCCCCAGTCCCTGCCATGGGAGGGAGCTCCCCAACGAAGGGATATGTTGAATCGTTCAGGGGGGGTGGCATGTTGAGGGGCAGCGGACGGCGATTGGAAGGAGTGATGCGGAGGACTTGGCCAGCCAAAGGAATGGGCGGCTAGGCTGATGTGGGAGTAAAGAAATAATATAAAAAAAAAAAGAAACTGTAACATACAGTATTCTTTATAAACAATATTATATTTTAGTACTCCGGAAAGAAGTACTGGTCATTTGTAAAGCAATTCTTAAGAGAGTATTTTATATTATTAGAACCCTTCTTGGTAATCTTACGTATAATGACTTAGTCGAAACTCATGAGTAAACTTCAGAAAACTTAAGTTTTCATCCTTATTTTAGTTAACTTGTAGAATGCTTGGACCTGCCCTACCTTATCCATTTGCTAAGAAATTGTAAACTGATCCCCATTTATAATAAAAGTCTCCTCTGTGTTCCCCCCACCAAGTTTTTATCCTCCAGAGTCAGACTAGGCAGCCATCAGTCACATCCTCATACACCTATGGACTGTTCCTCACCTTTCTCAAGACTGGGGAGCTAGTTCCCCCACAGATTCCCCCCCCTGAAATGGGGCTGGGGGAGAGGCCATCTTTCTCCCCTGGAGTATAAAGTCCAGAAATGCTCACTGGTGTGAGTAGAAGGGGTGGGTCCAGGTGTCTGGGCACGGGTTAACTGAGCCCAGTCTACTCAGTTTTTCCACCACTTTTCTTCCTCTCCAGTCCTGGAGCCAGCAGCGAACTTGGAGGGTACATGTGCATGTGCATGGAGATGTGCATGCGTTCCAGAACCATGGCTCCTTCCACCCTCCCCTATGTCTGCCTCCCATGCATCAGTGCTACCACCAAGCCTCCACCTGGTGGCAACCAAGAGCCGGGAAGGCCTACCACCCCGATCTGAGAGAGGAGAGCTGCCAAATGACTGCTCCATCCCTCTCTCGGCCCTCCCCACCGCCACCCCAGCAACCCAAGCTTGTTCCAACAGTGCCTCAGCCCGGTATGCCACCAGGCTGGCTGAGCATTCATTTTATCTTGGACGATGTTAATGTGTTTGCAAAAATCCTGAACCTTGTCCCAAAGATTTCTGAGATATATATACAAGCATAAAATATGTATATGATATTGCATTTTTCAGTATTGCATTTTAAACATCTATCATTTTGTTTCAGACCCATTTATATAAATAACTCAGTGTATAATATAGATTATGTATTGTTTTTTACTCTGTTAGTTTTAGAACAAACAAGGATTTAAAGGAATGTTCTAAGATACTGTGCTGAAAAAAACACTGGTTTTTTTTGAAAATCATACTGCCTTACCTTGCCAGAGTGTGTCATTTTAAGTCCACAGTGATATCTTTATTTTAGTCCCCTTCCGAGAGAAGAGATCATGAATTGGCCTGTAGAACTGGCCAGGTGATCCCTTCTGCTTTCTGGTGTGCCAGCCCTGCCCCTGTGCTCAGACATTTTGTGATATCTAGTCAGGGAGAGCGTGGGGGCATGCGCCATAAACGTGTATGGGGCTATCCCCCCCCCCGTTGTTACTGCTTTTTCCTTCCTGGCTGGCTCCTCCATCATGTCAGCCCTCCCTGCCCCCTCAACCCAGTTTCCCCTGGAACTTAACTGGCTTTCACTCCTGTGGCTTACATCACAGCAGGGTGGCAGGGAGCATCTTTTACCTGCTATCTCAAGGATCTTGCGGACATGTCCACAGAACACTTACCTCCATTCGCCCACAGTTTCATGGTGATATTTAGCCAGTGCACTGTGCTCCCTTAAATAGCCCAGGTGCAATTTGGCATGCTAATGTATGCAGCACCACCCATAAATGACATGCTAATGTAGATTCTTGCCCATGGACTGCCCAATGACCTCCTTTGCATACACTGGCTGAACATAGCAGATTTGTCGCTGTGCTGTCTGGGATTGCACTTGCACATGGGTGTGGCCGTACAATATGTTTTACATGCTACAGCCCTAGCGCTGGCCTGATGACATGTCCCACCTATGATGTCATTGAGCTGCCCAGCCAAGTAGCACTGCGTTATGATGCTCATTTGCAACAGGTGCCTGTGCATACTGCGCACATGCCAACCCATGCTGGCCGCTGCCCCTGACTATGGCCTCTTGTCCAAATATGCATGTTGCCCAGTGCACCTATGCACTGTGCAGTGCTACATATTAATTGTACTGTGCAAATATGGCACAGGCCCTGAACCAGGAAGCAGCATGCCAGGAGACTGTGCAGCACATACGAGGCAGCAGCCACGAGTTCTGGATGATGCTGTGCAGTCATGCAGCGTGACCAGCGGTGGTCATCTGTTGAGGTGGCCAACTTGGTGGTTGCCAGGGAGGAGAATCTGCTAGGTAAGGCATCTGGGGCAGACAGGGCCCCGTGTGAGGTCTGGGCCTCGATGGGCTGTTGCCTGAACCACAGGACAGGAGTTACCCACACCATGGACTAATGCTGCCACCAGTTCCGTGACCTGCAGTGAAAGGAGGCACACAGATTGTGTGAACTGCAGAATATGGTCACCAGTGGCACCGTGCCCAGGCCAGGTAGGTACAGCCAGGTGGTAGGCATGTGCATACCTCTCAACTGGCCATGATGTCCAGGGACATTCCTGATTGTGCCTCAGAACTTTCTTCTGTCCTTCATAAAAGTTGCATTTGTGATTGAACAGTGGGGAGTCTGTGCACAAAATAATGTCAAACAATAATGTTACAAACTTGTTCTTCTTTAGAAAATGCAGTTTACGATACTCCCCTTATTCTATCAGCTTTCTTTTCTATTATTTCTTTATGCTCCTAGGGAGCCTGGCAGGTGGCCTTGATCCCTCCCTCGGAGGGACTTGATCTCTGGCTCTCCATTACCTTCCCGACTTCCCCCGCAATCCCCCACTGGTGTTCCCCCCCCGTGACAGGGCCGAGGCGAAGGGGTGCCAGCTTTCCCCCACCCCCGGAGCGAAATCCAGATATCTGGGGAGCCGGGACAGGTGCAGCAGAGCAATCACAAAGCCTGCCAGCTCCTTTTACCCCCATTTTCTCCACCCCCTCCCTACCGCCAATGTACATTGGCAGCGTGCCACCCAACTAGCATCTTCTCCAGCCACCACCAGACAGAGATAGACAAGCGGAACGGCAATCCCTCCCTCCCTGAGAGAGGAGAGGGGAGTAGTCCTCTGGATGCTCAATCCTCTGTCTCCCCTGCCAACCCCTGGTGACCCGGGCTTGTTCCCGAACCTGGGTTGCTGATGTGGCATGAGGTGTGGTGTCCAGCGCCTCAACCCTCAGTGCCACTGGGCTGGCAATTCTATCAGCTTTCTGAGTGAATATTTCCAGTTGTTATGATGTGTCCCTGAGCTTGGGTCTTTGTCCCTGATTTTTGGAAGTCTTGTGCCTAATTTATGCAACATGAGGTTGGGAGGTATGAGCAGGTGTGTGGATGGGTGTGTGTGCAGGACAGTGGCATCACACAGTGTGTTAGGGCAACCTCTCCAGACACTGTTCACACCTCCTGTGTGCCTTCAGTGCTCTCATGTATGTAGTGGGCTATGCCCCCGCATGGCCTGCCAGCTGTGTAGTGCTGGCTGGTCACCCTGACCCATAAGATGCCCATCTGTCCTGTGCATGACCTCATGGCATTGGCTGTCTGGGGGCACACTGTCTGTCTCCACACAGTGGGAGCCACTGCCTATCCATGGTAACAGGGGCATGGGCATGAGGGCCATCTGTATAGTGGCAGGGCTGGGCTGGCTTTGTCCACGTGTTGTCTACGGGGTCCCTAGCATGACCTCACCAGTCACAATGATGGCCAGGTTGACGCCCACATGCAGCATCCATTTAGCTGCCTTGGGTACTGTATCTAGCAGGACGTGGTGCTGTGCCCTGGCTTATCATACGAGGTGTCTGCAGTGCACCACAGGACCGCAGGGCCACATGTGACACATGGTCCTGAGAGGTCTGGCCACATACGGGACAATGTGTGGGCAAACACCACAGCATCCTGGGCCCCTGGGGGTTCCATCCCTCTGCCCCATCACCCCTGTAGTGTGTGTCCTAGCGCACCATGCATACCCATACAGTTGATGCCTGTATGGAGTCTGAGGCTAGTATGTTGTGTCAGGTGCACCAGGGCCAGGGGACAGCAGCCACAATCAGACTAAGTCACCAAGACCTGGACAGTGCCATGTAGTCCCCCTCCATTGGGTACCTGGCCACCCTCTATACTCTGGAAGCTGTAGTGCGATTGGCTCTGTTGTACCTACATGGACCCTCTACATCTCTGTAGAATGTGAACACAGGACTACAGTATATTATTGATGAGGTCTACCAATATACATGTGTCACTCTGGCCCTCTTCTGTTGGGTGTCCAGGTGGGCCCCGGTGTCAACATTCCTGGCAGATCCCCTGTACCCTGATCCAACACTGGCAGTGGCCAATACACAGGACTGCAGCCATTGTGGATGTCCCCACCTAAGGAAGTGCATACTGTATGCGTGCATGCCATTCCACTTGTGTGTGGTGCCATGCCACTGGCCAGCCACTGGTACCGGACGGCTCCGCCCGCCCCGGCCCACATGCATGGCATATGTCATGGCTGGGCCATGGTGCAGGCAGATGCGTGGTTCTGTGAGATACTGTATACTGGATGGGGCACTGTGTACCACCATGAGAAAGTGACTGCACCTCTCTTTCCCAACTCTATAGATCTCAATACACCACCCACATAGGGCCAGGAGGAGCAGGCACAGAGCCGATGGTGTAGGAGAGAGTCCTGGGAAACATCAGCAGGCTGAGATGGGGCCCAGGGAAGACCTTCAGATAGGAGGCAATCCAGTGAGTAGGCCACTGTGTGTGCAGCACCCAGGATTACATGTATACATGCATGGAAGCTGGCACATGTTGTGTGGTGTTGACCATGGCTCTACCGCTGCCAGTGGTGTTGGGCCTTGCCCTCCATGGCGTCCTCTTGGCTGTATGGGTATCTGGCTGTGTGAGCCCTGTCACCACTAGGAAGCATAGTGTCAGAGTGACACCACCACAGCGACACCACTAGCACGTCTACCGAGAAGCCCGGCAGACACAGCATCAATGATGGAACTGGAGCGACACCCCCCCACACACAGCGTCAGCAGATGCACCAGCAGCAACTACAAAGGAAGCCGGTGTACCTGCACAACTGTCACAAGAGGAGCATGGAGAAATATGTCGACAGCGTGGAGGGGAACAAACTGCTAGTGGTGGGCAGATACACTTACCAGCAGTAATGGACCCGTGGAGAATGGACTTATTGGAAGTGCTGTGAATACGCAGCCTCCAGGTGCAAGGGCCATGCGCTAACTGTTACGGATGGGGCACCCACTGTGTTGGGCAGCCACAACCATGTGCCTGACACAGCAACAGTAGGCGTCCAGAGGGTGCGGGCTGCCATGAAGCAGCAAGCCAGGGACACCGACAAAACCAGCCAGCAAATCGTGGTGGCCAGCTGCTCAGGCAAGGCCATAGGGAGCATCCTACCACCAGTACCCCTACTGAAGCGAGCAGTCTAACGTGTGTGGCACAGAATCTGGAGGGCACCAGTGGATCCACAACACATAGAGGAGCTAACAATACTGAAGCAGTACCGCATGACCCAGGATGGTGAGCCATTCCTTCTCCACGACTCTGAGGGTGCTGGCGACCACAGGTTTCTACTGTTCAATACCAGTAGGAACCTCGAGTTCCTTGCCTGCAGCCCCTCCTGGCTGGGGGATGGCACCTTTAAGTGCTGCCCCACCTATTCCAGCAGCTCTACACCCTACATGCTGTGGACAGTGCCACAGTACTGCCAGCCATATACATCCTTATAATGAAGAGGATGGTGGCGGCATACACTGAGGTCTTCACTAAGGTGGCAGAATTGTGCCCTGCAGGCAGCCCACACCACATGCTGATTGACTTTGAGATGGCTGCCTATAGGGCACTGCAGGCTGTCTTTCCACAGGCAAACATGCACGGCTGTTTCTTTCACTTGTGCCTGTGTGTGTGGTGGCACATACAGCAGCATGTGGAGATTATGTGCCTGTATATCAGTGAAGATGTGTGTGCAATGCACCTCCGCATGCTGCCGGCCCTGGCATTTGTGCCCCCAGGTGACGTATGTGCCACCTATGAGGAGCTCCGCAGTTGGCCATACTTCACGGAGCATGAAGAAACACTCACTCCAGTCCTTGATTACTTTGAGAACACCTGGCTGGACAGGTTTGTCCACACTGGCCACTGCCACTGTTCCCCATCCCTGTGTGGAACTGCCATGTAGCCGTTGGGGAGGGGATGCCGTGTACGAAAAATGCCACTGAGGGCTGGCACAGGGGATTCAGTGCCTTGCTGGGTGCGTCACACCCCTCCTGGTGGTGGTTCTTCAATGTCCTGCGGAGGGAGCAGCGGATGACGGAGGTCAAGCTGCAGCAGGCTCTGTCTGGTCAGGCTGTCGGGTGCTCCTGTAGGCAGTGGAGGGAGAGTGCCCGGTGGATCAGTGACCACATTGGCCAGTACGCTATGCACAGCTGCAGGGACTACCTCATGGGTCTGGCCCTTAACATCAGCCTACAGGTGTAGGCTCTGGGTTGCGTGGCGGGGGGCACCGCTATCATCCTCCTGTGTGTCCCTGCATAGCTGCCACTGGTGTCCTGCTTGTGCCCCCACTCAGTGCCTGGAACATCGCCTGTACCCAGTGGCCATGCTGTTGCTCGCATATGATTTGTTCCTGCCTGCCGTGCCCCTTGGTGCACTGGGCAGTGCCCTGTTCCATCCTGGTTGTCCGTGTATGCCTGTCTCTGTGTCCAGCTATGGTCCACCACCAACTGTACTAGTCGTGTGCCACGGTCCATGCACTGCCTGTCACCTTGCCCTCGTCTATGTCCGTGTGCCACCCGGTGTGTCATCCTACTGCTTGTCGGGGGTCACCTGTGCTGTGGTGTGTGTGCGTTGCTGTCGTCGAGTCACTCACAGTTGTGTCCTTCTCCAGTGGTGTGTTCTGTGGCTGGTCACGATGGTGTCCAACATGGGGTCTCTGCTGGGAGTGACGTCACTGTACTGGTCATCGGCCTGCATTGTGTTGGGTATCTCTATGGCTTTCTTCTTGTGTCACTGTGGGGGACATAGGTATAGTACCTGCCGCCATGCAGTGGTGCTTCCCACCACTGCACAGACTGTCAGGAGGGTGGGATGCCACAAGATGTGCATTTGCAGCATGGGGGCCAATGGTACAGGGGATGGTGGTGCCCTCAACCATGCAGCTGGAAGTGCCTGTGCCCTCATGTCACTGGGACACAGCACACTGGGAGACGGTACCCAGTGTCCGTGGTGTGCCTTACCTTGGGAGGTAGTGGACATGGGGGGAACAATGGCGGGATGTGTGAATATGCACTGGTCATGATCACCCACTCAGTCTGACTCCATGGGTGATGGTGCCCTGGTGAAGCCAAGACCCAAGCATGCTTGGCACAGCACTGAGTGTCCTGTATAGTATGTCATCAGTGCCAGTGCCCGGCAACATGTGTCTCTGTGTGTGTGTCTTGCAACAGAAAGTTCCTTTATGGGCACCCTTGGATGAGTTCAGTAGTTTTCCTTGGTTTACTTTGGGGGGCTGATTAAGGCACTCTTTATCCAAGTGAAATAACTATAATAAATCAGACAAACTCCCAAAAGTTCTGTTTTGCTCTTCAGTAATTTATTTCCATGTATTCACCTCAGAAAGGACCATGTACCGACATGCCCGGCATTTCACCCTTAAAAGGGCTTTATCAGGGAAGTACACAGTCTGCGTTTCATAGTTCTTTATTGTCTGTTTTTTTTATAGAGGATAATGGCTGGGGATCGGGTGATAACTATGATGTAATCACCTCAAGTGGTTGCTAGGGCAACATGGTAAACCTCGAGAGCACAGCTGGAGAGGTTTACTGTAGCCCTAGCAACCACGAGAGGTGATTTCAGCATGATTGTCACCCGATCCCCAGCCATCATTTTTTACAGTGCACAGTCAAAGAAACGCTGTTTGAATTCTATGTGTGAGAATAATGGAGCTCTGGTGCATTCTTCTTTGTTATGTCACTGTTTGGAAGTTCCAAAGCGTGGTGAACAACTTTTAAAATTCTAAACAGTGCATAACAAAGCTGTGCGACTGCTGATTATGGTGGTTAGTACGCACTTACCATACATTATAATATGATTGCAGCTTTATAACAAGCTACAGTACTTTGTTTCAATGATTCAGAATTCTATTCTGGAACAGCAGCAGCAGGAAGTGAAAGTGAAATGTTGGACATGTCGACACATGGCACTTTTTTTTTAATTATTATATTCTAGTGCTAGGGAGCAGATTCTCCTGGATGCATTCCAGAACTGTTTCCTGGCACAGTTGGTCACTGAGCCGACTAGGTTGGGGATATACTAGCTCTAGTATCGACCAATTGGGAGTCTGTTAGAGAGGTAAGGGTAGAAGAACCACTGTCTGGGAGCGACCACCACTCGGTGTGGTTCTCAATTAGCATGAGTAGAGAGATAGTGGGTACAGGGACCAGGGTGGAGCTAACTTCAGGTACTCAAACTCCCTCTCTCCCCAGTGTACACTAAAGTGATAATAACACCCACCTTCAGTCACTTTTTCTCTCCTGTAGATCTCTTGCATTTCATCCGCTAACTTATCCTAGCCAGGTATATCCTACAACTTTCTTCCAAACACACCAAG
The DNA here is from genome assembly GCA_016271365.2 of Neoceratodus forsteri. NCBI lineage: Eukaryota > Metazoa > Chordata > Ceratodontiformes > Ceratodontidae > Neoceratodus > Neoceratodus forsteri. Next base: position 160,368,677 of record JADMNL010000030.1, on the reverse strand, counting down.
ACGAAAAAAAAAATATTTTTCTTTTTTTTCCCCAGCAGCTTTCTTGCGTTTCATCCACTAACACACCCCTAAAGATAGATCCTTCACCTTTCTTCCGTCCACAAAAATCATCCCATGCTTGATGCCAACAAAGACCTACCACAACTGTGGTCTCATCAGTGGGGATCACTCTTTTACATCAACAAAATACACCACTGCCCAACATGCTGGGCCACAAAAGACCTCCGAGCCCACCTCCAGGAAACATGGACAACAATTTCCCAGCTAAATCCTAATTACAGAAGGTCACAAGGGCTTGGAATCCACCCCGGCACCACCAGCCCCCTGATACTGTCCTCCTGCCACAAAGGACAGTCCATCCAGGGGGCTGGCTGGTTGTCCAAAGGGGCAGAGCCAGCCACAACAGGGTTCACCAAATAGGCAGCAATCACAGGAAGGACATGCAGCTGCAAAACAGGTTCTCCCTGCTAGCAAGGACACGCAGGGAATCAGGCAGCTGTTCAGACTAGGAAAGTAGTGTGCAGCAGCACCAGCCTTGCACCAGCCTAAAAGGCACTACAAAACAAAACTTCAGATTTCCATGAGCGCCTAAATCAAGAGAGGAAGCAAACACCAATGTGGGTCAAAGGGACAAGGTACCATGGCATCACTCATATCTACAGGACAAACAGGTCAGGACAAATGCTCCTATCAATGGAAAAAAAAAACTGATCATTGCGAGGGACTCCATGATTCAAGGAGTCAAATCACACTTGCAGGATACTGACCAAGTAGAAATAACTGTCAAGTGTCTCCCTGGGGCCACAGCAAAAGGGATACAGGCCACATTAAGAACCCTGTATGTAGGGTGGGTAACATCAAAAGCATCGTTGTTCACTTAGGAACAAATGATATTGCCAACTATTCCATCGAACAAGTAAAAGCACATATCTCTAATTTAGAGGATAGGCTGACCTCTCTTTCGTCCACCCTAGCCTTCTCCAAGGTACTCCCAGTATGGGGAAAAGGCCAAGGGGAAATTAGAGAAACTGAAATCAAGGCACTAAACTCAGGACTCTGCAATTGGTGCTCAGACAAAGGCCACACCTTCATCAGTGACTGGAATGATTTTTGGGAAAGATCTTACTTTAAATTCGATGGCCTTCACTTCAACTAGGAGGGGGTGAAGGCACTAGGGCAAAAACTTGACGTATTCATCAGTCATTTAAACTAGAGGGAGGGGAAGTGGTGACCAAACAGATCTGTGGAAATGGAACCTCAGTCACCACCCCCCAGATCCCGGCAAGAACTCCGCCCATCGAGCACATAAGCAAAAACAGAAAGAGCACAGTAGGGTCGAACGGGAAACACGGTATGCTAGAAAAAGAAGTAAAAACAATGCCAGTTACTGGAAAGCAATGGTGACTAATGCCCACAGTCTGGCTAACAAAATCCTGGAACTCAGGGCCACAATGGCAGAGGCTGGAGGGACTGTGTGGCAGTAACCAAAACATGGTTTAATGACAACCATACATGGGATATTGCCATCCCCGGCTACAACTTGTTCAGGAAGGACAGAAAGGGATGGAGAGGAGGGGGGTAGCCTTGTATATAAGAGAGGACATAAAAGCCATGGAAGTCCAAAGAACCCAAGACAAATCAGAGGTCCTCTGGGTCACACTCATACCAGGAAATAAATCAGTCCTCAGACTAGGGGTGATATAAAGGCCTCCCTCACAGGGGGCAGAAGCAGACAAAGAACTACTAGAAAGCATAATAAATATGACAGATAAGGGAGAGGACCTGTTAATGGGCGATTTCAATCTCCCAGACATAAACTGGATTTCCTGCTCAGCACCCACAGGTAGAAACAAAAACTTCCTAGATGGACTGAGAGGGGCTGGTCTAAACCAGCTTGTAACAGCCCCTACTAGAGAAAACACAATCCTGGACCTGGTGCTCACTTACAGAAGCAAGGTAAAGGAGGTGGAAGTGGGGCGCCACAGATCTGTTTGACTTAATGTCAGCAAGACAGAGGAATCAAGCCATTCTAAGACAAGAGTCCTTGATTTCAAAAAAACAGACTTTGCCCAAATGAGAAGTTACTTCAGAGCTAACTTCAAGAAAAAGGCGAAAGGAGAGGGTGGAAGAATGTTGGGCGTGCATAAGGAAGGCACTGGAAGAAGTAATTGAGAAATGCTTCAGGCTGGTCAGTAAGCCAAGAAAAAGAAGGAATCCACTATGGTTCACAAAAGGGGTAGCAACTACAGTAAGAGAAAAGAGACACGCATTCAAGAAGTACAAGAGCTCTAACAGTGACAAGGATAGGCATACAGGAGTAGCTTGAGGGAGGCAAATAGGGTGATCAAAGCAGCAAAGGCACAAACAGAGGAAGACTTGGCGCGTGGGGTAAAAGAAGGCAAAAAGACCTTCTTTAGGTACATAAGTGACAAAAAGAAAAACAAAGGAGGTATTGTCAGGCTCTTAAACAGGGATGGGAAAAAGGTAGAATACGTAGAAAAGGCAGAGGTCTTGAATGAGTACTTCTGCTCTGTCTTTACAAAGGAAGAGCCTGGCAATGGACCCACCCCATAGGGGGACAAAATAACAGAAAGGGGGTGGACACAAGCCCGTTCACGGCAGAAAGGGTAAAGGCAGAATTAAAAAAACTGAATGTGGATAAAGCCATGGGTCCGGACGGAATCCACCCATGCATACTGCAGGAACTGAGTGATGAACTGGCTGAACCCCTAGCAGACCTATTTAGTAGATCCCTGAGGGAAGGGACAGTCCCACAGGATTGGAAAAAGGCAATAGTGATCTCCATCAACAAGAGTGGTAGCAAAGAGGAAGCAGGGAACTACCGCCCAGTTAGTCTCACCTCAGTGGTGGGAAAATTGATGGAATTGCTGCTCAAGTTAAGAATAATAGCATTTCTGGAGGAAACTGAACAGCAGGACGCCAAGCAGCATGGTTCACAGCAGGAAGGTCTTGCCAGACAAACCTGATTGAGTTCTTTGACTTGGTTACTAGGGTGGTGGACCAGGGGGGGTGCCGTGAATGTCATCTACCTAGACTTTAGTAAAGCCTTCAATTCTGTCCCACACAGAAGGCTGCTAAATAAACTCGAGAATACAGGAGTAGGGAAGGAAGTAATATCATGGGTAGGAAGCTGGCTTCAACAGCGAACCCAAACTGTGATGGTAAATGGGGCAGCATCAGAAGCCAGGGAAGTGAACAGCAGTGTCCCATAAGGGTCCATCCTGGGACCTTTGCTCTTCAATGTGTTCATCAGTGACATCACAGATGAGTTGGGTGGGAAGGAGACACTAGCAATCACCTGACAGGAGCAAGATCTGGGAGTTATCATTTCAGATGATTTAAAAGTGAGCAACCAATGTGAAAAAGCAGCAATAAGGACCAGCAAGATGCTAGGATGCATAGGTAGGGGCATCTTAAGTAGAAGAAGGGAGGTGATCCTGCCACTGTACAGGTCCCTGATGAGGCCCCACCTTGAGTACTGGATGCCAACTGACAGTGAACCAGACTAAGCTGTTGGTGGTATTTTTAGTGAATGGGGAAAATTTGGCCAGGACACCAGGGAAATTCCCCTGCTCTTTTCGAGAAGTGCCATGGGATCTTTTACATCCACATGTACTACCACCAGAACAGGCAGATAGGAGGACTTCTGGTTCCGCCCCCGAAGCTGATGGCTACCTAGAGACCTCGCTCTGCCCTTCTCACTAATAATTTCTCCTCTATATTTCCAGCTTTCTGCCAAATACCATGCAATAATAATGAATAAGAGAGGGAATAAAGGAAATGAGCTGCTGAAATCTAGAAGGATGGTGGACACCATGGAAGATGATCCCCAATCCGATTCCGAGGCCTCCGAGTCGGATACTGCCCTACTACAACCCACAGCGTTGCCAGCTAAGAATACCTCTCTGACACAGCGCACACCTAAGAACAAATACAAAAAAGTCAAACTGGACATGATCTACCACGAGCTATACGCTTTTAGGGCAGATATTAAACAACTATATGCAGAAATCTGCAAGGATGTCACTCTTTTGGAGCAGCGTGCAGATGACATGAAGCGACAGATAACAGCCATGGAGAACTGGGTGGATGATTTGGACACCCTTGTTCAGCAGCTTCAGGAGCAACAAGCTATACTAGAAGCCTGTCAAGAAGACACAGAAAATTGGGCTAGACGTAAAAATATAAGGCTGTACTGTATTCCGGAAGGGGTCGAGGGTTCCAAAACAAAAGAATTTGTTTCCAACCTTCTCTGGATAGCCCTGAATCTTCCTGAAGACATGCCCCTGGACCTCGAGCGGGTACACAGAGCTCTGATGCCAAAAGCTTCCTCCCAGACGGCACCCCCGTGTTCAATCATAGCGCGGTTCAACAGCTATGTGACTAAGGAGCAGATCTTGCTCACCACATGGAGGAGACAAAAATCTATTATGAGCAAACCAGATTCTACATCGACCACGACTACGTGACGCAAACGATGAAACAATGTAGGGCCTACCTCCCTCTCCTTTCTACTCTGAAAGCTAATGGCATTAAATTCAATATGCCCTACCCAGCAAGATTGGTCATCTTCATGCCAGAGGGGAAGCTGGAATTCACTAATGCACAGGAGACCCGTGAAGCATTAACCACTAAAGGAATGGCTTTTCCAAAGAGAACCCAACCGAATGCAGCACAGGCCCCGCAACCACCACGTTAGCAACTGGTGAACAACCAGACACTGAAGGCGGACAAAAGAGAGAGATCTCCCACAAGAATCTGGACCCCAAACAATGGCTGGTGCAGTTTAGCAGAGATGCTTCCACACCTAAGGCACCCTGATTTACAGAGACAATATTACCTTCACGGTATATTTACTTCTTACTAACTGTTTGAGGTGTAAGACACTCGGGATCTGTAAAGCATAGGGGGGAGAGGCGATGGGACAAGGAGCAAGAATATATCTGAAATGTTTTTTTCCTTTTTCTCCCTTTTGGTTCCTGGGTCTGCTCTTGACTCTAGAACATGTGATTTGACCCTCTATAGTTGGGAGTCGTGTGGTCGCTTGTCGGGTTAAGACCTGCAGGCCTTGTTCCCCCCTCCCCATGTATCCTGCGGCTTTATACCAGGCCGCATCTTCATGGTAATTTAAATGGGATTGCTATGGAGTTCCACTGTTCACTGAAGAAATCCGCCACCTGGGCGGCAGACCCTGTTGCATGGACTTAATTTGGGACTATGATTGCTTAACAAGTTAATTGACTACCATCTGCACGGTGATGCAGTAAAACCATTTGAGGCTCAATGTTTTTATTTTTCTTTCTAGCCTTTTAGTGAGGGGGCTGGGAGATGCTTAGGCATTCCACTAGAGAAGCCGTCAGACTCACAAGTATGGGGCTTCTACCCCCCCTCAGCTTTTCTTTTTAAACACCATCTTTTTTTTAATTGTGGGCAAATTAGGCCCATGGAGGGCTCAGGACAAGATTTGTCATGACTAAACCCCCCAGTCTGGGTAGTAGCTTATCTCCATCTTTGCTTCCCCAATCATATAAGGGAAACAAAATATGGTTTCCCCCACCTTGGAAGCATGTGTTACTTTTTTTATTGTTCACACAGTTTGTTTAATATTTTTTGCTAATGCAGTTGAAGCAGTTAAGGTTAAAATTCTACCATCGTAAATATGGCCTAATGATATTCTGATAAGGTTACCTACAGTTGGGTTGTTCAGTTTTTATCAGTTTGTTTGTGCCCTGTTGGTACATCAATTCTTTTTTGAGGAAAGTTTATATGCAATGCTACTCAGTTTTTTCAGAAATGCAAAGAAGGACTACCAGCTACAGGTACAAGAGACAACACTACATGACTTTAGACCTGCCACTAATATTTTTCAATTGTTTTATTATGCTGTGCAATGTCTTGAGGGTGGTTTAGGGTTGAGACTCCAGTGCTGGCAAGTAGGGGAACAGGGAGAGGAAAATGACTTGTATACAGGGATGACATCTTCTCGGGTAGTCCAATGATGGCTGACACAGCATTAATTATGTCATTTAGTGTAAATGACATACATAATCCCATTAAACGCAAGCATTTAGTGCAGTTTTTTAAACAGACTAGGCCGGATGTAATTCTAGTAAAAGAGACCCATCTTTCTCCAATTGAACACGCCAAATTAAAATCAAGGGGATTTCAAACAGTAATAGCATCATCACATGCCTCTGGAAGGCGGAGGGGTTCAGTAGTTCTGATCCCCCGGGGGGGGGGTTCAGTTCTGCTTACAGAAACAGATTCAAGATCAGGAGGGGAACTATGCAATAGCTATAGGCCGGTTATACTCACAACAGGTCACCTTGGCTTCAGTTTACCTCGCCCCCGGAAGAAAGGCACGTGTAGCTCAGAATTTCTTTGACGTACTTTTACCTCAGGTTCAGGGAATATGCATAATAGGAGGGGATCTGAATGTCACTCTGAACCCCAACCTAGACTCCTCTAAACCCTTCAAACACCGGGCCTCGGCCCTCTAAAAATTTCTAAGGCATGCCCTTCTCACATTTGGCCCAATAGATGTTTGGAGACGCTTCTTCCCTACTATCAGGGCCTATACTCACCATTCATTTAAAACTAATACGTCGGCCAGATTAGATTACTTTCTCCTGACTACTGAACATTTGGAATCTATTAGGGATATATCTGTGGGGACCTCCATATTATCTGACCACGCTCCAATTCTACTAAAGATGCACATTACTAAACCCCAAAGGCAAACTTTCTGGCGACTCAGTCTTACCCATCTACAGGACCCTGAGTTTGTACAGAGTCAAAACTCAGATACCAATAATTCAGGCAAATAATGATTCCCCTGAGATTTCTCCAACTTTGAAATGAGACACTCTCAAAACGGTGTTAAGAGGCGAAATTATTCGATATTCTACCTACAAAAAGAGACTCAGGGAAACCCTGGAGAAAGACCTTCGTAAGACTCTTTCTGATTTACAAGAAAAAATATATCAGGGAGATCTCTCAATTAAGCCAGAATATCTGACTATTAAGCAGAAGTTACAGAGAGTAACTGATCAAAAAATACAACAGCTGTTATATTTAAAACTTAATTCACATGAGGGGGGACCAAAAGGGGCCAGAAATCTGGACAGATGCCTTCAAGGTTATAAGCACCAAGCTATGGTCACTAAGCTCAGAAACCCTGAGACCAACCAGCTACTATCCCATCCTACAGCCATCAGACAAGCTATGGCGAAGTACTACAAACTTTTGTATACTGAGGATACACACCCCACCTCCCAACAGTTAATCACCTACTTAGAAAATATTCATTTACCACGCCTGTCCCCACAACAAGCAGAAGGACTATTGAGTCCCATAACCTCAGAGGAAATCAAATTAACCCTAATGAGGACTAAATCTCAAAAAGCCCCGGGTCCGGATGGCTATCCGAGCAAATTTTATAAAAAACATGTCAGAAATTACTAACACCAATGCTATTATCTGCTTTTTTAGATATCCGGGGGGGTGGTCTCCCTCCTCCCTCTTGGAGGTATGCTGAAATTACAGTTATTCCTAAATCAAGGAAAGACCCCACCCTAGTGGCCTCTTACTGCCCTATTTCAGAACTAAATTGTGATTACAAAATTTTTATGTCCTTTATGGCCCACAGAATTGATATTCTTTTGCCCCAGCTCATTGATAAGGACCTAGTGGGATTTCTAATGAAGCGTCAAGCACAGGATGCAGTACGCAGGGTTTTGCTACTCTTAGAACACATGACTCAAAGGCAAATGCCCTTGATCCTCCTAGGGCTAGACGTTGAGAAGGCCTTTGATAGGGTTTCTTGACCCTTTCTCTGGGCTACTTTGAGGGCTTTTGCTTTTCCTGAAAAACTTATTAACCAGATTTAAACTATGTATCAACCCCCCCATAGCCTATCTTAAATTAGACGGATCCCTACCCCCCTCATTTCCATTATCTAGAGGCACTAGACAAGGCCACCTGCTATCCCTGCTGTTATTTGCCCTCTATCTAGAGCCCCTAGCCGCAAATATAAGAGAACACATTGGGATAGAGGGGATTCCACTGGGGGGAAGATCACATAAATTTACCTTATTTGCGGATGATATTCTCCTGACCCTCACCTCCCCTGAAACTTCTGTGCGGGCGGTATGGGAACAATTGACTATTTTTGGGGAACTTTCAGGGTACAAGATAAATTGTTCAAAAACTGAAGTCCTTAATTATTCATTTATACCCTCCCGACAGCTGAAGAATGAGTTCCCATTTCGCTGGCACAAAGTAGAGATGAAATATTTAGGGATTAAGATCCCTTCAAAATTGATACACCTGGAGCTGGTTAACTTAGAACCCATCACTCAACAGATTACCGCAGACTTATCCAAATGGACACAGCTGTTTCTAGGAATGGTTAATCGGGTGGAGGCCATACAACAGAATGTCCTCCCACGCTTACTATTTTTTCTGCAAACACTACCTGGATTCTCCTCTGAATTTTATTTTCGATTGTGGGACAAGCTGATTTCTAGATTTATTTGGGGAGGGAGGGAGGGCACCTGGGTGAAATACAAGTTACTCCAACTCCTTAGGATACAAGGAGGGCTTAACCTTCCGCATTTAAAAGATTGTGCCAGAGCAGCACAGATCCACACAGCCCTCCTGCTTATGAATACCTCATATAAAGCATACTGGAAAGATATAGCGCTAACTTTGAATGGTCTAGATTACCCTCCTTCATACTTACTAGGGGGCTCCCAATGACATTTACCTATATCCCGCTTTTTGAATACCGCTAAGGGGTTTCTTAAGAACTGGTTTCATGTGATTAGTCATAATCTAACTGCAGCTGAGAGGCTTTTTGTCATGGCCTTAGCCTATGCTACAGATTTATGTACCTTTGCCCTAGCACGACTGCTACGAGGGTGGAAATGTTACTCAATTAGCTTTACCTTTCAAATAGTGGGTCCTTTTGGGATCCACTCCTTCTCTTATCTACAATCCTTATATAAAATACCCCCCAGTGAATATAAAACTTACCTGGCACTCAAAACCAAACTGCTCCCCTTTGAAGAGGCACTTGCTGAAATAGCAGAATCCCCGTCTGATCTAATCAAGCTGGTCACCCACTGTCTAAAAGGGGTTACCCAAGAGCATGTTATTAGCAACCTTTATCAGGCTTTCTGCCCTAATGGAGCGGCAGACTTTGACACGGTCAAAAAGAAATGGGTTGAGGACCTGAACGTGGAACTTGAGAGAGATACCTTGTTGCAATCAACATATCACTATTCTAAAATCTCATCGAACACCTATTGGAGTTAATTCGCTTGGAAAGTTAGGATTCGTTTTTTTAGAACCCCAACTGTTATGGCTACCTTTGGAGGGGAAGAGGGAAGCTATTGTTGGAGGGGGTGTGGTCACTCTGAGGCAGGACATGAACATATATTTTGGTCTTGCCCCTCTCTGCTGGGGTACTGGAAAGACATTTTGGGGGTGCTTAACTGTATGTTTGATATCCCTAACTGGCTTACCCCAGCTTTTGTCCTGACGGCGACACCCCCTTGGAATGAGCACATGAATTGGACACAATATAAAATCGTAGCTTTGCTAATTTTGATAGCCAAGAAAGTTATTACCCGCCTTTGACTCACAAATGTAACCCCGATAAAAGAGACATGGAGGAATCTTACTTATGAAGTGTATAATCTAGAACGTATTTCTTCCAAACTGAATACTAGGCAGAGGAGTTTTAATGATAGATGGGGGAGACAGGTTTCCTACCAGACTGACCATTATTCAGATTTTGTCTCTTAATGGAGTCCAGCTCATGGAAACTTAAGTTACTGAAGTGGGAAATCCAAAGGGCAATTCTCCTAGCTATGTGGCTCGCTTCTGGGGTGCCGCCAGGAAAACAGCCTGATCAATCACTGATGACATTAATAAATGGTATTCTTGGGCCCCACGGATGTAGGGGCTTTGGTTGCTGGGTAACATTTGGGATCTATTTAATGCCTGAAAGAGATGTTGACTGTTCCACATGGTCTATTTATAAGATTTGGATATTTAGACTGAAGTACCTGTATTGCTGTATGAAAATATTAATTGAATGTAAGCATTGCATTGAAAATGAGTTTAAATGTAATATTTTACATGAAAAAAAAGAAAAATTCCTATTTAAAAAAAAGGACAGATAGGACCTCGGTTTAACGTCTCATCCGAAGGACGGCACCTCAGGAGTGCAGCACCCCCCTCATGCTGCACCACAGTGTCAGCACTAGGATTTAACCCAAGTGCCTGGTGTGGGGACAGAACCTACGGACTTCTGATTTTCCAGCCTCAGAGGCGAGTGTGCAACCTGCTGAGCCACTGACACTGCTGTCTGCCAGGCTCAGTTTCCACTTTTTCTCCCGGCCCCCAACCCCAACCAACGTGATGACTTCTGTACATGTCTCCCGACCCGTACTGCCCTCCAGCCACCACCAGAGGGCAGTCAATGAGCGGGATGACAGATCTTCCTCCCGCTGAGAGAGCAGTCCTCCAGACACTCTATCCTCTCTCACCCCTGCTGACCCCCAGCAGCCCAAGCTCGTTTCCAAACCCAGGTTGCTGGTGTGGCACGAGGTGTGGCGTCCAGTGCCTCAACCCTCAGAGCCACGGGGTCGGCCTGGTTCTCTCATTTTTGAAACAGTTAATAACTAAACTTCCCCTGATCTCTCAGACAGATTAGTGGTATATATCCATAAACACAATCTAATGGACGTTGTACATCGCAGTTTTTCCCTTCAGAAATTCACCACACATTATGGTAAAGTGAACTTTTCATATGGGTTCCCTTTTTCCTGGAATAATCTGAACTCCTGGCTCGGGAATTGTACCTCTTTAGCATCTTTAAAAAACTGTGTCTGTGGGGAGCATGGGGGGTTGAAGGAGTCACCGGAGAGAAAGGGGACTGTTTTGAGCGCCCGTTCGGCATTGAGGAGTGGCCATGAACTGGACTTGTGGGGCACAGGATGCACCAGAGTGCTAGGGGAATGGAAATAGCTGCAGAAAAGGAAAGTACCCAAAATAAGTTTTTTTTTTGTTTGTTTCTGATTAATGGTATTATGGTTATTTTTGTTCTGAGGGCAGTGCAAGCATTGGCTGGGAGAAGGGAATGAGACACTGGGAGTGGGGCTGATTGTTCATGCTGGAACACCATTGTAGTTTCCCACCATCCCTCCCCCAACCCACTCACCCCAGGCTACTCCTCCTTCGAAGGGGGTGCCGGAATGTGATTGGTGTACTACTTAGAGGTGCTACTTAGTGGTGCTACCTATTGGATGGTAACAGGGGTTGCAGGGCTATCTTTTTATTTATTCCCCTTGGCTGGAGGAGGTTGGACCTATGGTTCTCTCCCATCCTGCTGTCTCCTTGGCCCTGTTCCAGCTGCAGCTGGAGCTCTCCAACCCCTATGTCCTGCCCCTCCCAGTCACATCGCGGTGGGGACTTACCCCGCACACCATGGAAGGCCAGGGAGTGGATACCAGGGGAGCTGACTTGAGTGCATCTGATGCAACGCCAGATCTACCTTCATTGTGCCCGCGGAGGGTTTCTGTGCTTGTCCCCCCCATGAGGAAGGCATACAGTGACGCCAAGGACACTGCCATGCAGCATGTCCAATGTTGGCCCGCGTTGACCCCATAGCTGACCACTGCATGCACCAACCCCCAGCCTCTGCATCTGCAGTAGTTCCTTCCCACCCTTCCCGGAGAAGGAGCGCAGTCCCTAGGATGCTCAATCCTCCTCCCCCCAGTCAACTCTCCAGCACCTGAGGTCACTACCGACCCCGGGTTGCTGGTATGGCGCGAGGTGTGGTGTCCAGCGCCTCAACCCTCAGTGCCACTGGGCCGGCACTGCAGGGCTATCTTATTTATTGTACCTGTATTTAGGGTTGTGAGGGGCAGATACTAGGAAAGGAGGCTATTGAAGGCAGAGTGACAATGCAGACACCTAGAAGGAGGAGAAGTCCCTGGGAATGGGGCAAACACAATCCGGGGGGGGGGGAGACCTGAGGTTGGCTGCACACTACATTTGCAGCAGCTAATGAAGGTAGGGTAGTAGGCCGCAATGTCTGTCGAGCAGCTATATTCTTGGGTATTGCATAAAGGGCTGGGGGTGCTTGGTGTGCAGACAACTGGAGCAGCTAAGGGGGAGATTAATTGGCTTGAAAGGGAACTGTATGGAGGGAGTGGGGCACATGGCAAAGGCAACCTGGATCCTGGGTGCAGTAGTAAATACAAGCTAGGAAGCATGATTGGCAGTCATAGGGCACACAAGGTAGCGCAATCACCACCTACACAACAACCTGGGGGTACCAAGCCTGGGGACTGAATAAAGACCAGGAGTGGGGGGGGTACATGCACCACACATGGGGGGGGGTCTTATCATAGGAAGCCAGGGGAACACTGGGGTATAGATGTAGTCTCAGATAATAGATTCTAGGTGCTGGCCACCTTGGGGGAGCAGACAGAAGAGGGCCTTGTAGGTGGGGCAGGAGGAGGGGAATGTGGTAGCGATGCAAAGGTTACTAGTAGAGCAAGTAAGGGGAACAGAAAGACGGTGGACTGCAGGATAGAGGAGAGAGAGGGCTAGAATGCCTGACAGGTTGTCAGAAAGCATAATGGGGGAGGGGAGCAGGGGGATACAACAAAGGACGAGAGATCTTTTAATAGGAGAGGAGTGGGGGACAGGATAGAGAAGGGGGCAATGCAGGGCACTGGAGAGACAGAGGGTATCATACACGTACAGGATGTAAGGGCTAGGCAGGACAGTTGGCAGAGATCTGGGGGAAAGCCAGTGATGGAGCAGGACAGTAGAGGCAGGGTCTTAGTCCTGGGGGACTCCATACTTAAAGGGGTGAAATGGGGAAGGAAGCACAGCCGTGTATGGGTGGAATGTATGCCAGGTATGACAGCAGAAAGGGTGGGGCCATTTAATCAGAGGTGGGCGGGAAGAGAAAGGGAGAATCCACAGATCATAGTGCACCTGGACACAAACGACTTGGGGGGGAAACACAGTTGAGGAAGTTCAGGAGAGTTTCAAGGTGTTGGGTAAGCTGTGTGATGAGGTGGGGTCCTCAGTTACTTTCTTGGAGGTACTCCCCATACCCAGAGCAAGTACAGTCAGGAAGCAGAGGATTTAAGAGTTTAACACATGGCTGGGAGCATGGTGTCAGACCATAGGGTGCAGGCGGGCTGGTGAGGGGGTGGGACAGAAGTTGGGAAAACAGGTCCCTGTATGCCCCAGACAGACTACACTTGAGTAAGGAAGGGTCAGGTGTCTTAAAGCAGAGGCTGGGGGAGTACATAACATCTAGGGTGACTTTAAACTGATTGGGGGGGGCTAGAGGGTGGACACCAAGCAAGGTATCAAAACCAGGGAGACTGTTGGGCCTACCCCCCAAAGTAGCAATAAAGGTTCAGAGGAAGTGCCATTTGGGACAGCACTAAGTGCAATCAGACAGGAATGTGCCACAGTGGAAATGGGGAACCCAACAGGGAGGGGTCAGGGAAGTATCCAAATATGGTTGGCTCTAAGGGTGAGCTATCAGGGACTATAGGGCAGGGCTCATACTGGAGGGTGGTCTCCTTGGATTTAAGGAGCCTGGGGAACAAAGCAGCCAAGTTGCAGACTCTGTTCGCAGACAGTGAGGTGGACATAGCTGCCATCACCTAAACATGGGCCACCCAATACCAGGAATGGGACTTGATGGTCCCAGGATACAGGCTGTACAGGAAGGGCAGGGAAAAAGAGAAAAGAGGGGTGTAGCCATGTATGTTAGGGAAAGGATATTGTGTAGTAGGGAGGAGGGGGAGGAAGGAAGGAAGGAAGGAAGGGCAGAAGCATTATGGGTGATGGTACAGGACTCAAAAGGGAGGAGGGTTAGATTGGGGGTGGTGTATAGACCACTCTCTCAGACAGAGGACATAGACAGAGAGCTAGCACAGTAGATAAGGAAGGTCAGTGGGAAGGGAGACACTGTGATTATGGGGGACTTCAATCTGCTAGGGGTAGAATGGAGCACCCCTGCCATATCGAGTGCCAGGGAGCAGGTCATCCTGGATCCCGTCCAGGACAGCTTCCTAGCCTAGTTGGTCAGGGAGCCAACTAGGGAAGGGAACATTCTCGACCTTGTATTAACCAATGGGGATCTTGTCAGGGAGCTGGGGGTTGAGGACCCATTGGCAGGGAGTGACCACCACACAGTGTGGTTCTCCCTTAGTTTGGAGAAGGAGGCAGCCAAGACCAGGACATAGGTGCTAGACTTCAGGCGGACAGACTTTGGCAGGATGAGGGGCATACTGTCAGAGCACCTAGCCAGCATTAGCCCACACATGGATGCTAACCAGAGGTGGGGAGTAATCAAGCAATGGCTAGTGGAGGCTACCAGCTTGTGCAAAGGATCCAAAGCAAAAAGGTCAGTGCCAGGAAGCCGAGCTGGATCAACAGGGAGGTGTTGGCAAACGTAAGGAAGAAAAGGGCAGCCTTCAGAAAATGGCGATGTTCCAAAAGGAGAAAGGATAAGGAGGAATATCAGAAGAGATCTAGAGAAGCGAGCAAAGCAGTTAGGGCAGCAAAGGCCTCAAGGGAGCTAAGGCTTGCACAGGATATTAGGAAGGGGGATAAGGAATTCTTTAAGTATATGAGGGAGAAAAGAAACTGCAAAGACCAAATAGTAAGAATAAAGAAGGGTGAAGGGTGGACAGAAAAGGGGAGTAGGTTAGACGCACTCAATGAATATTTCTGCTCTGTGTTTACCAAAGAGAAGCAAGGATCAGTACCACAGAGGGTGGGCACGGAGGGGGCAGATTTAGTGAATGGGGAGATCCCAGTTAGCAGGGTGTTGGAGGGACTAAGAGTCCTGCGGGTTGATAAGGCACCCAGACCAGACGGCATACACCCCAGGGTTCTGAAGGAGTTGGCGGACATCCTGGCAGAGCCACTTGCAGACCTGTTCAGCTCTTGTCTGGGAACTGGATGTGTGCCACAGGACTGGAAGATGGTGCATGAGGTACTCCTACACAAAAGTGGACCCAAGGATGAACCAGGCAACTATAGACCGGTCAGTCTTACGTCCATTGTGGGGAAGCTGATGGAGGCAATACTGAAGGAAAGGTTAGTAACCTTTCTGGAGGTGAACGGACTCCAGGACAGCAGCCAGCATGGGTTTGTCTTGGGAAGATCCTGCCAGACAAACCTGGTTGAATTTTATGACTGGGTGACCAGGGCACTTGACAGGGGCCAAGCAGTGGATGTTCTGTACCTGGACTTTAGCAAAGCCTTTGACTCCGTACCACACAAGAGGCTGCTTAGCA
Organism: Neoceratodus forsteri; assembly: GCA_016271365.2. Lineage (NCBI taxonomy): Eukaryota > Metazoa > Chordata > Ceratodontiformes > Ceratodontidae > Neoceratodus > Neoceratodus forsteri. The sequence continues at coordinate 160,353,306 of JADMNL010000030.1, read as the reverse complement.
AACTGAGTTACAAGGGAGTAGGGGGGAAATTAGTGGACTGGGTAAAAATTCTGGCTCCAGGACAGGCAGCAGAGAGTATTGGTGGGAAGGGAACTCTCTTCTCCAAGAGATGTAACCAGTGGAGTTCCACAGGGATCGGTCCTGGGTCCACGAGCAGGCTTGACAGACCATAAGGCCTGTATCTGCTGGCAGTTTTCGCATGTTCGTATGTTCATGTACAGAAAAATTTGCTGATGGAGAAATCTTCTGAACCTGTTTCCTTGGCTGATATTTTTGCATATTTATGATAATTATTGTGTTACCTGTCATTTTTGCTTTCTTTGTTGACACTCAACTTGGTACATTCTGTAAACAAGACTTGTTTCTCATAGAATCCATTCAGTATACCTGAACTTTTAAATAAAAAAATAATAATTCTACCTGGTAGTATTAAATGGATTGTGATGGGCAGAACTTTATCTGGAGGCTGACATAATTACAGTAGTTCTATTCCCCTTTACTACTCATCACCATTGAAAAGTTTATATTATTTTCAGGCTCTGTACTTGCTATTTAAATGATCTGCCATGACAAGTAAATGTATACAAGGACTTTACGCAGCACACCTCAGCAACTTGCGAACTAAGACTTCTCAGTGCTACTCCTTGTGATTGCAACAGAGCATGGAAATCCATAGGAATCAATGCTTTCACTGCAGCCACACCTACCACCCAGAATGTACTCCCTAACAACATCAAGGACTCAACAATAATTCAAGCCTTCAAACAGGCACTGCTGACTCACATACAAGCTCCCTGCACTCACTAGAAGCTGGTTACAATCCTCTGCACCCCCTGCTTCTATCTGTTGAGATTTATAACACCTGTTAAGCAGAGCTGAATGTTGTAAAATGTTTGTATATATTGTAGTGTGTTTATATTGTATATGTGGAGTATATATTCTCCCAGGCTTAGTCACAAATTGTTAGTTTCTTTATTGCTACTGTAGGTGTCCCCTCAGGACTCATTTGAAGGCTAGGCACCCGTCCTAATGTGGATATCCTGCAGTGAACACATTCTAATAAATAAAAGAGGATATTGTAGCAATTGGCAGGCTGTGGCAGAGATTCAGCTAAAATTATTAAGAGAATGGAGCCACTGTTTGTGGGACGTGTAGACAGGCTAGGTGGGTTTCCCTGTGGAAAACAAGGCTAAAAGGAGATATTTATTTATTTAAATTTTGGTGATCGCGTAGGCCCACTGAGACTGAAACAGTCCCTTTTTCAGGGGTGACTCGGAATTAATTACATACATCTGTAAAACATATCAAAATGCATACATGTCATTTCACAATTAACAATCAATACAGACATACCGACCAAGTTAAAGATACAGTGGCAGGTTAATTGCAATCAGCATCAACAGGAAAAGAAGTACTATTATACACGAGACAATCAAGGAGATATGATTGATTGATTGATTAAAAGTTTATTTTTTCACAGGAAATTCATTTGTTAGGACAAAGTCCCGTTTACAACAAAGTCCTGGTATGATTATGATTTCCGGTTTTTAACAGGACTGGATAAGATGGCTCAGAGGAAACTTTTTTAGCTTGTTCAGAGACATACAGTAGACCTAGAGGGAGTACCCTATGCTTAAGGGCGATAGAAGTTGGAGTAAGATGAGGAAATTTGTTTTTCACCCAGAGAATAGTAAATCTATCGAACATGAGCACAAAGGCATCAATGCAAGTGGAGAGGTTTTTTTTTATTTATTGCTTTTCGGACATATGGTGTATATGTAAAAACACCTTGGTTGCAAGTATAGAGTTTTTTATAACACATTGTAACATTCTAAAGTGATAACACCTTTCATCCACTGGTACCACATTAGGAGACAATCACGATATTCATATACTATAGCATTTACTAAATGAAGTATGTAACAGACTTTTGCAGCAGTCACGGGGTCTACAATCCGTTAAGTCTAAAAAATTAATGACATGCAATTTGCATGCAGCAACATCATGTGTATGACGTTATGAAACCCAACAAATTATTAAGTAACATCCAACTTTACTATAGGAACACCAAACAGTGGCTATTCCTTTAGCGAACTGTTATCAATGAGAAAATCCGAACCAAGAACCTGAAAATTAATTTAACTTGCATATTAGGAATCCTTGTGCCATGCGAGTATGCATAAACACATGTAAATAGTCACGTCTAAACATGTTAAATAAAATGAGGATAAGCATATATGAAATTACCTGTTGTACAGCATGAGTATAAGTCATGCAGCCTTTAACTCTTATAGCGCAAGTGTAAACTGGATCAACTTGATTACCAGATCATCTGCCTTTGTCTGCTTTGTGTTACCAGGCTAGCCTACACACGCATATTGCATGCCACATTGTCACGAGGTGGTGGCCATTGTGACCCACTCAGCTCCCCTTGCATGTCTCAGTTTTCCTGACATACATCCCCACTGGTAAAATTTTATTAAAAATGTTGGCATAATCTCAACAACATTAACTACCTCCTTGCCATAGCAACATCCAAAGTCACCCTTTTAAACAGTAAATGGAAAGAATACAGCTGTTAGAAGAATGATATTCATAAAGTTCATGACTCAGCTATCAGTCTTCCCCCTCTTCTCCAGAAGAATTTTCAGCATCCTGATGGACAAAGTCCTGCTTTATAATATCAAGTATTTTACCCACTTCAGAAGGATCACTGCAGAGATAGTTTTTTCATGCGTACACAATACGTAGATGAGCAGAGAATTGTAAGGAGTGCATTTCCCCTAGAGTTCTGAGGCCTGTTCTCACCACCATGTAGCTTTTCCATTGCTGCCTCGTGGTGAAACTTAAATCAGGGAATAAACAGTAGGCTGTGCCATCGGACAAATGTAACTGTACTTTCTTTCTGGCTTCAAGAAGGATACTATCCTTTGCATGCTGCCTCATGGTAGCTACCAGAATCGTGTGTGATTTGTTCTGTATTTGCTGGTTTGTGTCTGGGATTAAATGGATAAAATTTAAGTATCAGTCCCTTCAGGTTTAGTCCCAGAATATCTGCAAAACATTTTATATTAAAGCCAGATAAGACATTGTTCTCAGCCCCTTCAGGAATCCCCAGGAGCCTCACATTGTCTAACCAAGCACCATTTTCTAAGTGCTCAAGTCTCAGCCTCATTATTTTATTTTCAGTGATCGACTCCCACCACTGCCGATTTGACTGCTGAGTCTGTGGCTGTTTTCGCTTCAGACATAGCTGGAAGTTTCCCTTCCAGGGTTGCAGATCTTGTTCCCAATTGCTCAACTTGCTGATCCAATTGTCAGATCGCTTTCAGGAGCACTGAGTTGGACAGCTCTCCATCCCCTCCATCCTTGATAACAGAGGCGCTTGCCCCAGCTTGCTCAAGCGGCTTCAGTGGTTTCCCTTTCCTGCCGTCTTGCGGAGTGGTCGTTTCAGGTCTGCCTATCTCAATCTCTGTTAAAATCTATATCTGCCAGTTCCTCAGGGTGAGTACATTCCTTTAAACTTGGTTTGTGAGCAAAGGCTCAGTTCTGAAGGCACTTTGGTGATATTAAGCTCGAGATTCAGGAGCTCCCCAGTTCTGCATCTTTACTGGTCAGGTGCTGCCCCCCAAGTAGAGAATGTTTAGTATGTTAAGCTCAGGTTGCATCCAGGGTCAGATTGTGGTAGAAGGGGCCCACCTGGAAAATCAACAGAGTGGGAGCCAAGGGTGACACATTCATATCAGTATTCCACTTAAATTCTGAACAGCAGCTCTGTGTTTGCATTTTATATTTACTAGTAGTGATCAGGAAACCCCATTTAGTGACAATCTAGATCATGTATGCAAGGATTTATAGAGTTTGAAACTGGAAGGTTGAGACGAGCCCAACTTGGGGAGGGGGGGCACGTGGAAATTTCAAAATATCCAAGTGGGCCAGTCCAACTCTGGTTGGATCAGTTCCTCGTGAAACATAACGTTACTGGGTGATATATTTAATTCATTGGGGAAGGGAGGGTTCCCAATATTTTATTTAACAGTGATTGCTGCAGTTGCCTAGAAGGCAGGAAATAAACATGATGGACCACCGAAGGTCTTTTTTCACCTTGCACTTCCCATGGACCACCCTTCCCTGTCAATCCACTCTGCCTCGTCTCCCTTAAGTTTCTTATTTGTGAATTTTCTACTCCCATCTGCGATTATCCATGATCCTCTACCTCTTGACCCACACTTATACTACCTTGGCCATATTGCTCTCTCCTTCTCTCCCTCCCCCCTCACCTGTACATCTCCATTTTTATATACTGCGTAACCTTGGGGTACTGAGTCACCTGGCAGTGTTTATGACTATTAATGTACTTTATTACTCTATATAACTATTATTTCTGTAATGCTGCTAATTATCATTTCTTTTTTCTCCTCTTGTACTGTCATCCATACCCCTTCCCCTACATCTGGAAATGAGCTGTTAATTCAATTAAATTTTTAGTTTATCAGGAATTACACCATTGAGAGAACTCATTTACAAGCTGGTCCTGGATGGACTGGTACAAGGATCAGGATAACAATCAATACAAGAAAGTACATACTATATAACAATGCACCAACAAGTACAGGATATAAGACAATACACAAGGCAATAAGTACACAGTCTTTTACATTCAGTAGGTTCTGCCAGAACAATCTACAGCAAATAAAAATGACAAGCAATAATTCAGAAAACAGTAGGAAGCGAATGAGGTGTAGTGCCTGGAGAGACTGCAGGATGGAGGTGGTGGTGAGGAAGGAGGAAGGGTACCATGGAATGGCAGAAAGGAGGGAGGCAAGGTAGAATGATATGGGAGTAGGTGAAAAAAGGGGGGAGCATAGAGGTAGGAGAAAAATGTAATCGAGTGCTAAAAAAGTAGGAGGTAAATGTGTAGAATTCTTAGAAAAGTGAGACTAATTATGTATAGCAGTGACAATCGTCCATTACGTAGCGTCTTAGGAGAGCCTTAAAATGGGGTATTCCAACCCAGTGGGACAATTTTAAGGAATGTTGGAGAGTATTCCATAGAGCTAGTATGGTACGATTCAAGGACGATGCACCAAAATGAGATCTAATCCTGGGAACATCGAGTGTGATGTAGGCGTATTTTCTAACGGGGTAGGCACAGGGGGTGCATTTAAAGAGAGCAGAAATATAGGTAGGGAGTTTGTTAAAGATGGCTCTATATGCCCAGAGCAAGGCATTCCGCATTCTCCTCATGCCGAGAGAGGTCCAGCCTAGAAAAGAATAAAGAGAGCAGTGGTGAGTATTATAAGGGGCATTAGAAATGAATCTAAGAGTTCTATGATACAGTGTGTCCAGCTTTGCAAGTGCAAATTTAGGGCTATGGCTATAAAGGAAGTCCGCATAATCAAGCAGAGGGAGAAATGACATCTGATGTTATCAGCTCAGTATGCCTTTCCTGGTGAAACTTTTGAAATAAATAATTAAAAAATCAATCACTCAATAAATGTAAGTATATAAGGGGAGACACAGTGGGTATTTTGAGGGGAGGAGGTGACTGCTGCACTTGGCGTGCAATCTGGGGCTTGTGGCCAGCTTGAAGGAGAGCCTGGCCCAGCAGGTAAGCAGGGATAAAATAGAAAAAGATTAGTTACATTTTTTTGCCAATTCTTTTGATCACCCCAGGGCATCTGCTTAGATCTCCTTCACCTTCTACCAGTGCCACCTACCTGATCTCTGAGCTATACTCGCTAGGTAGGGTCCTGCCTTTCAGCTCCTTCAGCAGCAATATCCCCTCTTATCTGGTCAACTTGGAGGAGGCCCTTCCTGGAGTCCCTGAGGAGTTCTAGCCCAAGCTGGTCGTGGTGGGGTGGGCAGGGCTTCATCTGCCTAGCAGCCCCTATTGTTTCCCCACTGTCACCCCTCACACTGTCAGTGTACTTACGTCACTAGTGCTGGTAAGCCTCATGCGTTAATATGGATGCTGTCCCCTCCCAGCACAGACTGCCCTCTCTCGAACCTGCACCACCACCACTTGAGGTTACCCAGGTGGTGATAATGCAGCCAGATGTGTGTTCCTCCTTCCCTGGAGGAGGAGGAGGAGGAGAGCATCTACTGGATGCTTGATCATCCCCCCCCCAGCCAACCCCTGACAACTTGAGCTCATGTCCAAACTCAGACCAGCGGCGTTGCCAGTAGTAGCCCTACCACTGTGCCACAAGAGTTACATCCGTGCCCGACAATGTAGTGGTAAGTGGATCTGCAATGGCTTACTGTACAGGAGAATCAGGCTTGTTTTCCAAACTCTGGACTCCCATGTTGGGCCAGCTGACACAGTAGAGCCATCCCAGTTGGATGCTGCCTGTTTTAGGCAGGACAGGTGGCTCCTGTGGGATAGCCAGGTTCTGCTTTGAGGGCAGGGAAGAAAAATAGGAAATTAGGTGGCACTGGAGTAGATGATGTCACCGATTCCTATTTATTTTAGAAAGTATTTACCCAGGATAGCCCAGTTGAAATGTGATATCTCATTTCCAGTGAGGTTCTGCTTCAGCCCATCTCCACAGCTGGATGAACTGGAGCACTGGAAGGCCAAGTAACTTGCCTAAGCTCACACAATGAGTATTTGGCGCTAGTGGGGTTTGAACCTGCAATCTCCTGGTTCCCAAGCCAGTGCTCTATCACTAGACCACACTGTGTCTCTTTCAACTAGCAGCAAAGTCAGACCTCTGGGTTTCCTACCTACCCATTCTTGAACTACATTGCACCATTTGATTACTCCTCCATCATCTTGCACCATCTGGATGGTTAAGTTCGGGAGGTGTGGGCCGGTCTGACAGCGCAGCGGCATGGTGTCTGTCTGCAACATCGACATCCTAGGTTCAGGAATGGACCTGGGAAGTCGGAGGGCCAGCCAGGGGGAGAAAGATTCAGTGTCCTAGGGATGGCTCTTTCTCCGGGGGAATTGTGTGTGTGATGCAAGTCGTACCCCTAGTGGAGGCTAGGGGTCTTGCAGCAACCAGCACCTAGATGCCTTGGGAGGCATGTGGATGCTGGCATCTTTGCATGTTGTGCCTCCGCCTTCAAAGGAAAAAACAGCCACCACTATGATGCCCCGCCATTTCCCCGGGCCTGATCCTTCGCCCTGGCACTCCCAACTGACAACCTATCCCATCGTATGCTGTATCGAGCCGGCTCCATGCCCAGCCCTGGGGGGGGGCAAGCCAGAGAGGCAATACCGGTTGGGACCCCTGCTGGCATCCCTCTCCTGTCATCGCCTAGTGGCAGTGTAGGCCAAGGAGGGCAGTAGTAGGGAGGTGCTGCTGGATTCTACAGTGTGCTGATGTGTGTGCACCAGAGTGAGGAATGGCGAACAAAACCAGTGAAAAAAATGGCAGGACAGGTGTTCATGAGGCCCAACCACTGGCTCTCACCCGACGCATCACCAGGACCCTGGTCTGGAAATCAATTGTGCTTTGGAGAGGGGGAGGATGGCTCTCTCCTCCTGACCCCGCCACGAAGGGAAGGGGATCTGTGGGGGTACTCCGGCACAAGGTAAGTCCCGGGGAGATGCTGGATGGCGGTGGGGGGGGGAATCGACAGAGCTGATTGGGAGCCCAGACTGTCCTGGCCACAGAGGAAAAATAGGGAAAAAAAAGGGTGGATTTTCTGATAAACTTTGCAAAACCACTGCTTTAAGTTAATGCCTGTAGTTCATGCAGCACAAACATTTACTTATAGATGGAGGAGATTAGAGGGTGGACTGTTTCCAGGTATTGTCCCCTCCCCCGTTAGGCTCCACTCCACTTTACAAATCTCAGAAAATCCTTGCATATGTCATCTAACGGGTGGAGACCCACTTGGCCAATCACAACACATCTCTGGTGCATCTTTAATCAAGCTACAAAAGCACGCTTGATATGCAAATGAGCAGATACAGGCATCCCATTATGTTAATGAGCTCTTACTTAGCATTCAGCGTATGAATAATCTGTCATCAGGGCTTGAAGGTGGGATTATAGCATACAGACACTTTTAAAAATAATGCATGTTATAGCCCCCATGTAACCACATCAGACTTTCAAGTCTGATTGGAGCATATCACCATGCCCCCCACCTTCAACAACTGTCTGTCACAGTCGTGATCTTGCAGTCCACCTTTGCTTATTTCCCTATATAGTTCCTTTGATGTGTGCTATAGTTTTTGCCATATAGTATACTTTTAAAACTTGTACTTCCCCTTATGTGTTGTTGAAGGAAAGATGTTATATATGTCCTTAAGTACTGCACTCGACTTATATGTATTATAGTATGCTTCCGTGTATACATCAGTTGTATTGTTTTGCTTACAAAATGATAAATAAAAGTTACAAAAACAAACTGCCTGTCAGAAGCTCAGTTTGAACACAGAATACGCTTGGTTTGTTAATGTATTTACATTTAACCATTCACTGTAATGTGATGCAGTGGATGTTGAACTTGGGAATAATAGCACTTTGTAAGAATAAAAATAAAGACCTTTGCTTTCGGCCTCAGTCTTTATCTTCTGTTTATGGTGCCAATATTCCCTCAAACAACATCCATGGCATCAAATTATCGCTATTTTAAGGGGGTTCTGATCATAGGAACATAGAATTTGCTGGCAGATAAGGACCACTTGGCTCACCTAATCTGCCCAGTTTTCCCTGCCTATTGTATCACTACTGATCCTGCTTGATCTCCAGCCCATTCACCCATTTGCATTTCCCCTTATATTCCCTTATGCCTATCCCATGCATTCTTGAACCCCACCACTGTTTTCGCCCCCACCACCTCTGCTGGAAGACTGTTCCAGGAATCCACCACTCTTTCTGTGAAGAAGTACGTCCTCACATCTCTCCTGAATCTACCCCCCTCCACCTTCTTATCATGCCCCCTTGTCCTTGATCACATTTTTCTCTGGAAAATACTTCCCACTTGTACCTTGTTTACTCCCGTGAGGTATTTAAAGGCCTCTATAATATCCCCCCACTCTCACTTCTCTTCTAGGGTGTACATATTTAGGTGCTTTAATCTCCCCTTGTAGGGTTTCTGATGTAGACCCTGCACCATATTAGTTGCCCTCCTCTGGACCACTTTCACTCTGTGTAGGTCCTTTCTAAGATGTGGTCTCCAAAACTGGACACAGTTAGGTGGCATCTTACCAGTGATCCATACAGAGGCAACATCACCTCCCTCTTTCTGCTGGTGATACCCCTACCTATGCATCCCACTAGCCCAACTGCCTTGCCACACTACTCGGCCACCTTTAGGTCATCCGATAAGATCACCCCAGGTCCCTTTCCTGCTTGGTGGTTGTCAGTACCACCTCCTGCCATTCTGAACTCTGCAACTGGGTTTCTGTGCCCCAAGTGCATTATCTTGCACTTTTTTGCATTGAAACCCAGTTGCCATACCCTTGATTACTCCTCAAACTTTCTCAGGTCACTGCTCATCCTCTCCACTCCCCCCCCCCCAAATGTCCACCCTATTGCAGAATCTGACGTCATCCGCAGAGAGGCAGACCATCCGAAGAGAGGCAGACTTTCCCTTCCTGCTCCTCTGCAATATCACTTACCTGCCGCCAGGACACCCCACCCGAGGAGCCGTTGGTCGCGCAAGGTCCGTGAAATCTATTCCCCCTCCCGAGGAGCTGGAAGGTCGCGAGGCTGCACTAAGTGCCCTCCTGGATCCTGCAACCACCACCCAGGATACCCCCACCCCCCGAGGACCGGAGCCGTTGGTCGCGAGGGCAAAGCTGAACTGCCCTCCCTGCAGACTTCTACCTGCCGCCAGGACACCCCCACCCCCCGAGGAGCCGTTGGTCGCGCAAGGGGTCCGTGAAGGTAAACTCTTGCCTGGGGAACTCTTGCCTGGGGAAACAAAGTAAAAAAAATAAAATAAATCGCGACAGTCAGTGAGCCAGCCGCCAGCCTACCTGTGGACTTCTGCTCTGCATTTTGAATCGCGGCTTTGGCGCCTTTTTTCCACTCGGCTCGCGTCACCCTCTGTTCCTCTGCAGTCGGTGCACTGGAAAAACCCCGATAAACTGTGTCACCATATGCATTTCTGGGACTGTATGAACTTATTTGAGGATGTTCCTGTTTTTTGCACTGTTTTGCTTGCTTTGTTAGTACCTAGTTTCTGAGCCTAAAGTACTGCTTTGTGAACAGTTTTCTCTTTTTTTTCTCCCATCTGCCCGTTTTATTGCCAGCCCGCTCTTTTCTCTCCTTTCCCAAACCTCTGTAGTCCATATAAATTAATTTATTTGACTCACTACAGCATTTTCCCTACTTTATCCTGCCACGCGCATCTCAGCTGCAAAACTCCCCCGCCTGCACTGCCCGCCCCCTAATCGCTACTCCCCCCTGCCTGTGTACTTAAACTCTGCTTCTTTTCTCCACAGATCAATTTCCCCCTCCCCCGAGGAGCTGGAAGGTCGCGAGGGCTGCACTAGAAGTGCCCTCCCTGGATCCTGCAACCACCACCAGGATACCCCCACCCCCCGAGGAGCGGAGCCGTTGGTCGCGAGGGCAAAGCTGAACTGCCCTCCCTGCAGACTTCTACCTGCCGCCAGGACACCCCCACCCCTGAGGAGCCGTTGGTCGGGCAAGGGGTCCGTGAAGGTAAACTCTTGCCTGGGGAACTCTTGCCTGGGAAAACAAAGTAAAAAAAAAATAAAATAAATCGCGACAGTCAGTGAGCCAGCCGCCAGCCTACCTGTGGACTTCTGCTCTGCATTTTGAATCGCGGCTTTGGCGCCTTTTTTCCACTCGTCGCGTCACCCTCTGTTCCTCTGCAGTCGGTGCACTGGAAAAACCCCCGCCCCCACCACCACCCTTGCTCGGCTCTCCTCATATAGTGTATTTTCTGTGTCACATGAGGCGAAAACCAATCAGCCTACTTTCCCATTTGCTGGTTATATCGTTCCAGCACTAGAGGAGCCTGCCCTCACTTCTTGCTCTATATTGGGAAATGTCTCACCCAAGCATAGTCCTTGCCATGCTGGCCCTCCTCCTGCTACAGCACCCTATGCTCTCTCTGCCCTCTATTCCCCATAAACCAGCCCCACCCAAAGCACACTGCCCCCACTGCAATCCCCTGCTTCACCGTCGGATTACCCCATCTACCCCTCTTTCATCCCCCAAATCCCTCCCGTACCCTGGACTCCCGTAGCCACCCCACCCACCAACCACTTATGTGGTACACTCAATGCTATGTTTCCTTTCACAAGTGGATCCTCCCAGGCTGCGCCTCAGTTGTTCTCTCCCTTCCTATCCCTGCTCCTCCCAGGCGAGGTCCCGCCGGCCACATATGCACCCCACCACCGGCTACAAACATCATGCCAGGCGCTCTAATTCTCCTGTTACTCCTGCTCTCCGCAACGTGAACCCAAACCCGGGCCAGTTGTCCCAGCAATGCCTCTGCCCACAGATGGCAAAGGCCTTCGAATCGCCTTCATTAATATATGCAGTCTCCCTAAGAAAACTGCAGCCCTTCTATGTTGGGTCACCCAACACTCCTCGGATATTCTCCTGCTTGCTGAAACCTGGCTCTCCTCCCGCACGCCTGACTCTGCCATCTCCCTTCCTGGCTTTACCATTTTCAGGGCCGATAGGATGGGCAGGCATGGTGGGGGGTGTGCTATCTACTTGCGCAACTCGGTCCTCGGGCTTGCACTCCCCAATCCTGAGCTAAACCATGGGGCGCAAGCCATCACCTTAAAAGTCTCACCCTACCCTGGACGTGGTCCGCTCTAACTGCGGCTTATCTACCCCCGGGGTCTCACAAAGACTCTGCGGCCACCTCTCTCCTTGACTACCTGGCTACCTTACCCCCGAAAGCTGAACAGTTAATTATGGGTGACTTAAATTCCAATTGGCCCAGCCCGTCGGCTGATAATTTGAAGAATGAGCTTGCTGCCCTTGACCTGTCCCAAATGGTCACTCAGCCCACTAGACTTAACAAAGTCACAGGAACTAGCTCTCTCCTGGATGTTATCCTCTCTAACCGGCCTCATAAAATAGTCTCCGTTGAAGTCCTTGCGGACTCACTCAGTGACCACTCCCCTGTCATCTGCTTCTGGTCCTCCCCCACCCTCTGCCCTGGGTACAGCAGGACCCCTCGCCGCCGTTTTCTCCCCGGAGGTCTCGCCAACCTCAAACGTCACCTCGCCCATATCGACTGGTCCCCATTGGCCAGCGCTCCTGATGTTAACTCTGCCCTAACCTACCTCTCCACTGCCTTCAACCTCGCCTGTGACCTGTATGCCCCTCAGCTCTCCTAGGACAAAAAGCGGACTGCTGCATGGATAACTCCTGCACTGATCCTACAACTAAAAAAGAGAGATAACCTCTGGCACTTAGCTAATGACTCCGGTAGGCTTGCTGACAGACTAGCCTACAGGACAGCCCGCAATCAATGCACCTGGTCAATCAAGCAGGCTAAAGCTAAATTCTACCAGGCTGCGTTGACATCTTCCTGGGGCTCGTCCAGAGCCTTCTGGGACAACATTAAAGATTTAAATGGTAAGACCCGCTCCCCCCCTCCATCCCAGATTGTCATAAATGGGACTGTCTCGACTGACCCCACCTGTATGCTGACTGCCTTAACAAAACCTTCACTGACTTAAGTGCCGTCCTCCGGCCCACTTTTCAGACCAGTGCAAAACCACCCACGCTCCCATTTCCAGGCCACAATTCCACTTCCGTATGATCTCACCCCACGATACCAAACCTTTCTTAATAAAATCCCTCGCCTCTCAGAACCCTATCAATGACCCTCTTGACTCCAGGATACTTCGCCTCGTGCTGGAAGTCATGCTTACCCGCAGCGCTTATCATTAACAAATCCCTATGCCTCGGCCAATTCCTAAGGCCTGGAAGCAAGCTGAAGTAACCCCCATCCACAAGTCTGGGGACCGCACTCTGCCTAATAACTACAGGCCCATCTCCATCCTTCCCCCCCATCCAAAGCCTTAGAAAAAATAGTGAACACACAGCTCTCGGAATATCTTACTAACTACAACCTCCTTTGTCCAGAGCAACATGGTTTCTGCCCTGGCCATAGCACGTCCACTGCCCTTCTGGAATTCTCCCACCACATTCACTCAGCACTTGACAAAGGTCATCTCACAGGGGCAGTCTTTATAGACCTGTCAAGGCCTTCGAACGTTGTGCCACCCCTGCTACTAAACTCCCCTTAGCGTACTGGGTCTGCCTTGGCCCCCTGAAGTGGTTCTAAGCTACCTACACAACAGGTCCCAAAGAGTCAAGCTAAATGGGACCTCTCCCCTACCTTCCTGTACACTCGGGGTCCCCAAGGCTCCATCCTTGGCCCGACCCTTTCAGCCTATTCCTGAACACCCTCCCAGCTCCTGTTCCAGTAAAATTTTACTCTATGCTGATGATGCTGTTATCCTTGCATCACACCCTGACCCACTCCACTCCAAGTCATGCTGCAAGCGCCTTCCTCCAAACCGAAAAGTGGTTCAATAATCACGCTTAGTCCTGAACCTAAAGAAAACTAAGTCCATGCTATTCTCTCATCAGCAAAACAATGCCAGGGACTTTCCCTCCACATCACCACCAGCATGCCCTCCCTCTGGAGCAGGTCTCATCCTACAAGTACCTGGGCATCACCTTTGACCACGGCCTTACTTTCCACGCCCACCTTAAAGCTTTGGCATCTGCAATGAACTCCAGGATCGGTCTTCTACGCCACAAAGACCGTCTCCCGAACCCGCCTTAAACTTGCCATCACCTCGCCGGTATTATCACTGGCTGACTCACGGACTCCCGGTTTACGCAGCTGCTGATGCCTCTGCCTTATCAAAGTCAGACCTCCATCAACAAAGCCTGTAGGCTCCTTGCAGTGCCCACAGCAGAACCCACACCTGTCTGCTATCTCCATGCACAAAAATACTCCTCTTGAGGAAAGACTGAAATATCAAACCTGCCTACTGGCCAAAAAATCCATGTCAGGTCTCTGCCCTCCTGGGGTCTCTGGACCTCTGCAGCGGGCTGCTAGATCCCTACCAACCCGATGCGCCTGCCGCAGCCACCTTCAGCGTTCCCAGGCAAGGACCTCCTGCTGCCAAAGATCTTTCCATCACCTAGTCCGTCCTGGTTTAACTCCCTTCCTGAAACCATCTCCAAGATCCCAGGCATTGGCCGTTTCAAAATTGCCCTCCGCCAGCATATTATTGACAACCGATGCTGTAAATGTGTAGCTGCCCTCTCTAACCTTTTCAAGCACCTCGCCGTCCGGTCCTCTTTTAACTCTACATATTAGTTGTGACACGTTGTTAATTGAATAACGTATCTCCTGTTGTTTTACCAATGTTAGCACCTTACGAGTTTGCTCCAGTACAGCTTCGCTGTCTGCACTCTCCAAATGTATATTTTATGTATCTAACCTGTCTGTCATCCCTGTCCTAACACCACTCTATTTGTCGTCTCCCCCACCTTTCTTGACGAGGTACCTTTGTAAACGAGTCTTTGACTCAAAGGTTGTAAAACTGATCTTACAATAAAATAAAAAAATAAAGACATTAAAGAGGACCAGCCCCAGTACTGATCCCTGAGGCACCCCACTGGTCACCTGCCTTCCTCCAAGGGAGCTCCATTTACCACCACCCTCTGCCGCCTATCCCTTAACCAATTTCTTACCCAGTTTACAACCTTTGGGCCCACTCCTAAGCTACCCAGCTTGCTTCCTGGTCTTCTGTGTGGAATGATGTTGAATGCATTACTGAAATCTAGGTAGGCTATATCCACCACTCCATCCTGATCTAGTTCCGTGGTCACCCAAAGAACATTTTCAGATTTGTTTGACATGACATGAAGTTGGGGGGGGGGGGCGGTTCAGGGGCAATGTGAGGAAGTATTTTTTCACAGAGAGGGTAATGGATGCTTGGAACAGCCTTCCTGAGGAGGTTGTGGGGTCTAAAACTGTGGGAGAATTCAAGAATGCATGGGACGGATGTAACCCCCCTGTTACCCAGAGTTACTAGAACCCCAGTAAGAACTAGTGGTAGGCAGGGAAGGCAGCTTGTGAAACTCCAGTTAAATGGATTTCACACTGTCTCACTCTGTTCTCAGTCTCTGCTGAGACTGAGAGATGACATCATTTTAGAACTGTCGCAGATGCATAAGCCACACTGGAATGTTGCAGTTGGAGGTTAGAGTAGAAAGTTGGGGGATTTGAAGTTAGTTGAGTAGAGTCTGTGGCAGTCTGTAGTAGAGGTGCTCTGCTGTAGGCAGGCCCTCAGAGCTCTAAGCTCTGTCAAAGATCTATTTTTTGGTATAGGTGTGTGTTCTCACCTGAAGAGGAACACAAGAAGAACACATTGAAGTGGTAGAGACTGCTTTCAGTGGCTCAGGGCCCCATCCCTGCTGGGGTAGGGGGAAGGAATCAGCCTGTTTCCAGGGGCAACCCCCTGGCCTGGCTAGGGAGAAAAGAAGCTGCCTGAGTTAAGTTCGTGCTGAGGCACCAGAAGTTCTGGACGAGATTTCTTTTGAGGAGAAAACGCCTGTGGGGCACCTGCAACCAAGGGCTGAGTTCGCTCTGCTAAAGGGCCATGTGTTTTCACCTAAAACAAAATGAAACTAAAATGACTGTTACTGTGGGGTCAGGAAAAGACAGCCAAGTACAGTTTGGAAGATGTGGGGATTGGACTGCTTAACTCTGTGGGGGGATCTAGAGTAATAGACATAGCCTCTTATTAAGTATGTTCAAGTTCAGCACAAATGGGATGTAAAGACAGTAGATTGAATGTGAATACATTTACAAAGAATCTACACAGCAAAGTGTTTTAAAGGATGAGGTGTTACTGTCCAGAGAAATAGCCGGTTGTGAATTATGGGAGTGAGAGGTGGGAGACCCCCCCCCCCCATCAGTAGTAACCAAATTCACCTCTACGAGTTTACTTTGGGACACCTGTTGCTTTCTCTCAGGTACTTGGCCAGTGCCTGAGAAAAGTACCCAGATGTGGGATTGATTAGGAAGATTCCCTTATGGAGCAGAAGTGCTCATAGGTGGTTTAGGGAGCCATCAGTAAATGTTTCCATGCTATATGGAAAGTGTCCAAAGGGCTGGCAAGGGAGCTGAGCCAGGGAAAACCCAGGGCAGCGTACAAGTTCCGGCTGTGTGCCCAGTGTGTTTCGGAGCCTGAGGGCTAAAGTGAATGAGGATGTGTTCTGTTCTCCATAAATCTGCATTACCAGGAGTGTAGCCCTGAGGGGTCCATCTATGCTTTGTTTATTCTGTTGGATGTGAATAAAAGCCACACTTTAGAATCCCACTTTTGGTATTGGACATTACAGTTATTGCTTCCTTTGTCTGGAGTTACTTGGTGCCCCTGTTGCAGAGTAGCCAAACCTAGCCAATGTGTCGAGTGACATATTCCTCCCCGAAACCAGCCCACCTGGTATAGCTGTCAGATAGAAGCGGCATACCTGGGTGGGGGTTACACAGACATAAGGAAATTCTTGTGGGGGTTAGGAAGAAATAGGCTGTTGGTTAACTAGGATCTGCAGCTTATCCTGTAGGTAGGGAAATGGGCAGACTAGGTGGGCCAAGCGGTCCTTATCTGCCATCAGTCTATGTTTCTATGTATGTTTCTATGACCCCCTCCCCAATGAACCAATGCTGCCTCAGGTCTTGTAACCCAGTGGATTCAAGATATTCCAAAATCCTTTCAGCAGTGATTCCATGCAAAACATAGTATCTGTTATTGTTATTATTTCTGTTGTATTTGTCTGACTCCTGTACCCCCTCCCCCCCCGGGTCGCATCTGGAAATGAGCTTCAGTTCATGGTGCTTTTCCCGGTTATTAACTTTCAAATAAAATAAAAAAATGAAATAAAGTCCATTAACTTTCCTACCACCAAAGTCAGGCTGATTGGCATACAATTGCCAGCCTCTTCCCTGCTACTACTTTTGTGAGTGGGACGGCTACATCTGCCCTCCTCCAGTCCCCCAGGACCACTCCTTGAACATTTAGCTAGTCTGATTACCGGGAAGGTGTACTAGACAAAAAATGCCTATTTTAAGGCACAACTCAGGAGATCACAAGCAAACATGAACAGTAGTAAAAGCACATCATTGCACAATAGTAGTACATATAAAATGGCAAGAAAAAATCTAGAAGTGTCATTGCCTGAGAGATGTCACCTGACCGTGCATTACCTCTCTTAACAATGCACACCCTGTTGCGACTTATTACTTACATGAAATAATTATAGAGTAGCACACTGATCAAAGCACAAGAGCCAGAGTACCCCATCTGTATTTTACTATATTTGTTTTACTTGGGGCACCACAAATATGTTGCAGGTGATACCTATTACTGGACTAAAAAAAGTCCCGACCTGAAGGAGTGCAATTCTCGAAACCTAGTCTCAAAGAAAGTTTTGTTAGTCGCACAAAATGCATCACCTGCAAAATATATATATATGTATACACACACACACACACACACACACACACACCATCGACTAGACTAAGACAGCTACCTCATTTCTTATGGTAAGGAAAAAAGCTTCACTGAGCAGTATGCAAGTGTTATGCTGACAGGAGTGTCACTCCTGCCTCCTCATTTCCTGGGTGCCCCCTCCCCTGTATCAAATTTTTAGGTACAACCCCCCCTTACAGCAGTCCGACCATGGGGGGGGGGGGTTCCTTGGTTAACCGAACCCCATTCTTGTAAAATGTCATTCCAATACTTGAATGGGACTCAACATAGTTTGTATTACTTATCAGTAGAATGTAGTCATTTGGACGTTTCAATGTCTGGCTTTTGGCCTTTGACAGGTGCTACTTACAGTGGATATCCTGTTTACCCATTTCCCCATTATCCAACAGAAGAACCTCTACTGCAGAGGGCAGTTGGTCCAGGAAGTTGGCAAGTGGTTAGGAGGGGCAAATCGGGTGCCCCATCACTCTGTGTTCTCCAACATATTACCTCCAAAAAACATATAAACACTACAAACAGGTATCTGCCTCTATCTCTGCAATCAAACAAAGGGGCAGAGGACACTGCGCAGCAGGACACTGCAGCACAGGAGCTAGCACAACAAAACTCACCCAAATCAGGAACCAAAACAAAAAAAGCAAAAAGGAAATCCAAAAAACTTCTGATCATAGGAGACTCCATGATTCGGGGAGTTGATGCCCATCTCCAGCCAGAGGTAATGGTCAGATGTCTCCCAGGTACATCAGCGTGGAGAGACACTGACTGCATTGCTAAAATTGTTCAGAAAGCAGGAGAAAACACTGACGTCCTGGTACACATAGGGACTAATGATCTTGCCAGCCGGTCAGTTGTGGAGACCAAGGAACACCTGACCAGGCTGGGTGACAAACTATCACCCATTTAATCCAACATCTCCTTCTCTGAGATCCTGCCAGTCTGGGAGAGGGGGGCAGATGGACGGAAGGTCAGAGAAGGGGAGATAGGGGAGCTAAACATGTGGCTTAAGGGCTGGTGCCAGGAAAAGGACACAGATTTGTAGGAACTGGCAACAGTTCTGGGAGCAAGTTCTTTAAATTTGATGGACTGCATCTGACTAAGGAGGGAGTCAGTGCATTGGGGCAGAAGTTTGACATCTTTGCAGAATATTTAAACTAGCAAATGGGGAGGGGGTGCAGCACCCCATACGTCAAATGGGAAGAACACCCCTCCCCCCTCAGCTAGTGGTCAAACAGGGATTCAGCATGTTTCCAGTCTGTCTCCCCATACGACAGACAGGGCAAATGCCAAACCTCACCCAACAACTAAAACACTGAAATCAGGCCAATGGAAAATCATGTACACAAATGCTCACAGCCTGGGAAATAAGATCCCAGACCTGCAGGCAATAATGTCAGAAGCTAAACTGGACATAGTAGCAATTAGTGAGACGTGGTTTACCAGTAACCACACTTGGGAGACTTCAGTATCTGGCTATGTACTGTTCAGAAGAGACCGAGGTGCAAAAAGGGGAGATGGAGTGGTCCTGTATGTCAATGAAAATATCAAAGCTACAGAAATTCAGAATACACATAAGGAGCCAGAAGAACTGTGGGTCACCCTGGAAACAGGAAATGGGACAACCATAAGAAGTGGGGTTGTCTACAGGCCCCCAGACCAGGGGGGAGGACATAGACACATTACTGTTAGAAGATATACAAAACAGGATGGCTAAAGGGGAGGTTCTGATAATGGGAGACTTCAACATGCCGGATACAGATTGGTCAATACCAGCAGGAACATCTGCCAGAACTAGACACATGGTGGATTCCCTGCAGGGGGAGGGCCTCAAACAATTGGTACAACAACCCACAAGAGACAGGGCTATCCTAGATCTAGTACTGACTAACAGGGAAGGATCACAGATCTCAGGTAGAAGGTCACCTGGGAGCCAGTGACCATCACATGGTATGGTTCAGTTTGGCCACTACATCTAAATCATCCCATTCCAAGGCAAAAATATGGGACTTCAGAGGAGCTGACTTTGATAAGATGGCCAGCAGAGTTAAGCTAGCCCTTGCAAAAAGAAACACAGGTGAGGGGGTACAGGCAAAGTGGGCAAGCATTAAGGATGCAATACTTGAAGCAACATCCCATTGTGTTAGACAAAAAAGAAAGTGCAAAGAAGAAGGAAACCACTTTGGTTCTCAAATACAGTAGCAGAAAAGGTCAGAGCCAAAATTCTGGCCTTCAGGAAATATAAGGGAACACAGCGGGATGAAGATAGGGAGGCATACCAAACTGCCCTAAGGGAAGCAGGGAAGGCAAAGTCCCAAACTGAGGAAACACTAACACGAACAGTAAAAGAAGGTGACAAGACTTTCTATAGATACATTAGTGAAAGGAGAAAGTCCAGAGGGGGTATCGCTAAGCTCAAAGGAGAAAAGGGGCGTGTGAGGAGGAGGACCCTGTAAAAGCATATATCCTAAATAAATACTTTTGCTCAGTATTTACCGAAGAGAAGGTAGGGCAGGGCCCACAGCTCAGCACCATGGACACAGGGGGGAGGGAGGTGAGCACTACACCCTTCACAAAAGAAAGGGTTCTACAAGAGCTCGCTAAGCTCAGGGTGGACAAGGCAATGGGATCTGATGGCATGCATCCCAGGATACTTAAGGAGCTAAGGGTGGAACTAGCAGAGCCATTAACAGAACTGTTTAGTGAGTCTCTGAGCATAGAAGAGGTCCCAGAAGACTGGAAAAGGGCTCATGTGATCCCGCTCCACAAGAGTGGTAGCAGGGAGGAGGCAGGGAACTACAGACCAGTCAGTCTTACCTCAGCAGTGGGCAAGATTATGGAGGCACTCCTTAAGGAAAGGATAGTGCAACACCTGGAATCCATAGGGGCACAGGATCCAAGACAGTAAGGGTTTACAAAAGGAAGGTCCTGTCAAACTAATCTCATAGATTTCTTTGACTGGGTAACCAGAGTGGTGGACCAAGGGGGAGCAGTTGATGTTGCCTACCTTGACTTCAGCAAAGCTCTCGACGCTGTTCCACATAGAAGATTGATAAATAAGTTGGGTAGGCTCGGGGTGGGTCAGAAGTTGGTCAGCTGGGTGGCAAACTGGTTGACGGGCAGAAAACAGAGAGTGGTGGTAAATGGTATACAGTCAGAAGAGATGCAAGTCACAAATGGGGTACCTCAGGGATCAGTCCTGTTCAATATCTTCATTAGTGACATTGCAGATGGACTACAGGGTAAGGCTTGCCTGTTTGCAGATGACACCAAGATCTGCAACAGAGTAGATGATCCAGATGGGGTGGGCAGAATGAGAGGAGATCTGGATAAACTAGCAAAATGGTCAGGAGAGTGGCAACTGGGGTTTAACACAAAAAAGTGCAAGACCATGCACATGGGGAAGAGAAACCCTGAAGCCACCTTTAGGCTGGGAGGGGAGTTGCTGGCAGTCACAAAGGAAGAAAGAGACTTGGGCATCATCATCATCATCATCGATGACCTGAAATCATCCAAGCAGACCTCTAAAGCAGTAGGTAAGGTTAGGGGGATGTTAGGGTGTATTTGTAGGGGTATCACAAGTCGTAAGGGGGATAATAATCCCTCTTTACAAGACACTGGTTAGGCCCCATCTGGAGTACTGCGTGCAGTCCTGGAGGCCACACCTTCACAAGTACATTAACCAAATTGAGGCAGTCCAGAGAAGGGCAACCAAAATGGTGCAGGGACTGCATCAGAAGACTTATGAGGACAGATTAATGGAGCTCAATATGTATACCCTTGAGTAAAGGAGGGAGAGAGGTGATATGATCGAAACATTCAAACACCTTAAGGGCATTAACAAGGTGAAAGAGTCTAACATGTTTAAATATAAGAAAATAGTAGGACAAGAGGACACAGCATGAGATTAGAGGGAGGCCGATTAAGGGGGAATGTGAGGAAATTCTTTTTCACAGAAAGGGTGGGTAGATGCATGGAACGGTCTACCTCAGGAAGTGGTGGCTGTGAATACAGTGCAGGGCTTCAAACAGGCATGGGATAGGTATAAGGGAGCAATACAGATGAGTATGACTAGATAGGCCACTGACAGAGCAAAGGCCGATGGCACATTTATAAGGTAGAAAAAGAAATGGGCAGACTGGATGGGCCGTGCGATCCTTATCTGCCGTCAACTTCTATGTTTCTATTACATATAAGAGATTAAGTTCAGGTCACACAGCTTCACTCAATTAAAGAGTAAAAGTTGCATAAGGTACACAATAGGTATAAAGGTGGTGTTTTAGCTCTAAGTTGAACTCAAAACAAAACATACAGCCCAACACCTTAAATACTAAAGAAAACACCTTAAGCAATAATAAAGACACAGGGCAGAGGGTACCAGGGTGCCATTTTATTGTTATTATAAAAAGGGTCTTAGAAATGCTGCAATCTGATTGGCTGTTAGGATTCCAACAGCCTTAAATTAATCCATGTTATACTGTCATGTACAGCCTGATCACCATGGCACATGAATTCTTTCTGTCAGAATTCCATCCTCTAGCCCTGCTGTATGTGTGGAATGATGCATTCTGATTTTGAACCAGCATTCTTAAACTGTTGGTGGAAGAACTATTTTATTAAAAATCTCCCTCTAAATGAGGAAAACATTGAAAAAGCATACTTTAAACTCTTTTCTTTTGGTGTGTTTTTTATAATAGCAATAAGGCACTCCCAGGAGTTAGATTAACAGTCAATCACCCCCTAGGGGCAATATGGCACTCGGCTGCACCTCGTGCCACATTACACCCCTAGTGGGTGATTAACAGACTGTTAATCTAACCCCTGGTCATGCCTTATTGCTTAATTCATCATCATCACAGTAAGACTAGCATATCTATACACATAAAAATGAATTAAAGGTTTTCAGCCATAACACAACATACAAATACAGCTTTGCCTTTTACAATAGAGAAAATGACTTATTTGATGAAGAAATAATATCTAATGATAAGGAAAAAATAAATAGAAATTAAAAGCCTAATTTAACACAACATAATGCTAGCTGTTTCCGTCCAACTTTAGGACGAGATACTTTATGAAACGTTTACCTGGTATCCTATTTATTGCATGGCAACTATTTAACAATTGAAGGTTATCACTGATGTATCTATACCTATGCACCTTTCTTTATATTCAAACAATAAAAAATGTTCAACTTCAAAAGAATGGGACTCAAATGCCACAGTTCACAAAAATGTATGCAGAACTAAGTAGGCAGTAACTAAATCTAATTTCTAAGCAAATGCTGACCAGGCCAGCCCTAAAGGCAGTAGTAACTAGCACGTGGCTGCTGCTCGGGCCACTGGCACCTCGGCATTCAGCAAACGTGCCACTCCCTGTCTGCTGTCTGCGCTGGGCGAGATTCGATAGCCCCAACTCTAAGTGTGGCGAGCAGGACCATTTTCGCTCAAGTCTCCACCCCTCTGGCAGCTGTTGCCAAGGAGCTGTTGCTATAGTGCCGAGAGTCTCCGACAGTGCGCAGGCGGAAGTTGCCCGGATTGTAGCATCGCCATCTTTTCCCGGAGACAGACAGGCTGAGACTCTGGTGTTTCAGAGCCGCCGCTGCTCGTCGTTTGGGGAGACCAGGGACGCAATCCGCTGCCATCCGCCCTCCGACCACCCCAGCTAGGCGCCGAGCGACATGGAAGAGCGAGAGGACTTAGTGTACCAGGCCAAGCTGGCCGAACAGGCAGAGAGATACGACGGTAAGAGCGGAAAAAGACCGCCGTGACTGAGCGGAGCGCTCGGATGCCGGCTTGGCGGGGGTGGAGAGTTTGTGTGGATGAAGGAAGCAGAGAGAAGACAAAATGGCGGCGCCAGGCTGCAGCTCCGCAGGAGAGCGGAGGGGAAGGGTTCTCGGGAGAGGGTGGGAGACGTGAGCTACAGGGCGGCCGGGCGGGGGGCACTGAGCGGAGACATGGCGACTCCCGTGGCTGGGGTGTTTTTTTATGGGGGTGTCTGGGAGTGCATTTCTGTGGGGAGCGAAGTGGAGTCCCGTCCAGCCGGCAGCGGGGGCGGTGTCAGCGGCAGGAAACAGAAGGAGGAAAAACCGGTTGGTTGTAAAATGGCGGCTGTGGAGGCAGAGACTGAGGGAGGAGCAAATGCAGAGAACTAGAGTGGGATAAAAAATGTAAACGGGAAGACAAGGGGGTCTGAGGAAACTTCACCAGGGAACTGGCTGGGGTTCAACGGCGAGAAGTGCCGGGCGGTGCCGAACTACTGCAGGCAGACTGAGGGAGGGGTGGGTGTGTGGTTTGTAAAATGGCGGTTGGGAGGGGGAAGTAAATGATTACAAAAAATCTCAACGAGAACACCAACTCCCACCGCCCCTTCGACAAGTGCGGGAGGGTTCCCAGTGAGCTGGAGGTTGACTCGGAATGGCGTGTTCAAATATGTCTGGGAGAGAAATATGCTTAACATGGCGACTGGAGGAGGAGGAGTGGGAACTCCACAGGGGCCTAACAGGGGGCAGCAATTTCTCAGAATGGAACCCTGTCTCTCCCCCGCGCCTGAGGGTAAAACTGTACCTTGATGACGGGGGTGGTCTGACCACGTAATGGGGAGAGCTAGGAAGGGCAGTAATAACACTGGTGGCCGGTACATTTAAGGGGAAGGGGGTGTTAAATGCAGGCGGCGTTGCCCCTCTGTTAGATCCTCCCCATTAGTCTGAACGTGGCCGGGTGTTTGAGCGGCTTTGTAGTGCTTGGGGGCTCATTGGGAGGCGACTTGGCAGCGGGGGGACCCGGTGTCCGCATGCACTTGTCAAGAAAAAATCGTAAATTGCAGAGATATATTGTTGCCAGTGATATGCTGTTTTTCGTAGGGGGAGGGAGAGCAAAATGGCGCTCGGTGAGTCCTGTAAGATTTTAGAGCAGAGGGAGAGGACTGAAAGCAAAATGGCTTTTCAGCAATGTGGGGTGATACACTTGAGTTTCTTGTTCCATATTTTAAAGGGTCCCCGAATCCTTGATTGCTTACACCTTTTCCGAAGTCAGCGTGCTGTTTTAAATTGGTTATTTGCTCCACCGAGATGAATGGAGAGGCTCCTCCCTGCTTTTTCTGCCCTGCCCAGCTGGTCATTCATTAGTGTCTGATTCAATCCGGTGGAGAGAATGGGTTTTCTTTGGTATTGCCGCATTTAAGTGCGCAGTAGATCTCACCTAGATTAGGATGGATCAAGGGAAAGGGTGGGAATATGTTTAGCTACTTACAATGTGGTTGCCAGCTGGCATGGGTGGTGGCCTGGATGTCAACATGCAGGGCCTGTCTGGCATTTACTCTCCTATGACATCTGATTTCAGTGTTTAAAATGAAGAAAATCTTTAGGAAGAAAACTAGTGGTTACCCAGGTGTACATCGGTGTAAATAAACATTCTACCAGGAATTGACTGTTCTAAAAAATATTTACGATTGCTTTCAAATGCTTTATATAGGTGTGTTTATATAGATTTTATAGTGTGTATAATATAACATTATTTAGAAATTACATATTCTATTGAGCATGTCTGTTAGTAAGCCACACTCCTCTATATACAAATATATTTTTATGGAATTACTGATTTAAAATATGTTGTTGAACTTGTTTTGTGTGATAGTATATTTTGCAATATTGCTTCGTGCTGCAAGCATGACTTCAGAAGAAAATGTTCAGCATGGAGATATGGGAGTTGAATGACTTAAAATCTGGATACTGAATAGAAATGTAAAACATGGTTGTCTAGATTCTAGTTGGCATCCCTGCTAAGTAGAACCAAGTAAAGGTGCCAGGTATGGCTGCAGTTTCTTTTGGTACAGCCACATCTAACCATACTAAATGACACTATGTAACCTTTGAATTCCATGGAGGCTACTAGGGTATTTCACTTGATAGTCCAGCATAACATTATGGTGGATCACAAAAGTGGATGTGGTGGAAGTGCAGACACATTCTGTTTCCCTTGAGCAAACTGGATTGAAATGACACAGCCATCTTCATTAGCATTTAAGAGGGCAGTCCTCCCCTTTTTCAAAGGTGACAGGAAACAGTTTTTACACCTCGGCCCTCCAGTTGCCCTTTTGAGGCAGTATAGTGCAGGGGTTTAAGGCTCTGAGCTGGAGACTTGGGTTTGAATCACACAGTCCTCACTTGATTACTGTGTGACTCTGGGCAAGTCACTTAACTTCCTTGTGCTCCCAGGTCACACCTGGAAACGAGCTTCAGCTTAGTGTGCTTCTCCTGGTTAAATAATTTTCCCTTTCCCCTTTAGCACCTACCCAATATTTTGACATTTTCTATTCAGTTAATCTAATTTTGTTGCCTTTTTAACTATCCTGAATCAATCTCTTTCTCTCCTCAGCAGTTGCTGTTCTTTCTTTTCATGCAGGCTAAACGTTCGATGACATCAGTGACACCATTCCAGGCGATTCAGATGAACAGCATGGAATGGTGTTGTTGATGTCTTAGAAATATGAAAAGAAAGAGCAGTAGCTGGTGAGGAGAGTGGAACTCTTAAGTAGATCTTTGGGCACCCCAAAGCTAGATTATTTTATCAAAAATTGGATCGAAGCATATCGGAATACAAAACTGGCGTGGAAAGGAAGATGGAAGAGCAGTTAACTATAATGTAAAAATCATTTCCCATTTCCTTTTAAAAATGATTGCTCCATTGTCTGGAATTTTAAATTGGTGGGGACATGGTCGTGCCATTTCTGGGGGCTCGTACACACTACAGCTGCAGAAGTGAATGATGGTGAAGCAAAGGGAACATCGTTTCCCTATATCAGTTCCCCTTTGACTTCCTTCTGCAGCAGGTACCAGGAGAGGTTAGGTTATCTGTTTGCTAGGATCCTATGTTGTTTCACCCAAAATGTAAAGACACTGAGCCTGCCAGCACTTGTCTGCATTAGTGGAGGCCTAAGGACCCCCCTCTAGAGTTACTGTAGCAGGAATGCAATCATGCTAATAGGGTTTCCCTACTAGAGTAGCTTACTTTTTTACTGATTAGGGGGAGGGGGGGACTCCATCCATCATTGTCTATGGTGTGTAGGGATGTCACAATAACACAGTATGACAATATATCATGATAATTGCCACTGAAGATAATTTATCGTAAAAATATCGCGATTATCATGCAGCGGCATATACAGTGATAAAGTGCCTTGGCTTGCTTTTTCCGGCAGCATGTCTTTTTCCAGGTGCAGCCATGATTCCTGATTCCCCACTATTCTCATCTCAGATTTTTACCGTTTTTTCCTTAAAATTAGAAATGCAACATCATCCCAGTGGGACAGAGGGCTGAGAGCTTGGGCGCTTCTCTTGCTGCCATGCTAGTCGACCCGGGTTTGGGCACAAACTAGGGTTGCTTGAGGGCTGGCTGCATGAAGGAGTATTTAGCACCCGTTGAGAGCTTTTCTGCTTCGGGGAGGGGGGGGCACAAACTGCTGCTTGTCACCTAGTGGAGGTTGGGCGATGCGGCAGCAACAGCCTTCTGACTGTGTGGACACTGTGGCTAAGTATGCACAACGTCTTTACGTCGCACGGCTGCACCACCATATGTGTGCCGGCCTGAGGGAGGGGGAGATGTGTCCTGCCTGTCTTGCAGAATGGTGAACCAGGGTCTTCTGTCCTCTTACCCATGTAGATCCCTACAAGTGAGACAGCAGGGGGAGTGACAGTTGGGAATGGGATCACCAGGGCGCCTGAATGTTGGAGCTGGTGGCAACTGAGTCCAAAGAGTTATGTGGGGGGAAAAGAAAATGAACTGCTGCTGCTGATTATCATGATATTTACACAAATAGAATAAGAATTTGATATGGTGACGCTTCTAGTGGTGTGGGAGCAGTGTCCCTCTCCCCCACAAAAAAGTACTGTAACCTTGTTCTTGACTACAGTTATGGGAGGGAACTTAGTCTTCCACTAATACCCAAAGTGCTTGTACCAGATTCTAATAAAAGGTGTCTGGCTGCTGCTGTCACCCCATTTCTCACCCCCCCCCCCAAAAGATTCACAGTATATTGCATTGTCTCAAACCCCAGACCAGGGAACAACCTCAGGAGTGGGTCTCGTTGGGCCAGGTCCCTTCAGGGAGGCCTCAGACTGCCTTTAGCACCCCCTTAAAGAGCAGGTACCTACTGACTGGTGCCCAGTTCCCCTCAAACATATATAATAGTAGATCTGCTCTACTGTTGACGGGCATTAAAATTACTATGAGCCTCCCTCTGGTTAAAGAGTTATAGCACCCCATATTTGCATCCCCATAAAAACAAAGCCTTGTCTGATACACCTCCTTTTTGTCCAACATGCCATGTGATGTCAATTATGCTGTAATGTTGGCCAATTACTAGGCATGTGGGAGGGGTGTCAGTAGGAACCAAGTACAGATCTGTAGGACAAGCATTGGATAAAAAAAAAAAATCAATACCCCCACACCCTGCCTCAAAAATCAGAGACCAGAAACAAGAACACCTCTCAAAAACAAACAAAAAAAAAAAATGCAGCGCACCCACTGTGACTGCTGTTTAAACCTAAAGTTCTAGAAATTATTGAACTGATAAAAGCTATATTGTTTCACAGCCCCATCTCCACTGTGCCTCAACCAAATCAGTTTCAGCATTAAACCAGTAGTCCAGGAAAATGAAATTTAAATACCTGTAAATTTTCTTTCTCCGGCTGGTCTCCGGGCTTCCATACAAACGATGCAGATATGCAGGCAGGAACTAAGCTTTGCAGCTGGGGATATCCAGCCCTCTACTTCCCGTTTCCATCAGTTCTTCCGAAGACGGTCCAAATGTAGCAATACATCATGAACTTGGAAACAAGAAAATTAAGCCACTCATGGCCTATTGGCCAACTTTATACATTCTGGGAGGGAAGCAGAAGCCTGGAGACCAGCCATCAGAGAAAGAAAATTTACAGGTATTTGAAATTTTGTTTTCTCTCCCCTAAGCTGGTCTCCGGGTTTCCATACAAATGAGATATACAAAGGCAGTACATCCCGTGTGGGAAGAATGTAAGGGCCCACCACCGCCTGACTCTGCCAAAGGACTCCTCCGCTGAGGCCATCACATCCAGTTTGTAAAATGTTGTGAACGTGTGAATGGATGACCAAGTGGCTGCCCTGCATAGGTCTGCTGGAGTTGCTTCTCTGAAGTCTGCCCAAGAAGTGGCCATAGCTAGGGTAGAATGGGCCAGGCAAGGGTGCTCCAGCCTGATCATACGCGGTGGTGATGACAGAACAGATCCATCTGGATATAGAGTCCTTCGAAGCTTTTTTACCCATATTTTGACCTGAAGTTAGGATGAACAAACTGGAAGTTTTTTGAACAGAATCCGTTCGTTTAATATACGTCTTTACTGCTCTTCTTGGATCCAGCATGTGAAATTCCCTTTCCTTTTTTGGGTGTGTGCAGAAGGACAGCAGAATCGACTCCTGGTTGCAATGGAATGGAGACATAACTTTTGGTTTAAAAAAACAAAACAAAAAAAAAAAAAACTGGATCTGCTCAGACCACCAGAGTCCTGATGAAAGAAACTCTGTATACGGCTCTTTTGTGGATAAGGCTCCTAGCTTGCTGATTCTCCTGGGTGAAGTAATAACTATGAGAAAAACAACCTTCATTCTAGGATGCATGAGGGATGTTTCCTTGAGAGGCCCAAAAGGAGCCTTGGTCAAAGATTTGAGAACCAATTTGAGCCTCCAAGGTGGTACCATTGGCTTGATTGGAGGGCACTTTTAATGTTGCTGCCCTTAAAAGCTTCCTGGCATGGGGATGCGAACCCAGTGACTCTGGAATCCACCAAGAGCGCCCCCAGCTCGGAAACCTGAACCCCGTTAGGTGGCTGGTTGCAGTCCTTTGTCAAATCCACCTTGAAGAAACTGCAGTAGTACAGGCAGTGAAATTGGCTGACTCTGTATGTGTTTGGATTGAAGCTAGAACAAGAATTTTCTCAATTCTGTAATACACTTTAGAGAAGAGGGGCCACGTGAGTACACCATTTCAGTAACCGGAGCTGTGTAGTCTAGCTCTTGAAAAGTTTCCCGCTCACTCTGCAGGCTGAGAGGGAGAGTGTTCAGATTGCAGTACCGGACCCTGGTGGAGAAGGTCAGGGCTGATCTGGAAGGATTAAAGGTGGTCGTCTTGAAAGATGAATGAGAAGCGGAACCATGGGCGACGAGGCTATCTGGGACAGACTAGAATCGGTTCTGCCCAATCCGGAGCCACTTTGTATAGGACTTTTGAAAAAAGCGGTATTGGAGGAAAGGCATAAAGAAGGCCGAATTTCCCACAGTCTAGGGAAAAGGCGTACTGAGCCTCTGCTAGTTCGTCCTTGGCCAGGGAGTAGAACTAACATACTAAAATGCCAGCAGAATAGGCCTAACGGTCTTTCGCTCTGCTCATTTGGTCAGCCCCCACCCTGGGAGCTGACCTGCGCGCCCTCGCCTTTCTCTGGCTTCTTCCTTCCCAGTTCCGGATATTCTCGCTGCATTGGATTTTGCTTCCAGAACCCTTCCCCTGTACCTGTCCCACCCTCTTGAACCTCCACCGCCTCTGCCTCCACCAGCCCCTGGCAGTGCATTCCATGGCTCCACCACCTCTCAGTGAAGTAGCACCTCCTCCTTTTCTCCTGAATCCCCCAGCTTCCACCCATGCCCTCTAGTGGCCCCCCTCCTTCCTTGAGCACCCTGACTGCTCCTCTCCTATTTACCCCTTCATGTACCTGAAGACCTCATCATGTCCCCTGGTACCGCCTCTTCCAGTGTGTACATATTTAGCTCTTCAGCCTCTCCTCATAGGTCCTGTCCCCTAAGCCCCAAATCATTTTGGTTGCCCTTCTCTGGACCCTCTCCAGGAGCTTAATGTCCCTCTAAGTGTGGCCTCCAAAACTGCACGCAGTACTCGAGACGTGGCCTCACCAAGCAGTTATACAGAGGGAGTATTGCTTCCCTCCTCCTGGAGGTGATTCCCCCTAGCGATGCATCCCAGCATCCTGTTGGCCTTGGCTGCTGCCCTCCAAGCCTCCGAGTTGTTCATCTTGACATCCACCACCGCCATCGAGACTTGTAGCATCTCTCTTTCTCCCCCCCCCCCCGGGGTGTACACTTGTCCTGGGTTTCTGGCCCCCAGGTGCAGTACCTTGGATTTCCTGCATTGAACCTCAGCTTCGCTTAGACCATCTTTCCAGAGCCTCCAGGTCCCCCTGTAGGGCCACCCTCCCCATCCACCATTGCCCACAGTTTTGAGTCATCCGCAAAGAGACTCCTCTCACTCCTGATACCTGTCCCTTATGTCAGAGATGTAGGTGTTGAACAGGAGGGGCCCAAGGATTGATCCCTGTGGGACCCCACTAATGACACTCCTTGGGGATGAGACTATCCCGCCAACTACGACCCTCTGGGTCCGGTCCTGAAGCCAATTGCCTATCCATCTGATCATCTGGTTCTCCACCCCCATTTCTCCCAGCTTATCCAACAGGACCTTGTGAGGAACAGTCAAATGCCTTGCTGAACTCTAGAAAGAGGACGTCCACTGGTCTACCCAGGTCCAAGGCATTCATCACCCAGTCATAGAACTCCACAAGGTTTGTCTGAACTGCTTTACCTTGGAGATTTGCTGGCAGGTGAAAAGATCTATCTGAGGATTGCCCCACTATTCTGTCATGAAGTGGAAGGCACTGTTCTTCAGCTCCCATTCCCCTGGTGAAATATCTTGGTGACTGAGCCAGTCTACTGCTGACATTTTTCTGTCCTAAAGTATACACTGCCTTTATGCTTGCCAGGTGGTGCTTGGCCCACTGGAAGAGAAGGGATTCCCGTAGCATTTTTTATTTTCTTGTTCCGACCTGATGTTTGTATGCCATCGTTGTTCGATTGTCTGTTAGAATGAGTATGTCCTGATTGAAGACTTGCTGTTTGAAGTGTATCGGGGCTAGGCGTACTGTTCTCATCTCTGGGACATTTATGCTGTACCTTGTTTCTAACAGTGACCACTAGTCCTGAGCTGACTGCTGATGCAAGTAAGTCCCCCAGCCCCTGAGGCAGGCATCAGTCGTGATTCGGATTTGGTGTGGATGGCCCAGCTTGCGAACCCTCACGACATTTGACCTCTGAGTCCACCACTGGAGGGAAGTTTTTCCTGTTGAGAAACTGGTATCAGTTGGTGCTGGTTGTGTCTGGACTGGGACCACAGGTTGAGCAAGTGTGCTTGAATGGGCTGAATCCGCCAGTGATACTAGAATCCCAGTTAGCTGCATGAAGGAGTGAGCTGGCAGCTGAGGAGTTGTATGAAACTTCTTGATGAGTGTCAGCAGGTCCTCGAATTTCGCTTTTGTGGGGGGAAGGGACCTTGCTGGCTTGTGTCATGAAGTCTGCCCCATGGTCTGTCATGGTCTGGCTTGGAGTTGGGGAACTCTCTCCAGTTGATCCGTATGATGTCAGGCACTGGACTACCTCTGCCACTGCTTGTACGGCTTGGTCGAGTTGCAGGGCCTTGATGAGAATGTCGTCCGAGTAAGGGACAAGTTTGTATCCCTAGGTTCCGAAGGTGAGCTATGACCGCTGCTAGCACCTTGAAGAATGTCCTTGGGGGATGAATCGATCCAGAAGCAAATTATTTGATATTTTTTAAAGGACCAACATAGATGTAACAACAAGAACAAAGTGCTCTAGCTTTCAGACCAACAAGTCCTTCGTCAGCAGCGTAAGGGATGAAGAAAGCCCGAATTTGTGTTTTGAATTGGAAGTGCTGTTCCCCCACCTTGGACCTGAGCTATTGCCTGTGTAGTTCCTGGATGGGACTATGCAAATGGGCATCTTGCAGCTCGATGGATGCCAGAAAATCCCCTTGTTGCAACTCCCTGATGATTGATGACAAGGTTTCCATTTTTGAAGGGTCTGTTGAGACAAAATGATTCAGGAATTTGAGGTCTAGGACTGGCCTGAATCCCCCTGTGCATTTTGGCACAATGAAAAATAGGGAGTAGACCCCCGATTGATCTCTGTGGGGGAACTTGCTCAATAGCCCCTGCTTGAAGAAGGTCTGTAATGGCCTGTAACATAGCTTGTCTTTTGGACGGGTTGCCTGAGATAGGGGAAGGCACCACATGAGGTAGTGGGGCGTTTGGATTTGAATTCTGTTAGATAACCCTTGCTGATGTGTAGGATCCATCTGTCCGACCTGGTTTGGATCCATTCCTCGAGGAAAAAATGAGTCTGCCCCTTACTCGACGATGGACCCGGATAGCATCATTGTGACTTCTTGTCGCTGTTCCCGGTGTCTCTGGTGCCACCACTGCCACTGGATCCGCTTCCTCTGAAGCTAAGCTGGTTATGCGAGGAGAACCATGTTCTCTTTCCAGAGAAATTAGAGTTTTGACCCTTGTTGTAACTTTGGTCATGAAAATTGTCTGGGGCTTGAGGACCATAACTTTCCCCTGCCTCGTGACTGTTGCATATGCAGCTTAGCTGTCTCCCCGGACTCTTTCAGAGCTGAGCCAAACAGATTACCTTCATAGGGGGGTGTTTACAAATGACCCTTTGAAGAGGCGTCTGCTTGCCAGGCCCGAAGCCAGAGAAGTGCTGTACGCGAAGTTTGATTTAAAACGTGGTCTAAGTGGCGCACCTAATCGCCTCCTCTGATACGTCTGCTACATAAGCTGATGCCAAACCCATTAACTGCAGCTGATGAATAGTAGCCTTGTTCTTCTCTGGGTCCCCACTGAATTGAAAAGCTAATTCTGAGGCCCAGGACAGAGTGGCTCGGGCCGAAAAAAAAAAAGATTGGCAGTTGCCGCCTTGAGAGATGTTGCTGATACTTGGAAGGCCGCCTTGAATGATTCATCCACTTTCCTGTCCACTGGGTCCATGAGTGATGCCCCTCCCTCGGCTGGGATGACCGTCCTCTTGGTGAGGTTCAAAATCAGAGGGTTGATTCTGGGGCATTCTAGCCACTTTCCAGATTGTTTGTCAGACTTGAGCTTAGACATCCGCCGGGGCACTGGATATGTGCGTTCTGGACCTTACCATTTCTCCTTTAGCAAGTCCTCTATGGCTGGAGGAATAGGGAAGCCTGTGGCCGGTTTGGCAGCAGATGCCAGGCGAAAGACCTGTTTCAGCTGTGCTGGAGCCAATGGGGAAGAATTAAGATGAATTTCAGCTATGACCTTCTTAATGAAAAAGTCTAAATCCTCCAGGTCAACTTTCTGAATGGGGAGTCATCAGAGTTTGAGGATGAGTCCAGTAGCTCCCCCTCTGAAGGAGGAGGAGGAGCCTGGGTAACTGTCCCTGCAACGCTTCCCCTTGTAGGTGTTCCTTGATCTGCTCCGAGAACAAGATCTTTTCTTCTTCTTGGAATGCTGATCCTCCTCATCCAAGGATCTGCTGCTGTATTGGGATTTCATTCTTTTATCAAAGTGAGGTGAGGACAGCTGTTCCTTTTCAGATGGGGATGGGGTTCTCTTTCTTTTAGCCTTCTTGTGAGGTCGCACATCTGGTGACCCCGGAGGTTGCTGGTCAAAGCATGCAGGGTCCAGTGCAAAGGCTCTGTTTAGCGTGTCTATGAGGTGTGGGGCCAGAGAGGGGGTTGCGTACTGCTGGGTCTCCCTGGTGGCTGCTGGCTGTCTGAGCTGAGGCATGGGAGGTCTCTGCCATATCCTCCCCAGTTGCAGACACTGCCTTCTCACATTTTAGGCACAGTGAACCTGCAAAGGTGATTAGCAGAGGGGATTTGCAATGCTGGCATTTTCTACCCCAGGCAAGCTTGTCTGAGGCCATGACTGAAAATGGCTCTAATCCCCTTTGATTCAGCGCACCCCCACCGGGAGGATTCCTGATAAACCGGGAGGCTGCCTGGAAGAATACTGATGCTTCGATTGGACACTGCTGCTGGTCCTTTAAGGGCAAAAAGCTGAGCTGTTTAAACTGCTGCTGTGGTCCTGATTAGTTAAGGCTTTCTTGCTTGTGTAGTGCTAGGGACCTGCCACCTGGGTGAGAAGCTCTGTTGTGTCCTGAGCAGCACTCCTGATGAACTGCCATGCTCATCGAGGGAGCACTGGATCGTCAACTTGCAGCTGAATAAGAGCTGCAGTCCCACCGTCAAGCGGCTGAAAGAGTCAGTGAGCCGGTCGTCGACTGGAGGAAAATTGCATTGCCGTCGACAAGGAGAGAATTCGCTCAGAGCACTGAGGTGCTGTTTAATGTCCAGTTGCTGGGGAAGAGGAGGAGGGAGAAGGAAGAGAAAGGAGGGGGGAAAAAAAGCACCCATCAACAGAATCCACCAGTTGGCGAAGTTCAAGGCTAAAATGAGCAGAGTTGAGCCCAGAAACGTGGGGCAGTCTGTGTAGCTTGCAAGACTGAGACTAGGATCCACGCAGGAGTGCTCTATAGTGCTGTTTCTTTAGCAATCCCAATAAAAAATTTAAATTTTGTGACTTGCTGTCTGTTTTCAGCTCTGCCACACGGTGACAGAGCTCTGCTGCAGAGTACTTGCTAGTTGGAAGGCTGGAAGTAAACTGATGGAAACAGGAAGTGGAGGGCTGGATACCCCCAGCTGCAGAGCTTAGTTTCTGCCTGCATAGCTGCATCAGGAGGTAGAGCCCATTGTATGGAAGCTTGGAGACCAACTTAGGAGAGAGAATTGTAACTTTCAAACTTGGTACAGATCCGTAAATAGAAAGGATTCGCAAGTGTAATGTTTTGATAGGACTTAACCTTTACAGAGACACTTGAGAGTAATTGCATATAGGTAACTTTTTTTTAAAATAGCATTGGGCATGGAAATTAGGTTGATATATATATATATATATATATATATATATATATATATATATATATATATATATATATATATATATATATATATATTTTTTTAATCTATGTACATAAAGGCACTATACTGAAGGGCAAAACAGTGTCAGCATAGTGTGGTTTTGGCAGCTTAATCCCTGGGGTGCAGAACCATTTGTAACAAAATTATCTATCTATTGACATGTTTCACCAGGAGGGCACACCGAACAACAAGTTGCTTATTTCACGTGTGACCTCAAAAATATGAGGGAAGAATACAGGGATCATACTTAATACTGGATGGATGCATTGTGCTAGCTGCACCGTCAGGGAGATAGAATTTTACGAACATGAAGGTACTTAAAAAAGTAAATATATTTTGGGATTACAGGGGGGATTGGAGTGCTTGAGCCACAATATATGCTGCAGTGGCTCTGTGAAGTTTCCCAGTAGACCTCCTTTAAGCACTGTTTCTCCCTCCTTGGGCTGGTCACAGGACTGAGGACTACTGGGATGTGCTTCCTTTGTCATCAGCTAGGCAGGAAGGAAAAGCTGAAAACAGGCCAGCATCCTCGTCTCCCTCGTGGATCTCACCAGGTTACTTTTTTTATATATAGATCTTTTTTTATTGATTTTTTTTTTCCAGCATTATACACAATACAAAACATCAACTAAACATTTTGCTATAGATAAAAACTTGACATCTGAGTGGATTTCATTTACGTATAGTTCCGTGTTGCTTCTATACATTTTATGTTCTATTACTGATAAAAGGAACACTAATATTTTTCACATGTCATTTCAGTATAGACCATCAGTTCAGTTTCCCATTTCATTTCTAGTTTTCTCAGAGTACAAAATAATTTCTTTTCCATATGATGTATATTAGCCATCTTCTCCAAATCGGCTCAAACATCTGCATTGTCTGTAACTTTAGCAGTGAGCTTTTCCATCTCGTTTATTGAATTCATTATGTTCTACCATATCTCTGTTGTGGGGGTAAACCAATTTTTCATTACTTTTCTGGCTGCCAGCATGGAATTATATTAGTTTTTTTGGTGCATGTGTCCCTGAAGTCTCTGGGGATGTCCAAGAACAGGAAAGTGACTATAAGGCACTTTTTACACACAGTGCCTTGTAACGGAACATGTGTTACACCACTCACTGTTCCGATACAAAAAATGTGTGTGCAAGTAACCCATTTCGTACCAAAAGTGAGCGCTCACCCAAAATGTGTTCCCTGTTTGAGTGGGTTCGCGGACTTCTGTTCAGTTGTGCCCTGGCACATAAAAGCAGCTTTCCGTTTGTTTCGGTGAACTGCTAGATCTGCAACACAAAATGTCCATATTTGTTAACATGAAAAAAAAAATTATGACTTCAGTGCAGAATTCATTTAAGGAGGATTTTCCCTAACTAATTCTGTTGAAAACATTTTAAAATATTGTCCCTGTTGATTTGTGCTCCTTAATACATTTTAATAACTTCGAGGTTTGTGAACTACCTTTCTCTACTTAACTTTGGACAGATTTTTTTTTTTTTACTGTTTTCAACAGTTAGGGAAAATTGGCCCTAAACGAATTCTGCATAGAACTTATTTATTTATTTATTTATTTTTGGTTATCAAGGCAGAATGCTGCCCAGAGTTCCGTTAATTTGCTGCGATGTAACTGAACACTGGATGGTCGGAAACACTGCAGAAATGGAGGAAGAGACAAACAACCGAAGCACCACTGCTGTGTACAAGTGGCACGGGAGCGCAGTGGGAGGAGTGTTACAAGACTGACAAAACCGAGCAGCACAAGTCAGTGCTGTGTAAAAGTGTCTGTAGTTAAATGGAATGAGGGGTGCACTTAGACTGTATTTCAGTTTCTAGTTGACCTAGGTATGTTTGGAGTTCTGGGCAGTGCCAGAAAATATGTGTATGAGATGATTTGTCCACACCACCTGCAACAGTGCGCCCCCCCAAACACATCCGGCTGGAGTGCAGAAGTATCCGTCTCTTTCCATGACTATTTCCTCCAGATATAGAATGCTGTTGATTTATGGGTATGCATAGTGAACGTATCCCACTGTTGTGTGGATATTTCTATTCCTAGGTCCAGTTTCCAATTTCCTTCTAATATATTCTGTGGATGTGCCCTGTAGCTCAAGCAAAGCTGTGTAAATTTTGGAGATGAGGGATTCCGTTGATCCTGTTAGACTTTGCAGGATTATTACTATTAGTTGTGGGATTGGGGTCTCTTTTGGGATTGTGTTGTTGTTGTTGTTTAGGATTTCAGCTGCAAATGTCGAAAGAAATCTGTTTCATCCTATATTTCTCTTTAAGGCTGAGAAATCTGATTTCGCCTTTCTTCTGGCAAAGTAATGGTAGGAAAAGACCCTCTGTCATCACTTAAGTGTGGTCTAGTTGTGCTGGTTTGAAATTTTTTGCTGCCTGCAAAAGGGGTAATGTAATATCTATAATTTATGGTTGGAATTTTCGGTGTTTGAGGGTTTCATTCCAGATTTGAAGTGTCTGCTTAGTCAACGGAGTTTCAATTTCTGGTCTGAAGTCTATTTCTAGATCATAAAGGAGTGCCTGCGGAACTGGTAGCAGGTCCTCCACTATTTTTTTTTGAATGTTTTCCACCTGGTTTACTTTTAAGCACAATTTTATTTTTGTGCTTCAGATTCCTTAACCATTAAGTTTGGGAACTTTTTAGTAGGTGGTTAACACAGACTCTTGAGTAGCAGTCACCTCTGCATGAAGATTTTAAAGTATTCCGTACCTAAGGCCAGCAGAGGAAACCCTTGAGTTGGTGCTTTTTTAATTGTGCTGTAAATAATTTTAGATAATCCCCATGCTCGCGTGTACACACCTCTCTGTCGCCATGGCTGTACCCTTCTAGTTGGGACGGGGGCTGCCGTGCAAATGCCTTCCAGGACCCCTGGGAATGCATTGTCTTGTGTCACTGATGGCTTCCAGTAGCCCATTAAGACATGCTAGGAGTTGCACACGGTGGGGAAACCAAGGATGGATCTATTTGTGACACAAAATAATCTCTAACTCCAATCTTTTGTTCAAATGCTTGGTAGTCCCAGACCATGGACTGGGTGTCTTGTCCTTCCTGTTAGGGATGTCATGGTATACCGGTTTTACTAACATACTAAAATGCCAGCAGAATAGGCGTAACGGTCTTTCACGTCTGCTTGTTTGGTCAGCCCCCACCCTGGGAGCTGACCTTGCTGCACCCCTCGCCTTCTCTGGCTTCTCACTTCTCAGTTCCGGATATTCTCGCTGCATTGGATTTTGCTTCTAGAACCCTTTCCCTGTACCTGTCCCACCCCCTCTTGAACCCATCCACTGTCTCTGCCTCCACCAGCCCCCTAGGCAGTGCATTCCATGGCTCCATTAGCCTCACTAATTTCTTCCCCAATGTCCCATTCCCACCAAACCTTCGCCTTCTGGGGAAGGTCGGGGGGGGGGGATGTTCCTATCTAATTTTAAGTCTCTCCCTACTAGCCCCTTCTCACATCTACTAGCCCCCATTATCTCCCTCTCCACGTCTTCCATCAGTCTCCTTGCTTCTCCAGGTCCACTGAGCCGTTTGTAATAATCCCTTACTTGGAAATATCTATACATGTGTGAGGTAGGCAAGCTCCATCTCTCTTTTTCAAATCCTGGAATGTACATATACCCCCTCTCCCGATGCTAAAGTCGCCATACGTTTCACCCCCTTGTCCTGCCACAATTTAAACCCATCATCCTCCAGGCCTGGCAGAAATTCAGGATTCCCTACCACCGGAACCAGCAGTGTGTGATATGTGTCAATGCAGTGTCTCTCTTTAATTTTGTCCCAGGCCGACAAGCCCGCCACCACCATCTGGTTAGGTGCTACTTGCTTTCTGTACCGCTTAAGTCCTTCTCCACCCAAGTAACTCAGAATTCTCCCTGGAGCCCCATTCTCTTCTCTTCTTTTTACAGTATATTGTATCAGAAGTCATGGTATTGATATTGTGGGCAATTTCCGATACAGTGATAACTGTGAGAGGACCGGAAGAGGCTGGGGCACCGGGTGGACCAGGCCTAGAAGGGGATGGGTATTTAATTGAGGGGGTGGATTGGGAGGGAGAAAATCGCAGAGGATAGGGTGAGGGAGGCCCTTTGGGTGCTAAAAACTGATAAGGCACCTGGACCGGATGGGCTGCATCCGAGAGTTCTGAAGGAACTGGCGGATGAACTAGCAGCTCCACTAGCTGCACGCTCCAGCGCGCCTCTGCAGACAGGATGGGTGCCTCAAGACTGGAGGGTGGCTCATGTGGTGCCTGTCCACAAAGGGGGGGGTTTAGGGAGGAGATGGGGAAATTACAGGCCTGTCAGCCTAACGTCTGTGGTAGGCAAACTAACGGAGGGCATCATCAAGGAGAAGCCCGGGATGCAACTGGAAAGGTTGGGGCACCTAGATGACAAACAGTATGGTTTTGTCCCGGGGAGATCGTGTCAGACCAGCCTCATAGATTTTTATGACTGGGTGAGGGGACCCTGGACCGACAGACCGGTGGATGTCCTGTATCTGGATTTCAGTAAGGTGTTTGACTCTGTATCCCCACATTGGGTTGTTAGCAAGCTGGGGTGGATGGGGGGGGTGGGAGGACAGTTGCTTAGATGGGTAGAAAATTGGGTAACGGGGCAAACACAAAGGGTAGTGGTTGGTGGGATAGTCTCCTCCCCCCAGGAAAGTCTTCAGTGGGGTTCCCCAAGGTTCGGTACTAGGGCCACTCCTGTTCAGTGCCTGTGTCTCCGATTTGGGGAGGGGGGTTAGGAGTAGGATGAGCCTCTTTGCGGATGACTCAAAATTGGGAGCACTGGCAGAAGGGGACGAAGTGAGAGAGACAGTCCAGAGGGATCTGAATACCCTGGAGGGGTGGTCAAGGAGGTGGGGACTAAGGTTTAATCCAGGGAACTGTAGGGTGCTGCATTGGGGATCAGAAACCCAGGTCATGTATACACCCTGGGGGGGGGTC
This sequence comes from Neoceratodus forsteri, assembly GCA_016271365.2. Taxonomy (NCBI): domain Eukaryota; kingdom Metazoa; phylum Chordata; order Ceratodontiformes; family Ceratodontidae; genus Neoceratodus; species Neoceratodus forsteri. Next base: position 160,313,028 of record JADMNL010000030.1, on the reverse strand, counting down.
TCTCACTGCAAGCCATGATGAGTGAAAGGGACTTTGGGGGGGTGGTAGACACCAAAATGAATAACACCGAAAACGGTAGAAGATCAGCAGCAAAAGCAAACAAGATTCTGGGCTGCATAGCCCTGGGAATTACGTCCAGGAGGAGGGAGGTTATCCTCCCTCTGTATAATGCCTTGGTCAGGCAGCATCTTGAGTACTGCGTGCTGTTCTGGAGACCTCACCTCAAGAAGGACATAGCACTGCTGGAGAGTGTCCAGAGGACTGCAACCAGGATGATTCGGGGCACGAGAAAGGACCTAGGAGGAAAGCTGGAAGAACATGGGCTGTACTCACTGGAGGAGAGACAGGGACATGATAGGAGTCTTCAGATATGTGAAAGGGATAAACGGGGGCAGAGCCAAAGAAGTGTTCAGGCTAAAGAAAGTGGGCACAACCAGGGTGCATGACTGGAAATTGGAGGGGGGAAATTGCAGGGGAGAATGTAGAAGACATTACTTCACTGAGAGGGTGGTGGGGCCATGGAATGGAATGCACTGCCCGGGATTCTGGTGGAGGAGGGCACTTTGGAAGACTTCAAGAGGGGGTGGGACAGGTCTATGGGTAAAGTGAAGCCGAAGATGACCCTTCAGGGGTTGGGGGTGGGAGAGCGAGCGCCCAATAGGGTCTGGCTACGCAGCAGACACAAAGACCGCCAGGCCTATTCTGCTGGTTTTAGTATGTTAGTAATTCACAGTATACTATTGGTATTAAGACCTTTCAGAAAGGTGTTCAGGTACATGCAGGGGGTATGTGGGGAGGAGCAGTCGGTGCTTCAAGGAAGGAGGAGGGGGAAACTAGAGGGCATGGGTGGAAGCTGGAGGGGAAGATTCAGGGAGAAAGGAGGAGGTGCTACTTCACTGAGAGGGTGGTGGAGCCATGGAATGCGCTGCCCAGGGGCTGGTGGCAGAGACAGTGAGGGGGTTCAAGAGGGTGGGACAGGCACAGAAGGGTTCTGAAAGCAAAATCCAGTGCACTCTGACCGCCCATTTCTCCATTTCCTTCCATGTCCCTCATCCTTTCTACTGGCCCCTCCACCCAGCCGACCCTTGTTCCTCCCCTATCTGGGTGCCATATGCCAACCCTCCTTATTTACCATGGCCACCCCCTCCCCTCCAATCCTGCCTCCTCCTCCTCCTGAGTATCCTTCTGTACCTTGCTAATTCCCCCCTCACTGCTCGCGACTGGTCCTTCTCCCCCAACTGCTAAACTAGCCTGGCTCGTCCTCTCTTCCTTCCTGTCTCCATTTAGTTCATCCTTGCTCGTCGTGCTCCCTTTACTGAATCCTCCTTGTACTTCTGGTCCTTCTCTTTTACCTTTCCTCCCAACTGGTCTTTCTCTTTGTGCTTTCCTCCCTCTTCCCCCTGCCCCTCCTGCTCTGATTCATTGCTCCCCCCATTTTCCTGCATTCCAGGTTTCCCCCCCCCCCGTTCTTCCTGCTATCTGGCCCCTGCCTCCTGCCCCCCACTCCCTTCCGTCTCTAACCACCCCTGTCGTGGCTACAGCACCCCCCTCATCCTCGAGCAGAAGAAGAGATTTGAAGCAGTTACTGAGTGTAAGGTCTGATCCACCTCCCCGCCTTGCTTCCTTCTGTCCAGCCCTGGCCATCTGCCTACTTCCCTGAGAATGTTGTCCTTCCTTTGTGAGGGTCCCCAGTTACCTGCCTGCTTCCTTGGTAGTGTCCTTTTGGACCCCCTCTGCCAGGGTCCCTATGTGACCCCTGAGTATTCTCCTGCACTCCTTTCCCTATGCCCCCGCCCCCAGTGCTTGGTGCAACCCCGTGGGAGATCCCCAGCCCCTTTCCCCAACCATACCGCCCCCTCCCCCAGCTGTCTCCTAATCCCCGCAACCTCCTCCCTAAGCTGTGCCAGCTGGTAGCACACTGGGCAACCACCGAACTTCCAAGCCCAGTCCAGTATCATGGCTGCTCCACACCCTGTGCACCCCACCACCTTCTCAAAGATGCCGGCCCTAATGATGTGTGGTTCCTTCCCCTTCCAAATAGGTTTCCTTGGGTGAGCCACCAGATTCCCCCCCAGTCCAAGATACACCCTACTGCCTAATCGGGTCACCCACTAATCTTAGTCCCACTGTACACCAGTAACCCTGTTACTAGGTGCAGTACAACACATTAAACTTATAAGGGAAATGAACTCCCTAAGCTCCTCTCTCCCAGCCTTTAAATCCAACCCCCAGTGGCTAGAACTACATGAGCTACACCTGCAGCCTTTTCCTCCAATTGCAGGGCGGGTGTTCCCCTATAAATTAGCAGAATTCGGGGGGGAAGGTGGGTCTTGGGCAGACACCTGACTCGAGAGAGAGTGTATCAGCCCTGTGTCTCCCCTCCAAGCCCAGCAGCCAAAGAACCAGGCCCAAGCAAATCCCACCAAGTAGGTTTTAAATCAGAAGAAATAGGCCTCCACCAGCGCAGCCTGTTACAGTGTGAAACATCCACAAAATGAGCCCACTTACAGCCACCAAACCAGTTTTCAAACTTCCAGCAGCCCCAAAACAATACCCTGCTAGCCCCTTAGAAGTAAGAAGGAAAAGAACTAGCCTTCTACCAAGTAAAATCCACAAGAACCCTGTGAAAACAACAAGCAGCAGCTACTGTCCTGGAACACAACTGATCCTGTCCCCTTCCAGTTCTTTCTGAGGACTACGGAGTTATCTTTATGGAATGAGTACCACCTTATACTGAACTAGTGGCTTCTGTGGTGATTTGCATATGCAGCCCATGATGCTTTGCATTGTGGGGGCATGTGTGATTTTGTATTTTCTTGAAACTTGGCTTCCCAGCCAAATGCCCTTTGGGGTAACCCTTGCCTCAGTGTTTATGCACAGAGGTTCTTTGTCTTTTAGTGGCTTGAAGTGGATCAGAGGCTTTTTGATGGCTATTGCCTCCAAAAATGTTGATGCCCTTCTTGCATTCCAGCAGAGACCAGTGGCCTAGTTTTTGTCTCTGAGCCTCTACCAGAGTGGGACTGTCAGTCATTGTGGTACCCTTTGAACTCTTCCTACTGTGGACTTGTGCCCCACTGTGACTTCAGAAAGGGCTTGGTTTATAGATTTGGTGACCTCTGGAAGGAGTGGTGGGGAAGGTGATAATTTACCACGATCCAGCTTCCCCTTGTGACCGCTGAAACGCTGTTGCGACTTCAAAATAACAGCAACTTACTTGGGATGTCACAATATCATTTTGAGTATCACAATTTATAGCGCTTCTAATAATAGTAAAAATTGATTTTGAGGAAATCCGGGAAGTTTGATAACACATGGAGATTGAGGACGCCAGAGCAGCAGACACATCACTGTATAGTGCTGCACTATAACAGTGATCATTTAAATGTTGTTTGTTACGATAAATTATCGTTCCTGAGATTTATCATGTTATATTGTCGTACTGTGTTCTTGTGACATACCTAGTACTGAAGATCGCTGTCATTTTGTGTATCACATTGATGTAAGGAGCCATTGGGCACTTTTCAGCCGCGCAACTTCCCCACGCCGCCCTCTGTTGCCATCATACCCCCCCTTTAGTTTGTATGTTTAATGTATAGGTTGCTTGCTCTTGAGCTGCCCCTCTTTGACTGCCCCCCTCCCCCCAACCTGGTCACCCTGCTTCTCTGGGACATTTAACTTCCGTCCTGTGCCACAGGACTTGGGGGTGCCAGGTCACTGGTGCACGGCCTGTAAAGGATCCACTGTCATCCTGCAGCTGAAGGGGTGTTTTCCTGTGATTTTTTTTCTCTCCGGGCTTACAGGACGTACAGTGGGTGTGATGTGTGAGCTCTGCCTCTACAGAGATGTCCCTGGTGCCCTGAATGTGGGACTCCTTCCTTGCATGTGATTAAACGTCGTTCACCTGGACACCAATGTGGCCGGTCAGTCGAGGCCATTGCAGCCACCCTCCTGAGGGATGGGAGCAGTCTTAGAAACGCTTGATCCGCCCTCCCTGGCCAGCCCCAGAGGTACTTGTGTCCTTTTCCCAAGCTGGGTTGCCAGAGGTGAGGTGCCCAGTGCCTCAACCCTCTGCACCACTTGGCTGGCATTCGCCATTGTCGCCTTAATCCACAGACTATATTGTGCAGCTGAAATAAATGGGGTGGAGCCTCCCTTTCCCCACGCAGTTGAAGTAGGCGCTTTCGGGAAACCCAGGACCTGGTGGTGCAGTCCCTTTTTTGTGGAGGAAGATTCCCCCCTCTCAATGCTAGGACAGCCTTGTCTTCCAAGAGTGTCCTAGCCTGCTGGCACTATCTGCGGAAACTTCTGTGCTCTGAAAAAAGAGATGGGATCTGATCAGTTGCACTGTCCATAGAGACAGACACTAGAAAGTAAACAAACCTACTCTAGCTAGCATTCAAAATGTCTTTAAATTTTTTTTTTTTAACCTTTTCTTGCTCTCAACCTAATCTAACATACTAACATGCCAGCAGAGGAGGCCTTTTTCTCTTTGTTTATCTGCTCGATAGTCGGCACCCCTATGCTGGGTGCAGATTTTTGCTGCCCCCCACCGGGTTTCTCTGTTCCCAGTCCAAGATGTTTCCCTTGTATTGGACTTCGTCAGCTTCATCCTCTCCTTATACCTGTCCAGCCCCTCTTAACCCCCCCCAACAGTCTCCGCCTCCACCAGTCTCTTGGGCAGTGCATACCATGGTTCCACTACCTCTCCGTGAAGTAACGCCCTCACCCCCCGCTCCACCCATGTCCTCTAGTTGCCTCTCTTTCCTTTGAGTACCTCACTGAGCTTCCCTATTGATCCCTTCATGTACTTAAAAGATCTCTATGATGTCTCTATCCCCCGTCCCTCCTCTTCTCCAGTGTACATGTTAAGCTCCCAGAGTCTCTCCCCCAGGCCCCAGATAATTTTGGTTGCCCTACTTTACCTTCTCCAGAAGTGTGGTCTCCAAAACTGCAAACAGTACTCGAGGTGTGGCCTAACCAAGCGATTATACAGAGGAAGGATCACTTCCACACTTCTAGAGGTAATCTCCCCCGCCCCCCCAAGTGATGCAAACCAGCATCCTATTGGCTTTTGCCGTTGCCCTCCTGCAGTTCTTGAAGTTGTTCATTCTGACATCCACCACCACCCCCAGGTCCCTCTCGCCCTCTGAGACTTGTAGTGTGTCCCCCTCCAGGGTATACCCTTGGCATGGATTTCTGACCCCCAGATGCAGAACCCTGCACTTCCCTGCATTGAACCTCAGTTTCCACTTTCTTGACCATCTATCCAAAGCCTCCAGGTCCTCCTGCAGGGCCACTCCCATCCTTCCCATCCACCACCGCACCCAGCTTTGAGTCATTCACTAAGAGATTAATTTCACTCCTGATACCCTTCTTTATGTCCGAGACGTGTTAAACAGGAGGGGCCCCAAGTACCGATCCCTGGGGAACCCCACTAATGACCCTCCTTGGTGATGAGACTAGCCCCCCCCCAACCGCTACCCTCCGAGTACACTCGGAGAGCCAGTTTCCTGTCCATCTGATTATCTGCATCCCCAGCTTAGCCAGCAGACCACTATGGGGTACCGAATCAAACGCCTTGCTGAAGTCTAGAAAGAGGACGCCCACCGGCCTACCCTGGTCCAGGACCCTCATCACAGAGTTGTGGAACTCAACAAGGTTGGTCTGACATCTTCCTGGGACGAATCCATGCTGTCTGTCGTCCAGGTACCTTTCTCCAGCTCCTCCCAGCCTTTCCTTGACAATACCCTCCATCACCTTACCCACCATCGTCAGGCTAATAGGCCTGTAGCTCCTCATCTTTTCCCTTGATCCTCCCTTGTGGATAGCCATGATATGGGCCACCCTCCAGTCTTGGGGGTACCCACCCCATCTTCAGAGAGATGTTAAAAAGCTCTGCCAGGTGGGCCGCCAAGTCATCCACCTGTTCCCTCAGTACTCTGGGATGTATTTCATCTGGCCCTGGTGCTTTCTCCATCCAGAGGGACCTGAGGGTTTCCCTCTCTCTTTCTACCGGAATTCCAACCTCCATGTCTCTTCCCCCGGCTTCCTGTACAGTCATCCCCCACCTGATTGTACTGGCCTTCCCTCTCCCAGATATGTCAGGGCTCCCTATCTCTTTAAGGGTCCCACCCTCCCCCAGGTTACCCACTCTCCCCTGACAGACGTAGCTCCCCATTCTCCTGGTAAAATCTGAGGCAAAGTACTCATTTAGTACCTCTGCCTGCTTCTCCAGATCCTGTGCCCATCCCTCCCCTGTCCTAATCCTTCTGATCTGCCCCTTTGTTTTTCCCCCAATGTATCTAAAGAAGCCCTTGCGCCCCCGACCTCCCTGGCCAAGTTCTGCTTTTTCCTTGCCTTAGCCACTCTCATCACCCTTGTGACCCTCCTGGCCATCCGTTCATACTGCCCCTAATCCCTTTTGCTCCTTGAGCACTTGAAGCACCTATAGGCCGCTGCCTTGTACCTTACCGCCTCCTGAACCTCCCGTGTCCACCAACAGGGTTTTCTGGCCTTACTGGATTTGCTTCTCTCTCTCTCTCACAGGACCTGTAGCCTCCTCTACCCCCACCTAATCTCCCACCTGCTGTCAGCATCCATGTCTGGCCTTATCCCGTCCAACTGACCCTTAAAGATCCTTCCCGTCCCCCTGAAACCCGCACCCCTCTGTTGCGTGCATCAGACTAGTTGCGCGGCTTGCACAGTAACAAAAAAAAAAAAAACAGCAATTTGAAATCGTGGTTTTCGCTATAAGCACTATCCTGAGCTTAAATAGCAGTGCCTGAAAGCAATTACTAAAGACACTCGCTCCAAACCTACTAATGCAGTCTCTGCCTGGCTGACAGGTACTCTTATCCTTGGTGTGCCTGCTGTCCACACAGCGGAAAAACGATTGACTGAACGGAAATAGCACAGTATACTAGGTGGAGAACCCTCCTCCTGTTCTTTCAGTTAGGTTTGGTTGTGTTCCTCTTCACTGTTGGAGAGGGTGAATACCTGATTTGGAAGGCAGCTGGGGATGACAGGAAATGAGGGTTACAGGAAAACACAATATTTGGACACAGTTCAGTTCATGTTTCACGGTAATATGTTTTCCTTATTACTGAGGTAATTTGTGTGAAAACAAGGTGTTTCTTGAGTGTTTAGCAGCTCCTGTTGCTTTTTCCCCACCCAGTGCCATAATACTCTGCTTGTGACGTCCGTTATTTCCATGGAAACAGATTGGGACACCACAACAGAGAACTAGGTGGGGAATAGGCTGAGTAGACTATTTCCAAAGGATAAAAATCCTGTTTTCATGCAGATTTCTTCAGTAATGAATAAGGCACAGGATAAATCTGTAGCTGAATTGTACTTAAATATTATGTTTTCCATAGTTTTCCCAGTGTCGTCAGCAGGTCTTTACTTGCACTAGAGGATTGAAGTTATCACTTAATCGAGTTGCTTTACATAATTTTTTCTATGGAGAAATATTATGAAATTATGCATTATTACTCAGATTTTTTAATCAAGAAAAGTACACTGTTTTCAGTTTACCAGCATGTACTGACCCAGCTACTGTTGGTGCCAGCTAGCTCAAGCTTTGATTTGACTTGAAGTATTTTTAATTAAAAATGCAGTGACCTTGCTTTTACATACAGTGAAAATTAGTGGTAGTCCACCTACATTGTCTGCTGTTGAGTTTCCTGTAAATTTTTGCATGGGAATTATTAGAGGCCCCCACATAGTAGTGGTATTCGTGTTAATAGTTAAACGTGGTTTTTTTTTTTTTTGGTTCAAGAACACCTGTCATCTTGCCCTCTGTAGGGTAAGAGGACTAATGGATGGTTGACTCTCTTTGAAATGCATGGCTGCTCTTGGATTATATTGGGTTCTTTTGGTCACGCATCCACTTCCTTTTGCCTGGTAGAGATGGGGAGGAGATGATGTAGGTATTGCTAACTGGTTGAGGATGTTTGCCTCTGATAGCCTGATGTCCTGCCACTGGGACTCCAGTCAACACCTAAAGCAAGACTTCCCCATTCATACCGTGTTGGCAGTTATTCTTTTTACGCTGTAATTGGATTTGTTGCTTGTTGCAGTGGGAAGGAAATGCATACTGTTCCAGGGTGAGAATCTCATGGTTTGCCAGCACAAAGTTTAGTTGTTAGTGGAATTCCTAAAATTTGATACACTATTTTAGATGTTCTGATTCTGTGTGGCTAGAATAGAACTGGCACGTGATTGTTTGGTCTATCAGGAGGCTGTTAAGCGTCACAGAGGGCACTGTCTAGCAAGGAAGGGGGTAGTGCAGCTTGCTGTGCTGCCACCTAGGTTACTAGAGCACACACATAAGTGGGAGAAGATCAGGCAAAAGATGATGCTTGAGCACATGGTGCTGTGGCCCAACCATAGAAACGTAGAATTTGTCAGCTGATGAGGACTGCTTGGCCTACACAGTCAGCCTGGTTTTCCCCCTACCTGTGGTATCACCGTAGACCTTACTTGATCGGCCCCGTTCCTATTTATTTATTTATGAATGAATGAGTTTTTACCAGGAAGGCATACTGAGCAGTGATGCTCTATTCCAGATGCGACCTGGGGGTCAAGACCCAATACAGTAGGAAGTACTTGTTACTGAGAAAATTCAACAGTGAAATGGCTATCTGCCTTGGACAATCGGCAGATAGCTACAGACAGGCAGATAGATACAGACAGTGGGATGTTTGAATTCATGATACATTTTAGAAGATTTGGTTCCTATCCATTGTGTCCTTTATACCTGTCGTTGCCTCCCGCCCTGGCAGAAACTCGTCCAGATTACCACTGGCGTCACTGCAGCTGGCAGGGCTTCCTGGGTGGGGCCACAGGGGTGAGCCAACTGGCGAAACCCTCATCTTAGCCAGGACCAGGGGCGGGCATCAAGGTGGGTATCCCTAACCCTTTTTTTTGGGGGGGGAGGTGATGTTCCTTGGGGGTGAGACGTGCAATGATGTACTACATCTGCGCCCCCCCCCAATATAATTGATGGCGCCAGCCACGGAGGAACCCCGAGCCTGCACCAGGGGTTTGTAGAGTGCCAGTCACTCTTCCTCCTTTCCTCCCCAGGACGCTCAGTACTTCTCCACCCGACAAGCCCACCTAGTCGATCCCCGAACCCGGGATGCCTGTGCCACAAGTGGACACCTTGCTGATGCGCCGTCGGGATGTTCAGGAATCATTCATCAAAGAGCACCTTTCCTGCGCTTCGTAACATTGCCCCCCCCCCTCCCCCAAAAGAACTAGTAAGGACCCTTGCCTGTCCCAAAGTCATATTGCACCAACATTAGAGATATATATATATATTTTTTTTTTTCATTTCTCCTCTTTTGGATGGGAAAGGGTCGTAATTTGGCTCCATGGAGCTGGGCCGCTGATCCCTTTCCACTTCCTAGTACTGCGATCCGCCCATTTTTTTTCTTGTCACTATATGGAGAGTGTGGGGACACGCTCAAAGCCATGAATGGGACACTTTTTAAATTCTTTCTTATGTATTTCAGATGGCCACCACAAAAAAATCCAGGGCATTTGATTTGTTTGTGGTGGCCATCTCAAATGTGTTTGGAAAAGGAATAAAAAAGCCCCAGTGGAAGGATCGGTGGCTTCACCATGGAGCCAAATTGTGATCCTTTCCCTTCCAAAACGAGGGCAATGACAAAGTCTAATTTTGGCATGATATGACTTTGGAGCAGGTAAGGGTCCTTACTAGTTCGGGGGTGTTACAAAGCGCAGGAAAGGTGCTCTTTGATGGATGATTCCTGGAACAGCTTACCAGCTGAGGTGGTAGGGGTGAGAACAGTGGTGGTTGACTTCCTCCCTCTCCCTCCCAAAAAAATCCAGAATTCGGGGAGGCTGTGGGGGTGTGTCCGGGCCATCACTGAGCCTGCCAGCTCCAGTTTCCACATTTTCTGCCTCCACCTTGCTGCAGGCACGCTGCCCGCAGCGCCCACCCTTTGTGACTCTTCCCCCATCCCGCACTGCTGCTCGGGCCTCAGCAGGCAGTGGTAACCCTCCGACCTGGATGAGGAGAGTGGTCCCTCAGATGCTCAAACCATGCCAGCGTGAAGCGAGGTGTGGCATCCAGAGCCTCACTTCTTGGTGCCACCGAGCCTGCTTTTATTTATTTTTTATAACTTGAAAATTTGGTCAAGCTGAATTGGCCAATCTTCGAGGACCTCTCTCCTCCATTGGGCCATGCCTTTGGAACTGTAAGCCAAGCATGTGCTCTCCTTCTTGTACAAGGCCCTAGTGGAATCCACAGGAGATTCCACGCAGGATATTCTCCAGCACTGGTAAGAACGAGGCACCCGAGTCTCCACAGAGACTTGGCAAATGTTATATCAGAACTCTTCCAGGGTCACTAGGCCCTCGTCAATGGAGAGTTTATGCTTGGAAGCATCAAATAAGGTATTTCCGTACATCGGTCATCACTGCATTGCCTCACAACCAGGGTACTTCTTGCTGGAGACATTGTGGGGAAGTACATGCACATATGTAGACCTGTCTTATCCTGCATTTTTTCTTCTTATTTCTAGTCACAAGAGGAAAAGCAGTAGTAATTCGAAAAGCCTGTACCTCTGACTGGAGAACTATACTTCCTACTCCAGCCCCCACGAGGCTGCCAAGACCCTGATGCAAGGTACCTTCTGAGTATTCTACTCAAGGCAGCCAAGAAAACTATTACAAGAGCTTGGCTCACTCCCCCAGGTTCCTAGACTAGTAACTTGGTGTACCACAGTTACCGTAACCAGATCTGCAGAATAGAGAAAATCACACATAATTGGAATGCTAAAGCAGAGAGTTTGTTCCATAAGCATTCCCCCCCCACCCCAAAAAAAAACAGATGAGGGCAGCACACACCCCATGGTGGAATCCCCCAGAATCCTGAAGCACTTTACCATCCGGTCTGACCCCTGCAACCCTGCCTCTCTCTCCCCACCCGTCCTGGTCTCCCCTCACCTGAATACAGTCTCTAATAACCTTTTGTATGCTTTCAGTGATTGACGTAATGGAATGTATTGAATCATTTCACTGCTGACACACACACACACCCGTGCTGTTGGGGGTGTAGACTCCTGTCACTGTAAGTTCCTCTTTACAAGAACTTTATTTTCGTATTGACAACTTGAACACACCAGGAATATCATACTAAAATGCCAGCAGAATAGGCCTAACAGTCTTTCGTGACTGCTTGTTTGGTCAGTCCCCACCCTGGAAGCTGACCTTACTGCCCCCCTCGCTTCTCCCTTCCCAGTCCCGGATATTCCTGCTGCACAGGACTTTGCTTCCAGAACCCTTCCCCTGTACTTGTCCCACCCCCTGTTGATCCCGTCCACTGTCTCTGCCTCCACCAGCCCCCTAGGCAGCACATTCCATGGCTCCACCACCCTCTCAGTGAAGTAGCCTCCTTTCCCCTGAATCTCTCCAGCTTCCACCCATGCCTCTAGTTGCCCCCCTCATCTCTCTCTCTAGAGCACCCCGACTGCTCCTCCCTATTTAACCCCTTCATGTACCAGAAGACCTCTATCATGTCCCCCGGTCCCTTCTCTCTTCCAATGTGTACATATTTAGCTCTTCGAGCCTGTTCCCATAGGGCCTGTCCCCCAGATCATTTTGGTTGCCCTCCTCTGGACCCTCTCCAGTAGTTCAATGTCCCTCTTTAAATGTGACCTCCAAAACTGCACGCAGTACTCGCGGTGCGGCCTCACCAAGCACTTATACAGAGGGAGTACCACTTCCCTCCTTCTGGACGCGATTCCCCTAGCGATGCATCCCAGCATCCTGTTGGCTTTGGCCGCTGCCCTCCTACAAGTCTGAGTTGTACATCTTGACATCCACCACCACCCCCAGGTCCCTCTCAGCCATTGAGACTTGTAGCATCCCGCCCAGGTTTCTGGCTCCCAGATGCAGTACCTTGCATCTCCCTGCATTGAACCTCGGCTACCACTTTCTAGACCACCTTTCCAGAGCCTCCAGGTCCCCCTGTAGGGCCACCCTTCCCTCCTCCCCATCCTCCACTGCCCCCAGTTTTGAGTCATCCGCAAAGAGACTCGTCTTACTCACGATACCCTTATGTCAGAGACGTAGGCGTTGAACAGGAGGGGCCCAAGGACCGATCCCTGAGGGACCCCACTAATGACCCTCCTTGGGGATGAGACTATCCCGCCAACCACGACCCTCTGGGTCCAGTCCTGGAGCCAGTTGCCTATCCATCTGATCATGTGGTTCCCAACCCCCATTTCTTCCAGCTTATTCAACAGGCCTGCGTGAGGAACAGAGTCAAACGCCTTGCTGAAGTCAAGATGGAGGATGTCCACCGGTCTACGGCACTCGTCACCCAGTCATGGAACTGCACAAGGATTGTCTGACACGATTTCCCTGGGACGAATCCATGTGCTGTCTTATCACCAGGCACCCTGACTTTTCCAGGCCCCCCCCCCCCAGCCTCTCCTTGACAATGCCCTCCATCATCTTGCCCACCACCGATGTCAGGCTGACAGCCTGTAGTTCCGGCCACCTCCCTTGACGACCCCCGTGGATAGGTGCTATATTCACCTCCAGTCCTAGGGCACCCACCCTGTCCTCTGAAAGATGCTGAAAAGCTCCACCAGGACATCTGCCAGTTCCTTCAGCACTCTGGGATGTAATTTATCCGTCCCAGTGCTTTCTCAATCTTAAGGGATCTGAGGGCTTCCTTACTCTCTCTGCTGTGATTTCCTTCTGCTACCTCGGCCCCCTGCTTTGCTTCCCCGCCAGTGATGGCTCCCTCCCAAGACCGCCCGATTGGCAAGGGTCCTTCGTCGGTTTCACCATCTCCTCCCATGTATGATGCAGCCCCCATTTTCCTTGGTGAAAACTGAGGTGAAGTACTCATTTTAGTACCTCAGCCTGTACCCCCGGGTCTTGTGCCCATCCCTCCCCTGTTTTAATCCTGCTAATCTGCCCCTTCACCCTTCGTTTTTCCCCAATACACTACCGGTCAAAAGTTTTAGAACACCCCCATTTTTCCAGTTTTTATTGAAATTTACGCAGGTTAATGTCTCAATGTACTCTGAAATTAAAGCATAGAACAAATAAACAATTGGAGATAAACAAAATGATTCTATGATTTCTTTTTTAACAAAATTTAATCTAAATTTTTGACTCATCAAAGGAGCCACCTTTTGCAGATATACTGTAACTGCCGAACACACTCGTGGCATTCTTCTTACAGTGGACATCAAATATTGTTCGGGAAGTTCTTCCCAACACTGTTGCAGAAGTTCCCACAAATGTGTTGCACTTGTAGGTTGCTTTGCTTTCACCCTTCTGTCCAGTTCATCCCAAACCAGCTCGATGGGGTTTAAGTCTGGAGACTGTGCTGGCCATTCCATGATTTGAAGCCTACCGTCTTGTTCTTTTCCTCGAAGGTAGTTCTGACATAGCCTGGAGGTATGTTTTGGGTCATTATCTTGCTGTAGGATGAACCCCTGACCAACTAGGCGTAGACCAGAGGGTATTGCATGGTGCTGCAAAATGCTGTGGTAGCCCTTTTGGTTCAGGGTGCTAGTCATTCTGTGCTGTTGTCCTGTGAGCCGCCTATCACGCAAGCTATTGACTCTCAGAAACTTGTCTTCTGATTCTGTTGTGGCTTTGGGTCTGCCAGACCTCTTCCTGTCAGAGTTTCCTCCAGTTTCCAAGTGCCTTTTGATGGTGTAGGAAACTGTACTCACTCACACCTTGGCTTTCTTTGCAATTTCTCTACAGCAGTTTTTGCTAATCTAAACTTTTTTTTAACCTTTAGTAGTTTATCGCTTACCTTTGTACCATTTCAGGTTATTCACTGGACTTGAATTGCTTAAATTTCAATAAAAACTGGAAAAATGGGGGTGTTCTAAAACTTTTGACCGGTAGTGTATATCTAAAGAACCCCTTGTTCCTTCTCCTAATTTCCCTGGCCAGGTTCTGCTCCTTCCTTGCCTTAGCCGCCCATACCACCCTAGTGGCCCTTCTGGCCATTGGCTCATACTCCCCTCGATCCCTTTCACTCCTTGAGCACTTGAAATGCCTGTAAGCTGCTGCCTTTCCCCTCGCCACCTCCTGAACCTCACCGGTTCACCAGCAGGGTTTACGGGCCCTACCACATTTTCGTCTTACTCTTGCACAGGTACTGGTAGCATCCTGCACCCCCCTCCTGATGATTTCCCACCTACCGTCAGTGTCCATGTCTGGCCCGGTCCCTTCCAAATGCTTCTTAAGGATCCTTCCCATTTCCTTGAAATCCACCCCCCCTTAAGTCAGTTACCTTGTTTTTGTGCAGCCTTCTACCCCCTTAACGGTCCCTTATCTCCAGCCCCCAATCTGGTCACTGCCTGCCAGGACCACATCCAGTATCTGCTCCTCCTGGTCTGTTTTCCCCACCTGCTGAGTTAGGAACTGTCCTGAAAGACATCCAACAACCTCTGTTCCCTGGCCACTGAGGATGTCATAGTCTCCCAGTCCGTTCCTGGCATGTTTAAGCCCCCCAACACCACCACCCTTCCCCTTCCCAATCTGCAGTGTCTCTCAACATCTGCCACCAGACTCTCCTTCAGCTCCTTCGCCAGCATGGGGGGGGGGTCTATACACTACTCCTGTTTTTATTCTCTTGCCCCCCCCCTTGTTATCAAGGTGACCCAAATTGCTTCCACAATTCCCTCCGCCTCCTCCTATGCCAGTGCAGTTTTTGACTATTATTGCTACCCCGTCCTTCCTGAACATGGTGTAACCCTCCAGGTTCAGGTCCCAGTCATGCCTTGCAGTGGCCCAGGTCTCAGTGACCGCTGCCCACATCCACCTGGAGCTCAGGCATTTTATTGCCCAAGCCCAATACACCAGTTGTATTACAGAAGGTTTATGTACAGTAGCGGATATTGCAGTTATATTTACAAAACACCATTTGGAAATTTTTTGCTAGCTGGGGGCTGCCCACGAAGGCGTGCAGAGCCAGTGCTCATAAAATGTGGGTGGCCCTATTGCTCTCTGTTCTTGTGTTCTTGAAAATGGAAAATCAGTGGCCCCAATAACTGGTTTAAATTTCTCTCACAGTAACGTAGATTAGCCGGCCCAGTAGTGTGGAGGGCTGAGGTGCTCTGCACCTCACCTTCTGTCGTGACAACGACCTGGGGTTAGAAATGGACACGGGTTGCTCAGGGGCCGGCCCAGGGAGGGAGGATTGAACGTCTGTAGGAGTGCTCTCCTCCCTAGGGAAGGGGGCCATTGTGGCTCGTTGCTTGGTTGCCACCTGGAGGTATTCGGGTGGCAGCACATGAGACCACACACAGAGGGAAGAGACTCCACGGGGACATTTTCTGTGGAGGTGGAGCTTGTACATCGTGCTCATTGCATGTCATTGGATCCAGGGCAGGGCTCCAGATAAGGGGAGTACCGACCTATTTTACTCGCCTCATTTGAGGAAATAACTTTTCATAAAAAAAAGTGTTGGCGAGTGCCAATACTCACCTAACACTTGTAAATGCTTCACACTCTATTGAATTCATTATATAACTGGTACTTCAAAAGGAGCAGTTTATTTTTTCCAGATTTACGGCTCTTGTGTACATCCCAGTTTTGGTTTGCTCACTATATTTTAAAATTGGTGAGAAAATTACTCCTACCTGCCAACATTATTTGGAGCATTGTTGGCACCATATCAGATCTTCTTTAGAAAAATTGACATTGTTCTTAAAAATTTACTCATCACTCCACTCCATTCAGATATTTGTATGCATCTGAATTAGGTTTTAGTCGCCTCACTTTCAAAATGAGTATAATAGTCTTGCCAAAAAATCTTATCTGGAGTTCTGCTCCAGGGGAAGAAAGCTGCGCGCCCCAATAGCAGGATGATGACCAACCTCTCCCAGGGTCTGCACCAGTGACTGGGTACCCCTTACAGTTCCTGTAGTGAGGATGTCTAGGGAATGCGAGTCTCTGAGATGACGGGGCTGAGGAGGTTGGTCCGTGTGGGGTAGCTGGGCAGAATAGGAGGACAAACACTTCGTATATATTTGACAACAAAAAAAAAAAGATTGAGTGCGTCCAGCAGCTGATGGAATAAGACTTGTTCCAGTTGCGCTTCCTGTCCGTCATCTGTTTTTAACCTTAAAATTTATTCTTGTATGCTGAAAGTGAGACCCCCCAAAAAACTGGGCTTAGATTAAAACAAGAAATGGCAAAAATAAAACTATTAAGACAGCGTGATAGTAACACTCTTCACACAGCGTCCAGGGCATAGCAAAGCAGGTCCATGAATACTGCCAGTCACTATATGAAGACATGTGCCCATCCACCCCTCACCAAACTATAGATGCATTTCTAGATTTCATCCAGCTCCCCTCATTAACTTCCGAACACCAGGATTTCCTAGCAAAACCCATCCCAGAACTAGAGGTCTGAAGGGCAGTTAAAAATACCACACTACCACACCTGATGAAGCTCCCGGTCCGGATGGCTTCACAGCCAACTTTGTAAGAGCACGAACCTGACGTTATTGTTCTCACTGGCACTTTCAATTATGTGCATGCCACAGGATGACAGATAATACACCAACAGGAGCCATGATTGCCCTCTTAAGATAAAGACTTGAACAGGTGACCAGCTATAGGCCAGACTCCCTCATAAAACAAGACATGAAACAGCTGGCCAGGGTCCTGGCATGGGGTTACTTGATGGACCCAGAACAAGTGGAGTCCATGGTTGGTAGAGTTTAGGCAGATAATCTAAGAAAGTTGGAAGATTGTTTTCATGTCTCGGGAGCCAGCCACCCTCGGTGCTGGTGTCCTTGGACATGAACACATTTGACAGGGTTTCATGGCAGTGTCCTAAAGATTCCCAGAGCATTTCCTACCATGGATCTGACTCTTCTACACAACCCCCCCCCCAGGTCAGTGTGTACCGTAATGGTGCCTTCTCCCATCCCATTCATCTTAACAGGGGGTACTAGACAAGGCTGTTCCTTTCCCCCTTATTATTCAACAGTTACCTGGAGATGCTCAAGCTAATCCTTAAAAATAGGCCAGTTATTCAATGCATACCTATTGGTACAAATTCCTGTAAAGTAACAAGTTTATGCCGGCGATATTCTGCACATCATACACCCAGCAACATCTCTGCTAGAAGCATTGGAAACCATGCAGAATTGTGGGGCCATCTTAGACTATAAGCTGAACATTAGCAAAATTTGGATGGTGTCGCTCTAGAGGAGAGATACAAAACTAGGCCTCGCTTGGACTCCTTAAAAAAGAAAAAAAAGAGAGGGGGTGGGGAATCTAGGCAGAGCCAGAAGTCTAATGCAGAAGAACAATTTGGATAATCTCATAGCTAAAATTAAACTGGGCATGGAGAGCTAGAATAGTCTCCCTTTGATTGTATGGAGAAAGAATAAATATTAAGATGAACATTTTCTTGATAATTTTGTACCCCATAAACATGATGATTGCCTGCCTCCCATTAATTGGTTCTCTAGATTGGACACTTATATTGTTAATATCATTTGGGCTGACAAGGGCCATCATAGAGCCTACACAAAAGTGGCCACAGCTAGAATACCAGGGGGCCTTAATCTCCCACACTTGTACTGCTTTGCCAACCGTACTAGCAAATATCTGAGATGGCTTACTGCTTCGCAGGATATTGAGTTGAAGGCCTGTGCTCCCCTGTGGCTCACCATTGCGAATCACTTGTGCAAGGAAGCAGGCATAGCAGTGGTATGACTTGCTCGTATTTCCTGCATGATCCTACCAGGCATCCTTAAATATTCTACTGTTGGTACCTTGGTCAAAGTGCACACCCAGCTTTGTAGATTTCTAACAGATACACTGTAAAAAGCAAGGCTCAGACCATGTATTCCAGCCCTTATTTAAAACTCGATTGATCTCCCATTAAACCAACATTCTGATCAGATAATATTTTATAGTGCAATTCTAAAACCAAAGTGTTACATAACTAAAATACATATCAACTGCCGAATAAACATTTAAGAGTGATAATATGAAGTGCAAATAAATCCGATAACCCATTTAAGCAATGTTTTAATGATTTTTTTCAGGGCTGCCTTAAAGCTCTCCATGGTCCTGTACTCTTGAATCGGATGAAGTAGAGAGTTCCTCAGGATGGGGGACCCGTGCAGAAAAGCCCAGGCCCCAGACTTTTTCAGACGTACCCTGGGAACCTCTTAACAACCCCTCATCAGTTGAGCGGAGAGGGTGGCCAGGGCTGTGGGGAGTCAGGAGCTCTTGCAGATAGCTTGGACCCGGTCCGTGTAGGGCCTTATAGGTCAGAAGTCCGATCTTGAAGGTGGTCCGCCACTGTACAAGCAGCCAGTGCAGTACGGGAGTGATGTGACTCGAACAGGGAGTTCCCGTCGACAACCATGTGGCAGTGTTCTGCACCAGCTGCAAGTGACAGATATCAGCCCCTGGCAGCCCCAAGTATAGAGAGTTACAGTAGTCTTAAGTGCGACTTCACAAAGACGTGGATCAGTGTAGGCAGGTCACCAGATGGAGCAAGGTGCTTGATCCTGGCAATGTTCCTAAGATGGTAAAAGGATGACTTGACGGCTGCCGACACCTGTGAACGCTGTAAGCCCGTCAAGAACCATCCCCCCAGGTCACACACCTGTTCAGAGGAGGGCAACTGGGCACCCCCAAGCCAAAGACCTAACATAATAAAAGCCAGCAGAGTAGGCCTCATGGTCTGTCGTGTATGCTCTGTAGCCAGCCCCCTACTGGGTGCTCTCGTCTTTGCCCCCCCCACCCCCATAGAGGGTCTTCCTCGGCTTCAGTTTCCCTGTACCTGTCCCACCCCTCTTGAATCTCTACTGTGCCCTCTTCCACCAGTCTCCTGGGTAGTGTGTATCCATGGCTAAACCACTCTTTCAGTGAAGTGTCTCCTACACTTCCCTGTAAACCCCCAAGCTTCCACTTGTGCCCTCTGGTTGTCTTTCCCCCCCTTAAGTCTGAACACCTCCTCTTCTTCGCCCGTGTTGATCCCCCTTTACATATTTAAAGACTATCATGTCTCTTCTCTCCCCCCCCACGTCTCCTCTCCTCTGGGGCGTACAGGTTGAGCTCTTCCAGTCTCTCCTTATAGGGCCTACCCCCATGCCCTGGATCATCCTGGTCACCTTCCTCTGAGCAGTACTGTGTCTCAAGGTGTGGTCTCCAGAACTGCACACTGTACTCGAGATGCACCCTGACCAGGGCATGATGCAGAGGGAGGATCCACCTCCCTCTTCCTGGAGGTAATCCCCCTGGCTATGCAGCCCAGTGTCCTGTTGGCTTTTGCTGCGGCTCTTCGACAATGCAGTGTTCATTTTGCCGTCGTCCACCACCCCAGGTCCCTCTTTCCTGATGAGACTTGCAGGTACCACTTCGGTGTGTTACATGCCCCAGGTATCTGACCCCAGATGCAGCACCCTACACTTGCCTGCATTAAACTTCAGTCCCCACCTCCTTGACCTCCCTTCCAGGCTATCCAGGTCCCCCTGGAGGCCACTCTCCCCTCCTCCCCGTCTGCTAGTGCTCCCAGCTTTGAGTCATCCGCAAAGAGACTTGGCTTACTCCTAATACCCTCCCTATGCCCGAGACGTAGACGTTGAACAGGAGTGGCCCCAGGACCGAACCCTGGTGGACCCCACTGATGATCCTTCTGGGAGAGGAGACTATCCCGCCAACCACTACTCTCTCAGTTCGCTCCGCAAGCCAATTTTCTACTCACCTGAGCAACTGCCTTCCCACCCCATCCCTCCAGCTTTAACAAGGGTACGGGGTACTGGAATCAAACGCCTTTGGTTGAAGTCCAGATAGATGACGTCCTCCGGCCTATGTCGGTCCAGGGCACCCGTCACCAAGTCATAAAATTCCACAAGGTTGGTCTGGCACGATCTCCCTGGAACAAAACCTGAACCCAGAACCTGAGGGGAAACCCTGCTACTGACCTCTGTATCTGGCGACTCTGATCCACCACCAACACCTCGGTCTTCTCAGAATTCAATTTCAGCCAACTGGATTTCATCCAGTAATGGGTTTGCGCTACACAGCTGTTGGAAGACTGAGACCGCACTATCCTGGTCAGGTGTAAAAGACAGAGCTGGGTATTATCTGCGTAGCAGTGAGACCTCTGCCCATTTCATTTTACAATGTCTCTGAGGGGCAGCATGTACACTGAACAGCATAGGGGACAGCACCAAACCCTGAGGGACCCCACACGGCAGAGAGAATGGGCTAGAGGAAAAAAACGACACCACCCTCTGAGATTTGCCGGAGAGGAAATATTTAAACCAACTGAGGACTGGACCAGCCAGGCCACAGATGAGCCTCAGGCACTCGAGCAGCATCCCATGGTCCACAGTGTCAAATGCTGAAGAGAGATCAAGAAGCAGCAAGATGGAGCGGCACTGCTGACCTCTTGCTATCAGAAGATCACTGAGCACCCGAACCAGAGTGGTCTCTGTACTGTGTCTTTTCTGGAAACCAGGCTGGATCTGCAGTTGTCCTCTGTAGCAGATTTTACACTAGGGAACCAACTAGTACCCTATGCAAACTTCAAAATCAAACATCGAAGAGAAGATAGGCAAGTCTTCAAATTTATGCTAATATCGCATGCGTAAACGCATCGGTCCCCACCCTTGGGTGGGCAGCGGCTCTGAGACAGTGTGGTGGCTGCTGTGGCTTCTGCCTCACATGCTAGGCCCTCCCTGTACCAACCTACTTTCAACAAAACTATATATAAATCAGATGGGAGGTGCCCCTACTGACAAGCAGAATTCCCAGGGGATAACTTTACCTGGGGGAAAAGGTGTGGTCCATTGTTTCTTTATATACAAAGAATGACAGAGAGACTTGCACAATTTCATATTTTAAGCAACCTTTTATTTCACACGAGTGAAATTACAAAAAATGGGAATACTCCCATCAGATTTGCGCACATGGTGTGGCAGAGAATGGGGCTCCCTGAAGCATATCTTGTGGTCATGTGAAAATTGCGAAGTCTCTGGACCACAGTTCACTCCAAAGCTGATCCACTGCTAGGCATTGAGGACTGTTTCACTCCTGAGCTCTGTGTTGTGGGAGATTGGGCAGAAAGGAGATTACATATGGCAGTTATTGTAGCTTCTGCCAGAAGAGTTGTTTCAAGACGTTGGCTTGACCAGGATTGCTTCAGTTATCAGGATTGGTATTCGGACAGACTTTTGAACCTCAGAATAGAAAAAATGGTTGCTAGTTTGAACAGCAGACACACAACTTTTGAAAAATTGCTAGGAAGGTTACTAACCTCCACTTTCACAGATGAGGTTTCGTAGCCCTAAATGGGGACCTTGGATAGACACCAGCCTTTTACTGCCTTGCATATGGCTGAATGATGATGAATGGCAACACTGACTACTCCACAGCAGGGTTGGTGTTGAGCATTTAGCAAGATGAGTGCATGACAGTGAGACACATGCAGAGTGGGACAAATCATTTTGAGAGCTTGTGGTCAGTTTGGCCACTAGCTTTCAAAATATAGCCAAACCAATATTTTTAGTGGCCATCTTTAAGGACTCACAAATTTGTTTAGTAGCCATTGGCTACCTTTGTCATCCCACCTTGGACACACGTGATTGCGCATGCACACATGCATTGTTACCTTCAGGTGCAGAAAATGCATCCAGTTACTATTGCACACCGAATCCCCAAGCTTGGTGGCCTCCTGCAGATACACCCACCCACCATTAAATTCTTCAACTCCAGGAGTCGAAATTGGCATCAGCCCACTAACCAAATGCTGGTAGATTTTTGTATTGGGCTAGTAAGATTTTCATTTGAGGCAGTATAGTGCAGTGGTTTACGACTCTGAGCTGCAAATCTGACATCCAGCAGACCAGACCTGGGTCTGAATTCCACAGCTTACACTTGCATACTGTGTGACCCTGAGCAAATCACTTAACTTCCCTGTGCTCCCAGGTCGCTCCTGTAAAAAAGCTTTCAGCTTAGTGTGCTACTCCTGGTTAAACAAATAAATTAAGAAAATTTAACTAGCCCTGTGGGCTTGTACTGGAGAAGGAAACACTTCAGTGTACACCAACTGGGCCAGTGGAAAAGTCTGAGGGGCTAGTGGCTTTCCCCAGTCACTAGCCCTGCTGGCTAGTGGCTGCAAAACTTAATTTCGACCCATGCACTCTGGCTCAGTGTCTAGAGCCACCTGTTCAGATCCCACATCAATTAAATATTTTCTCTTGCTGTAACTGTGGGTTGATTTTCCTGCATCTATTTTCCCATATGACCAATACATGACTGGGTGATGAGGGCGCTGGATCAGGATAGGCCGGTGGATGTCCTCTTTCTGGACTTCAGCAAGGCGTTTTGATTCAGTACCCCGTAGTGGCCTGCTGGCTAAGCTGAAGGAAATGGGAGTAGGGAGACAGTTGTTAAGATGCATAGGAAATTGGCTCTCTGAGCATACTCGGAAGGTGGTGGTTGGAGGGCTAGCCTCATCCCCAAGGTGGATTACTAGTGGGGTGCCCCAGGGATCAGTGCTGGGGCCACTCCTGTTCAGCGCCTATGTCTCAGACATAAGGAAGGGGATCAGGAGTGAAATGAGTCTCTTTGCTGACTACTCAAAGCTGGGTGCAGTGGTGGATGAGGAGGAGGGGAGAGTGGCCTTGCAGGGGGACCTAGAGGCTCTGGAAAGGTGGTCAGGAAAATGGAAACTAAAATTCACTGCGAGGAAGTGCAAGGTTCTGCACCTGGGAGTCAGAAATCCAGGCCAAGGGTCAGGGCTCCAGATAAGGGGAGTACTGACCTGTTTTACTCACCTCATTTTAGGAAATACTCTTCAGAACATTTTAAGTACCAGTACTCTCCCAATATTTGTAAATCTCCACACTCCTAGTGCTTCATAACATAACTGGTGATTCAAAAGGAGCAGTTTTTTTTTCCAGATTTATAGCACTGTTATGCACTCAGATTTTGTTTTACTCACCATATTTAAAAACTGGTGAGTAAATTATTCCTGCCAACATTATCTGGAGCACTGTTGGCACTTGATCAATTCTTATCTACAAAAAAAAAAAACTACATTGTTTTTAAAAATTTACTCCTCACTCCACTCTGTCCAGACATTTGTACACATCTGAATTTGGTTTGGTTTTACTCACCTCACTTTCAAAATGAGGAGTATAGTAGTCCCAAAAAGTCTTATCTGGAGCCCTGCTAGGGTTATACCCTGGGAGAAGACACGATTCAAGTCATGAAGGGTGAGAGGGACCTGGGGGTAGTGGTAGATGTCAAAATGAACAACTCTGAGACCTGTAGGAAGGCAGCAGCAAGGGCAAATAGGATGCTGGGATGCATCGCCAGGGGGGATTACCTCCAGAAAGGCAGAAGTGATCCTTCCCCTGTACAACAGCTTGGTTAGGCCCAATCTCTAGTATTGTGTGCAGTTTTGGAGACCACATTTACAGAAGGATGTTACACTCATAGCCTCCAAAGGAGGGCAACCAAAATGATCTGGGGCCAGGGGGAGAGGACCTATGAGGAGAGGCTCAAGGAGCTCGACATGTACACCCTGGAGGAGAGGAGGGACGGGGGGACATGATGGAGGTCTTTAAGTACATGAAAGGGATCAATAAGGAGGCCCAGTCAGGATGCTCCAGAGGAAAGTGGGGGGCACGAGAAGTCATGAGTGTAAGCTGGAAGGGGCAGGCTCGGAGAGGAGGAGGTTATTTCACTGAAATGGTGGTGGAGCTATGGAATGCGCTACCCAGGTAGCTGGTAGAGGTGGAGACTGTGGACTGGTTTGAGGGGATGGGACAGGTACAGGGGGTTGGTAAATCTGACCAGGCCCAATACAGGTGGAACATCTGGGACTGGGGACAGTATAAGCCAAGGGGGAGACACCAGAATTGGCCTTCAGTGCGGGTGCTGAAAATCAAGCAGACTCTAAAGACAGGCCTATTCTGCTGGCATTTTAGTATGTTAGGAACAGTTTCCTGCAGACTGCTACATTTTGCCTGCAAAATACAGGGATCCTGGTATATCTTGGAGCCATGCACCACTCTGTATCCCATGGATTAACCAATTACATTTAGTAGTGACTTCAGCAGGGCTTCCTAATTACAAGGATTCTTGTGTTTTCAAGGGAAAGGGGATATGATAGAGACATACAAGTATCTTACAGGGAGGAACAGGGTGCGGGAAAATACTATTTTTAAGCGAAAAAAATGTTCCAGGACTAGA
This sequence comes from Neoceratodus forsteri, assembly GCA_016271365.2. Lineage (NCBI taxonomy): Eukaryota > Metazoa > Chordata > Ceratodontiformes > Ceratodontidae > Neoceratodus > Neoceratodus forsteri. Next base: position 160,288,774 of record JADMNL010000030.1, on the reverse strand, counting down.
GGGCATGGGATGAAGTTGGAGGGAGGATGATTCAGAGGAAACATGAGAGAGAATTTCTTCACAGAATGGGTGGTGGACAAGTGGAACACCCTGCCAGAGGAAGTGGTGGGGGCTGAAACAATCACGGGATTTAAGAATGCATGGGATAGACATAAAGGAATTCTGGAGGTCAGGGGTAAGGTGCAACAGACTTCTAGGAAAACAAACTGAACTTACAAGCTCAAATGGGCAGACTGGGTGGGCCATAGGCCCTTATCTGCCGACACTGTCTATGTATCTATGTATGGAGAAACGGTAGACAGGAAAATTGTGTCTATACACTTGCATTGTGTACAGAGATAAACTGAGCGAGTCCGCTTCCTTATCCCATACGTGCAGGACACCATGATTTTTGGTCTTATTGTCTGTCTACTTGGCTTACTTGTCTGTAATCTTACTAACATACTAAAATGCCAGCAGAATAGGCCTAATGGTCTTTCGTGTCTTCTCGTTTGGTCAGCCCCACCCTGGGAGCTGACCTTGCTGCCCCCCATCCCTCTCTGGCTTTTGTTTCCAGAACCCTTCCCCTGTACCTGTTGCACCCTCTCTTGAACCCCTCCACCAGCCCCCTGGACAGTGCATTCCATGGCTCCCCCACCCTCTCAGTGAATTAGCACCTCCTCCTTTTTCCCCCCTCCAGTTTCCACCCATGCCCTCTAGTTGCCCCTTCCCTTTCCTTCAGAGCACCCTGACTGCTCCTTCCCTATTTACCCCCTTCATGTACCTGAAGACCTCTATCATGTCCCCCCCGGTCCCTTCTCTCTTCCAGTGTGTACATATTTAGCTCTTCGAGCCTCTCCCCATAGGTCCTATTCCCCCAAGCCCCAAATCATTTTTGGTTGCCCTCCTCTGGACCCTCTCCAGGAGTTCAGTGTCCCTCTTTAAATGTGTCCTCCAAAACTGCAGGTAGTACTCGAGGTGCAGCCTCACCAAGCAGTTATACAGTGGGAGTATCACTTCCCTCCTTCTGGAGGTGATCCCCCTAGCAATGCATCCAAGCATCCTGATGGCCTTTGCTACTGCCCTCCTACAAGTCTCCCAAGTTGTTCATCTTGACATCCACCACCACCCCCAGGTCCCTCTCCGCCATAGAGACTTGTAGCATTCCCCCAACCCCGGCTGTACTCTTGGCCCGGGTTTCTGGCTCCCAGGTACCTTGCATTTTTCTGCATTGAATCTCAGCTTCCACTTTCTAGATCATCTTTCCAGAGCCTCCAGGTCCCCCTGTAGGGCCACTCTCCCCTCCTCCCTATCCAGCACCGTCCCCAGTTTTGAGTCATCCGCAAAGACTCATCTCACTCCTGATACCTTTCCTTATGTCAGAGATGTAGGCGTTGAACAGGAGGGGCACAAGGACCATGTTTATCCTCATATGATATATATATATTTTTTTTTTCTTTTTTTCCCCCTCTATGTTGCCTCTTACTCTGAACTTTTCTCCCATCTTCGCTCTCATTCTTTCATCTTCTTCTGGCCTCAGTCCCTGTCCTGTTAAATCTATTTTTGTCTTTCTTTTGTCTCTTTAGTCCCTTTTCTGTTTTCTACTGGAGTGCTCTCTCTCTTTCTCACTCCTCCTGTGTTTTTTTTTTTTTTTTTTTTAAATCCTGTATTTATGCCCCCCTGACTACAGACCGCTTCAGCATCCTGCCCCCCACCCACCATATCTGAGACTTACCTGGCCTCAGATTCCACCATGTGGCAGGTGCAAGGGAGGGAGGTCTGTCCTGCCCACCATCACGGAACACATCCAGAAGTTGGAAGCTAGGGCCCAGTGGGTGGTGTGGACCTGTGAACGGCAGGAGCTTCATCCTTCCATCAGTGTTTTTTTTTTTTTTCTTCTCCCCTTTTCTTCATGACCCACACACTTCCCTGACGTTGGACCGTGCTCCATCAGACCTTGTACACTATTGAGTACCTGTGCGGGAAAGGCTGCCAGCCTGTACCCTCGCTCAAAATTTCACACGCTCATTTCCTGCCTTTCCGCTCATGTATTCATTAGTCTGCCATCTGCTCTCATGCTTATTCCCTGCCTGTCCATACATGTACTAAACTGTGCTGGCTGTCCACATGCTTACTGCTTGCCAGACGTCCAAGCGCACATTCGGTCCCTGCTGGCCCACGTTAACTGACAGTTGCCTGCCCACCCAACTGCTTGCGAATCTAGCTTTGAATTCTGCAAATTTAACAGAAAAGCTCAGTCCATATCCCAGTGCACCTTCTGGAGTCCTCCCACCACCCTCCCATTGACAGGAAATCCTGCCCTTAATTGTGCTCTATAAAGCCAAGAGGAGCACAGATAACTGAATTTTCTACAAAGAAAAGTGCTGCTGTGAACTCGCTGTGCTCAGAGTACACCCATAACGGCACCTCTGCTGCACAGCAGGTGTACATTATCTCCTGAATCTGTTGCCACGTAACTTGTCTACGAATTCCTACATATTGTACATAGTTTTGTACCGTACTGTCAGTTTGCAGGTCAGACCTTTTAATGCAACACTTTCTATTATGTTGTAATATGTCTTGTATTATGAAAAAGTATATTTGTTTTGTTAAAAAAGGTGTCAGAATTTGGCAGAACAGTGGAGTATTTACGTACATGTTTTAATGCACATACTTCAAAGTTAAGTATTTACAGAACATTCATTACTCTTGCCGAGTATCGATAACACTGAAATGGGTTTTGTTCTCTGACATGCCAGTTATCTCTCTCTCTGGAAGTGTTCATCAACCAAGATGGGCTGGATGGTCAACTGGGGATACTTTATTTTTAATCTGATTTTTGGCTGTTTTTTGATTTCATGGATGCAAAGAGCCACAAGTTGGCTCGTTTTTGGAGTGTGGTAACTCCAGGATATTAATCTTTCTTGCTTCATGGCCTCTCAAAAGCAGTTTTTTATGTTGCACTAAATTTGTCTAGTTATCCCCTACACTGTTCTAACGATGGAAGAAAAGTAATGTCTTCTAGTGTAACATTTTTTAATGTGTTCAATGCTTGTAACCAAGAAATGTTTGTCCATTGTTCTTGATGCAAGTGAATAAATTTAAAAAAAAAAAGGAAATGGGACCTTAGTGTCCAGATTTATGGTTATAGAACTTTTATTAAGAAGCAGTATCAAGACCATCTATGGCAGTTCTAAGCTAACTCTGATTTAGTTCAGGCAGTTCTGTTGCAGTCTTGAGGGGTTCTTTTGTGGAACCGTGGTATGCAGACTCTGAACTCCCACCGGTCATCGTAAGAATTCCCATATGCGACATTTGAGCCAAACTGAATCACAAGACCTGATGTACACCAGCCGTCTGGAGGCAGTACATTTCAGTTAACCCTTTCTTTTAGGTTTGAGCGCAGTGGCGATGTAACATGTCAGATTGACAAACATGGTTACTTAACATCTGGACAGGGCAATAAGCTATTGTGCAGACGTGAACGGGATAGCAGCTTTTAATATTTGACTGCTAAATATGCAGCTCTGTAGTGAGCTTTTCAATCTCTTTTTGGAAGAAATGCTGAGTTTCTGTATAGCAGTGTGAGTTTACAGAATTGCTGGGATTAGTGTTTAATTGCTATAGAAATCTTGGGTTCCCAACCACGTTGGTCCAGTAGTAATTTGTTCCTGTTTCTCCCCATGTAAAAATATTTTCAGATCTAGACACATGAAAAGTAAAATTAACTGTAGAAGTACTTGGAAGTTAAATATTACTTGTATTGGCACATTGTGTTTATTGAATGGAAGTTCCACTTTTCGGTAGCCTGTCCTGGCATGTATGAACACACACTCTTACGGTTTTTCTTATTCCTTGTGGGAGCAGACTTTTCGTCTTGAACAACAAAACAACCCTGGAAAAATGCCATTTTGTCGTTTTAACCCCCTCTGTGCACTGAGCTTTGAAATGCTTGTACAAACTGGATTTTTTTTTTTTTATACCTGTGTGTGTGTGTGTGTGTGTATATATTTATTGCAAAAAAAAGTTAATGCAACAGGGTTCATACTAAAGTGACAAAAGTATGGAAATGTGGTGTTGGGGTTCCCACCTAACCCTACCACTCCACCTCCATACACTGTACAGGTGTCTCTTGTGCCTTGGGGTCATTGCCCCGAATGCTCACCCCATTCGATGTGTAAGGAAGCTGAGAGTACAGTATAGGAGAATGGGGTGAGTGAGGCCGACATCAAGGCATGCCCTGACACCTGTTGGTGTATGGAGGGTTGGGCGGGAGGTGATGTCAGTGTCAGGGTTGGGAACCCTAACACCGCCTTTCCATATTTCTGTCGCTTTAAAATGAATCCTAGCTGATGCATTAAAGGAGTTTTTTTGCAATGAATTTCCTTACTTTTTGAGATATAATAGTATCCTTATTTTACTGTAGGTTCGGACCCTGCGCTCCAATCCCTCCATAGATGAGCATATGTATGTAGGTGTGGAAGTGCAGGGCCCTATGTATGTAGGTGTAGAAGCCCTGCGCTTACATGTGTAGAACAGTGAGACCAAATTGTCAGCATAGCCATCTTATTACCCTACCTCATGTACGCCAGTTCAGAGAAATTGTGAAATGCAAGGCAAAACGTAGTTGTGCGCAACTACAATGCCATTCTGCGCCACAGGTGCTAAACACATTGTGGGCAGGATTTGAAAAATAACAGCTGTGACATACATGAGGTGGGGTAATGCTGTGTAGAAAATCTGGGGTAAAAAGATACTTAAAATGTTTAAAGTTACGAGTGTAGCGGAACTGCAAAATGTTCCTAAGTTTGGCACATTTTCGTATTTTGACCCTAAATTTTCAACAGGTCTTATGACACCACCTCACGAACCCTGTAGGTGAAGAATTTAAAATCCGTGCCAAAATGCAATTCTGCACCACAGGTGCGAAACACGCATTTTGGGCAGGATGTGAAAAATGACAGCTGTGTACTGTTCATGAGGTGGTGTGGAAAAAAGACTGTATTGAACATTTGGGGCACAATATTAAACTGCCAAAGTTATGTGCTTGCATAGAAAAAATTCAACAGAAGCGTGTAACTAGGGCATTTTTAGGAATTTTACACCAAATTTTCAGCATGGTCTTTTTGGGGCTCCACCTCACGAACACAGACACTGTCATTTCGTTAATTGATCTTGAAAGGTGATTTCGTGCAGTGACCCAAAATCGCCTTCCATGCCTGATTAACGAAATGACAGTGACAGTGTTCATGATGTGGGGTCGCAAAAAGCCCATGTTAAATATTTGGTGAAAAAATACATAAAAATGGTCAAGATATCACCAAAAGTTCAAAATGCCATTGAAAGACACTATGCAGCACATACCTTGATTATTCAGTTTGCGGTTCAGCTTTGAAGAGTGCAGATGTGTCCTGGTCCAAAGAAGATACCTGAATGACCTCTGGTGGTAAGTATAGGGCAATGGGGGAAGAGGGTGTGCGGTGGTGGGTGCTCGGTGGGAGGGTTGGGATGGGGGGGAGATGACGAGCTTTCTTTTTTGTTTTGGATAAAAAAGATGGGAGGCTGTTCTTTTTTACAGGTGGAGCTGGAAAAGTCTTTGGGGACACTGGGAGTGGGCTTCCCAGTGACCCACACTGGCGGGGTGGTGTTACACTGCTGAACCGGGGATTGGGCACCCCCGATGTCTGTACATATAAATGGGAATAGTCAGCCGATGAGGACCGCTACGACCATCCAGTCTGCCCGTGAAGCTCTAATATTAATGTATTTTATATTAACATTCCTTGGCCCCATTTCCCTTAGAAGCAGTTAAAAAAGGGGAAGGGAGGCTTTTAGGCAAACAGCAACAGGTGTTAACCTAAACAGGGGCCAAGGAATCAGATTCTGGAGTTTGTTTGCCCTTAAAATATACAGGGGCGTTTTAGGAAGTAGTACCACAAACACCTCCTCCCCAAATAATTCATAACCAGCAGGTGTTTCTGAGTTACTACTGCAATTTGCTGCATTTTCGCAAAAGAGTATGTAATTGCTGCAAATTCTGGAAACACTACCAACGGCTGAACCAGAATCGCGGGTTCCTCTGGCCTCAATTAGGTAAACGCAACTGTTGGTGTTTACAGAGGAGCAGTAGTTTATGAAATATAGTTCTTCAAGGCCTGTGTCCCCGAGGAGTTGTTCTCCGTCCACAGTACACATCACGGGGATGGCACGTCAGGACATTACCCTTCCGGACATTCGTACCCTTCCTGTTGAGGGGGCTGATGTGATTGATGATTGATGACGACGACGACGACTAGGATGCCGCTGAGTCGGCGGAGGATGCCTTGGAAGAACTCGAGGTTCCGAAGGGCAAGGTTTTCCCCCAAGCCCTCCCCCCAGGACCCTGCCTTCTTGTATCTGCCGAGGTCTATGGAAGATTTCTTCGACTGGGAGTCAGAGGAACAGGACCCCATGAGACAGAGACTAGCCGAACACTTGGATCTAAGGTCTGGTCCCCATTCCTCCCTGGATCTGACCTCACCAGGACCTCCCCTCTGTGGTCTGGCAGATGCCTCATTCTCTCCCGGCTGTCCCCAAAAGGGCGGACAGGATATACTGGGTGCCCGAAGGAAGCTCCTTTTATCAAGAGGGACTTTATTTCAGCTGCTCATGATCGCTCTGCTGCTCCCTAGCACATGAGCACCTCTTCTCCAGACAGTCGAGGCAGATGGACCAGTTTGGCAGGAAAGGTTATGCTTCGGCCACGTGTGCGCTCAGATCCCTCAACTATGTGGCCCACGTGCTGTCGCTCCTTAGGATTCAAAAGGCTACCTTAGCCAGGTTAGAGGCCAGAGTCCAGACGATGGATACCTCAAGCCACAAAGAGGAGCTTGCCAAGGATCTTCACCTCTCTCACTTCTCCTGTAGGCAAGCTTTGCGGGCTGCATACGACTCCGTCGATTCTGTAGCTCGCACCTCGGCAACTGCCATTGCCCTAAGACTGAATCCTGGCTTTGCATCTCTAGCCTCGCTAACGAGGTACAGTCTGCGATTCAGGTTGCCCCTTTCAGGGGCTCGGTGCTTTTTGGTGGGGACACCAAAGACATTACTAATCTCCAGGACAAAGGCCTCGCCCTCAGATCAGTAAGGTCCATGTACAGATTGAGCACTGGAACAGCAGCAGCCTTTGGAAAAGGACCTGGAAGCAGAGGAAGCAGGCCCCAGCTGGGCTAGAAGACTTAGCGCAAGGCCACAAGTACCATGCTCTCCTACCTCCAAAACCAGAGGCGTTCAGGAGGCCCTCCCCTGAACGTCCTGCCAGTTCCTGACTCCCTATCCCCACTACCTCCGTCTCACGAGGAGCAGGTCGGTGGGGGGGGGGGAATAACCTCAGCATGGGTCCTCCAACTGGTGTCCGTCTGATACACTATAGAGTGTTTGGAAAATTCTTCAGAATCTCCACCAAAAAGGTCTTCCTACCCCAAGGATCAGGCTCTTCTCGTTCGGGAAGAAATTCAAAGCCTTTTGCTCAAAGAAGCAATAGAGCGCGTTCTCCTCCAGCAAAGGGGAAGGGAGTTTTACTCCCATTTTTATTTTTATTTTTTCTGGTTCCAAAAAAGACTGGAGACTTGAGACCCATTCTCTACTTAAGCAGTCTTGATCTGTTTGTTCGAGTACAAAAAGTTCCAGATGGTAACGTCCCAGAGCCTTGTTCCACTCCTGTTGGAGAATCATTGGTTGTGCACTCTGGATATGCAGGATGCTTACCTACACATCTTGATCTTCCCCAACCACCGCCAATTCCTGCAGTTCCTTTTCCAAGGGGAGCACGTCCAGTTTCGAGCCCTCTCCTTTGGTGTTTCCTCAGCACCTCTGGTGTTTTACCAAGTGCCTGCTGGTGGTGACGGCCTTTTTGCGCCACCAGGGTATCGTGGTTTTCCCTTACCTGGACTATTCGCTGATTTCAACCCCGTCCAGGGACTCTCTACTGGAGGCTCTCTCCTTTACCCTGGACCTCTTTGGCAGAGTGGGGATTACTGTCAGTATTCCCAAGTCATCCATGAACCTGTCCCGGAGACTGCAATTTGTTGGGGCGATTTTGGATATGATCCAATGCAGAGCCTTCCTTCCTCCAGACAGGACGGAGACCTTGGTCCGTCAGGCTTCATTGGTGGCTTCGTCCAGGACCATCCCGGCCCGGGAGATCCTTTGCCTTCTTGGCCTGATGGCAGCCTCCATCACTAGTGTTCCCCCTAGCAAGGCTCCACACAAGTTACTCAGTGGTCATTCAAACATGAAGTCTTGCTGTATTCTGACTATAAGCAGTTAGCCCCAGCACTTGAACTGCTCCGGAGAGGAAAGGGTTAACTCTATGCCAAGGCCTAGAATGTTGAGCTAGAGCTTGGTTTTCAAATCTCTGTCCCAGGTACTCCTCAGTGTAATCGTCAGATTCTTTACTCTGCCTAACTGAGAAGTCGCTCCGGAGATCCTCCCCTTCACTTCGGTTCGGTTTAAGTAACTATCGGTCGGTTTAACTGTTTACTTATTTTTTCAGTATTCTGATCTCTGTCCACGGTACAGTAAGCGTTTAGTGGGTAGTTTAGTGGTTTTTTTTTTGGTTCGGATTCTTCCCAGTTGGTCCGGTTAGGAACTGAAGCAATTCTGGTGTGTGTGTGTGTGTGTGTGTGTGTGTGTGTGTGTGGTGTTTTTTTTTTTCTTTTCTGTCTTGTAATGTGGTTTCCGGTACCTTTCGGATCCTTAAAAACCCGATAATTTTTCTTTTTTTTTTTTTTTTTTGGAAGCGACCGTGACATGGTTGGAACAGATAGGTTTGTAGTTGCCTGGCTTAAACGCTGGTAAGGGTAACTTTCTTCCTTTAGGCATGTCTGGGGAAACCCCAAAATAAAACCGGTCCCTCTGAGTTTCAGCACTGGACAGAGTGTGGGGAGGCCTTTGCTAAGGCTGATCGGCACCTTGTCTGTTTACTGTCTGGGGTTTGACCACCTCAAAGCAGACTGCCAAATCTGCAAAAACTTTCCCAAAGCCACTGTAGATAAACGTTTAAGTAGGCTGAAGGAAAGGGAGGCCAAGAAATCCACCGACCCGGATGGCCAGTCCGGTTCCGACTGAACCTGAGGGGCGATGCCTCCTCGGGCAAAAGAGCAGATTCTGCAGAACCGGTTCCGTCTTAAGAGAAAGCGCAAATCAGCCGGTTCGGATCCCGGTTCCCATGTTCAGACCGCTGATGAAATGACTAAAGCGATTGCTATTGTACAGTCGCTTTGCCCGGTTCTGACCGACACAGACTCCGATCGGTTCGGTCGGAACTTTCTGCTACTGAATATGATCCTGAAGCATTTTATGAGGGCGATCGGGAAGGAGATGAAGATTATGAAGGCCTTGATGAGCCAGTAGAGCCTGACATCTCCCCAGACAGGTCTTCTAATGTCTCCTCCCAGATTTTGAGTCCCCCCTCCCATTTCTTGTTCTACAAGAAAGTGGCTGATACTCTTCAGCTTCCAGTGGAAGAGGCTGAACAGGATCAGGAGGAACCTGACTGTGTTGAGATGCTGGATGTCCTAGAGTCCGAAAGGGTGTCAACCCTGTGCATAAACCCCTGGGGAAACGGACAACAGAAACATTTTCAGTTTCCAACATCCATACCTCCTGTGGATAAAAAGATGGACAGGAGGTATGCCTTGTCAGGTCATGGGACGGAATTCCTTGCAAGTCATTGCAACCATGTTGGGGTAGTGCAAGCTGCAGCCTCAGACTAGGCTAACATTCCCTTGCATCTCTTTCCCCCGACAAGGATTCCAGGAAAGTGGATGTCATGGCAAAGAAACAGTACTTGGCATCCTCTTTCGGGCTCAGGCAATCTAATTACATGGCATATACAACCAGATACCAGAAATCTATGTGGGATACAGTTCTGGAGCTGACTAAGAATGCCCCTCCCTGCTGGCCAGGGAGCTGGAGCAGGAGGCTGTGGATGGTATTGAGGCATCAAAGGTCCAGTTTCACGCTGCTGTTGACTCGAATGATGTACATTCTAGAGTCATGGCTACATCTGTCTCCGTGAGGAGATTTGCTTGGCTCAGGTGTACCAATTTATCATAGGATACCCAGACTAAGGCCATGGATTTTCCTGTCACCGGTAACTCTGGGGAGCAAACGGAGGCCTCTTCCTGGCTCTGGCGGGAGAACTAAAGAGCGGGTGTGGGGACCACCCAATATACACAGTCACGCTGACGGGTGGGTGGTCCCCTGTCGGGGATTGATAGAAAAGTCTGCCGTGCGACCCGATGCCAGGTGGTGCCAGTCCTGTATGTAATGACCTACTGAAGGAACATCTCTCGAAGATCTACTATTGCGGTAAGTTCCTACGAAACTACTTTTTGGCGCCATGATTAATCTGCTGCTAGTAGCCTAGCTTGCATCAGAACAGCACCAGGCAGCAGTTTTATACCTGCCATCAACAGTTGCCGGAGGAAGATTCTGGTGGAGTGGAGCAGCAGGAGCAAGAGTTTGATCGGGTCTGACCAGGACTGTCCGGATGTTCTTGGTTGGAGCCAGTCCAGCAGAGGTCATCCACTTTGTATGGTGAGTGACTATGTTGTGCAGTGGCAAACACACGGTAGCCGCCCAGCCCTGTAGCATAGCAGTAGGCTGGCTGCTACAACTTGGTTTAGTCCGTGAGAGCCGTTTGACTACTTTTTGTCATTCTGTCTTGTGTTGATCTTGGATGCTGTTAATAGTGCAGTCCAGAGAGCGGAGACTGCTGCTTGTCTTTTGTACATGTTGGCTGTCAGAACTGTGTTTGCAAGGGTTTAGGGAGATATGGAGAAAAGTACCCACAAAGGGATAAAATAAAGAGAAGAAAGGAAAACCAATGTTTTTTAAAGGAATCTAAATTTTTATAGTAGGTGTACATTTTCTTGAGGTTTACTCCAGTGTGTATTTTATAGGTCATTCTTTAGAGTGTCTCTCTTCTCTTTCTCTCTCTCTCCTCGCCCCCGCCAAAATGATGCAACTCGGACAAAACCTCAGCCTCCTGTGTTGTAACCCTGTCTTGTAACTTGTTCTCTCTGAATTCTTATTCATTCATGCTGAGAATGCAGTTACAAAATAGGTACAGGGGTTTGCAGTTCTGATCTGGCTGGATTGTTTGGGATGGGGCTACATGAGCTACATGTCGCGTGCAGAGGGAAATTAAATGACATCCGTTTTGTATATTGAGCAAGTGTGCAACCAGGCTGACTGCGTGGGGGATAGTTTGAGTGGATGAGTCATTACAGCAAGGCAGGAAAATTTAAGTCCTGTATTTTAGAGGGCAGGGGACATGAGTGGTGACTAGGGTGATGGTACGGAGATTGGTGGGGGTTGCAGTGGGATGGGCAGTGTGTGTCTGTGTGTGTCTGTGTCTGTGTCTGTGTCTGTTTAGGATACTGAAACAGATAAAGCAGACTGTGCTTATTTTAATAAAGGAGTGTAGTATTTCAGGTTTTAAAAAGTAAATTTTAAGCAGTTTTAATTTTTGCTAATCAAACTGAGTCAAGTGATATGCATTTTCACAGTTGAGTAGCACTTTAATGCGCAAAACTGCTAATCAGTTTTCGCAGCTTATTTAAAAAACTGCCCCATCCCTGTCCTTATCTGAATAGGAGCAGTGGTCCTCGCATCACTACGGTCTCAAAGTAGATCTTGGGGCACTAATAAGGGAGAGTGTCGCAGGGAGTGTCCCCTGGACTCCTCAGACTCCAGTTCATCTCTTCCCCCCCCCCCCAAGAGAGGGGGAGTTGGTCTCATCATCAGACTCTGACTCATTGTCCAGAATCTCTGACCTGGAGGGCCTGGTCTTTTTTCATAACCCAGGTCATAGTTGAGATTTGCCTTGGATCTTCCCTTGGGCTACCTCCCAGCCAAAAAAGACTTTTGCCTGGCAGCTGTTGCCAAACCTGCCATGGCCTCCCTCTTCCTTCAGACATAGAGGACTTGGTGATAGGAGGAATGTCAAGGTCCAGAACCCTCCTATCCAGTGGCCTGGTGGGTCTCCATGCTTCTCAAGTTTGTCAAGAAGCAATCTGAAAAGTGGTTCGACTGCCTCACATTCGACCCACCTAACCAAGAAGATGGTCATCCCTGCCGAAGGAGGGGCGTCTCTCAGGGATCCAGGGGATAGGAAAGTGGATGCCGATCTCAACTAGGCCTTCCAAGCTTCAGCTACGTCTCAAGGCGGCAACCGCTGATCTTTTTTTCGTCCAGAGCCCTTCCATCCGGGGCCCGAATTTGGCCTTTTCAATTCACTCTGGACCCAGATGACAACATGCCTATTTTTTATTAGCTGCAGTTAATGGGGTTGGCTTAGGATTATGCAGCAGACTTATAGGAGGAGGCGGTTAGGCGAACCGCTCTGACCATGTTTTATCAAACCTTGGCTTGCTGTAACCTCAGGCTTCGGGCCTGGCAAGCAGTTGCCTCTGAGAAGAGCCAGTTAGTTAACGCACACTCTGAAAGTATTCTCCTGTTGATTCAGCCGTGAAGGAGGCAGCGAAGGAATCCGTGGAGATGGCAAAGGTGCACATGCAACTATCAAGAGGCAGGGGCCAATCTTTGTCCTCTGGCCCCAGACACATTTTTCGTTACCAAGGTTACAGTAATGGTCAAAACACTAACTACTTATGGAAAGAACATGCTGTCCGGGCCCATCCTCGAGTAGGGGCAAACATATTTAATAATTTTCTCGAGGATGGTGTCCAAACCAAGTCTCAAAGGTGTCCTAGACATTATCAACAATGGTTACCTAATACAAGCCCCCACTACTTCATGTGGTGCCCGGCCCTATCTGTTGCAACCCATCTAAAAGACGGGCGATGATATCGGCCATGACAGACGTTCGGCAAGCAGAGGCTTATTTCTCCCAGAGAGATCAGTTGGGGAGGTGTCTCCGTATTCTCCATCGTGCCAAATTGCACGGGGGGATTCGGGCCAGTCCTAGACCTCAGATTCCTGGATAGTTTTGTCCACAGCAGACCCTTCAAGGTGGAAACCTTGTAATCAATCAGGGAGTCGCAGAAAGGAGATTTTCCGGCATTGATCGAGCTGCAAGATGCCTATTTGCCTATTCCCATTTAGGAACTACACAGGCACTATCTCGGGTTCAAAGTGGGGGAGCAGTACTTCCAATTCCAAACTCTGCCATTCTGGTTTTCCTCAGACCCACCAAAATTATTAAAGGTGCTAGTAGCGGTCATAGTCCACATAAAGACCCCACAGCTCAACCAAACTGCACAAGTAGTGGCGGAAGTAGCCTGTTGCCAGTCTGCACACGGATTCTCAACTGGAGAGAGTTCCTAACTCCAAGCCAGACCGTGATCCTCTTGGGGGCAGATGACATGAGACAAGCCAGCAAGGTCTTTTCCTTGGAAATTAAATTGTTAGGGATCTGTTAAAGCTTATCAAGGAGTTTCACATAGCCCCTCAGCTGCCTGCATATTTTTTCGTGCAGCTAATGGGGCAGATTAATCTCTCCCTCCAGCGAGGGTCTCTGAGGACAGAGGTCCTGAAGGGTCGCAAGTTGGGCCATCCACACCAAATCCAAATCACTACCAATGCAAGCCTCAGGAGCTGGGGGGCTCACCTGCATCAGCTGTCAGCACAAGGCAGGTGGTAGCTGTTAGAAACAAGGTACAGCATAAACGTTCTTGAGATTAGAGTAGCATGCCTTGCCCTGAGGTCTCTAAAGAGCAATTCCTCAATTAGGATGGACTGATTCCAACTGACAATCTGAAAACGTTGGCATACATCAACCATCAGGGTGACACAAGAAGCTCAGAAATGCTAAGGAAGTCCCTTCTTCTCTTCAGTGGGCTGAGCACCACTGAACAGTTTGTATTTCTGGATGGGAAAATGTCACAGGAGACTGGCTCAGTTGCAAGGTTGTTCTACCAGGGGAATGGGAGCTGAAGGACAGTGCCTTCCACATCCTAACAGAACAGTGGGGCAATCCTCGGACAGATCTTTTGTGTGGGCGGAATTCCAAGGTAAAGCAAGTCTGCTTCCTGGTCAGGGACGAGTCATGAACTAGTGGTGGCTCAGGACTCCTTTTTTCCTAAACTGGGATCAGTTCAGTCTCCTGTATGCCTTCCTCCAATACTGCTTCTATCAAGAGTCCTCTACAAAGTGGCTTTGGACAAGGCAGTCATGATTCTAGTCTGTCCCTTATGGCCCTTCCTCCCATGGTTCCCGATTCATTCATCTGTCAAGGTGACCACCTCTAACCTTCAAGTTTAGCTCGGACCTTCTCCATCGAGGTCTGGTTCTGCATCCTAATTTGAACAACTTGTCTCTTGGCCTGGAGACTGAGCAGGAAAACTTTCAAGGAGCTAAGCTACACAGCTCCTTTTGGTATTGAAATGATGAGGAACTTGTCTCTTCTTCCTCTAAAGTGTATTATGGAATTTGGAGGAAATTCTAGTTCTGGCTTCATGCCAAACACATACGGAACTATCCAATATCGCCTGTACTACTGCTGTTCCTTTAAGATGGGTGGACGAAGGACTGCAACCAGCCACCTTACAAGTTCAGGTTTCTGTACTGGGGGCACTCTTGATGATGGATTCAGGGGAATTGTTGGGCCCACATCCCAATGTCTGGAGATTTCTAAAGACAGCAACAGTAAAATACCCTCCAATCAAGCCAACAGTACCACCTCTGAGTCTTAATCTGGTTGTCAAGGCTGTGACCAAGGCTCCTTTAGAGCCTCTCAAGGAGATATCCCTCGTGCATCTCAAAATGAAGGTCGCCTTTTTCTTATAGCTATTACGTCAGCCAGGAGAATCCGCGAACCAGGAGCATTGTTCACCCAAGATCCCGTACACTCTCATTGGACTCTGCAGTACTCCAAACAGATCCAGGTTGTTTGCCAAAAGTTATGTCTCCCTTACATTATAACCAGGGGCTTTTTCTTGCTTCCTTCTACTCAATCCCTAAAAGCAATAAGAAAAGGGAATTTCATCCACTAGACCCAAGAAGAGTAGTGAAAGTGTATATTAAGAGAGCGGAGGCTATTCACAAAACTTCAAGTTGGTTTATTTCTACTGTGGGCCAAAAATTGTGGGTAACAAGGATTCAAAAGGCTCTATAGCCAAATTGATTGATTCTATCCATCATCTCCACGGCTTATGATCAGGCCAGAGTAACTTTGCCTGGCCCAGTGAGAGCCCATTCCACCAGAACTATAGCCCCTTCGTGGACGTACTTCAGAGAAGCATAGCCAGTAGACTTATGCATAGCGGCCACTTGGTAATCCAGTCACACATTTTACAAAATTTTATAAGCTGGATGTGATGTCCTCAGCGGAGACATCCTTGGACCGTCGAGTGCTTCAGGTGGTGGGAGACCCTTAAGGGCACTTGACATTCTTCCCACCCGGGACATCTAGGGATGTACTGCTTTTGTATATCCCATGAGTAAGGAAGCCTGGAGACTCTCTCTTAAGAGAGAGAAATCGAAATTTAAATAGCCTGGTTTGGATTCCCTCCCAGAATGTTTATAGTTGGCTGGCCTCACGGCCATATATGCCTTAAAATTCTTGTTTTTTTGTTTCCAGGTGTTTGTAGTATTGCCACATTTGGACTGCTTTAGGAAGAACTGAGAGACAGGAAGTGGAGGGCTGGATGTCCCCTGCTGTAGAAGTCTGATTCCTGCCTTCCTAGCTGCATCAGGAGGTACAGCCCATGAGTAAGGACGTTCGGATACCAGCATTCTGAGAAAGAACATTTATAGGTATTTAAATTTCAATGTTTTCTGGGTCGCTAAATGATAAGATGGCAGAAGCACGAAAGAATGGAACCCATTTGTGAATGAGAATGGTACTTTCGCACAGGACAGCCAATTTTTCCCACAGAAAAATATTGGAAACTTGAAATTTTAATAACTTTTCAACTGATTAATATTTATTCACCAAACCTTCAAAAGGCACATCTGTGACCGAGACCCTATATACCCTGAAAGTTTCAGACCAAGCCACAAAGTGGTTTTGGAGAAATGGCTTGACAAAGAAATTGCCAAAAAAGTGGCAATTTTCATGTTTTTTGACATTCCGTAGCTCTGCACCCATACATCCAACTGGAACGAAACTTTCCAAGTCCAGAGATCTATGGCACCAGAAGGTGCATGCAAAATTTCAGGCGATCGGTCGAATGGTTGAAAAGTTATTGGGTTTAACATAGAAGTGAAGTCTGAACCCTAACTATAGTGGTGCTACCGTGCCACTATAATATATATTCATGTGTGCGTGCACACACACACACACACTCTTTGCAGATCTTCTCTCCCATCGCAAGTGGGGCCACCTTCATCATCCCCAATGTGCCCTGTTCTGGCTTGAGTTTCTGCCATCCACCCTTCCGGGACTCCCAGTCCCATGCGTGACCCACTATTTGTGAGCCTTCGTGTCTGTCTCTCTCTTTCCTCCTCACTCCCTGCCTTTGCCCACACGAAGTATGTCTTGAGGTTCACAGCATTTCTTCCCGAGATCAGTCTGGCCACCCACAGCGAAGGTGAAGACTGTGGTGGTATCCCTGGCAGGTGGTAGCTCTAGTCCAGTATGGGATGTGGTGGGCCAGGAGAGGCTTCATCCTCCCAGTCCTGCACCATTTTCCTCCTCTTATTTCCTCTCTCTGCTCCCCACCAGGTGCATGCATCAGCAATGGCTGCTGGCTGTTGGTAGTCCTGTTATGTTAATTGTAATTTTGTTATGTAATGCCATGGGTCACCATTTTTAAATGAGTTTATTCTCAATGGTCTAACTCTTCAATAAAATGGAGATGAAAGGCCAGGCACAATCTATCGTGGGCATGCTTTACTGGTCCCTCCTACCTATCATGTATCCCTTGCACCACCAGTGGTCCCCCAGGTGGGGGTATAGCAGCAGGATGTGATATCCTTCATCCCCAGAGGAGAGCATCCCATGTCATGCTTGATTCCACCCCCTCACAGGGCCCCTCTTGACAGCCCAGGTTCGACCCCGGGTTGTTGACGTTGCAAGCGGTAGCATTATAGCTGTGCTGGGGGCTGCCCTGAAGAGGGTGTGTGTGTATTTTTTTTTTTTTTTTTTTCCAAGTGAAATTTTCTTGCTTGCAGTAAAACTATCTGAACAAAAAGGTCCATGTTTTTAAAGCAGTCTGTACTGGGTTTTAAATAAGCCAGAAAACTTGATTAGCACAACCGCTAATCATCTGTGAAAATGCGTAGCATTTAGCACAGAATGGTTAGCAAAATTTAAAAAATATGTATTGTTTTTAGTCATTTTGTCTATTGTGCCATGTACTTACTCAGAAAATGGTTAGCAGTTTACCGATATGCATTTCTGGAAATGGTTAGCATTACCTCCTATTTTGTGTAGTGTTTTACTATGCTGAACCAGCTATTTAATAACTTGCTGTATACTAGTGCTTGGATTTGGTTTATACTACATGCATTTTGAGGTCTGGCGTGCATCTGAAAGCCAATATTAAAACTGTAATAATTAGTGGGTAATTGCTGTGTGGGAACCAAGAGGCCAAGCCCTAATGCTGATAATTCTGCCCCCTGGTACTTTATGCGACTAGGCGAGATTACTAGCATTCGGGTCTAGCAGTGACCGGAAAATGAGGATTGTCATGGGCTCATACGATAAATGTTAATACCTTTGTGCAGTACTAAGGGTATGCTGCGACTCTGGGTATGCTGTCCTTTTTTTGTTTGAGATGTAAACTGAGGTCTTGTCTGCCTTTTCTGATGGTGGTTCAGTGGAAGTTAAAGAGCAACTGACACATTCCAGACAGGCAACTCTTACTAAGCAGTTGCCTGCCTGAGGAGATAATTAAGCCTAGTTTTGACATTTTTTTTTCATTACATAAGAGCTACTTAAGTTATATGTCCAGCTCGTAACGTCATAGTATGAGCCAGGCGGTTGCCGTACACTGTAGTCCCACCCCTTAAAAATAGTGTATTGATGATGTGAAGTAGGGGACATGGCTGCAGGCGTGTCAATGTACAGAAACGGTGGAATCAGGGGAGGGGGTCCTCTGAACATTCATAGTCTTCTTTACCAGTCCTAAATGTATGGGGCTACAGCCCCATACATTGGTAGCAAGGAAACTGTGCATATTCAGAGGATCCCCTCCCAGTGGTCCGGATAAGTTTTTAGGACACCTAAGTATTTATCAACTACCTTCTTATACCTGGTAGTGTTTTCATCCAAATGGTAGTACTGTCATCCACTGTCCCATCTCATACTCCCACTGGACGCCTGCAGTCACTGACTGTCTAATGCTGCTGTGGAGTCATACTGTGACCTAATAAAACTTATTGAGCTACAAAAATTTATAATAGTGAACATAACGGGTAAAGATCATAATAATTGTTTCTATACCTTTGTTCACAGGTTGCCAAGATTTGATTGGTAATATACAATATATGTATCTTTTCTATGCTTTACTGCACATCATTGCTATACTACACTGCGTGAAGTCCATGACTTTCAAAAGATGGCTACAGGTCTCAGCAGTGTCTTAATAAGGTTCAGCCTTTTTTTTTTTTTTTTGGTATTCCTATTTATGCTCCTCCGGACGGCCGCCCCCATCCGACCGACTCCCCCAACCCCGTCCCCCGGAATCGCCGGTGCTTACCTTGTACCCAGCCCGGGAGCGGAGCCTGCGGGGAGTCTGTCATCCTGCTTGCCGCCGGCTTTTTCTGCCTCCGTTTTTTCGCCCAGGAGTAGGAACGCATGCATGTGGAGGCGCACATGCGCCTACAGCCTCGGTTACGACCCCTATCCCCACCCCATGGCCTAACGCCCAGCCCCCGCTGAGCCCGTGCAGCTCCCAGCCTCCTCTAGGGGTCACCATTGGCAGAGGGATGCCGCATCACCTCCCTGGAGAGGAGAGCAGTTCAGTCCAGCTCTGTGCCCTCCGATGACCCGGGCACGTTCCCGAACCCGGGTTGCTGGCGGGCCGCGAGGTGAGGCGTCCAGCGCCACCGGGCTGCCAGGTTCAGCTGTTTGATCAGAATGAAGTAAAGAACATGAGATTTAACAAAAGTTGAATCTGAAAATCTTGTATATAGATACAGTAAAAGGAAATGTATTTAACATCTAAAAGTCAACTGTGTATCTGCTTTCTCTCCTCCTCCTCGCACAAATGTTCAAAGTAGATTCTAAACCTTTTTATTAGGTCTTTATATTCCATGAGTTTCAAATCGGATTGTTTCATGTCCCTATATCCTCTGCCTTCTCCCCTCTTGTGTCTGCCCCATCTGTCTGGTTCTCTAGGCTTATGTGCCATGGGCGCCATATATCTAGGAACTTTTCTTGTTCTAACCTGAGTATGTATGTGATTTTTTTTTTTTTTTTTTCCCCCCATTCACTACGGTTCCTCGACCCTGGCTTTCCACTGGGTTATGGGAGGGAAGTCTGTCTACAGCCATTTAGCCGTGAGGCATTTCAAGGTCACTACCTGTACTATCTGCCAAGTGCCACCATTTTTCTTTTCTTGGAAGATATAAGGTTAGGAGACCTAGAGTTATGTCTGTAAAAGTGATGAAGAGAGAACCCTGTTACTTACTCTATGGCTCCATGAATTTGGCACCAGAAAGCTTCCAGCTTAGGGCAACACCAGAAAATATGGAAGTGTGTTCCTTTGTGTTCACCACAGAGTCTCCAGCAAGCCTCTGTAGCATTTTGATTAAAATGTTTTGTGATTGTAGGGGTCCTGAAAAAACAAGTTGGTATTTCCAATTGTATTCTCTCCACATTGGAGAGGATGTGACTTGCCAGCCCCTTTTAATCCTCTGAGACCAGGCTGCAGTTGGATCTACCATACTACTCTTTCCCATCTGCCTCGAGTTTCCTCCAAAGGAGGTGAGTTCGTATGGGTCAGGGTTCTGTACAAGTTTGAGCTGTATCTAAACTTATCTCTTATTTTTATGGCATTGTGTCAGTAGGCTTCTAGGGTGCATCAAATCTCTCCCTATTTTTTGTATGTTGTCTGCCTTATTGATGAAGTTATGAATTTCTAAAGAAATCCTCTCTACGGAGAGAGACGTTCTTGTAGGATGGCAAAGGTGAGACTACCTGTTCCATCTTTGCATTGATGGAAAGTGGTAAGGCCCTGGAGTTTCCAGTAGGTGTATCCACTATCTAGTTGAGGTGGGATAAACAAGTCCTCGTGCCATATAATGGATAGTGGGCCTAACATGTTTGGGGTAGGTGTCGGTTTCTGGAGACGTAAAAGGATTCTTAAGGAGTGTTTCACCCGTGGGTTTGTTGTGTGGGACAATATATTGTGGTGGAAAATGTTTTGTAGGCAACGTCCACTAGGACCCACCCACCATTGTGGCTTCTTCTATTGGGTACCAGCCAGAGTAGAGTCTCAGCTTCGCCCAGGTGCACAGTTGGGCCCCCTGTGCTGCCATATAATAGTGGTAAAAGTGGGGAAGTCCCATAGAAACAGACTTTGACGGCAGATAGGGACCACTTGGCCCATCCAGTCTGCCATTTCCCTACCTATTGGATAAGCTGCAGATTCTTGTTAACCAACAGCCTACTTCCTGCAGCCCCCCCACTATAATTGCCTCATGTCTGTCCCATGCATATTTGAATTCCCCCACTGTTTTAGACCCCACAACCTCTCCAGGAAGGCTGTTCCATGCGTCCACCACTCTCTCTGTGAAAGAGCTACATACATACTAAATACTCCTTTACTCCTCATCTGTTCCTCTGCCAGTTCCATTGTAGCGCACCTGCATCCCTGTCTCCTACTTGTATCAACAAAATGCTATTTTTAGGGGCAGGGCTGCAGCGTTTGGCGGCCACCCAACTCGTACTCTGAAATTATGAGCTGGGCTTATAACTGTAAGTAGCTCTTTATTACTTAACCAAAACATTCAGAACTAGGCTTAATTAGCTCATTGGGCAGGAACTCCTTTGTATCAGTTGTCTGCCCAAGACCTCAAATCGTATCAGCTGCTCTTTAAAGATCCTGTTGCACTTCTGGAGACTAGTGGGAGAATTTCCCTGGTGCCCTGGACAAATTTTCCCTCATTCACAAAAAACACCAACAGGTTAATCTACTTAAGTTTCATTTGGTTTGCATGGGGGTATGCTGTTTTTGGTGAATTGCTACTGAAATTTTATGGTGAAATCCACAAATCTGTAGTCGTACCCAAGCATTTCACAGAAATGGCAAGTTGCAGCTTAAACACCGGTGTCTACCTAGCGGACTGTTTCTCATTTTTCTCATAGTGGCTGTTGGGGTTACCTATCTATACCTGATCTTTGGACTCAAAAGGAGTTGACTGACAGTCTTATCAAACCCCTCTCAATCAAGGATGTGGACATTGGAGCACACTAGATGGTGCATGTCCTTGGCACCATGATTTCAAATGTCCTAAACACAGTAGTATACTTTAGATGTGGCATCTTCAAGTGTCCACAGCTTTATCTGAGTATCCATTCTTGAGAAATCTTCTGTGCTCAGGAGCTGTGTGACAGGCTGCCACGGGTCCAGATAAGATTTAGAACTTGGAACTATTTACTGCTAGCTTTTTCAGCCTGGTAATATTTTCATTTAAATGGTAGTACTGTAATGCCATTGGCTGACCTGTCTCGAACCCTGCCTCTAAACCAAGTCTCAAACCCACTGGGTACTTGCAGCCACTGGCGCTCTTTGGCTGGTGCTGCCATGGAATTTGAGCTACCCTCCTGATGCTGCAGTGTTGTGGCCTTGTTTTTAACATGTCCGTTTACAACAACCCTTCGAGCCATCCAGTTGGCAACTTCTGATACTGTTGTGTACTGCAGCACCAAATGATACTCATGCTTTTTTGTATCTCCACCCCATGTGCTTCCACTTTTTTAGTTCAGTCTCTGGCAACCGAACAACAAGGTGATAGTGTAAAGCTGGAGGGGGGATATTTAGGAGCAAGTTAGGAAGCACTTTTTCATGGAGAGGGTGGTGGTCAGATGGAATGGGCAGCCAGAGGCGGTGGTCTTGATGAAGCTGGTAAACGGCTTAAAGAGAAGCTAGGATTGGCATGGGAAAATATGGGGCTTGGGGAGCAGATGGAGAGAAGGGGAGGACCTCGTTGGGGAGAGCAAGGTCAGTAGCATAAGCTGAAGACCCTCCGATACAAGCATACTGGATAGACTGAATGGCCCTTTGCTGTCTTCTTCATAGTGCATGGTACAGGGGCTGATAACATTGCATGGTGCTGCCAGTACTGTGCATGTCTAATGAATATACTTTAAAATATGTAGGGTGGGAAATAAATTCTTAAAATCAGAAAGTGGTAGTAAATCAGGAAAAGGGGAGTAAAATACTCCCTTACTCCCCTTATCTGTTCCCTTGCAGGCTGCAGGCAAGAAGGATTTGGTTTTCTGATGGGACCCTGGCAAGGATGTTGGACAGTGTGGCAGGTAAACTGGCCAGTCCACTGCCAGACTGACCAAGTCTGACTATAGTGGGACCTGGAAGGCCAGCTCACGGTGATGAGAGGTTTTTTGATTCGCTGCGGAGCTTCAGAAAGACTGGTATCATGGGTCACGGAGAAAAGTTGTAGACCGGCTGAAATGGCTACAGTGGAGACTGGCAGTCTTACCTCTAGCGACATCATGCTGATGCTGCCTTTGGTAAGAAAGCAAGACCTTTGATAACGTTTCACATAGTAGCTGGTAAACAAGTTGAGTAGCGTGGGGGTGGGCAATAATGTAACATGGGTAAGAAAGTGGTTATGGGATAGAACAGCAAAAAGCAGTTGCCCCACTCAGATACCCGTGCCTGGCTCTGGAGCGAAGCCGTTTTTTTTTTTTTTTTTTTTAAACAATATTTATCACAGTCACTCGCTGGACTCTCTCCAGCTAAGCTACTGCGCTAACCCCAGCTGTTTCCGTCCACCTGAAGCTCTGTCTGTCCCCTCCTGGGACCCCTGCAAGCCGTTACCTGAGCCCCTTCAGATCCGAGTCCCCCAGAGGCAAGGACTGCTACTCCCAGGCACTCTTGTCTGTAGTGTCTGGCTCAGGACGCTTGCAGAGGATCCCCAGGAGGCGCGCTGGTCCAGTATTGCATGTGGCGGTGGCGCCCGCACACCTTGCCTTCGCCTACCTGCGAAAAGGGGGGTTTTCTTCATAGGTTTTCTCCCTGCCACAGAGCATCAGATGTGCAGTGGCAACCAGTGCCCGCCGAGCTCCCCCACCATACGGCTGCGACGCCAGGTCCACGGCTCCCCCTGACAACCACCAGAGCGACGCAAGGCCCTACACCCACCCCGGGAAGGGAGAGCTGTCCTCCAGACACTCAATCCCTTCCCGCCTCTGGCAGCCAGAGCTCGTTCCCAAACCTTGTCGCTGGCGTGGAGTGAGTCAAGGTTTCTAATGCCTTAGCCCTCAGCGCCACCAGGCCGGGCCAAAACCGGTTGGGTTACTGTGGGTTCTGCACTGCTTAGCACTTTCTGTGATATACTGGAATGTTTACAGCCTGATGTACTTGTAGTTTAAAACCTTGTCAATGAACCTTGGGAAGAGGGGAGGGTGGCCTTGCAGGAGGACCTGGGGGCTCTGGAAAGGTGGTCTGGAAAATGGAAACAAATTCAGTGTGGGGAAGTGCAAGGTTCTGCAGCTGGGAGTCAGAAATCCAGGCCAGGGTATACCCTGGGAGAAGACATCATTCAAGTCACGAAGGGTGAGAGGGACCTGGGGGTAGTGGCAGATGTCAGAATGAACTCTGAGACCTGTAGAAGGGCAGCGGCAGGGGCAAATAAGATGCTGGGATGCATCGCCAGGGGGATTACCTCCAGAAAGGCAGACGTGATCCTTCCACTGTACAAGCCAGAAGGGGAAGGAAACATATTCAATTCAGTGCTTTACAGTAACTGGTAATTGCTATTTTTTTTAAACTTAGATTGTGGGCTTTTAGTGACACTGTACTTTCTTTGTTGTCTTTACTTACAGTTGTTTTTGGGCTATTGAAAATTTAAAACGTAGTGGTGGTGTATTTCTTTGCTGTCTTTAATGGCTGCAAATTTTGTCCCTCCGTCCCTCCCCTTCTCCAACTCTTAATTATATGTCCTGTTAAATCTGATTGACAGGAGCTAAACACAGGGGATAGTAAGGGGGAAGAAGCCCACCTCTGCACGACAATTATTTATTTATTGGTTTATTTTCTTTTTTTGGAAAGAAAAGTATCTGAGGATCAGTGGCAGGATTTTTAGGACGGTAAATTAATAAAAAGGGAACTAGGAGAGCTTCCGTAGCAGACAAGTAGGGGGACTAGCAGTATAATTGCAGTATAATGTGGGGAGTGGTGCAATGCAGTGGCTGTGGGGCAGCCATATTCAGGCAGACCTTCTGGACACTGAGGTGCTGACCTATCTGCATGCATTTCTCTGGACTACGGGATGAGGTAGCCAGACTCAGAGCGGAGGTAAAGTGGGTCAGGGATACCATCATCCCTATCCAGAGACCACCCAGTCCAATGCAACTGCCTCAAAGGATGCCGAGAACGAGGAGCACTTGGATGACAGTGGGCTCGGGGAGGGTTAGAGCGGTCAGCAGAGGCACATCCCAGATCCTATTCCATTCAAGAACTCATATACCACCTGGCAAACGGGACAACCAAATAGAGGTACCCAGAGAAGTGGAAGGAAAGGATGGAGGTTACCCAAGGAGGTGACCTCAGCGGGAGAGCAGTGGACCCCAGAGGAGGAGGAAGCAAATCCTGGTGGGGACTCAATCAAGAGGGATCCAGCTAGGAACAGGAGGGAGGACAGGAGTTGAGGTGCCTACCAGGTGCCACGGCATGGAGGGATGGAAGGAAGATCCTGGGGATCACTGGGAAGGCAAGGCAGGAGGGTGAGCTGGATGTCATTATCCACCTAGGTACTAATGACCTGGCAAATGGGGAGCCAGAGGAAGTTCAGGAAGAGTTTAGGAAATTGGGGAGGGTCTCGGAGCAAGTAGCTACTTCTGTCACTTTCTCAGAAGTACTACCTACGAGAGACAAGGAGAGCATAGGGTGCATGCACCAGAACTTTAACTCATGGTTGAAGAACTGGTGCTGTGAGGAAGGGTTTGATTCATTGGTGACTGGGGACCCACCTGGAGGGATGGAGGTTTGTTCAAGCCTGACGGCCTGCATCCATCCTGGAGGAATCCAAGACTCAATGATAAGTTTAAATGCTACAATGACAAGCATTTAAACTAGCAAAGGGGTGGCAGGCCAGCAAGGAGGGTACTTACTTGCTCACCCCCACAGCCAGCAGTGGAACCAGTGAACCGGAGGAGTGGCTATCTCTACAAAGCAGTGTGCAAAGATGGAGATTAGCGCCCAAGAGGTGGATAGGCAGAAAGGGGCAAAATTCAGCAGAAGGGCAGACAGCAAGGAGAACCAGGGATAAAGGACAACCAAGGAAGGGGCTGGAGTAGAACAGTGAAACAGTCTAGGGAGGTCAGATCATGGAAAGCCATGTGTGCCAATGCCAGGAGCCTTAGCAACAAGATGGAAGATCTGGAGGCTGTCATGGTGCAGTCAGACCTGGACAATGTGGCCATCACTGAAACCTGGTGTAATAACCACAACTGGGAGATGGCCATACCTGGCTACAACATATTCAGAAGAGACAGGGCAGGTAGGAAGGGAGGAGGAGTGGCACTGTATGTGAAAAATGACATAAGGGCCACAGAGATCCAGGAGGAACAAAATGGGGGAGAGCTACTGTGGGTTAAGCTGGAAAGGAAAATGGGGCCAGCCATCCGCACAGGTGTGGTCTATAGACCACCAGCCCAGGAGGAAGAAACAGATAGGAGTTGATGCTAGCCATCCAAAGGATGGCAGGCAAGTGAGGTAGTACTGGTTGGAGACTTCAATATTCCAGACGTGGACTGGAGCATCCCAGCAGCAGCATCAACTAGGAGCAGATTTATCCTGGACCTGTTCAGGGTGTCTTCCTCAAGCAACTGGTCATGGAACCAACTCGGCAGAAGGCAATACTGGACCTTGTGCTCACAAACAGGGACAGTGTGATGGGGGTAACAGTGGGGAGCACCTGGGGAACAGTGATCACCAGTCATTGTGGTTTGAAATCACAGAAAGAGCAGAACCAAACCACACAATAACACGTATCCTGGATTTTAGGGGGGCAGACTTTGGGGAAAATGGGGAGATACTTGAGAGGCATTAAGGGGAATGGGGCAGGAATCAGGGGTTGAGGAACAGTGGGCAGTATTTAAAATGGGGATTACAAGAGCAACAGAATTATGCATTAGGCAGGTTAGCAAGAGGAAAAGGAAGAGGAGACCATTATGGTTTTCCAAAGAGGTAGAAAAGAAAGTGAAAGCCAAAAAGATTGCATTCAGGCAATACAAAAAGACACAGGCAGAAGGGCATAGCAAGAAGTACCAGGAGAAGCAAAGGGAAGCAGGGAGGTCAGTAAGGGAAGCCAAAGCTCAGACAGAAGAACACATTGCAAAATCAGTGGGTAGAGGGGACAAAACCTTTTACAGGTACATAAGTGAAAAAAGAAAGGCAAAGGGAGGGATAGTGAGACTGAAGGGGGAGGATGGGGGCCATGTGGAGGATGACGGCAGTAAAGCGGACATATTGAACAGGTATTTCTGCTCAGTCTTTACTGAGGAAGAGGAGGGTAATGGGTCTGAAGGGAGTACAAGGGGCAAGAATGGTGCAGAAATGGACACAAGTCCCTTTACATGAGAAAAGGTCCTGAAGCAACTGGAAGTAATAAGAGTTGATAAAGCAATGGGGCCAGATGGGGTGCACCCCAGGGTCCTTAAAGAACTGAGAGGTGGTAGCTGAACCTCTGGCTATGCTGTTTAGCCAATCACTGGAAACAGGGGAGGTACCCAAAGACTGGAGGACAGCAGATGTAGTCCCCTTATACAAAAGTGGGAACAAAGAGGAAGCGGGGAACTACAGACCAATCAGCCTCACCCCGGTAGTGGGGAAGATCATGGAAGCACTACTGAAGGAGAGATTGGTGGAACATCTGGTTGTCAGTGGACTGCAGGACCCAAGGCAGCATGGTTTCACCAGGGGGAGGTCATGTCAGACCAACCTGGTTGAATTTTTTGACTGGGTGACTAGGGAGGTGGATCAGGGGAGGGCAGTGGACATGGTCTATCTGGACTTCAGCAAGGCCTTTGACACTGTGCCACATAGAAGACACTTACACAGACTAGGGAATATGGGTGTGGGCAGGACAGTAGTGTGGTGGGTAGGTAACTGGCTGGGCGGCAGGACACAGAGGGTGGTGGTAAATGGCTGTCACTCCGCAGAGGGAAGAGTGCCCAGTGGGGTACACACGGGATCAGTGCTGGGACCGTCCTATTCAGCATCTTCATCAGTGACATTGCGCAGGACCTAGAAGGCAGAATTTCACTGTTCGTTGATGACACAAAGCTCTGTAACAGAGTAGACACACCAGAGGGTGTAGACAGAATGAGAAGGGACCTGCAGAAACTTGAAGAATGGTCAGGGGTTTGGCAGTTGAAATTCAATGCAAAGACGTGCAAGATACTGCATATGGGGCACAAAAACCCTGGCACAGTATATCAGTTGGGGGGTGAGGATATAGCATGCACCAAGCAGGAATGGGATCTTGGGATTATCATCTCTGATGACCTCAAGGTAGGGAAACAGTGTGACAAGGCAGCAGGTAAAGCAAATAGGATGCTGGGATGCATAGGCAGGGGCATCACCAGCAGGAAAAGGGAGGTCATAATTCCACTATACAAGACACTAGTGAGGCCCCACCTGGAGTACAGTGTACAGTTCTGGAGATCTTACCTACATAAGGACATAGACAGGGTAGAGAAGGTTCAGAGGAGGGCAACAAAGATGGTACATGGATTGCATCACAAGTCCTTTGAGGACAGGTTGAAGGAAGTGAACATGTACTCCCTGGAGGAGAGGAGGGAGAGAGGGGATATGATGAGAACTACAAGTATCTTACAGGAGGAACAGGGTGCAGGAATACACTATTTTTAAGCGAAAAGATGTTCCAGGACTAGAGGGCATGGGATGAAGTTGGAGGAGGGACGATTCAGAGGAAACATGAGGAAGAATTTCTTCACAGAATGGGTGGTGGACAAGTGGAACACCCTGCCAGAGGAAGTGGTGGGGGCTGAAACAATCACGGGATTTAAGAATGGATGGGATAGACATAAAGGAATTCTGGAGATCATGGGTAAGGGGCAACAGACTTCTAGGAAAACATAAACTGAACTTACAAGCTCAAATGGGCAGACTGGGTGGGCCATAGACCCTTATCTGCCGACACTGTCTATGTATCTATGTAACTGCTTGTTCAGGCCACATCTCGAGTATTGTGTACAGTTTTGGAGACCACATTTAAAGAGGGACATTACATTCCTAGAGAGGGTCCAAAGGAGGGCAACCAAAATGATCTGGGGCCTGGGGAGAGGACCTATGAGGAGAGGCTCAAGGAGCTCAACATGTACAGCCTGGAGGAGAGGAGGGACGGGGGGACATGATAGAGGTCTTTAAGTAAATGAAAAGGATCAATAAAGGAGGCCCAGTCAGGGTGCTTCAAAGGAAGGAGGGTGGGGCAACAAGAGGTCACAGGTGTAAGCTGGAAGGGGGCAGGCTCAGAGGGGAGAGGAGGAGATGTTTCACTGAAAGGGTGGTGGAGGCATGGAATGCACTGCCTAGCGAGCTGGTAGAGGTGGAGACTATTGATGGGACAGGTACAAGGGGAGGGTAAATCTGACCAGGCCCAATACAGGTGGAACATCTGGGACTGGGGACAGTATAACCCAAGGGGGAGGGGGACACACCAAAATTGGCCCTCAGTGCAGGTGCTGAAAATCAAGCAGACTCGAGACCGTTATGCCTGTTCCGCTGGCATTTCAGTATGTTAGTATGTAACTTATATCTGGTAATTCTGTGCTGGCTGTCTTTGCTACTTATGAGATAGGAGGCAGAGGGTGGTGGTAAATGGGAGTTTGCTTCGAGGAGGGGAGAGTGACCAGTGAGGTACCTCAGGGGGGTCAGTGTTGGGCCGCTGGTCCTCTAATACCTTCATTAGTGACATACTGAAGAAGCTGGAAGGGAAGGTCTGCCTCTTTGCAGATAGCATGAAGATCTGCAACAGAGTGGCCACTCTGGGGAGGGGGTGGCACCCATGCAAAGGATGAGATGTGAAATGGCTGGAGGAATGGTCTAAGGTTTGGTAGCTAGGGTTTAATACAAAAAAGTGCAAAATAATGCACTTGGGCCACAAGAACCTGGGGGTGGAGTACAAAATGGGGGGAGAGATGCTTGCAGTGACCAAGCAGGAAAGAAATATCGGATGACCTAAATGTGGCAAGACAGTGTGACAAGGCAATCAGGAGAGCTAGTGGGATGCAGGGGTGCATAGGTAGGGGTATCGCCAGCAGGAAGAGTAAAGTGGTATTGCCCCATGTAGATAATTGGTGAGACCCCACATGGAGCAGGGGTTGAAATTAAGATCTTCAAGTGGGAACTCTTGCAGCAGGCTATTACAATTGGGACTATGCAGCAGGCACTAGGACCCATCGGAAACCTTTGGCTAGCAGTACCCAGCGGGGGCCACCCCAGACGTCTTCTCTGCGCCAACGTCAGCCCCACTGCACAAGGGATGTCGTGAAGGTTGGCTTGGCCGAGACATTCGTGGCACACCACGCCTCCAGGGAGAAAAGCGGAAATCCTGGCCTCCTGGTCTGCCGGATGATGGCTGCCGGCCCCTGCCTACTAGAGATGCCCTGACGCCTGGAATCCACCTCAGCAGCGCCCGGGACTGATTGACTTGCGCGCTTGGCTTCCTTCGGGCGCTTCCCCGGAGGGAGGGACCCATCTGGCGAAGGATACGCCGGGCCACCCCTGGGTCAGCTGCGATCTGAGGTGGGAGGAAGGGGGTCAGGACGAGCGGGTCGGAGGAGTCATGAGGAGCCGGAAGGAGAGGCAGGACAGGGGGCAAGTAAGGTGGGGGGAGCCCTACGGGGAGATGCTAAAGGAGCTCAGTTTGTACACCCTAGAGAAGAGGGAGTAGGGGGTTATGACTGAGACCTTTAAATGCGTCACTGAGGTAAATAAGGTACAGATGAGGAGTATTTCTAAGAGGAAAAGTTGCTGTGGAACAAGGGATGTGATATGGAGAGGGGTAAATTTGTGAGATGTGAGGAAGTAATTCTTCACAGAAAGGGTGGTGCCTTCCAGAGGAGGTAATGGTGTGAAAACTGGTGGGATTCAAAAAAAGCATGGGATAAGCACAAGGGGATCAGAGGAAAAGAGGTGGAAGAGACAGTGCCATAGACCAAGCAGGGTCTGCAACCTAAGCAGCCGATATAAAAATGGGCAGACTGGATGGGCTAAGCAGCCCTTATCTGCCATCAGATTCTATGATTCTGTGAAAGTATCATAGTAATGTCAGCAGAAAAGGACCATCTTAGCCTAGTCTGCCCATTTCCCACCCCCCTACT
Organism: Neoceratodus forsteri; assembly: GCA_016271365.2. Classification (NCBI taxonomy): domain Eukaryota; kingdom Metazoa; phylum Chordata; order Ceratodontiformes; family Ceratodontidae; genus Neoceratodus; species Neoceratodus forsteri. The sequence goes on along the minus strand of JADMNL010000030.1, from coordinate 160,258,302 downwards.
TATCTCCACTTCCCAGGGATATTTTCCTTTGCCCACCAGCCAACTCCTTGCATCTGTCCCACACCCTCTTGAATTTCTCCACTGTTTCTGCACACACCACCTCATTCGGTAATCTGTTCCAGGGTTCCACCACCCTGTCAGTGAAATAAAATCTCCTTACATTGCTCTTAAATCCCTTCCAATCTTAAATTATGACCCCTTGTTTTAACTTCTACTTTCCTTTTGAATAATCTGCTTTTATGTACTTAAGTCTCTATCATGTCATCTTTATCTCTTCTAATCTCCAGCGGGTATAGATTTAATTCTCTCCAGCTAGTCTTGTATGGCTTCTCTTTCATAATCTTTGTTGCCCTTCTCTCAACCCTTTCCAACGCATCTATATTCTTTATTAAATGAGGCCTCCAGAACTGTACCCTGAACTCCAGGTGCAGTCTGACCATGGTCTAATAAAGTCAACACCTCCCTCTTCCTAGTTGTTATACCTCTTCCTGTGTACGCCATCACGCTTAACTCATTCGGGCCTAGATACGCCTGTAGGTGGCGCCTGAAAGCATAGCCGCTCAGGACAATAACGCCTGTAGACTTACTCGGCTGACTTTCACTCAGGCCTAGAAACGTCTGAGGAAGTCAGCAGTTTTTACCTAAATATTAAACCGAATTGCTTAGAATTTATTGCATAGCACCGTTGGGTAATTTTGTGCTGAACAATTTTGCTGCTGATACTTTGTGTCTATCATGTATACTTTTGGAGTTATTGGCATTTAAGGTATGGTGTGCATGGCTGACATGCCTCTCAAGCCTCACCTACGCGCCTTGAATAAATCTGGAAAAAAAAAAAACGTTGCTTGGTATTTCAGCTAGTATAAAATAAAAACGAAATGGATTACAATTGATTGCATAGTTCCATTAGAAAGGTAATTTTGTGCTAAGCAATTCTGCTGCTTATACTTTGTGTCTACCATGTATACTTTAGGAGGAGTTTGCATTTGTTTAGGGTATGGTGTGCATGGCTGACATTTGTCTCACGCCTCACCTAAGCACCTTGAAAAAAAATCAGTTTGGTATTTCAGCTAGTATAAAATAAAAATGTATTTGATTACAATTGATTGCATAGCACCGTTGAAAAGGTAATGTTGTGCTGAACAACTTTGCCACTCGTACCTTGTGTGTAGCACTTACGGTTCAAGAGGTAGTCACATTTGTTTGTGGCATGCTGATTATAGCTTGATTTTGCTTAGAAAGGCCCAGGTTGCAGTGCTAAGAGTATACAGGGCACAAGTGGTGCAAGTCTCAAAGAGCTCTTATGGCGTGAATGAGTTAATAGCTTTACATACTGCCTTAATACATTGGTCTCCTACCTTAAGTTTATAAGAATCTGAAGAAGAATCTGCATTTATATAGCGCTTTTCTTACATCCAAAGCGCTTTACAAGCAATGCTAGACTGGTAGTGAAGTGACTGAATGTGTGGTGGCGGCCATATCGAACATCACCCACACACAGCCTGGATAATTGCATGAACCGGCCTATGGGAAGGGGAATGTTCCCTGCTCTTTGCGAAGAGTGCCCTGGGTTCTTTTACTTCCACCTGGACACCCACCAGGACAACACCAGGATGGGTAGAAGGGACCTTGGTTTAACATCTCATCCGAAGGACGGCACACCCCAGCAGTACAGCACCCCCCAATACTGCACTCAGATGCCAGCGATTTTTTTTTTAGGTGCAAGTCCAATCCCGGTGTGGGGCGAGAACCCACAACCTTCTGGTCCAGAGGCGGATGTGCTACCAACTGAGCCACGCTGACACTGTCATGTTCTGTTTGCTTTATCAGTTCTTCCCCAACCCGTTGAGTACTCAGCCAGTGGATTTTTACCCCCCCACGTGCATCACTGCACACTTCTTAGCATTGAACTTCGGCTGACAAATGTCTGACCACTTCTGTAGGGTGCTCAGATCTCCTCATGGCCTCAACCCCTCTTGCTGTCAACCCTTATGTATAACTTTGCAAAAATACATACTTTCCCTTCAAGTCTCATCGATGTATCACTGATGTTAAAAGGGATTGGTCCCAGTAAGACCCCCCCCCCCCGAGGAACACCGCTAGTCACCCTCATTATCCTAGAATGTACACCATTTACCACCACCCTCTGATTTCTGTCCTTCAGCCAGTTTTCTACCAATCGTTATTTTGTCCCCACCCAGGCTTTCTTGTTACTAGCCTGGTGAGGAACAGAGTCAAAGGCCTGCACTGGCCAGGTAGGAGCCACATCAACGCGCCCCGGATCAATAATGTTCGCTACCACATCAAAAAACGTCATTGGATTTGTCTGGCAAGATCTCCTGCTAGTGAAGCCATGTTGCTTTTTATCTAATAGTTTGCCTATTAAGTATTTTACCACTCTTTCCTTTATTAACATGTCCATCACCTTACCCACCACTGATGTAAGACTGACAGGGTGGTAATTATTCACCACCTCCCTACAGCTCCCCTTATAAATTGGTACTACATTCGACGTCCTCCAGTCACTGGGAACCTTCCCTGTATCCAGGGATAAATTAAATAACTTGTCAGATGTGATGCCAACTCCTCCCTCAACTCTCTAAGAACTCTTGGATGCAAACCATTAGGCCCCATTGCCTTATCTACCTTAAATTTTCAAGTTCTTTCTTTACTCTGTTCTCACTTAATGGGCTTTGATCCATCCCACATTCTTCTCCCTTTCTCTTTAACTCTGTTCCTGTTCCCTCTCCACTGTGAAAACAGCAAAAATAAGTATTTAAACCTCTGCTTTCTCCAAGTCACTCAACATTTATACCCCCTCTCCCCTCCCCTCAACTTTACAATCCCTTGTCTAATTCTCCTCTTCTTCCCCACTTGTCTAAAAAAAAGTTTTATCCCCTCTTTTGGCGTGTTTAGCAATTCTGTCCTCTGTTTCTGCTTTTGCTCTCCAATTTATCTGCCTGTCTTTCTCCTTATAATTAACTTTATCTCATTCTTGAGTTTTATTTTCTGAATGCTATCCTTCTGTTCCTTATTGCCCCAACAACATCCCTATTAAACCAAAGAGGCTCTCTCTCTCTCCCCGTTCTCCTTATACATAGTTCTGTGGCTTTTAGTACCACCCCTTGTTGCATCTCCACAATCCCTCTACATTCTCTGTGTGGTCTCTGCCTTCCATTTCTTCTCAGTAAATATCCCTCTTTCTTTCAAAGTCTGCCCTCCTGAAGTCCAGAACCTTTGTACTGGTCTTGCATACTAAAAAGCCAGCAGAGTAAGCCTTGCGGTCTCTCGAGTCTGCGCAGGGATCAGCGCCTGCGCCTGGCACTATAACTGCCTCCCCCGCTCTGCCCACATGGTCCTACACCCCTATCCTCTGCCGGTGCTCTGAGATGCACCCTCCCTATGTACCTGTTCCAGCCTTGCTTGAACCCCTCCACAGTTGTTGCAGCCACCAGTTCTGTGGGCAGAGCATTCCAGGGCTCACCACTCTGTGAAATAGCGTCTCCTTAACTCCCCCACACACGAGTCTCCCAACCAACCTCAATGTGCCCCTGCCCCCTCCCTTCCTAGGCTGGAATACTTTATCCAGCCTACCCTGTGGAACCCTTGAGGTATTTGAAAAACTCAATCATATCCCCTCTGTCCCTCCTTTCCTCCAGTGAGCACAGGTTGAGCTCCTAGAGTCTCGCCCTGTAGGACATCTCCCCAAGACCCTGTATTATTTTGGTTGCCGTTCTCTGGACCCTCTCCAGGAGGGCAGTATCCCTTTTCAAATGTGGACGCCAAAACTGCACACAGTATTCGAGATGTGGTCTAAACAGGCAGTTATACAACAGAAGGAGCACCTCCCGGCTCCTCGAGGTTATCCCACTGGTTGTGCACCCCAGCATTTTACTTGCTTTGGCCACAGCACTACACTGCTGAGTTGTTCCATTTGCCTTCACAACCACCCGAGGTCCCCCAAATGGCCTGCAGTGTCTTCCCTCCCAAGGTGTACACATGTGCTGGATTTCTGGCTCCTAGGTAGAGAACCCTGCACTTCTCTATATTAAACCTTGGTTTCCAGGTGCAAGACCACACGTCCAGAGTTTCCAGGTCCCCCTGAAGGGCTAACCTACCCTCCTCACCATCCACTACCGCCCCCAGCTTCAAGTCATCTGTAAAGAGGCTCATCTCGCTCCTGATATCTGCTATGTAAGCGTTTAAACAGGAGTGGCCCCAGCACCGACCCCTGAGGGATCCTGCATGATGACCCTCCTGGGAGATGAAACGCTCAAACTGTCACCTCTGAAAACGCCTGTTAGCCAGTTCCCTATCCACTGGACCGTTCATACCCACCCCCATTTTCCTTAGCTTCTCCAGCTACATGGGGTGTGGCACGGAGTCAGATGCCTTGCCGAAGTCTAGAAAGAGTATGTCCACTGGCCTGCCCTGGTCCAGTGCCCTCGTCACCCTGTCATAGAACTCCACCAGCTTAGTCTGACACGATCTGCACCGGACAAAGCCGTGTTGGCAGTCATCTGGGAGGCCCCTTGATTCCAGAAACACCCCCAGCCTTTTCTTTAGGATAATCTCCATCACTTTGCCCACCACCATCAGGCTTACCGGTCTGTAGTTTCCAGGCTCCTCCCACGAGCCCCCTTGTGTATGGGCACGATGTGAGCCGCCCTCCAATCCTGAGGCACCTGTCCCAACTGAAGGGAAGAGTTGGAGATCTGCCATAGGTGCGGCCAGGACATCAGCAAACTCCTTAAGCACCTGCGGGTGGAGGCTGTCTGGGCCTGGAGCCTTCTCCACTCTTGGTGCCTTCAGGGCCTCTCACACTCTGTAAACAGGGATTTCAACATCCATTGCCCCCCCCGCTTTCGCGGGTCTGCCCTGCTCTGACCCATGCGGTGCCACCCCGCCCTCCTCCCTGGTGAAGACCGAGGAAAAATATTCATTTAATACCTCTGCCTGCTCCCCTGCCTCCGTACACATACCCCCTGCCCTCAGTCTACTGATCTGCCCCTTACTTTTCCCTGATGTACCTGAAAAACCCCGTTTCATCCCCTGTGCCAGCCCCCTTTCCGTCCTCTCTTTAGCTGACCTCACCACCCTGGTAACCTTCCTGGCGTATGTATCATATTCCTCCTTGTCTGTAACCTGTTGTGAATGCCTGTAATGGCTATAAGCAGGCTTTTTTTTTTTTTTTTTTTTTTTTTTTTTCTCCTCCTCACTGCGAGCCGAACTCCCCTTGACCACTAGTTCGACTTCCTGGCTCTAGCACCCTTGCGCCGTTCCTTCATGCAGGCCTTGGTGGCTTCCAGGAGCCCCTGTTTGATGATTTTCCACTGGTTCTGTGTCCTTACCCGGCCTGATCCTTTATAGGTAGCCCCTAACAATCCGCCCCCCTAAAATCTACGATCGTTGTATGCGGGTGATCAACACCTTCACCCAGGTTGAGAGAACCAGACCGCTGCATGATCACTTCCTGCCATTGGGTCCTCAACTACTAGGTCCCTGATGAGATCGCCGTCTGACAGGACAACATCCATGATGCGTCCCTCCTCGTCGGGTTAGTGACCTGCTGGCCAAGAAACGCATCCTGGAATATGTCCAGCAGATGCTACTCCCTGGCCGCCGAGGATGCCATAATTCCTCAGTCAGTTTCTGGCATGTTTAGGTCCCCAGCACCATATTTCTGCCGCCCCCTTGCCACAGTGGTCCCTAAGATTTACCACCAGGCCTTCCTCCAGGTCTCCGCCTGCCTAGGTGGCCTGTATACCACTTCCAGCTTCACCCTTTTGCCCCCAGGAGCCTGCAGGTTAGCCCATAAACCCTCCACTCGCCCCTCTGCCTCCTCAACCCTGCTTATCCCCTATGCCATCCCTGATGAAAGCTATTCCCCCTCCCCTGTCCTTTCTGAGCGTGGTGTACCCTATCGGGTTCAGGTCCCAGTCATTCGTAGAAGTGGCCCAGGTTTCAGTGACAGCCGCCGGATCCACTCTCCCCTCTAACAGCAGTGCCTGGAGCTCAGGCATCTTGTTCGCCATACTCCTGGTGTTAATTAGGACCACTCTCCAACCCATCCCCCTCCCCCGCCCTGTGGGCTCCCAGGTAGTTGCCTGCCAGAGCCCCTGCTTGTTCAGTCAGGTGCTCTTGATCCACCCTCCCACCTCTTTATGTGTGGGAGGAGGCCGTGGTCCCCCAGGGTGGACGTGCTAGGGCCCACCCCAAGCCCCATCTCCCCCCCCCACAAGTTTAAACCCCACCTAGATTGTATGAACCCTGCCACTCCCTCTTTCCCACCCAACCTGAGGTGGAGCCTGTCCCTTGCATGCAGTCTCTTGTCCTCCCAAATCTCAACACATTCCCCGATCAACCCATATCCCCTGGCCTTACACCACTCGACGAGCCATTCATTTACCTCCCTAATTTTTTGTTTATTCCCCACACTGGCTCTAGATAATGGTACGCTCTCCAAGGAGGAGACCGGACACCCAGCTGCCAGACAGACCCTGGCTAGTTCCTGGAACATAGCTTGGATCTCCAGCATACTGTTACCCTTAATATCGTTTGTGTCCAGGTACACCAGTATATCGGGGGTTCCTCCGCAGTCTTTCGCCAGGGCATAGATGAAGTGCTTGGTTTCATGCATAGTCAAGCCAGATACAGTCTTGATTCTGATGCGACAGGCTGACCCATCCCACTTAATACCTCCAGTCATGGAGTTGCCCGACAGGAGTACTCTTACCGCCTCCTTTTCCTTTGTCCTCCCCCTCACTGCCGCGATTCCTGCCCCCCGTTGGAGTGCCAGTTGCTATCTTATCCCTTCTGTTCCAGCTCCTTCTCCTCACTGACTCACTGACATGTCTTCCTCCCAACGCCCCCTTTCCTGCTACGGCTCTACAGTACATCACCGTATCCCTCTCAGGAATGGATGAACACCTCTGCCTCACAGGGGAATGTGTTTGTCCCCTCTCGACATCCTTCATACCGCTCACCCCCTCACAGCCTCCATGTTTGTTACTGTCCTCCCGAGTCCCACCCACTTCACCCTCGCAGTCCTCTTACCTCTTATTCAGTGATTCCCTGGTCCAGGCCCCATCCTTTGTACTGCTCTCCCCCTTGCAGCATTCGTGATTGTTACTGTCCCCCTTGAGCACCCTCCACTTCTCCCTCACAGTCCCCCCTTTCCAGGGACAACCTTTTCCAAGCCTCCCCCAACCGATGCCAGTCCTGACATCTGTTACCCCCATTGCCATGGCTTGTAGCCACACTCTTGCATTCCCTACGGTTCGCTTCCCCAACCCCCGTGGAGTCCATGTGCAAGGGACTATCTCTGCTGATCCAGACTGTGGGGTTGTTTGCCATGCCCCTCAATCCTGTTCCCTCTGGAGCCTCCTCTGCCTCAGAACAATCCCCCTCTCCCTCATTGTCGTACTAGTGGTACAGATCTGTTGTTGTGCTCTAGGCCTACTACCTTGCTCGCCCCCCAACGGCTCACTGCCCCATCTGCTATCTTTGGCATATACCTAGTCTCTTTACCCCCAGCCACCTGCCAGATCTCTTGGCCCATAACTCGCTCTGGGCCAGTCCTACCCAGGCCCACTTTAGTACCCCATATACCCATAATGCCACTTCTGCCACTTTCCGTCATAGTTGTTTGGTCCCACGTGCCTTTGCCATCCTTCACCAGACATCTGCCCATTACTGGTGGCTCTCGAACCCCTGCGCCTCCACCATTATTCCCCTCACTGCCCCACCCCCAACTTGTCCCCACAGCAGAGCCCCCCACCACCACCTCCCCTCTCCCTTGCTGCTCCTAACATCCAACCTAACTCCCTAATCTCCTCTTTAAGTTGTGCCAACTGCCGGCACACCATGCACCCCATCCTCCAAACCAGGGCGACCACCATGGCCGACCCACACCCTGCGCACCCTTCCAAAGATGCCCGCCCTAGTAATCTGGGGGTCATGCCACCTTCCCGACCCCATCCCATTTCGATTGTCCCTCCTCATTTGCCCCATCACTCTTGTCCTGAGTCATGCTGGAGCCCCTTGTGAAGCTCCCCCCAGGACTGCTGGTCAAGCTAACCACCAGAAAGTACCCCCCCCCCAACGGAGTCGAATATGGCACTAGATGGGGCATAAACAGTCTACCAAAATTACAGTCCCAGACACCCTGTTCAAGCAGAAAGAGCACCGGCTGCACCAGGGCTCAAAGCACTTTCCCTGTCCTCCCCCACCCTTGAGACCTGCCCTAGCCTCTGTCCCCTAAGCTGGCACCGCCCTCTGAGACCATTTAATACAGGCCGGGGTGAGTGGGCAAGACGCAATTACAGCTCCTCTGTTGGTCACTACAGCTCCTCCGTCGAATTGTTCCTTTTGCGGCTGGGTTTGACTAATGATAGCCCGGCCACCAGCTCTTGCTGGGGTCCCGAGTGCTCCTTCTCCCGAAGTGCCACTGGTGTGGCCGCCTACTGCTCCAGTAGTCCTGCCACCATTCCTCAAAGCCTTCGCACTCGCTCTCCTACTCCCGTGAGTGCCGCCGCTGCCGCTGCCTCTTCCCTCCACCGATAACGGTGATCTCAGCTGGTCCCCTGCCTTAGCTTGAGTCAACTTTTTAAAGCCTTGCGCGGCTCTTGAACTAGCGCGCCCTTGTCCCTGATTGGTGCGCCTGCCCCACTCACTGATTGGCTCCTGCTGCCGTTCCTGGATTGGACACCTCTGAATCCAAACCCTCATTTCTTTTGTTTGTTGTTCTCCCTATTTGTATCCTGAAACTCACTGGAGCCAGTGACTTTAATTTTTTTTTTTTTTTTTTTTAAATGGCCAGTTCTATTTGCCAAAATATAAAATTCATCCCCTCCCCAAAATTGAGGGCAAATCAGCATGTTTTGCTCAACAGTTTGCCTTAAAGAGCTCCTTTCTCACTTGTAAAAACATTAAACGGGGAGCTCTCTTATTATCAGGAACTCCTCCAGACTTATTTCCTCAGTTTTTTCATACAGCCCCAAAAGGAAGGGAAAGGATCATAATTTGCCTCTGAGGGGCCGGCCGCACAATACAATTCCACTTCCTTATTCTCCAGTCTGGCCCCATGCTCTGACATTTTATGGTGTTGTGATAGGGCGAGCGAAGGGGTGTGCTCCATTCACTTGAATGGAGTGTCTTTTTCAAATGTGATTTCCCGATTGTAAATCTGGTTTTGATACCTGTTGATGCCAGGGTTCAAAGCTCCATTCAAGTGAATGGAATGTGCCCTTGATCTGTGACATCATAAAACGGAGAGTCAGGAAGTGGAAAGGGATCGTACGGCCAGCCCCTTGGGCAAATTACGATCCCTTCCCTTCTTTGAGCGCTGTATTGGGGGAGGGGAGACAGAGAAAATAGCCTGGAGGAGCTGCTGATAAGGCAAGGGAGCTGCTGGTTTTTTTTTTTTTTTACAAGTGCGAAAGGTGCTTTTTAAAATTGAGCGATTTTGTACAAAAAGCTGATGCAGAGTGGGTTGTTTGCATTATAAAGTGGTGCAAATAATTGACTCTTAGGTGCCAGTTTAAAAATGATGACCAGTTTTAACTGGGGTGTTCTGCTGAAAACAGAAAATTGGCCCTACACTCTACCGTTGTATCTTACGTTGCAGCAGTCAGTCCACTGGAGCTGACCCAGAAAGGGACCAACTCTAGGGCTGAGAATGGGGAATGCCTTACAGGTGATTATAATTTTTTTTTTTTTTCCCTGGGTTCGGCTTCAAATGTGGTGAGTCCATGGCACAGTAGACAACATGAATATAAATATTTTTTATCAGTCTGTGCCAAGTGCTATGCATTTTCATAGCCGGCTGCCACTTTCACACGTAAAACTACTGATCAGTTTTTTTTCAGCTTATTTAGTACCCTGATGGGTGTACACATGTCGGAACAGGCTGTGCAAGACATGATACCAAAGGGTACCAGGAATGGGATGTAGATAACACATTGTTACCCTGACTGATAGAAGTTACCCAGCAAGATGCTGAACCAGAAACTGAATGAAACTCCCCGTATTTTTCCTTGGGCTCTGCCTGCTGTTGGGCATCTGGTGCTTTCTGAAGAAAGGGGGGTTACTATTGGAGTACCTAGGCTCAGTACTGGTCCAGTCCTCTTTAACATCTTTATAGGTGACATTGCAGAGGGTCTGAGGGAAAGGTATGCCTCTTTGCAGATTACGCAAAGATCTGTAACAGTTGATACACAAGGGGGGGTAGAAAGGATGAGAAGGGACTTGGCAAGGTTGGAGGAATGGTCAGACATATGTCAACTTATTCATTGCAAAGAAGTGCAGAGTAATGCACCTGGGAAATAAAAATCCAAGAGAAGAGTACACAATAGCAGGGGAGGTACTAACGACAACAGTAATGGAAAGGGACCTGGGGGTAGTCATATTAGATGAACTAAAGGTGGGTAGGCGATGTGAGAAGTCTGTAAGGAGAGCCAGGGTGATACTGGGATGCATAGGGAGGGGCATCACAAGTAGAAAAAGGGAAGTGGTTATCCCTCTGTACAGACAGTTGGTGAGACCCCATCTGGAGTACTGTGTGCAGTTTTGGAGACCTCATCTACGCAAGGACATAGAATGGATGAAGTCCAGAGGAGGGCAACTAAAATGGTGCAGGGTCTACATTAGAAACCATATGAAGAGAGACTGAGAGAGTTTAATATGTATACTTTTGATGAAAGGAGGGACGGGGGGACATGATAGAAACTTGAGTACCTCAAGGGAATCCAGCAAAGTCCAGGAGGGTAGCATCTTTCAGAAAAAGAGATGTATAAGAACAAGGGGGCGCAATTTAAAGATGGAGGAGGGACCGCTCAGGGGTAATGTGAGGACATTTTTTCACGGAGAGTGGTGGACACATGGAAACCGCCTTCCTGGAGAGGTTGTGGGGTCTAAAACAGTGGGGGAATTCAAACATGCATGGGACAGACATAAGGCAATTGTAGTGGGGGGTTGCAGGAAGTAGGCTGTTAACTAGAATCTGCAGCTTATCCAGTAGGTAGGGAAACGGCAGACTGGGTGGGCCAAGTGGTCCTTATGTGCCGTCAAAGTCTGTTTCTACAGCTGCAGTAGAAACGTGGTCGTACAGCTACAAGAGAAACATGTGCTTCAGTTCCCAAAGAAGCTGGAGGTGCTGGCTGTGGATCAGGTGTTAAATGTGGGCCTTTTCTATAGGCGGGTAAAGGGAACAAGAATGTCCCCAGGACTCTGGCTAGCACTAGAGTGTTGTTGTTGTTGTTTTTTTTTGTTAGCATTGAAAGGGAAGCTTGATTCAAAATATCCCTCCACCCAGGGATGTTTTTTTAAAAGCTTTTCAATGTATGTGAAGTGATCCTCAATTTCAACGCCATTGACCATAATCTCAAACCGTTTTTGTTGGTCACAAAATGGTAAACCGTTCCGAGCATAGAGATGGTATGCTATCACCATGAAACGTGACCCAACATCTTCAAGATGATACCCACATCGGTAGTCAGTCTTTATTTTTCCAGCAGCTTTTGCCTTTGTAACTTGGGAATTGCAGACATTATGCCTTTGACAAACTGAGGATCACGCCCTTTACCAGTTTGTGAGATGGATTTTTAAGCTGTAAGAGCAAAGTTAAGTCCCGGCATAACTAGCACAGGCTCTCTTGTGACCAGCTCGTACTCCTTGTCGCTGTCCTCCCCTCTTAATTGCAAGTCAGCAAAGAGGGCATGGGGTCCATAGAAGCAAATCTCTCTGGATCTCTGGGGTCCTCAATCCTCCTGGAAACAGAAGGACCTAGTCTGGGAACACAGATTTAGTGTGGTAGGCACTCACAGCTGGATCGAATGTCTTCCCTCCTTAACCAGGTCCCCAGGTGGACAAACAGGATGAACTTCGTATTGAGGGGACACAGAGCCAGTTCAGCCAGACCTGCATTCAGTGACCAATAAACTGCTTTTCTGTCTCCTAAGCTTTTGCCTTTGTAACTTGGGAATTGCAGACATTATGCCTTTGACAAACTCAGGATCACGCCCTTTACCAGTTTGAGAGATGGATTTTTAAGCTGTAAGAGCAAAGTTAAGTCCCGGCATAACTAGCACAGGCTGTCTTGTGACCAGTGGTCATTCAGTGACCAATAAACTGCTTTTCTGTCTCCTAAGCTGGTCTCCGGGCTTTCATACTGATGGTCTGTCGCCTTTTTTCAGCATAACTTTGTGCATTTCGCTTTGCTTTTGTTTTATTCTTGTCCTTAGTGAGGGACCATTTGTGCTACTTGGCTCTGGTTTTTGCGGTTCGCTCCTGCTCCATAGCTGTCTGGGCATGGATTGTGTTCGTACTGAAAAGTAGATACCACGTTCCGCAGGGTAGATGCCATGATGGCAGGCAGCAGTTTTTAGCTTACGTGGTCAGGGTGGCAGAATGGTGAGCTCAGTCCCGGTTTCCAACACAAGAACAAAGGAGAAACCACTGGGTGCACTCAGAAAAATCTGACTAGGTTCCTAACCTTCCTGGCTGACGCAGCCTTCGAGGCAGTCTTCCCTAGTCAGTAGATATTATTCTAATTCCTCGCCATTATTGAGTTAATCTCTTGAGACCATTAAGTAAATGCATCAGGGACCTGGGAAGTCTGGAGAGGGTTCACAAAGGTCCGGGAACATGCTTATAAAAAGCAGTTTGGTCAGAGGCAGTCCTTTTTGTGCAGTCGGGTTTGGAAAAAAAAAAACCCAGTGGTTTCTCTTGGGATTTCCATGGAGGAAAAGGCAGGATCTCAGACTCCTCCCATGGGGAGGCCAACAGAGCAGTCTGGTTTCTGGAGTGGCCTGCATCCATCTCGGAGAGCTGTCTCTCCCCCAGTGCAGCAGTGGCAGTACTGCTTGTGACGCTGATTACCCAGGTTCAGAAGTGAACTTGGGATGTTGGAGTGCTGACTTGAGGAAGGAGGATCAAGTCTTCATAGAACTGCTGTCCTCCGAGGGATGTTTGGCAGAGGCCAGTGCTTGTCTGGCCCCTAGCAGAAACTGGGAGAAGGGAAGCTTGTGCCAACACACAAGGAGAGCATGTCAGGCGTAGACTCATGTCACGCAGGAGCACGTGGCTTGTCATGACTACAGTGCACGTCATGCCTCCCAGGGGACAGTACAAGGAGGAAAGGTCAGCAGGATTTTGCCGAGCACCCACAGGCCCCGTGCCCAACCAGCTGGACATGCAGCCGGAACTGGATGTATTACATGGTGGGGTTTGGGGAAAAAACCCATGGGGGTGCATGCCTGGGGCAAAGAGGGCTTCAGTAAAGTCCCAGTGGAAGTCATGGTGGCGCTTGGCAGATGGGGGTCAACCACGGAGAAGAAAATCAGGTGGGTTAGGGAGATGGTGACCAAAAGATGCTTCATAAAATTCCACCATTGTTGGGGCTATCCCAGAACCCCCCAACTTGGGAGATGTGGAAGAAGGTGGCGGAATTGGAGACTATGGAAAGAACTACTGCTACACTTGGATTGCACCTAGACAGTGTTTCTGAACATCTGGAGGCCCTGGCATGAGGGGGGAAGGGCAGAGGCAATAAAGGGGTTGGGGAGGGCTCACCCGATATTGTGATTTGAAAGCCCAGAGTAGCTTATACCAAGTCCCACACTGATTTCATAGTTGATCGAATGGAGCTCATCTAGGGTCCTGGTACCATGGATCTAGACAGAGATATAGATAGAGGCCTAGGAAACGCACCACACATAAGAATGGGTTTTAAAGGTTTATTTTTTGTTTCCCAGTGAATGAGTTGGTCTGTTTAGTTTTTAGTTATTTATCTATTGACTGGTTTACATTCCATTTTTAAGATAGTGATCATAGGTTGTAGCAGGAAAGGTCTTGTACCCTTTCTGAAGCTGGAAGCCTTCCATTAGTAACATTCTTTACAAGGATATTATGTTGTTTGAAACTACAAAGACTCTCGGACTCTCTTGACAGAACTAACTTGTCTTCCTTGACTGGTTTCTTAAATCCCTGTAAAAGGGAAAACAAGGATCAAATGTATTTATCTGTATGAGACCTGTTTGTTGTCATGCAGTTTGAGCTTTGTGATTTGAATTTTCATGCATCAATAACTAAGTTGCCAAAAAAAAAAAAAAAATCCACCATTGTTTGAAGTCCGTCCCTACATGTGGGATCCAGTTCCACAGCAAGAAAGGGTTTCGGAATGAGCCAGTGTCGTCGGAAGGCCAGTTGGGGAGGAGCATTTGAGCATCTCAATGGATGTTGTCCTGCTTTGGGGAAGAGGACATCATCTGTCACCTAGGTGACCGCAAGTGGAGGTGCAGGTAGAGAGGGAAGGGGTGACATCATTGGGTCGAGAGATCCCTGTGCCTTGCATGTGCTCATCATTGAGCCTGGCCTGGCTTCTGTAGAAAAGAGCAGAACAGGAGAAAGGGCTACAGTGCAGCAGGATGGAAATGCCACCAGTACTCTTGGCCCTGACGCCAGCTCTCTGCCCACCTACAAGCAAGAATTTTTTTTTTGGCGGGGGTCCCAGGCACGAAGGACTTTGGGGTAAGTGACAGAAGGAACTGAAGCGGCTGAAGGTTGGAGTAGGTACAGAGGTGGGCAGCTGTATGTGTAGAGTAAGGAATGTTGCCGTGACCAAAGTCTTTATTCCGCCTGGCGACCTGCCCTCATTGGTCCATGCTTTAGTTACGTTGAGGCTTGATTACCGTAACGCTGTATACTTCGGGGGTCAGTGGAGGGGTTCTCCTTCGCTTGCAGTTGGCGCAGAATGCAGAGGCCAGGTTGCTGACTGGCCTTCCGAGGTCTTGACATGTGATCCCCGGTCCTTTGTGACCTGCACTGGCTGCCAGTGAGGTGGAGAATTGCCTTCAAGATGGGCCTGCTCACCTGTATGGTTCAGGCCCTGGCTATCTGAGTGAGCTCCTGACTCCTGTCCACCCTGTGCGCTTTCTCCACTCCTCCACTGAGAGCCTCCTAGAATTGTTTTGTTTATTGCAACCTACCTATTGTACAGCACCCAGAGCCTCCGGGAATTTGTGCTGAAGAAATAAACTTTTACTTTCGTATGTACGTACTTCCTTACAAATGGAAAGTAACAACAAAAAAAAATTCTGCTTGGGAACACTAAATACAATTATGAAGTCCATGTAGCTGAGACATTCTCTGTCCTCTCAAAGAAGCTAATGGAATGGCTTGTATAGATGTGATCCCATGGACTATCGGTACTATTAAAAAAAAAAAAAATTTACTCCAAGGGGGCCATTTCCAGGACATCTGTGGGGAAAAAGACTCTTTACAGAATGTTTCTCGTGTAGGGGAAAATATCCTTCCTACTTGTTAGATGCGTTCCCTTCTGTCTTCAGTGTTCCATCAACAAACAAACAAAAAAAAAAATTATGCCTGGTGGTGGGGAACAGCCTAGCTTTCTCTCTTAAGCAGGTCTCCGGCTTCCTTACTCCATTCTGAGCAGCTCGACGAAAGGGGGGTGCTGGCCACATTTACAAGGCGCCCACAAGCACTTCAACGACCAGTTTTCCGTTGATGGGCTTTTCAGCTCTTGCTACAGAGTTTGTGAGCGCTTGTAAATGTGACCAGCGCTATCGTCGAGCTGCTCAGAATGGAGTAAGGAAGCCCGGAGACCAGCCGGGAGGAAGAAACTTTACAGGTATTTAAATTTAGATTTTCCCAGGAAATCACCCGGGGGTGGGGGGGGATTCTCAAGGCATGATTGTGATGTATATTTGCATTAATACAGTCGTGGCCAAAAATATTGGCGCCCTTGCACTTTTTCAGATAACTCACAATTTTCCTAAACATAAGTTGAAATTAACAGTACAGTATTTGGTCTCCACAATCCTTTATTTCTATGTTAATATTACAGAACCTTTGTTTTTGATTCAGAATTTAATATATCCTTTTAAATCAGAAAATGAAAAGAAATGGCATTGACAAAATTGACACCCTAGACTTAATATTTGGTAGCACAGCCTTTGGTCAAAATAACTGCAATCAGCCGCTTCCTATAGCCATGGATGAGCTTCCTGCACCTCTCTACTGGCAGTTTGGCCCACTCTTCTTGTGCAAGCTGCTCCAGTTCTCTCAGATTTGAAGGGTGCCTTCTCCCAATTGCTGTTTTCAGATCTCTCCACAGGTTTTCAATGGGATTTAGATCTGGACTCATTGCTGGCCACTTCAGAACAGTCCAGCGTCTTGTCTTGAACCATTCCTGGGTGCTTTTGAAGTGCGTTTGGGGTCATTCGTCCTGGAAGACCCATGACCTTCGGAGACCAGCTTTCTGACACTGGGTTCAACATTGTACTCCAAAATGGCCTGGTAATCTCCAGATTTCATGATGCCATGCACATGTTCAAGGCACCCAGTGCCAGAGGCAGCACAGCAACTCAAAACATCACTGAACCTCCTCCATGTTTGACTGTAGGAAGGTGTTCTTTTCTTTGAAGGCTTCATTTTGTTTTCTGTAAACATAGAGATGATGTGCTTTACCAAAAGCTCTAATTTGGTCTCATCTGTCCACAGGACATTCTCCCAGAAGGATTTTGGCTTGTTCAGGTGTGTTTTGACAAACCCAGTCGGGCCTTCTTATGTCTCTCTCTCAGCAGTGGGGTCCTCCTGGGCCTCCTACCATATAACCCCCTTTCATTGAGTTGGCGACGGATGGTGCGAGTTGAAACTGTCGTACCTTGTGTCTGAAGGTCAGCTTGAATCTGTTTGGCAGTTGATCGAGGTGCTTTCTCCACCATTCGAACAATCCTGCGCTGCAATCTTCGATCAAGTTTTCTCTTGCGGCCACGTCCAGGGAGGTTGGCTACAGTGCCATGGGCCTTAAACATCCTGATAACATTACGTACGGTGGAAACAGGAACATCAAGGTCTCTGGAGATTGATTTGTAGCCTTGAGATTGTCCATGCTTGGCTACAATTTTCTGTCTGACCTCCTCAGACAATTCTCTGGCTGTCTTTCTTTTCTCCATGCTCATTATGTACACACAGTGACACAAAACAGGAGAATGAGTCCTTTCTCTATTCAAACTGGTTGAATGAGTGATTTTTATATTGCAGGCACCTGCAACTCACCACAGGTGAGTTCAATTCCAAAGTGAAGGAGAATCACCTGCTTGACATCTAATTATTTCTAACTACTTCTAAAAGATGCCAATAATTTTGTCCGGGCCATTTAAGGATTTCTGTGTGGAATAAGCTAAGACTTAGTAAATTTTTCTGCTTTTTGTGTTTTATTCCACTGCAAACCAAAGAAATACATATGTGGATACCAAAATATTTTAATTTCAACAATTTTCTGGAAGGAATGGTGCATTATTAGAAAAAACTGCAAGAGCACCAATACATAGAACAATGCTTTCATCTTATGAATAGTTAAGTGGATTATTAGCAGTTGAATTAATGTCACATGGTGCAACAATGTGGAAACTCTCATGTACGACGCATAAAGGAAAACATCTGTGTAATATGATGGCTTTAAAAAAGTCCAGCATAAGTGTTATATGCTGACATGGTAATACATCTCCAACACCCAGTGACAAATATGCCTGAACTTGAAAATGTGTTATCTCTGTATGGCTTCATCTCAGGTTTTAAGGTGAATACCTCTAAAACTGAGATTATGCTGATTAGTGGCAGCATCCCTCGGGAATTTAAGTTGAAATATGGATAATCTTCCCTTGTTAATCTTCACCATTCATTACTGTTGGGTGTAAGCCGGAGGCGCGCACCTGCCACAGGATTTTTTTTTTTTTTTTTGCGGGAGGAGTTGACACCGACAGCACCGCCCAAATGGCTGACTCATTGTGTGGCGCACGTGAGTTAGCTGTTGGGCGTTGTAGACCTTCCCCTTCACCCTAATTCCTTCTCCTGCCCTCAAGGTCGCACCTGCTGCGAGAGTAAGCTGAATTTAGTCTGCGTCATAGGCCTTCACTGTTCGATGCTGCCTCTCCAGTTTTTCATCCCGTTTCTGAACCACCCGACGCTGTTGGTAATTTGGTAAGCCCGTTCCTTTATTTCTTCTGATGGTGCTGGGCTCTCTTGCTAAAGTTGGATTATATTGTTTTCGCATCATGTCTGGTTCAAGGGCAAAGAGAAAATCCAAAGTGGGCTGCACACTCATACGTCTGTACCCCTGGGGCTGTCATTTTTCCATTTCAGACCGGCATGATATTTGCTTGCAATGCCTGGGACACAATCATTGCGATGCCTGCTTCTCCATGGACCGCTGTGTTCTCTTAAGTTTTCGTGTTCAAAGTCAGCAGAGCTCCGCTGACTTTTGGAGGACAGTGTTGCTCGCGGGTCGCCAAGGCCGGGACTCTTGACCCTTCCTCCGGGTTCCCTCCCAGGTCTATACGGCCCGGCGAGGAGGAGGCTTCCAATTCTAGCCTTGCCGAGCAGGAGGCCTCTTTTGAGGTGTCAGAGGAACAGTGCGATTCCCTGTGGAGTTGTGTTGCTGGCACCACCTCAGCAGTCATCTCCAAGGAGGTGCAGGAAGTGTCGCGGCCCACAGTTGTGGGGCCTGGCACTGGTGGACCACTGGCGCCGTTCAGTGCCGTGTCCTGTGGTGCCATCGCCAGTGCTCCCGGGGTCGCTAGCATGGAGGTCTGCCTGGTCACTTCCTCTTCGGAGGAAGATGGCTCTCAGGCCGATCTGGACTGGCACCCAGACTCCTGAGTCGGGAGAGCCCCTTTGGACGCGGTACCAGGCGGCCCAGTGGCCCTATCCCAGAGTCCCCGGAGTCTGTAGTTCTGGCTGATTCTACGGCTGAGGCTGGCTGGTGTGGCTCCGTTGGGGACAGTGGCCTGGAGGCTCAGGGTGGGTGTTCTCTCCTGGGGAGGAGGCCGTGGCAGCTGCCACTCCTGGTGCTGCCCTGACACCCCCAGGTGGTGACTGGGACCCCTCCTCTGTGGTCTCGGGCCGTGAGATTGGGGTGGTCTAGCTTTGCTGTTGCAGGAAGAGGGCAGCCTCTTGAGTCCGAGGGGCTGTGGCGAAGCGTGGGTACCCCCCTTCCACTGCCCTCCCTTTCCCTTGAGGTCTTGGAGGCATCCTTGGTTGGCAGCGTGGAGGGTTGCCCTTCTGGATCCATGTAACCCCAGTCGTGTCACCGGAGATTGTCCCTCAGGGCTCTTCCATAGTTTGCCATCTCAGACACTGCCTTCGCAGTCCGGTTTGGCCCCAGAGTCCCCCTGTCTGATGGGACCAGTCTCTGGGTCTCTGAGCCCTGGCAGAGGCTGGGCACTATCAGTTCGGTGCCCATCTCCCATTCCTCTGCAGACACCTCCTCTTCCAGGCCATGTGGGTCCTAAGGGGCCCTTAACCTGGGAGATGTTCAGAGCCACCACGGGGCCTTTCCCACTTATGTCAGGGCCATGGACAAATAGGTTTTTCGCCTGTCCCACCCGCAGGAGGACTCTGAACATTCAAATTAGTCTCCCTCTTCCGTGGGAGAGGTACCTTCCATCCACCTGTCGTCTGACGCAGATTTCACTTGAGTATCAGTGGTTCCTTTTGAGGCTGGTCCAGGAGCTTCACAACTCTCACATGGCGAGAAGCAATACTGAGCAGTAGATGCACTCATTCCTGAGTGAATTCAATGCCCACCACCTGGTGGTCCCTCCTGGCCCATCCCTTTCCAGGAAGCATCTATCCACACTTGGCAGTCTCCAGCCGCCCCTTCCCCAGTTCCGGTGGACTGCAGGAGACTGTAATGCTCCCCGCAGGAGTTTCTAGGTTCTAGGGACATGGATATGTTGTTCATCCACACTCTCTTGCAGGTATCCTTGCCGCTTTAATTCTTTCCGGAAAGTCTTCAAGCTGGCTCCTCCCACCCACCCGGGTGGTAAAACTCTGTGCTCCGCCCCATGACGCCAGATCTTCCTTACCGCTTGGAAGCTCAGGTTCCCTCCTTGGCGCTCTGCGTTTTAGACTGGATCCTAATTCTTCGGTTCGTCCGAAATTGATTTTGAAGTTTTCTAAACTTCGGTCTTTTTTCCCTTGTGGCTGCGATGGACAAATCTGTTCCCGGCTTTCGGAGGTGCCCTTGCGGGCAGAAAATGTCCAGGACGGATCCGCACTCCACGTGCATCTACTGCTTAGGCCTAGATCACGACCTGCAGGCTTGCGAGTTGTGCCGTTCTTTCTTGGCCAATGTTCTGGACAATCGCGCTGCCCGTTTGAAGCTCGGGTGCCCTGAGAAACGTTTTCTGGCGGTAAAATGCAAAGAGGCTGGTTGGGCGGTGTCCGCGGCGGCTGGCTCGGCTGAGCAGCTCGAGCAGATGATCGCCCTCGAGGAGGAAGCGGCCCAGGCTGCATCTTCTTCCTCCTCGGCCGCAGCATTTATCCCGCTCTCTGAGTTCCTCATATACAGCTTCGTTCAAGGAGTTTTGCCAGTCCCTTTCCACGAAAGGAGAGGGGCCTTCAGGACATTCTTCTCGGCCCAAGAAAAGGGAATTGAAAGGTAAGTCCCATCATCGGTGTTCGTGGGAGTGGGAGAGGTCCCCCTCCCCGGGCAGCCGACCGTCTACTTCGGTCGAGGTTGCGGCTGAGGCCACTGGCTTCACGGTGCCCCCGTCAGGTCAGCCTGCTGAGACTCCCGTCGACGAAGTCGAGATTTTTCTCGATCCGTTAGACGTGCTGTCGATTGGAGAAGCTGACAACCCTACTTCACCGGTTCCCCCGGTGGTTACCGAGGATCTGCCTGTCCTTCGGAACCGCGGTCCCAGTTAAAGTTACCGAGTCGAGGGAAGAGCGGGTATCCCTGCCCCTTCCCAGACTCACCCTCGATCCCCGGTCTCGGACCTCTTCTCAGTCCAGCCGTTCCCGCCGACATCGGCGGTCTCGGTCCCGTTACCGAAGTAAGCGGCGACGCCGTTCTTCCTCGTCCTCCTCCTCCGGTGAGGAGGCTACGGCGCAAGTTGCGCCGGTGCTGTGAGGATTTGATGTGGCAGCAGTTGCTGTTATCCGGGCCTAAGCCGACCGCGGCCAAGGCCCCGGCCATCAAGTGGTTGTCGCCGGAACGGCCGAAGCAACCACTCGTTCCAGTCGAGTTGCCCGCCCCAGGGCCGGTTGCTAAGCCGAAACCAGCTGGTCCACCGATTGTGGTGGAACCTCCGCCTCCACAACCTAAGTCGGGGGCACCGACCAAGAATTCTCGGTCGGGTCATGGCCTGCCCCCACAGGTTGTCGGTCACCCTCACTCCCGACCGTCCTCGGCAGGTGGAGGGTGGCTCAGGGCCGAGGCAGCTCTTTGCAGACTCTTCGGAATCCGACGATTCCTCCCTGTTCTTCAGGCAGTTCGATCTGGAGTCCTCCGGGGGCCAGTCAGTGGACGATAGCCCATCGTCCTTCTTGGGTCTGCTTTGACTCATCTTGGAGTCCACCGGGATGCAGCTCGAGCCCGTGTCCAAACGGGCCAAGTATCCCCTGACGGAGATTCTGGACCGTGGGGATTCTCCCACGGAGGCCTTTCCGGTGGCTGAGGCCATTGTCGGCCCAGCTTTGGCAGCGGCCTGCTTCCTGTCCTGCGCCTCGGCCAGGATGGCCAGGAAGTATGCGGTCCCTACCGGCTCTTTGCCCGGTTTCTCGGAACACCCCTCTGCTGAGGGGTTGGTCACCGACAGTGTTTTCCGGCGTCTGGTAGCGCTGGGATGTGGACAAGCCCCCGACAAGGAGTCCAAAAAGCTGGACTTTGCCGGGCGCAAGGTGTACGCTGCGTCCTCCCTCGGCCTCCGACAGGCCAGCTCGGCCGTGCTGATGGCACACTTCTCCCACGCCCTCATGGGCTCCCTGGATGAGGTTCCTCATCTCCCACCTGACCTGCAGACCATGGTCCGCCAGGTGCGGGACCAAGGTAGGGCGGTGCTGAACAGCAGCTCCAGACGGCTCTGGACATAGGTGATTCCTGTGCCAGGTCAGTAGCGGCCGCGGTGGCCATGCGACGCAGGGCGTGGCTGAGGATATCCACCTTCATGGTGGATACCCAGCACAAGTTGGAGGATGTCCCCTTCTTGGGGACTGACCTCTTCGGCCCTGAAGTGGAGGGACACCTCCAGAGGATCGAGAAGTCCAATGCCACTCTGGACTCGGTCACCTCCGCCCAGAGGGACAAAGGTCGCAGTCAGCAGCAGAAGTCCTTTCGTCCTTCAGTCCCTGCTCCTAGACCAGCCCAGCAGCACCAGCAACAGGGCCAGCAGGCTCGCGCTTGGCGTCCCAAACCCAAGCCGACGGCTTCCTCCAACAGGGTGCCGCCCCAACCTCGTCACTCCCCCCCCTGGGTTCCCCCATGGGGGGGACGGCTCCGCCACTTCCTTTCCGCCTTGGTCGGCTATCACCACGGACTGCTGGGTGTTGGAGGTGGTAGGAAAAGCCTACCTCTGGAGTTGAGCAGGTTCCGTTTTGAACCACTCGCCCTCGGGCACAGAGTCCGCAGCCTCGCTGTTGGCCCGCCGGGCCGATATCGCCCTGCTCCTCGAAAAAGAGGTAATCAGGAAGGTGGCGGATCCTCCTCCAGACCCGGGGTTTGTGTCAAGGTACTTCCTGGTCCCAAAACGGACGGTGGGCTGGCGCCCCATTCTTGACCTGCATGACCTGAGCAAGTTCCTAAGGTCTCGGACCTTCAGGATGGTCACTCTGGCTCAGATAATCCCATCCTTGGAACGAGGCGTGTGGTTCTGCTCCCTGGACCTCCAGGACGCGTTCTTTCATGTCCCAATCCGTCTGTCCCATCAGAGATTCCTCCGCTTCAGAGCGGAGGGATCCCTTTACCAGTTCCGAGCCATGCCCTTCGGCCTCTTCCTAGCTCCCAGGGTCTTCACCAAATGCATGGCAGTGGTGACAGCATTCCTGCGGCGCCGAGGGGTCCGGGTGTACCCTTACCTGGACGATTGGCTGATAGCAGCCCCCTCCACACAGGAGGTGGAGCGGTCCAGAGATCTGGCCCTCCAGGTTTGCTCTCAGGTTGGCCTCCTCATCAACGAGGCCAAGTCAGAACTCGTGCCAAAGCAGGTGATTCTGTTCATCGGGGCAGAGCTCGACTCTCTGCGAGCCAGAGCATGGCTCCCAGCGGACAGGGCCGAGGTTCTTCCTCCTTTGCCCAGTCATTTCTGGTTGGGCAATTGCGCCCTGCCCGGGACTTCCTACCCCTCCTGGGCCTCATGGCGGCCTGCACCAGTGTGGTCCGTTGGGCCCGTTGGTACATGCGTCCCCTTCAGTGGGGACTGGCCAGCCAATGGTCACAACGCCGCGATCCGTTGGACCGGCCCGTGACAGTGACCCAGGAGATGTGGAACGCTCTCCAGTGGTGGATCGTTCCAGCTCATCTGCAGGAGGGTATCCCATTCGTCCGCCCCGAGCCGACGGTCTCTCTCTCGACCGATGCATCTCTGATGGGTTGGGGTGCCCATCTGGGGGAACACCGAGCACACAGCCTTTGGTCTCCTCAGGAGTCCCGATGTCACATCAACCTGCTGGAGCTCCGAGAGGTCCGTCTAGCTCTCACCGCCTTCGCTCCGTTTCTACGGGGTCAAGTAGTTCCGGTCCAGACGGACAACACCACGACCATGTACTATCTGAACTGCCGGGGCGGGCCACGCTCTCTTGCTGTTATGCAAGGAAGCTCTCGCTTGGTCCCTAGTGCGCAGCCTGGAGGCGGATTTCCTAGCTATTCACGTGGCAGGAGCCTCCAACACCCTGGCCGATGCCCTAAGCCGGATAGGGCTGCGCCTCACGAGTGGTCTCTCCTGCCGGAGGTAGTACAAGATCTCTTCTCCCACTGGGGCACGCCTCAGGTGGACCTGTTTGCCTCCAGGGAGAATGCGAAGCTGAGTCTGTTACATGCTCGCCCCCCTCAGCAGGGCTCGCTGCAGGGGGATGCCTTCTCGAGGCTGTGGACCCCGGGCCTCTTCTATGCCTTTCTCCCATTTCCCTTGATCCACAAGGTGCTTCTCAAGGTGAGGAGGGACAAGGCGCATGTGATTCTGGTAGCCCCAGACTGGCCCCGCCAGTTCTGGTATCCAGATCTCCTCAGCCTCGGCTCCAGGCTCCCGAGGCAGCTTCCAGCCTGCCCGGACCTGATCTCTGTCAGTCAGGGGAAGGTATTCCATCCGGACCTTCAATCCCTGCACCTGACGGCCTGGTTCCTGAGTGGCTAGAGTTCCAGTCCTTGGGTCTTTCCGACGAGGTCCTCAACGTTGTTGAGGTGTCCCGTAAGGAGTCGACCAGGAAATGCTACGCCTTCAAATGGAAGAGGTTTTCCATTTGGTGTCAGGGGAAGGGCTTGGACCCTTCCGACTGCCCCTTGGCAAGCATTCTGGACTACTTGTGGTCCCTTTCTCAGCAAGGGCTTCGGTTGACCCTCAAGGTGCACCTGGCAGCCATCTCTGCTTACCGGGCGCGGGTCGGCAAGCAGTCGGTGGCACATGAGAAGGTGGTCGGGTGCTTTTTCAAAGGCCTTGACCACATTTCCCCTCCGGTGCGAGAACCTCCACCTCCGTGGGATCTACTGCTGGTATTGGCAAAGCTCATGGGCAAGCCATTTGAACCAATGCACAGGTGTGATCTTTCACACCTGTCGTGGAAGACCACCTTCTTGGTGGCTATCACGTCAGCCAGAAGGATGGGAGAGCTCCAGGCGCTTTCCATCGAGCCTTCCTACCTGGTCTTCCACAGGGACAAGGTTGTCCTGCACCCCCACCCGAAATTCCTTCCGAAGGTGGTGTCTGAGTGTCACCTTAACCAGGTGTTGACTCTGCCGGTGTTCTACCCCAATCACACCTCGGAGGCCGAGTATAGGCTCCATACTTTGGACCCTAGACGAGCACTTGCTTATTATAAGGAGTGGGACTGGCAGTTCGGGAGAGGTTCGCCAGCTGTTTGTCACCACGCTGAAGTCACACCTGGCAGAGACCTGCAGCAAAGCGGATTTATAGGCAGGTGGATCACCTCCTGCATAGAGCTCTGCTACAGGTTGGCGGGCATGGAGCCTCCCAGAGGGATAAGAGCTCATTCTACCCGCCATACCGCTGCATTGGTAGCTGCTTCCAGGGACGTCCCTATCCAGGATATCTGCAGGGCTGCTACCTGGAAGTCTGCACATACCTTTATTACCCACTACCACATCGACCTCGAGTCACGCCGGGATGCTGGTTTTGGGGCCTCAGTTCTCCAGTCTCTTTCCCAAGTAAGTATTGGGGTGTGCGACTTGCCTCCCTCCTCCCGGAGAACTGCTAGGAGTCTGCCAGAGGTATGGATGAACAACATATCCATGTCCCTAGAAATACAGGTTACTCACCTGTAACAGGAGTTCTAGGAATGGTATATGTTGTTCATCCACACGACCCCCCCGACCTCCCTGGCTTCGACGCACCACCTGAGCTTCCGGCAGGCCAGATCTGGCGTCATGGGGCGGAGCCAAGAGTTTTACCACCCAGGTGGGTGGGAGGAGCCAGCTTGAAGAGCTTCCGGCAAGGATATCTGCCAGTGTGTGTGGATGAACAACATATGCCATTCCTAGAACTCCTGTTACAAGTGAGTAACCTGTATTTCCCTACTTCACCCGCCGTCAGGGCTGACGTCCCTAGACACTCCTTCCGACCTTCAGCGCCAGGCGCACGACCAACCCGCGGATCCGGATTCCGCAGAATTTGACTGGTGGGGGCAAAGAGTCTTCTCTTCAGCTCGTGCGTTACTTTGTGTAGGTAATCAGGCTCACCACACTGCCTATAACGGACACCTGTGGTCGATGCTGGCAGAAGTCCTGGCATCTTTGCATGATACGGAGCAATCTAGACAGGCCATTGCCCTCTCTGTTCAGGGTCTGGAACTTGCAAGGCACCAAGCAAGGGCGTCC
The DNA here is from genome assembly GCA_016271365.2 of Neoceratodus forsteri. Lineage (NCBI taxonomy): Eukaryota > Metazoa > Chordata > Ceratodontiformes > Ceratodontidae > Neoceratodus > Neoceratodus forsteri. The sequence continues at coordinate 160,232,450 of JADMNL010000030.1, read as the reverse complement.
TATGGTGCCAGTGAGGTGGCGTCCAGACTTGCGGGGACAGTGATCTGCATTAGGCAGACAGCATGGCTTCGTCTATCAAGGTTGTCACCCATTGCCCAGTGTAGGATGATTTACTCCGCTTTCCGGGGGACCTGACTTTTTTTCCCCTGCATGGCAAGGAAGACCTTATAGGGGCACCTTCCGTCCCCCCTGCCACGTGGTACACCACCTCGTCCTGAACAGCCTTGGATCTTGTTGGTCTAATAGGGCTTTTTAGGGTCTGCCCCTCCTACACCTCACCTCACCCGCAGGGGGCTGAGATTTGCTCCCTCAGAGCTGTGGCAAATCCTCTCCGGGGGCCTTGGTACTCGTCCAGCAGTAATGAATGGTGAAGACTGACAGTTACCTACCGTAATTCTCGATCTTCTCTTGTCTGTTCACCATTCATTACTGAATCCCACCCTCCATCCATTCATGAGCCTCAGTTCTTGGGCATCTCCTCCACCCTGCTCGCCTTCCCCCACCTAGAGGCCAAGTCCCCCAGTACCTTAGCTCTCTGTTTCCTTCTCTAAAAGGTCAGAGCGTTCCACCTGGAGGACGGCGAGTAGAGTCTTCACCCTAACCTCTGAGGGAACTCTCTCGGATTCTTTTTACGATGCACTAGGGTGTCCTCCTCATGGGGCTTAGATAGTCCTCTGGGTTACGTCGCCCTCTGGTTGTCTTTATATCAGTGCAGTCCTAGGAGAATCCATGGGATTTCCCTTCCTCTCTTTTTCTTACGGCATGGATGTCCCATGGTTCTCTCTTCCTAAAATGGGGACTGCGCCGGTACTCCCTTTTGAAAACTTCTACCAGATTTCTTTCCCTACACCTAAGTTAGGACTCGCTACTCTTCTGAGCAGGATTGATCACCCTCCAAGGGACAGTCTGTGAGACCTAGGCTCTAGGATTTGCATAACAATTACGGATAAAGGGTGGGAGGAGAGCTCTACCTCCGTCTAGGCTGAGAAGACCATTAATTCCTTTCAGACCTTGGTTCTGTAACCTCTGTGACTAGTGGGATCCTTGCTCCCTTTTCTTCATTCCCACAGGGGTTTGAAACTCTCAAGCCAGTGGCCTTCCAGTTCAGCACAGCGGGAGCCCTCCTCCTCCTCCCTCCCTCCCTCCCTCCCTCTTTTATCCTTTACTTCACCTCTTACATCTTTCTTCTTTCTGTCCTTTGCCTTCTCCTGAGACTGCCCAAGATTGAAGCCCCATGGCCACTTAGGGTAGAGATTCTCTCCTTTCTGTCCTCTAATCTCTTTGATGGCCAACCCATGTGCGCCATGCAGTGCGTCAGCCACGTGTGCCCGGTGCCATCAGCGATGACTCCTCCCTTAAAAAATAAAAATAAAAACTCCTGTGGTGGGTGCTCGCCTCCGGCTTACACCCAACAGAAGTGAATGGTGCAGATACAAGAGAAGATCAAGAATTTCAGTCGGTATGCAATTTTCATTTGTTGGGATAAAGAAAAGATTGGATACTTAAGGATATTCCTTGCATCAGGTTAATTGTGGAAGGCTACACCAACAGATTTATGCGGATCTCCGGAGATGGTCACTATACTTTCTCTATTTTACTTCGAGAGGGTTCTTTCAGTAGGTCATTACATATAGGACTGGCACCACCTGGTGTCGGGCCGCACGGCAGATTTTTCTAGCAAATCCTGATGGGGGACCGTTCACCTGATGTCACGTGTCCAATGTCAGCCTGGCTGTGTATAATTGGCGGTCCCCACGCCTGCCTTCCAGTTCTTTCCCACCGTCTCCTCTGTCAGTCGCATTGCAGACTTCCATACAATGATTGTTGTGTTAAGTTTGTGCGTCTGATTGTTTTTACCTTCACTAAATGTTTTCTTATGAATTCTACATTTGCTTAATGTCTTCACCCAAGAAGTGCTTGTCCTGTGGCATGCAGATCCCTCACAAGGACGGTCATCTGAAGTGCATGATTTGTTCTGGGCCCAGACTATCCTGTCTCATCCTGCTCGGAGTGCCAAACATTTAATCAGGCCACCAAAAAGCAGAGACAGCAGGCTTTGGAGGCCCACCTTCTAAGTCTGCCTAGCTTCATTTAGAGAAGCAAATGGACCGCATCAGAGAGTCCTCTTCTGAGAAATCTCCTCTCTCCAAGAAACACCACAAGGAGAAATCTCAGGAGTGCTCTGTGGACCAACCTGAGGCCTCGTGGCCCTTGACGAGCAAGGCTGCTTCTCAGTTGCTGCCTAAAACAACTTTGGACGGTAAGTCTGAAAAATAATCTTCTGGGATCAGTCGATTGTCTGGCTCCTCTTAAGGCTGCACTGCTCGGCCCTAAGTCTGCCCCGGCTTCGGACCACCCGGCGCCAAGAGCGGCTCCCCAGCCTTGGGACCCCCCGTGTCTGCCAGTAAGACTTCAGTCTCAGACTGCCGCTCAGGCGTGCGTCTCCCAGCTGGGCCTAATGGCGCCTCACCCGATGCCCGGCAGAACCAGGTGAAGAATGCCCCTTCCCTCGCCCATACCCTCCCCTTCTCAGGCAAAGACTGTGCAGAACCCCTCGACATCGTAGACTATTCCTCGGGGTCAGTCTCGCACTCCCCTGATGGGGTCACGGGGAAGGAGGCTCCTCCTCCTCAGCCGTCTGGCCTTACAGTGGAGGCCCCTCCTCCTCCTCCAGGTGGGATCCCTTCAGAACTGACGAATATACCGGTCCCGATCCCATCGTCTGATCCGGCGATTCCAGTTCCGATGCCAGATACTGCGATGACTCTTCCACAGCCAGGGCCCAGTGGTCTGCCCCGGCACCAGACCAGGTCCCCTTCGTCCGGCCCAGACAGCAGCCCATCTGGCGCTTGAGGATTGGGCGGTGACCCGGTCGGCCGTTGGTCCCCTGACATTGGCTATCCGACACCGGGCCCCCTGCCAATTTACACTACAGCAGGTCCAATGTAGGTCCCCCCTCCGTCAGATCTGATGATGGAGATTTATACTAGATCATGGACTGTCCCTCATTACCCCTTTGGGTACTCTGGGGACCATTTCCCGACTAGTTGTCCTCCTGAGTGGCGTTCCTTCAGACAGTACTACCCTGGTTATAATTCCTACCACCATTTTTAGGGTTATCATTACCCACCCTCACCGGTAATGCCTCCTCCTCCTCAGCCACAAACCCCGCCCCCCACCTCTTCCGGCTATGCTGGGCTGCAAGACCGTAATCCAGTCTTGGTGGCAGGAGGCACTTTCGGAGTTGGTGTCAGACCTGGAGACAAGACTCCCACTTCCACGCTGTCCAAGGTCCGTGTCCCCGAGGAACTCTTCTCCGTCCATGGTACACGTCTCGGGGACGGCACGTCAGGACATTGCCCTTCTGGACATTCATAATCTCTGTGATGGGAGGGCAGATGATGACGAGGATCCTGATGAGTTGGTGGAGGAAGCCTTGGAGGAACCAGAGGGTCCGAAAGGCAAGGTTTTCCCCATTCCCCCATGGAGGACCCTGCTTTCCCGGATCATCTGAGGTCCGTGAAAGATTTCTTTGACTGGGAGTCGGAGGATCAAGACCCCCATGAGATGGAGACTAGCCATACATCTGGACTTGGTGTCTGTCTTCGGTCCCCATTTCTCCCTGGATCGGACCTCACCAGGACCTCGGTGTGGCAGATGCCTCATTGTCTTCTGACTGTCCCCAAGACAGCATATACCGGGCGCTGAAGGAAGCGCCTTTTCTTAAGACGCATCCTAAGGCAGACTTTGTCGTCATTTCAGCTGCTGATGATCGCTCCGCTGCACCCAAGGACATGAGCACCTCTCCTCCAGACAGAGTCAAGACAGATGGACCACTTCAGCAGAAAAGTTTACGCTTTGGCCACATGTGTGCTCAGATCCGTCAACTGTGGCCCATGTGGTGTCGCACCGAAAGGCTACCGTAGCCATGTTGGAGGTCAGAGTACAGTCGATGGAACCCTTGAGCCTCAAGAAGGAGCTTGCCAAGGATCTTTGCGCCTCTTGCTTCTCCTGTAGGCATGCGTTGCAAGCCACATACGACTCAGTCGATTCTGTAGTTCGTGTCTTGGCAACTGCTGTTTCCTTAAGGCGACATTCCTGGCTCCGCATCTATGGCCTTGCCAACGAGGTACAGTCTGCGGTTCAGGACGCTCCCTTCTGGGGCTCGTTGCTTTTTGGTGGCAACACCAGACATTATTGCTGATCTCCGGGACAGAGGTCTCTTGCCCAAGATCAGTAAGGTCCATGTACCGATTGGGCACTCAACAGCAGCAACAGCCCTTTTGGAAAAGGACCTGGAGACAGAGGAAGCACGCCCCGGCTCGGTGCCAGGGCAAATGCAAGGCCACGGGTTCCGCCACTCCTCCAGCCTCCAAGAACCAGAGACGTTCAGGAGGTCCTCCCCCTGAACGTCCTGCCACTTCCTGACTCACTGTCCCCACTAACTCCTCAGTGTCATGATGAGGAGCAGGTTGGGGGGGGAGGAGGAGGAGAGGTTCGCCCGCCATGCACAGGAATGGAAGGCGATAACCTCCGATGCATGGGTCCTGCAGTTGGTGTCTGTCGGACACACTATAGTGTTTCTGGAAATTTCTTCAGAATGTCCGCCAAAAAGGTCTTCTTACTCAAGAGATTTTCTCCTCCGGCAACTGGGCATGGGGTTCTACTTCCATTTCTTCCTGGTTCCAAAACAGACTGGAGACTTCAGACCCATTCTCGACTTGAGCCGCCTCAGTTGCTTTGTCGAGTACAAAAAGTGGAGGATGCTGACGCTCCAGAGTAGTCTTCCGCTGCTTCTGGAGAATCATTGGTTGTGCGCTCTGGACATGCAGGATGCCTACCTGCACATCCCGATCTTCCCCAGCCACCGCCATTTCCTGTGGTTCCAATTCCAAGAGGAGGACTTCCAGTTTCGGGCACTCCCTTTTGGTCTGTCCTCGGCACCTCTGGTGTTTACCAAGTGCCTAGCGGTGGTGGCGGCCTCTTTATGCCGCCAGGGTATTGCGGTTTTCCCTTACCTGGATGATTGGCTGGTTTCAGCCCTGTCCAAGGACTCTCTCTTTAATGGAGGCTCTCTCCTTTACCCTTGACCTCTTTGGCAGACTGGGGATTACTGTCAGTATTCCCAAGTCATTCGTGACACCATACCAGAGACAATTCATTGGGGCGGTTTTGGATACGGTCCAGTGCAGAGCTTTCATTCCTCCAGACTGATGGAGACCCTGATCCGTCAGGCTTCGTGGGTGGCTTCGTTCAGGACCATCCCCGTTCGGGAGATCCTCTGCCTTCTTGGCCTGATGACAGCCTCCATCACTACTGTTCTCCTGGCGAGGCTTCAGATGAGTTTATCAGTGGTCCTTGCAGGTGCAGTGGGATCAACTCCTGGATGACCTGGACCATCTGGTCCTGGTGTCGTTAGCAGTTCAGAAAGAATTGCTGTGATGGAGGGACCACTGCAGCCTTTCCTTGGCTCTTCCTTTCAGAAGCACAGCTCATCTGGCATCCCTAGACTACAGATGCATCGAACATGGGATGGGGAGCATATCTAGGGGAGCACCATGCTCAAGGATTGTGGTCCAGCTTGGTGGCATCATTACACATCAACGTTCAGGAGATGAAGGTGGTCTTGTATGCTTTACAGGCCTTCCAGACACTGCTTCCCAAGGGATCATTGCTGGTCCAAATGGACAATATGTCGGTTGTTTGGCATCTCAACAAATAGGAACTCGCTCGTACCCCCTGTGCAGGGAGGTGATGCGAGTGTGGAACTGGGTGGTCCAGCACGATCTGGCCCTAGTTGGCCCTGCATGTTCCAGGTGTTCAGAATGTCCTGGTGGGCAGTCTCAGCAGGTCTCTGACCCTAACTCACGAATGGGAATTAAATCAGGAAGTGGCATAATCTCTCTTCCTAAGATGGGGGTGTCTGGAAATCTATCTATTTGCCTCCTAATACAGTGCAAAACTTCCCAGTTTTTGCTCGCTCGTTCCAGAGCATGGGGCTTTCTGGCACGACGTGCTGTCTCTCTCCTGGACAGGGACATTTTTGTATGCCTTCCCTCAGTTTCCCATTCTTCTGAGGGTCCTTCTTGAGGTTCAAGCAAAGAAGGTGAGGAAGAGTCTCATCGTCCCTCTCTGGCTGAGGCAAACTTGGTTTCCGCTGCTACAACAGCTGTCGAGGGAATCACCAGTTCCACTTCCAGTGACCCACACCCTCCTGACTCAAGATCAAGGTCATCTTGTTCATCAGGGGCTCAGGACCTTGCATCTTCACGCGTGGCTCCTGCAGATAGCGATTTCTCACTTTGGGCTCGCCTCTCGAGTAGCTCAGGTTCTTTTAGAGGCTAGAATACCCTCCACTCGTTCCACTAATGCCATTAAGTGGAAACGTTTTTCCATCTGGGCAACCTCCAAGAAGTGGAACCCCTTTTCTTGTTCTGCCCCACAAGTCATGGAATACCTTCTTCATCTGTCAGATTCTGGTCTGTCATATTCTTCCTTGAAGGCCCACCTTTTGGCAATTTCAGTGTACCACGAGCTGGTGGATGGTAAACCTGTGGCTCAGTGGTGGACGCATGGAACCGCCTTCCTGAAGAGGTTGTGGGGTCTAAAACAGTGGGGGAATTCAAACATGCATGGGACAGACATAAGCCAATTATAGTGGGGGGGGTTGCAGGAAGTAGGCTGTTGGTTAACTAGAATCTGCAGCTTATCCAATAGGTAGGGAAATGGGCAGACTGGGTGGGCTAAGTGGTCCTTATCTGCAGTCAAAGTCTATGTTTCTATGTAGTTGGAGGTTTCAAAAACCTTTCTGAAAGAGATCCTCCATCTGACCCCCCTCCCCCCAATCCGCAGCCCAACCCCATCTTGGGATTTGAACTTTGTGTTTGAGAAGCTCACTCTTCCCCCATTTGAACCGGGCATGAGCTGTGATTTGCGCTTCCTTTCCTAAAAGACATTATTTTTAGTTGCCATTACGTCAGCTCAAAGGATTTCTGAGCTTCACGCTCTGGTTTGTAGAGCATTATCTTATTTTCCACACAGACAGGATTTGTTCTGAGGACCGCCCGAAGTTTTTACCCAAGGTGGTGTCAGAAGCCACACTGAACCAATCAGTAGAGCTTCCGGTTTACTTTCCATCCCATTCGAACAGAGATGAGGCAATCCTGCATACCATGGATGTCCATCGGATCCTTCGGTGCTACACACACTGAACCAAGGATTTCGGTAGCTTTGATCGGCCTTTTGTTTTTTTCCCCCAGGTCAAAAGGCAAAGCGGTTTCGAAGTAGTGCCTTTTCAAATGGTTAGGCAACTGTATTCGGTATTGTTAGCAAAAGTATGAAAACCCTCTGCCGGGCCCCATCAGCGGTCATTCTACTAGGAGCATGGCTGTTTCTGCTGCTTTTTTGCGGAACGTCTCTGTGGCTGATATCAGCACCACATCTACTTGGAGTTCTGTCCACGCTTTTACTAAACACTTCAGTCTGGACATTGCTTCTAGGTGGAGGGCTGGCTTCAGCCTAGTTGTCTTGCAGGTCCTTCTGTCCTAGGCTGGGTCCATTCTGGTTCCCAGTTTCCATTGGAGTTACTTTTTCCTCCTCCCTTGTTTCTCTCTGTCTCTTTGTAGGGACTGCTTGGGACTCTGTCCTATATGTAATGACCTACCGAAGGAACCCTCTCGAAGTAAGATGGTACAGTTAATGTAGGAACTTACCGTAACAATAGATCTTCGAGAGCGGTTCCTTCAGTAGGTCATATTTTTCCCTCCCTCCTTCCCCTCTTTTTATTCCTTACACAGGGACTCCAAATCCTGTTTGCTTCTGCTGTCGGGCCTCTTTCTGGCTTCAGCGGGAGAACTGGAGGGTGGGTGTGGGTGCCACGCTGATGATCACGTGACGGGTGGGCAGTCCCCCATCAGGGATTACTAGAAAAGTCTGCCATGCAGCCCAACACCAGGTGGCTCCAGTCCTATATGTAATGACCTACTGAAGGAACCTCTCTCGAAGATCTACTGTTGTGGTAAGTTCCTATGTAACTGTACTTTCCTTAACAAACAGAATTGAATCCATTAAAATTAATGTCCTGCTCTGCCTCCTTTTCTTGTATCTCTAGAGTCCCAGGCAGAACTGGCATCTTCTTGATCAGGCCATCAGAAAATTCATTTGGCAGGGTAAACTGCCAGGGGCGATTGCAGTGGGATGGGGGTTTGGGTCTTCCTAACTTTAAACAATATTTTAAAGTGGTTCAGATCTCCCATATAGTAGATGTAATTAGACAATCACCAGACTTTTCCTGGTTACAAGTTGAAATTACATTGCTAGGGAAGAACCACTGAGCATACAACCCTGGTTAAGTAGTATGCAGTCAGATTAGATCAAATTCTCAAATAGGTGGACCCAACATACATTGAGACAGTGGCTCATGATAGAGAAGGCCATTTCTTCCTCACCTCAGGAGTTACAATGGATACCAGTCCAGTGGCATTCACAGTTCACGTCAATGAAACTACATTTTGGGTTTGGGCACATAAGGGGCTTCTGTCTTTAAGCAGTTTCTTTTTTGGGGGAGGGGTTCTCCGTTTCAATAATTGAAAACAAAGTTTAACCTACCTAACTTAGACTTTCGTAGATATTTACAGGTAAGACAATTGAAGGCTCTTTCTCGGGTACCTCCCCCCCTTTTGGCCATGCTGAAGGAGGAAGCTGAGCTGTCAGACATTGAACATCTTGTATCTAAATTTCGAGGGCTGGGGCTGGTGACACACGTTCAGGACCTTTGGGAAAAGGTCAGCATTTCTCTGCTGGAAAAACAGAAGGAGGTTATTTGGCAAATGACACATGGGACCACGGGTTCAGCAGGTTTGAGAGACTTTAAGTGGAAAGTGTTGGCATGGTGCTTTCTCACACCGTATATAAAACCTTTTGTATGGTATTCAGCCCCATTAACCATTGCTGGTGGAACTGCGGCCATACTGGCCTCCTTGTCATATTTTTTTATTTTGGGGAATGTCCCTAACTTTCACATTTCTGGCAAGAGGGGTGCCATTTGATTGCCCATAGCCTTTTAAACAAATTCGAGGGGGCAGGGATACCAGGAAGGGAGATGGAGGTATCTTTTCTTTTATACTTATTGTGGCTGCGTTGAAAACTGTTACAAAATCTTCTTTGTTGCGCCCATCCATCCCAAGCCTATTGACCTGGCTTTTGAACTGTACAAATTTAAAATCTGTGAAAAATCTTGCAGCCCGCTTACGGTCTCAAATTGAGAAATTTTGATCTTCCTGGACATAGTCTTCACCACTCATTCACACTAATGGGACTACGCCCGAGGCGCTAGGACCCAGCATGAGCCAAAAATCTTGTGGTGGGCCGGCGCTGAGGTAGGGCTGCGTGGAAGCGGCACCGGAAGCCCAACCTTTGCTATATAGGCTACCTTGGCATCAACCCTTCAGCCACCTCAGTTCCTTTTTTCCTGCCGTCGTGTGCACTTAAGTGACGACGTCTGTAGCCCGCCGCGAGTCAAATTTTCACGCCTATGACAGTAGCAATAGTGCTTTAGTATTTGCTTAAGTTTTATTTATTTTATTCAGTTTTTAAAAAAAAAAAAAAAAAAAAAAAAAAAATTTGTCAAGAAGTCTTCAGCCCTCTTTCGGAGTCTACCATGAACAGGGCAGGTGACTGTAGGGAGACTTTGCACAGCAGTGTTTTCAGCAGGGCTGGGTTTGGTCCGCAGCCCTCTACTGGGGGGGATGAAAGGTCCTCCTGAAAGTACAAAAAGAAGCGGTCCCATTCTTGATCCTCGTTGACGACTCTGCACCGCTTGCACTAGAGTTCTTCATCCCGGTTGAAAAAGAATGAGTACTGCTCAAGGTCACCCTCTTGTATGTCTGTGCGGCGATAGTCTGTGGCGAAGGGCAGGGGTTTGACTCAGACTCCTCCGGGGTCTCCTTATGGCTTCTGTTCCTGGTGACGGACATCCTTGACTCCGGAGTCCCTCCCTGTCCCGGGGGGGGGGGGTCCTCCGGTGAGCAGTTTCACCATTGGGCTGCTCTTAAGGAGCAGTGGGTTCGGCGGTTGTCCCGCTTGCCTGAGCCAGTGAGTCCGACGCCGGGGCCTTCGGGCCTACCGGTTTCGGACCTGCGGGCAGGGCAGTTTGGACTTCCTAGTCACGTTGCGCCTTTTCGGGTGCCATTGGTGCCACGCTCTGGTGCCTTTCACCCTCATATGGCTGTGGCGCAGGGGCCAGTACAGGTGCCTTTCTCTCCTGCTCAATTTCTCGGATCTTCCTCCCTGAGTGGGGTATTGGGGGCCTCTGGTCCTGCGGTGCTGGCTCCTCTGGTGCTGGTGCTGCGTCCTGTGCTGCCGCGGTGTTTTTTGGTGCCGCACTCTCTGCTGCAGGGGTCAAAATTAAGTTTTGCAACTGCTAGCCAGCAGAGCTAGTGACTGGGAGAATCCACTGGCCCCACAGACATTTCCTCTGGCCCAGTTGATGTACATACTGAAGTGTTGCCTTCTCCAGTACAAGCCTACAGGGCTAGTTAACTGAAAATCTTACTGGCCCGATACAGAATCTACCAGCATTTGGCTAGCGATCCGGTGCCAGTTTCGACCCGTGTGCCGCATGGGGCACCGGGGTTCTCGACTCAGATTCCTGGAGCTCCTCCTTCTCTTTTCCTCCCTTTCCTGAATGCACTGTTCCTCTAGGGCTAGTAGGAGATGATATTGAGCCTGATCTTCATCATTCTCTTCATTGCTTTATTTTTCCATTGAGCGCCCTTCAAGAGCTCAGGGCGCCCTTACAGTCCAAACATCATTAACAAATAAACATAAACATTCATAATGCATACATTGTCAGATACTTAATATTTACTTTGTCACTATTTTGCCCTGTTATTTGTTTTATCTATGACTGTATTCTGTTTCATCTAATGTGGAACCTTTGTGAAGGAGTCTCTGACTCAAAGGGTTGTAATTCCGATATGTTCAAATAAATAATGATAAAAAAAAAAAAATAAACCCAGTAAAGAAACCGATTAAAAACAGGGACTATAGTGCTTAGTACTGGGCAAAAATTACCACATTCCTATCAGTAGCTAGCAAAGGGCCTTTCCTCCTATAGACCAGAGAAGGCCTGATTAAAAAGGTGGGTTTTAAAACCTTCTGTGGTCAGGCTATCTTGTATCCGGGGTAGAGAATTCCGTGGGGTCAGAGCCATAAAAGCAAATGTTCTTCCTCCGGATGTCTTAAAACGGACCCTGGGAATCTCTAGCAATTCCCCATTGGAGTGGGCTGGAGGGACAGTATGGAATTAGGTCTTTCAGATACTGCAGTCCCTGATTGTGTAGGGCTTTATAGGTCAGCAAAGCGACCTTGAAGGTTATCCGCCACTGTACTGGCAGCCAGTGCAGTTCACGCAGCACAGGTGTTGTATGACTGGATCTAGGGGCTCCAGTCAACATTCTGGACTTCGTGTTCTGCACTAGCTGCAAGTGGCGAACATCATCTCCCGGTAACCCTAGGTAGAGGGCATTACAGTAGTCAAGACGAGTGGTGACAAAGGCGTGAACCAAGTTAGAAAGATCTTCAGTCGGAACCAGGTGTTTCAACCTGGCTACATTCCTAAGATGGTAAAAGGAAGATCTGACTACGGTCAACACCTGAGCCTTCAGGGTCGAGCCCTCGTCCATAATCACACCAAGGTTATGCACCCTGTCCGAGACAGCTAGCAGCATCCTCCTCAGCTTTAGATCAGAGGGTTGTCCCGCCAACGTCCCAGCTGACCTACTATCTGGGTCCACAACCAACACCTCTGTTTTTTTCCGGTTTTAGCCTCAGCCAACTGGTACTCATACAGTCCTGAATCTCGGGCAGACAGCTGCTGAACACTGATACAGTGATGTCCTCCTGGTCAGGCACAAAAGATGTACAGCTGAGAATCATCTGCATAACAGTGAAAACTCAAACCATAATGTCCCCCAATGGTAGCATGTTCACTGCGAACAACATGGGAGACAACACCGAGCCCTGCGGCACCCCTTAGGGTAATTCATAGGGGGCTGAGGAATAAATCCCCTCCCCCAGTCCACAGAAGAAACGAAGGTGCTCAGAGTACCCCGTGATCCACAGTGTCAAATGCTGCTGAGAGATCAAGGAGAACCAAGATGGTTCGGGATCTCTGGCCATCAGGAAATCATTTAGTACAGTTACCAGTGCTGTCTTCTTTTTTTTTTTTTTTTTTTTCTGAAACCCGACTGGAGAGGGTCATGGATATTGTGGCTTGATAAATGGTTCTCCAGCTGCAGAGCAAACCACCTTCTTAATAACTTTACCCGTAAAAGGTAAGTTAGAGACTGGTCTGTAGTTGGCTGAGAGGTCTGGCTCTAAGGAGGGTTTTTTCAAGAGTGGCCGAACAACCGCCTCTCTTAAGGGGTCTGGAAAGATCTCTCTCTCCAAAGAACTCCTAACTGTCCCGGACAGGACTGTGCCAGTGACCTGAACACACCGTACAAGAAGGTGAGTTGGGCTCAGATCCAGACTACAGCAGGTTGGCCCCAAAGTCTGAATGATCCTCACGATATCAGTGACTGCCGGTAGGCTGAAGATGGACCAGGTCACCCGGGTGATTGTACCACTCGGTTGGTCAGAGCAAGGCCCAATGAGGAGGCACCGGATGATCTTGTGCCTGATGGAGGCCACCTTATCAGCAGAAAACTGCGCAAACTCATCACACTTTCCTTGTGACCAAGCACAACTGGATTGCACAGTCTGTCCACAGTGCGGAAGAGCTGAGCCGGCCTGTTTTTCGCTGCAGCAATCTCCTTGGCCAGGAACTCTGTCTTCTTATTGGAGATTGCTGATTGCTAGATCATTATAAAATCTACCAATCTAAGCCTGTCCTCCTCCAGGTGAGTTTTCTGCCAGTGTCTCTCCAACCTTCAACCCTGTCTCTTCAACCCCCTTAGCGGCCCATCATACCATGGGGCCCTAGGGTGCAGGACCGGTGAACCTGATCTTCGAATGGGGACGACTTCCTGACAGCGATTCCTTTCTGGTGGTGGCAAATAAACCATCTTTTCCAGCAGAGCCTCTGGTCGAGGACTTTACATTTAGGTTTCTGCTTAAGAACATGAATACCACTCTCTCCAGATTTCAGAGATTGATCCTGGGAAATTGCTGTGTCTGCAGTATCTGCATGTTCCAGATATTCCTGTGGAGTTGACTCCTCCTGTGCAGTCCTCTTTTGAGACTCTCTCACAGATGGTGTGGGATAATTTGGTGCTTATTCCCTCTGTGGTGAAGTCCATAGATAGGAAATACGCCCCTCTCAAGGATCGTCCTATTCTGGCTTTACAAGCCTTTGCTGATGCCATAGTTGTCCTGGCAGAGAATGAGAAAGCCGTTCTTCCTCAAGAATCTATGGCACACCCAGTAAACAAGGAATCTCGCAAAATTTACACTTTGGGGAAGCGAGCCTTCGTTGCCTCCACCCTGAGCATGTGCATAGCAAGCTGCCGGAGTTATTTCTCGCAGTACAAGTATACCCTCTGGCATTTGCTCAAGGCCACTGTAGAAGCTCTTCCAGAGTCTGACGTTAGCGCAGAGCTTTTCAGACCATTACTAGAGGCATTGAATCCAATAATCAGCAGCTCAAAGCTGCTATGGATGCCTTTGACACTGCTTCCAGAGCAGCAGCAGCAGCTGACGCCACTCTTGGTTACGCATGTCGGGATTCACAAATGATGTCCAGCAGAGAGTTATGAGTTTACCTTTTGATGGTACGTATCTGTTTGGTCCTCAGGTTGAGCAGGCACTAGAGGCCACACAGAAAACTAGAGTGGATATCAAAACAGCCAGACCACCATCCACAGCCCCATAGCAGGGTGGGAGCCAGCGGCAGTTTCATAAGTCATTCCTTTCATGGTAAAGGCAAAGGGGGCTTCAACAGAAATCGAACCCCCCAGCTGCAAAGGAAAACGCAGCAGAAGGCACAGGGCCTAAAAAAGCACCTAGTGCCATCCTCTGAGATTCTGGCCCAAGTCCCACCTCAGCTGTCTGAGGGGGACTCTTCCTCGGCAGTAGGAGGGCGTCTGACTCAGTTTTACAACCAGTGGAAGTCAGTCACATCAGACAAGTGAGTACTCAGGATAATCCATGAGGGATACTCTAAAACTTTTGGAAACCCCTCCGGATAAGCCACCTAAATGACTGCCCAAGCTGTCTGTCTCTCAATCAGACTGTCTTGCTTCCAAGATTCAAGGCGTTCTGAACAACAGGGCAGTAGAAGTAGTTCCGTTGGATCAATGGAACACAGATTTCTACTTCCATTACTTCCAGTTCCAAAGAAAACAGGCAGCATGCGCCCTATTCTCGATCTGATGAAGTTAAATTCCTTTACAAGGAGAAGTTCAGGATATCTCTCAGCTCCCTGTTACCTCTGATTCATCGGAACGACCGGCTGGCCTCCCTAGACACGCTGGACGCCTACCAGCGTTTGTTCATACACCAAACCACTGCAAATACCCCTTTTTTGGGGGGGGGAGATGAGGGGTGATGGTTCGGGGGGGCAGTGGGAATGTTTAACACACAAGTTTCTGATCATTGGTCGTAATTCCTTCAATAATGATTTTGTGTTCTAGATTAATGCATGGGGGAGGACATTGTTGTTCTAGTTACTTTTTCTTTTATGCACTAATTCTAAAAATGGTGTTTTTTGTATAACATTGTACAATTAAACGGGCACTGCTTGCTCTGTTTCGAATCATAACACCAGTTGACTCGGTAGTGCTATAACTTCTTGTTACACTTTTAGATGTATTGGTAGTTACTTTTTACCTTGTCTATTCGGTACATTTATGATATTTAATATTTACATTGGCAGATGACACACATGACCACGGCGGTTCAGTAGGTTGTCGAGAATTTAAGTGGAAAGTGGTGGCACGTTACTTTGTCATTGTGTGTGAAACCTTTCATATGGGATCCATCCCCAGTAACTGTTGATGGCAGAACTGCGGCCATACAGGCACTCCTTTTAATGTTTTTGTTTTGATTGTCCCCAGCTTTCATATTTCTGGCTAGGGTTTCACATCCATCACAGCTAAATGACTCACTTTTCTACACAGGACTCAGGCTTGGTAAATTTATTGAATAAACTTCAGGACTTGATCTAGTGGTTGAGCACCAGCGTGGGCCTCAGAGACTGCAGGTTCAAACCCCATCCGAGCTAAAGTTTTATGATATTAGCCTGGAAAGTAGCTACGGTACTGCTCCTTCATAAAAGTGGAGACTCATTTCCCCGGCAACTACTGGCCCATATCTCTTCTCCCCTAATTCAGTAAACTTTGAGTCCATTTTCACACCAGGCTTGCTGTGTTCCTGTCTTACAC
This sequence comes from Neoceratodus forsteri, assembly GCA_016271365.2. Classification (NCBI taxonomy): domain Eukaryota; kingdom Metazoa; phylum Chordata; order Ceratodontiformes; family Ceratodontidae; genus Neoceratodus; species Neoceratodus forsteri. The sequence goes on along the minus strand of JADMNL010000030.1, from coordinate 160,217,067 downwards.
TGTCACCCCTTTCCAAGCTGGCTTCAGAAAGCATCACTCAACCATCTCCTCCCTACTAAGAGTCTCAGATTCCATCCTCTCTGGGATAGAAGAGGGTCGCACTGCCATCTTTATTGACTTGGCAAAGGCATTTGATTCAGTTTCTCTCACTCCTCATGAATAACCTTTCAGAGTGGCACTCCGAAACCACCTAGCCCAGTCTGGTGGATGTGACTGCTATACCCAACCTCCCCCTCTCAGACAGGCAGCACATCCTCCCTCCAAAACCTTTTTTCTTCCAACCCATAGCACTTAAATAAAACATGACAATGCCATGTTTGCTGCCTACTTACACCTTTATGTCCTATTGTACCTGCACCTCTTTGTCCTGTGCACTACCCACAATTGTCTGTACAACTTTGTTTGATACACTGAGGAACTGCTGTACTTGTGTAACTCTAAAGTGTGTCTGCACATTGATTTTTGACGCGAAACCTTTGTAAACGAGATCTCTAGCGCAAAGGTTATGTAATCAGAGTCGGCAATAAATAAAAAATAAACAAGCTTCTCTCTATTGGCTTGGCGGCTTCAACAGTAAATTGGTTCCGCTCCTGCCTCCCTGACCGGAAGCAAGTCATTCCTGGTTGGAAATGCCCTGTCATCCTCTCTCCCTGTCCTTCCTGGGGTTCCCCAAGGGTCCATACTTAGCCCCATCTTCTTCTCTCTTCATCAGTGACCTCCCCTTTCTGTTCTAACGCTCACATCCCCATGTATGCAGATGATGCTATCATCTACACGTCGGGACAATCTTCTGCAGTCTATGGCACCACCTCTGTTCTTTTCCTACCGTCGACCCGGTAACATTGGCTCCACGGATGCCATCTTAGCAGTGGACTGCCATTTTGCACCTTGCGCAGTTTATCATTCATTCTTTCAACGTTTTTTTTTTTTTCTCAGACAAGTGCATGTCTTCATCGACCTCTCAGTGGCGGAAGTTGAAGTGTCTTGGCGTGCGATAGCGGATCCGCGGGGATGGCTACTCTGCCTGATTTGCCTACGTCCCGGCCACCGGCCTGACTGCCCGCACTGCCAAAAATTCAATAGTAAAACCCACATCCACCGCCTCAAGACACTCGAGGCCTACCTGCTGGAGCAACAAGTGGCTGCCATGCAGAGGGACCTAGTCGGGACAAAGTTCTTCCTCCTCAGCCAGGGAGTCTCTTCTCCTCCCCAAAAAAAAAGGAGAAAAGATCTGTCAGGAAGCACCATCATTGGGATAAGGACAGAACCAGGTTGGAATCCACCAAAGTCCCTCACAGGACTTGACTTCCTTCTTCTCCAGCGGGAGGTGGGGCCGGTTCCCCAGGTACCCACGGACGTTTAGGGGGTTTCATCAATGAAGACTACCGCCTCACCACGCTCCAAAAGTAGGGAGTCTTTATGCCAAGGGCGTTCGTCCGCCTAAGTCCCCTTAGCACACAGGTCCCACAAGCCTTCGAATGGGTCAACACAAGAGTAACAGGAGTCTGCTTTGGGCAAAACCTTTAAACCAGTCTCCCGTAAGCATTCTGAATCGTCCGACAGGCACAAGGGGTCTGATGACTCCACTAAACACCAGGAGGTCGTCGGGTACCGGATGCCTCCTCCACCTGAGGAAATGGTGACGTCGGCCTCTGAAGGTAGGCAGGTGCCACTGGCCAGAGAGGCCGTGTGCCCCGGAGGACCGGACGTCAGCCCCAATGTTCAAGGCCCCAAAGGACAAAGACACCAGGGCCTGTGGATACCTAAATGCCTCCCCCCGCTGCCTCCTAAGGAGCTGAATGCCAGACTGCTCTGGGGCTTGGCACTGCCAGACAAGGCCCCGTCTAACCTGACGCACAAGGCACCTGCCGACACGGTGCCACAGGACCAGATGTCCGTAGCCAAAGAGCCACAGGGTCAGACGCCTGGCCCTTCTAACAAACCAGATCAGACGCCCCCGCCTCCAGTTGTCCCATTGGCGGAAATTGGGGCGCTTTTCAACGCATGGTGTAACGCCATTAAAGGGGACTTGCTTCCAACACCCCAGGGACCCATTCCCGGTCCGGCCGCCACCTAGGGAACAGTTGCCCAGGTGACCTCTGCCTCCTACAGAGCGCCCGCCATCTGAGGAAGACAGTAGGTAGATTCCAGCTTCAGGCGGTAGGAAGAGGCACCCGACCCATACCGTGCCCAGATCCAAGAAGAGACTTCGCCACGGTCACCTTCGGATGACCCGTCCTCCTTGAACATTATGAGGCATATCCAGGCCCTGCATCAGTGGGATACAGAGGAGCTGGATCTTGAACGCCGCCGTGTGGCAAAATTCTTGGGGGCTGCTGATCCAAAACCTTTGTTTCTAGGGACATGGATATGTTGTTCATCCACACTCATTGGCAGGTATCCTTGCTGCTTTAAATCTTGCCGGAAGGTCTTCAAGCTTGCTCCTCCCACCCACCCGGGTGGTATAACTCTCGGCTCCGCCCCATGACGCCAGATCTTCCTTACCGCTTGGAAGCTCAGGTTCCCTCCTTAACGCTCTGCGTTTGAGACTGGTTCCTATTTCTCAGTTTGCGGATTTAAAATAAATTTTGCGAAAAAGACTTCAGTCTTCTATCCCTCGCGGCTGCGATGGACAAATCGACTCCCGGATTTCGGAGATGCCCATGCGGGCAGAAGATGTCTCGGACGGATCCACACTCACGTGTGTCTACTGCTTAGGCCTTGAGCACGACCCGCGGGCTTGCGACCTGTGCTCTTCTTTCTCGACCTCGTCTCGAAGACCGTGCTGCCCGATTGCAACTGGGCCGTCCCGAGCGTTTCCTCGGTGAAGTCAAGGAGGCCGGTTGGCGGTGTCATGGCCGGGCTCGGCGGATCAGCTCGGCGGATGGTCGCTCGAAGAAGGCGGCGCGGGAGCCGTATCTTCCTCGGCCCACGGCATTTATCCGCTCTCTCTGGGCTCTTCTTCACGGCTTCTTTTAAGGAGCTTTGTCTGTCCCTCTCCACTAAAGGAGAAGGGCCTACGTTTGCTGGACCTTATTCTCGGTCCAAAAAGAGGGACAGAGGTAAGTCCCTCCGTCGGCGCTCTTGGGGCGGGAAAGGTCCCTCTCCCGGGCAGTCGACCGTCGGCTTCGATCCGACCGCTCGCTTCGACCACTGGCCTCCGGTGTCCCGTCAGGTCAGTTGACCTCGACTCCACCCGATGAAGTCGAGATTTTTCAAACCCATTAGACGGGCTATCGCCTTTAGCAGCCGAATTCCCCTCTCCCGGTTCCCCGGGAGGAGTTGAGGTCCGTGGGCTCGCCTGTGCCTCCGGTTCCGGAGCCCTCGGATGCACCATCCGAGCCGAAGGGAGTGCCGGTTCCGGCCGACACCTCCCCGCACCGACCTCGGAAATTCCGGGACTCTCGGTCTCTGTCTCGGACCTCTTCGCGGTCCAGCCGATCCCACCGTCATAGGCGGTCTCGGTCTCGGCACCGCGGTAAGCGGCGTCGCCGCTCGGCCTCGTCCTCCTCCTCGGATGAGGGGAGGCTTCGGCGTAAATTCGTCGGCCGATGCGAGACCTTATGTTTAACAACTCCTCCTGGCGGGAGTAAGCCGACCCGTCGCCTTCCCCGGCCATTAAGTGGCTGTCACCGGAGCGGCCGACACAACCCCTCGACTTATCCGAGGAGCCTATACCCAGGCCGGTTGTTCGGCCAAAACCAGCTGCTCCACCGATTCCGGTGGAACCTCCGCCTCCACAGCCACCAATTGGGGCTCCGACCAAGAATTCTCGGTCGGCTAAGGGTCTACCCCATCGGCTGTCAGTTACCCTCACTCCCGACCGACCTCGGCAGGTGATGGGTGCCTCAGGCCAGAGGCAGCTCTTCGAGGACTCTTCCGAGTCTGAAGATGATTCCTCCTTTTTCTCCAAGCGACTGGACTTGGAGTCTTCAGGAGGTCAGTCAATGGGCGATAGGCCGTCGTCCTTCCTAGGACTACTTGCTCATCTCGAGTCCACGGGATGGAGCTGAACCCGTTTCAAAGCGGGCGGTATCCCCTCACGGAGATTCTGGACGGGGGATTCTCCGGGAGGCCTTTCCGGTGGCGAGGCCATAGTGGGTCCGGCACTGGAGCTTTGGCAGCGCCCTGCTTCCTGCCCTGCGCCTTGGCCAGGATGGCCAGGAAGTATCCGGTCCTACCGTTCCTTGTCCGGTTTTTCGGAACACCCCTCTGCTGAGGGTTGGTTACCGACAGCGTTTTCCGGCGCGCCGGCAACGCCAGGGATGTGGACAAACCTCCTGACAAGGAGTCCAAGAAATTGGACTATGTCGGGTGAAAAGTCTACGCTGCGTCCTCTCTCGGCCTTCGTCAGGCCAGTTCGGCCGTCCTCATGGCACATTTTTCTCATGCCCTGTTGGGCTCCCTGGATGAGGTCATCCCTCATCTTCCCGCCGATCTGCAGACTACGGTTAAGCAGGTGCGGGACCAGGGCAGGCAGTGGCCAAACAGCAGCTCCAGACTGCTTTGGATATAGGGGACTCATGTGCCAGATCGGTGGCTGCGCGGTGGCTGTCGTCGGTGGGCTTGGCTGAGGATATCCACCTTTCGCCGGATACCCAGCACAAGTTGGCGGATGTTCCCTTTTGGGGACTGACCTCTTGACCCTGGGGTGGAAGGTCACCTGCAGAGGATCGAGAAGTCAATGCTACCTTGGACTCGGTCTCTTCCGCTCAGAAGGACAAGGCCGCGAAACCCAGCCTAAGCCCTTCGTCCTTCTGTGCCCCCTGCGCCCTGCCCAGCAACGTCAGGGCCAGCAGGCTCGAGCCTTGGCATCCCAAACCCAAGCCGCCGGCTTCCTCTAACAGGAGGCAGGGAGGAAAAAGGCCCAGGAGGGTCCCTCGGCGGTCCCTCCTCAAGCCTGCCCAGTGACGGGCTGGGGGTGTCGCCCCATTCCCGTCACTTACCCTGGGTCCCCGTGGAGGCGGCTCCGGCACTTCCGTTCCGCCTGGTCCGCTGTTTCCACGGACAGGTGGGTCTTGGAGGGTGGTGGGAAGAGGCCTGCCTCTGGAATTCGAGCAGGCACCACCCTTCAGGCCGTCGCCCTCGGGGGCTTGAGATCCCCAGCCTCACTGGCGGCTCGTCGAGCCGACATCGCTCTCCTCCTCCAGAAGGAGGTGATAAGAGAGGTGGTGGACCCTCCTTCAGACCCAGGGTTTGTGTCCAGGTACTTCCTGGTTCCGAAGCGGACGGGGGGCTGGCGCCCCATTCTCGACCTACGACCTAAACAAGTTCCTAAGGTCTCGAACCTTCAGGATGGTCACTCTGGCTCAGATAATACCATCCTTGGCAGCGGCGTGTGGTTCTGCTCTCTGGACTTGCAGGGCGCGTTTTCACGTCCTATCCATCCGTCTCACCAGAGATTCCTTCGCTTCCGGCGAAGGATCCCTCTTGAGTTCCAAGCCATGCCCTTGAGCTTGTCTCCAGCTCCAGGGTCTTCACCAAATGCATGGCAGTGGTGACAGCATTCCTGCGGCGCCGAGGGTCGGGTGTACCTTACCTGGACGACTGGCTGATAGCAGCCCCTCCAGGAAGGAGGCGGAGTGGTCAGAGATCTGGCCTCAGGTCTGCTCTCAGCTGGGCCTCCTTATCAGCGAGGCCAGAGTGAACTCGAGGCGAAGCAGGTGATTCTATTCATCAGGCAGCTGGCGACTCTCTTGAGCCAGAGCATGGCTCGGCCGCGGACAGGGCGAGTTCTTTCCTCCTTTGCCCGATCATTTCTGGTTGGGCAATTCGCCCTGCCGGGACTTCCTGCGCCTCCTGGGTCTCATGGCGGCCTGCACCAGCGTGGTCCGTTGGGCCGCTGGAACATCGTCCCCTTCAGTGGGGACTGGCCAGCCAGTGGTCCTGCGCTGCGATCCTTTGGACCAGCTTGTGCGGTGACACAGGGATGTGGAACACTCTCCAGTGGTGGACCGTTCCAGATCATTTGCAGGAGGGCATCCCGTTCGTCGCCGAGCGGCGGTCTCTCTATCGACCGATGCCTCTCTGATGGGTTGGGGTGCCCATCTGGGGGAACCACGGGCTCATGGCCTCTGGTCCCGGGAGTCGATGCCACATCCAACCTGCTGGGCTCGGCGGTCCGCTAGCTCTCACGCCTTTGCTCCGTTCCTCCGGGGTCAAGTGGTCCAGTGCAGGCGGACAATACCGCGACCATGTACTATCTAAACCGCCAGGGCGGGGCCGCGCTCCATGCTTCTATGCAAGGAAGCTCTCCGCATTTGGTCACTCGTGCGCAGCCTGGAGGCGGATCTCCTAGCCATTCACGTGGCAGGAGCCTCCAACACCCTGGCCGATGCCCTGAGCCGGATAGGGCTGCATCCGCAGGTGGTCTCTCCTGCCGGAGGTAGTACAGCATCTGTTCTCCCATTGGGGTACACCTCAGGTGGACCTGTTTGCCTCCAGGAGCAGCTGAGCTGAGTCTGTTCCATGCCCCCCCTCAGCAGGGCTCGCTGCAGGGGGATGCCTTCTCGAGGCAGTGGACCCCGGGCCTCTTTTCGCCTTTTCCCCATTTCCCTTGATCCACAAGGTGCTTCTCAAGGCGAGGAGGGACAAGGCGCAGGTGTTCTGATAGCCCCAGACTGGCCTGCGCAGTTCTGGTACCAGATCTCCTCAGTCTCAGCTCCAGGATTCCGGCAGCTTCCAGCTCGCCGGACCTGCTCTCAGTCAATCAGGGAAGGTGTTCCATCCGGACCTTCAATCCCTGCACCTGGCGGCCTGGTTCCTGGCGGCTAGAGTTCCAGGCCTTGGGTCTTTCGGCGAGGTCCTCAATGTAGTTGAGGCGTCCCGTAAGAGTCGACCAGAAAATGCTATGCCTTCAAATGGAAAAGGTTTTCCATTTGGTGTCAGAGCAAGGCTTGGACCCTTCCTCCTGTTCCTTGGCAAGAATCTTGGACTATTTTGGTCCCTTTCCAGTCAAGGGCTTGGAGTCGGCGACCCTAAGGGTGCACCTGGCAGCCATCTCTGCTTACCGGGCGCGGGCGGGAAGCATCGATGGCGCAGGAGAAGGTGGTCTAGGCGCTTTTTCAAAGGCCTTGATCACATTTCCCTCAGTCTGGGAACTCCCACCTCCGTGGGATCTACTGCTGGTACTGGCAAAGCTCATGGGCAAGCCATGCGAACCTATGCACAGGTGTGCTGTCTCTCACCTGTCGTGAAGACCGCCTTCTTGGTGGCTATCACGTCAGCCAGAAGGATGGGAGAGCTCCAGGGCGCTTTCCATCAGTCTCCTTACCTGGTCTTCCACAGGGACAAAGGTTGTCTCTTGCCCCACCGAAATTCCTTCCGAAGGTGGTGTGGGGTTTCACCTTAACCAGGTGTTGACTCTGCGGTGTTCTACCCCAATCACACCGGAGGCCCTATAGGCTCATACTCTGGACCCTAGAGGTGGCACACTTATTATAAGGGCTGACGGCTGAAATTCGAGGAGAGGTTCGCCAGCTGTTGTCACCTACGCTGAAGCGCATCTGGCAGACCTGCAGCCAAGCGGACGATAAGCAGGTGGGTAACCTCCTGCATAGATCTCTGCTATAAGTTGGCGGGCATGGAGCCTCCCAGAGGGATAAGGCTCATTCTACCCGCCATACTGCTGCAACGTGGCTGCTTCAGGGCGTCCTATCCAGGAAATCTGCAGGGCTGCTACCTGGAAGTCAGCAAACACCTTCATTACCCATTACCACATCGACCTTGAGTCACGCCGGGATGCTGGTTTTGGGGCCTCGGTTCTCAGTCTCTCTTTCCCAAGTAAGTATTGGGGTGTCGTCTTGCCTCCCTCTCCCGGAGAACTGCTAGAGGAGTCTGCCAATGAGTGTGGATGAACAACATATCCATGTCCCTAGAAATACAGGTTACTCACCTGTAACAGGAGTTCTAGGAATGGTATATATTGTTCATCCACCACCACCGACCTCCCGGCTTGACGCACAACCTGAGCTTCCAGCGCTGGCAGGCTCTGCATCATGGGGCGGGAGCCGAGTTATACCACCGGGTGGGTGGGAGGAGCAAGCTTGAAGACCTTCGGCAAGATTTAAGCGGCAAGGATACCTGCCAGTGTGGATGAACAACATATACCATTCCTAGAACTCCTGTTACAGGTGAGTAACCTGTATTCCCCCCACCCACTGGCAGAGCCCTTCTAAGACATCACGAAATTGATCTGAAAGCATCCAGCTACCACAACCGCAGTGCCAAGGAAAGCAGACAGGCTGTATAAAACACCCAAAGGAAGGATCCTTTCTTAAGTGAGCAACCAAAAGCCGAGACTATGGTGCTCACGGCTGCACGTGGCAAAGTGCAACAACCGAGGCACATGAGCGCCCAGATCCAGGGTCTGAAAAGCTGGACCAGATGGGCTGCAAGGCCCATTCGTCAGCTACCTGCACGATTGAGTCACTGAATTTCCTGGCTCACATGGTCACATACCAAAAGTCATTGTGGGCAAAAGCTATGGACCTGGCTAAGGCACAACCAGACTCTGAGGACAAGGCAGAGCTCCTAGCTGTCAACCAGTCTGGCATGGATGTGGATAAATATGCTGAGGAGTTCCTACAACTCCGTAGACACGGTAGCAAGGGCAGCAGCAACAGGTATCTGTATGAGGAGGCATGCCTGGCTGAGGGTTTCTGGTTTCTGCCAGGATTTGCAGGATGCCATCTTGGACGCACTCTTTCAGGAACACGTCCTCTTCGGCCAGGAAACAGAAACTCATAACAAGACTACAAGATTCGGGAAAAGCGGTATCTGACGTCCACTGCATGTACAGGTCAGGACCACGGGCAACCTGGCGCATTCTCTTTAGGAAGAACCAGGTACAGCAAGGAAGACACCAGCTGCAGCACAAGGGAGACTTGAAAAGAAGAGACCCCTCTGTTCCTTCAGGTGCCCAGGGCCCCAAAAATCCCAAGGCACCCAGACCTCCGCTGCCCACCCCCTCTTCAACGGCATGACTCCCTACCGACCCTCAGCATGCGCTGCGCACACTCACAAACTCTGGAAGTGCAGGGGGAGACTGTAGGAGGGAGATTCTCCCTTTACCAATCCGGATGGTCCAGTATCACTTAAGACTAATACGTCCTCTAGATAGTCGAGAGAGGATACTCTCTGGAATTTACCCAGATTCTGCCAGACAGTGCGCCTGTCCCCTCCCAAACGGTTGTCCGAGCAGATACAGGCCTTGCAAGAAAAAAGCTATCCAGGAGGTCCCCTGTGCCCAAAGAAGCAAGGGGTATTACTCCCACGTCTTCCTAGTCCTGAAGAAGACTGGAGACCTCTGTCCCATTCTGGAGCTGAGCCAGCTGAATGCCTTCATCAAATACAGAAGGTTCAGAATGGTGACTTTAGCGAGCCTGTTGCCCATGCTCCATCACGGAGACTGGCTTTGCTCCCTGGACATGCAGGATGCTTATATGCACAGAAAGATCCTGGCATCCCACAGGAAGTACCTTTTGCTTCACCTTCCAAGGAGGGCATTAACGGTTCAGGGCACTTCTGTTTGGCCTATTGTTGGCTCCAAGGGTTTTCACCAAGTGCCTGGCAGTAGTGGTGGCTACCCTCAGGAGAGGGAGTCACCTTGTCTACCCTACCTGGACGATTGGCTTCTCACAGCTTCATCAGAAGACCAGCTATGCCAGATGATGGAGACTTTGTCTATTCTGAACTTTGGGCATCACTCTAAATCTGCCCAAGTCGCACCTGTGGCCTGCTCAAAGGCTACAATACATAGGAGTAGTCCTGGACACCGTCCAAGGGAAAGCCTTCCTCCTCGCAGACTAGGCAGACAGGCTAAGGTAGGTCGCTCCAGGGTGATGGACTTGGATCATGTCCTGGCGAGGGTGGTTCTGCAACCTTTAGGCCACTTGGCCACAGCCATAGCCACAGTTCCGTTTTGCACATTTGAATGAGGATCTTGCAGTGGCACCTCAGAGTACAGTGGGACCAATGCACAGACGAGTTCTAAGAACCCATCCGAGTCTCCAGTGCGGTCCGTCAGTCCCTGGTTTGGTGGGTCACCCTCGGCTCATGTAGACAGAGGGGTTTCCTTCCAGCGGCCCAGCCCACAACAAATTCTGACGACAGATGCCTCTGGACTGGGATGGGGAGAACATCTTGCTCCTCACCGGACGAGGGGCTCCTGGAATTCCATGGAATGGTCTCCACATAAACATTCTAGCGATAAGAGCTGTACTGTGTGCCCTACAAGCCTTTCAAGGGGTACTCCTTCCTGGGCCCCTTCTGGTTCAGTCTGACAATACCCCAGTAGTCTTCCATCTCAGCAAGCAAGGGGGCCAGCGTTCTTATCCCCTATGCAGAGGGGCAATAAGAGTATGGAACTGGGCAGTGGATCACACTCTGGATCTCGCAGCAGTCCATGTTCCAGGGATCCATAATGTCCTTGCGGACAGCTTAAGTAGCTCTATCTCACAGCCACAAATGGGAACTACAGCAAGAAGTTGTAGACCTCTTCGAAAGGTGGGGCAGGCCAGAACTGGACCTCTTTGCATCCCCACACAACGCCAAACTGCCCAATTTCTGCTGGCTATCCAGGGTCTGGTATTTTTTAGCGAGACACATTGTCCCTCTCTTGGACAGGGAAGTATCTGTATGCCTTCCCTCTTCAGAGGATCCTACTCAAGTTGAAGGCAGAAGGTTCCCAAATGATTCTAATTGCGCCCTTCTGGCCTCTGCAGATTTGGTTCCTGCTGTTGCAACAGATGGCATGGGAACCGCTGGTTCTGCTGCCCCTGTTCACTCATTTGCTCTCCCAGGAATAAGGGATGCTGGTCCAGCGGGCCCTCTGGTCCCTGCATCTGCATGCATGGCTCCTGCGGACTTAGCTTGGGGGAGAGTTGGAGTGTCTCTCGGAGAGGCAGAGATGCTAGTGGCAGCGAGGGAGCCCTCTATCAGGGCAACATATGCCATGAAGTGGAAGCACTTCTGCTCATGGGTATTCCCCTGTTCTCTGGCTCCCCTCACCTTTCCAGTGGAATCTGTACTGGATTATCTTCTCTTCCTTTCGGACTTGGGCCGTAGCTACTCATCCATTAAGGTGCATCTCTGCGCTGTCGGCTCATCATGTACCACTGAATGGGAAGACTCTGGCATAGTTGGACTTATGCAAGACCTTTTTAAAGGGCATCTTTCATATTAAACCTCCCTGGAGAGACCCTGTGCCACCTTGGGACCTCTTGTTTGTATTAGAAAAGCTCACTTTGCCTTTACACAGACGGCCGCCAGGTTAGAGGCTACACTTCTTTCTTGGAAGGTGTTCTGCTCGGAAGATTTCCGGGCCGCGGGCTCTGATGTGTAAAGAGCCTTATCTTATTTTTCACAGGGACATGGTAGCCCTGCGTACAAACTCTCAAGTTTCTTCCGAAGGTTGCGTCTGAGCTCACGTTGAACCAAGACATCCAACTACCAGTTTACTATCCAGAGTACTGAAACGGAGGGGAGGCCTTATTACATACTCTGGATGCAAATAGAATTCTTCATTACTACCTTGCCCGGACCAGTTCCTCCAGAAGGACAAACCAGTTGTTTATCTCTCTTGCCCAAAGGAAGGTTGGGGCACCAGTGACGAAACAGATGGTAAGTGGCTCGTGAATTGTATCACTGTATCAGCAGTACAACAAACCCTTACTTGGTCCTGTTAAGGGTCACTCCACCAGAGGGATTGCGACATCTTTCGCTTCACTCAAGAATGTTTCTTCCATGGACCTCTGTGCAGCTGCTACTTGGAGTTCAGTGCACACTTTCGTTAGGCACTGCAGTCTGGACATTGCTTTCAGAAGAAGAGCAGGTTTCGGCCTAATGGTCCTTCTTCAGGGACTCCTTTCCTAGATGCCTTCAGCTCTGCTTTATTGTCACCCACCCTTCTGACCTGGGTCTCTTATTGGGTATTGCTTTGGACTCTGTCCTAATGGTATTACCTGCTGCAAGAGCTCCCCCTCGAAGTGAGATAGTACAGTTATGTAAGAACTTACTGTAACAATAGAGCTTAGAGATAAGCTCTTGGAGCAGGTGGCTTTCTCACCCACCTGCCCCGTGGACTAGTATTACGGTTTTCTCTTTGGGGATGGATCCTCCTCGGTTCTCTGTTGTTTTTCAGCTGGGTCTCCGGCGGGAGAACTGAGGTGGGACTGCCCCTTTATACCACGTCTGACGGGGCGGAGCCAACGAGTGCGGTCCTCTGCCATAGACTGCTATCTAAAAGTTTTCTGTGGGGTGCTAACACCTGCTGGCTTAGTCCTGATGGTATTACTTGCTGCAAGGGCTCCTATCGGAAGATCTGTTACAGTAAGTTCTTACGTAACTGTACTTCATGGTCCCCTGCTCGCCTGATCATATTTAGGGACCCTAACTAATGGGTTTACAAAGCTCCGAAAACTCATGTGTTTGGTTTATATGCTGTAAATTGCTCCAGCCTAGCCTGGTAGGTTCAACTGCCAGGAGAGTGGAACATATGTAAATTAAGAGAATGTTAGAAGTGGAACTAGAATGTAGTTCAAATCTCAGCCTCTTAAGTGCTGCTGCATTCTACAGGCCAACATCAGATTAATTTCTCTATCTGTAGTAGCAAGACGCCCCAGAGATCTCTCCTCACAACTTTGTTGCAAGTCGGTGTATTTGAACTGCTTTTGTCAAAAGTTTTTCTGTTTTCTTATTTCTGCCTCTAGTTAGAATTTTTTTAGTTTTTGTTAGAAATGTTTTGTTCTGTGTATCTCTCCCCTGGTCTTGTTTTGGTTCCCGGGAAACTGAGAAATAGTGTGTGAAACATAGAAAATTATGACAGAAAGGGGACCTGTGGTCCATAGAGTCTGCCCAGCCTTTTTAATTTACCATGCTTTTAATTTTGTTTGTGGTCATCTGGGGTTTTCCTGTCAGAATTACGATAATTTGGTAGGGTATACTTATTTTTCATCTCTGTTCCTTTGCGCAGGAACCGAGACTTCTCACATTTAGCGGTTTTCTCTCTCCTGAGGAACAGAACCGTTAATTTCTTAACTTTTGATTAAAAAGAGGGGTTTAATGCTAGCCCTTGTAGCGGCCCTCGTTTTCAAGGGAACAGACATCAGATGATCGATTGTTTTTCTTCAGGAGCCCCCGTTGCTTAGCTATATCTAACAAATTGGCATGTCTGATTGGCCTAAAAAGAAAACTGGACCCACAGGCTTTAAAACCTGTTCTAAGTGCTTTCAACTTTTGGCCAAGGCAGATAGCCACGATTTGTGTATACACTGCCTGGGTCCAAGTCACATATTTGCTAACTGTGAGCTTTGCAGTAAGTTTTGCTCCAAAACTATAAACAAAAGGGCAAAGAAGTTGGAAGAAATGGCCCCTCAGTCTTCCTGTTCGTCACCCAAGCATTCAGAGGAGGGTCCTTCTCACAGCAAATCGGACTGCCCCGCTAAGGATTCCTCTGATCCCAAAGTTCCTGACAAAGCTGACCAAAATAAGTATGAGATCTGCAGAGTAGGTTTCGGACCTGGTTCCCACTAAGCAGAAACAAAGAAAAACCTGTCACTGCACCTCCGTTAAAGAACCAAGGGAACTCTTGGACAAGACATAACTTCCCTCTGTGGGACTGGGGAGGACATTGCCAAAGCCTTCCAGGTCATACAGGCTGTGCAGTCGTTTGGTCTTCCTGTGGCCACCCTGGTTCCCCCTCATTTGTCATCTCTGATCCCAGTTCCCTTTGGCTAAGGTACCGAATGCTATAGAGAAATGGAAGAGGAGGAAGATGATGGGGAGCTGATGGAACCAGAAGTCTCCCCTGGACAGGGGTTTGGTTCCCCTCCTATGGGACCAGAGGACTATACCTCTCATTACGCCTTCGTCAGGCAGATGGTGGATACTCACGATCTCACCACCCAGGAGTCTGTGGAAGAGGAGGAAGAAGCAGATTTCCTTGAAATGATCGGTCTGGCACCCACTAAAAGGCTTCTATTGCCTGTCCATAAGTTCCTTAGGAAAGCAACTATGAAAATCTTGCAAACCCCTTTTTCAGTATCGGGGTGAACAAAAAAGTACCAGCTGGACAGAACCAACACTTGAGTACCTTTATTCCCATCCCTGTCATGAGGGGGTGATCCAGGCAGCTGACTGCCATAAAGCCAGGGTTCCACTCTCATCCCATCCACCAGAGAAGGATTCTAGGAAACTTGATGGCATGGGCAAGAAAGGGTACACGGTAGCCTCCCTCCTGTTGACAGGCCACTTTACATGGCCTATGCTGCCCAATATCAGAGGGCCCTCTGGAACTCTGTTTTGGCCATGTGTGATAAGGTCACTGATGAAGTGGGTCGTGACGTAGCAGGCACTGCTAGGGTAGCACGGGACGCTGCCAAGTACCAGTTTCACGTGGCAGTATATGCCAATGACTCGGCATCCAGATTTATGGCTCCAGCCATTGCCTTGAGGAGGTTCACATGACTACGAGCCACTGATCTGACCCCAGCAGTGTTGCCACTGAGGCCTCAGCCCTGGGGGTACACTGTACCCACTTCTGAATTTTTAGAGGGTACAAAATACATTTTGGGGGTGCAAGTAGAACTATGAGGAAATTTGGAGCAACACACAACATATCTGTTTTGGATGGGAGACTAGAGACTGCAACTGGCTATTAAACATTCATGGCTGATTAGCAGGGCACAGATATCCCTGAAGTTGTATTCTGGATATTAAAGTAGGCAGTACTACTCCTCCCCCAACAGTTTAAAAAGACAATGCAAAGTTGGCATTCTTTTAAACTGTTGGGGGAAGAAAATGAATGTACTGCCTACTTTAATATCAAGAATACTAACTCAGAGATATTCTGTGTTTGCAATATAACATACTAAAAGCCAGCAGAATAGGCCTGCCGGTCTTTCGTGTCTGCTCGGTATTTAGTAAGCCATGAATTTTTTTTTTTTTTTTAATAGCCAGTTGCAGTCTCCAGTCCCTCATCCAAAAACAGATGTTTGCCAAGACCACATCACAAACCTTTCCACTTAAGAGTCCACTTCATTCACTTTGCCAGTGTTGCATCAGGCTACCATCTCTGCTTCTGCAGAAATATTAAAATATATCTCTTGGGGCTAAAACATGCCCTGTTTAAAAACAGTCGGGTGGGTTCCTTGCTTTCTCATTTACCCAGTTGCAAGTTTAAAAACCTCCAACAAACTCTCTCCGTACACTGAGAAACTTGTCAATGATCACTGACCCGAAACTAACTACCCCTTGTGAAATTTCTCCACACAAACCGCAGTTCCAAGATTTGTAATAAAAATTAAATGTTCTTGCCCTTTATTGTGTTTACTTTTCACTCCCCTCCCACTGCTGTCACTTACATTTTCCTGTGTCTTCAGTTTCAGCCCTCATTTCACTAGTATGCATTTGAATATCACCCACCTGGCGCATTCACCATGAGAGAGAGAGAGAGAGAGAGAGAGTTTTCGCTGACTTACCGTTGCTCTCACTGTGTCTGCACTCTTGTTCGTGGTCTGCCATTGCACTGCACGGCTTCAGACTCTGCTTGTACCAGCACAGGCACTGTGATCCCAACCATGTGCAGTGTGTCCACAGCTGCGTTTCACGTCTGTTTCAAGTTAGCTTGCCGTCGCACACTTTTTGCTTGTTCCCACTCTGACCGACACAAGATAGAAGTGGAAGTGTGCATGCGCCAATCGATGGCCAGCAGTGCAGCAGGCATGGGGGAGTACTTGGGGCGTGGCTTGCAGGAGAAGGAGACTGCCAAGAAAAAGGAACTGAATGCATCGGTTGTGACTTGGAGGGGGAATGAAAACACAAAGGGGGGCAGACTGAGAAAGCATAGAAATGCACTAGTAGCTTTGCGTGCCGTGTACCCCTCCATGTATAAATGTGCGTGAATTTCATAATTTATATGTGATTCACGTACATTTATGTGTGAGTGGGAACACAGGGCCCCAGGCATGCAGGCCAAGGCCATGGATTTTCCCTGTGAGGATAATTCATTATTTGGTGACAAGACTGAGGACTACATGAAAAAGGTGGAAAGAGTATAAGGCTACCTACAAGAGCAACTCAGAGATATACTAACATACTATTTGCCAGCAGATTAGGCCTTATGGTCTATCAAGTCTGCTCGAACCTAGATCCTTAGTTGGGTGCCGAGACCCTCCCATCCCTTGTGCTCCAGAAACCCCTATCATCCATCCCCACCCCCCCGGGACAGGCCATCATCTGATACATCCACTTTCTGTGTCTGTCCCACCCTCTCTTAAAGCTCTCCACTGTGGATCTCTGAACCAGCTCACCAGGCAGAGCATTCCAAGGGTCCACCACCCTCTCAGTGGAAAACCTCCTCCTCTTTTCCCCCCTCACCCTTCCACCTTCCAACTTCAAACCATGCCCTTTGGTGATGCCTCCCTGCTTTAGTCTAAAGATCCCCTCCATGTTTACCCTATTTATTCCCTTGAGGTACTTGAAGACCTCAATCATGTCCCCCTGTCTCTCCTCTCCTCCAATGAAAACAGGCAGAGCTCCTCAAGTCTGTCCTCGTAAGTCAACCTAGCCCTCGTGATCATCTTTGTTGCCTCCTCTGTACCCTCTCCAGGAGCTGTATGTCCCTCTTCAAGTGTGGTCTCCAGTACTGTACACAGTACTCAGGTGTGGTCTAACCAGTCCATTGTACAGAGGCAGAATCACTTCCTTGCTCCTAGAGGTGATCCCCTTGCGATGCATCCCAACATCCTGTTTGCCTTGCTATGCTCTCCTGCACTGCTCAGTGTTATTCATACATGTATCCACCATGACCCTAGGTCTTTTCCCCTTTGAGGCTTCCAACACCTCTCCCAGGGTGTACCTGTGTTTAGGGTTTCCCGACCAAGATGCAACACCTTGCACTTGGTGATATTGAATTTAATTTCCATGTGTGAGCCCAGCTTTCCAGGGTGTCCAGGTCCCTTGCAGGGCCAACCTCCCTCTTCTCCCTCAACTACTGCTCCCATCTTGGAGTCATCATCGAAGAGACTCATTTCCACCCTATACCATCCCTGATGTCTGATATGTATGCATTAAACAGGATTGGACCAGGACTGGATTCCCTGTGGTGCCCACTACCAACCTCTGTAGGTTGAGAGCTCCCCACAGACTACTACTCTGAGTCGTCCAGCTATCCAGTTTTCAATCCATCTCACCATCAAAGGGCCTACTCCCTAACCCCATCAGTTTTCTCCACCAGACCATTGTGGGGACAGAGTCAAACGCTGCTGAAGTCCAAGAATAATACATCCACAGGCTTACCTCTGTCCAGTTCTGATGTTACCCATTCATAGAACTCCACAAGGTTGGTTTGACATGATCTGCCTGGCACAAACCCATGCTGCCGACTATCCAGACCTCCACCTCCTCCAAGTAAACCCCCAATCGTTCCTTTAGTATACTCTCCATTAATTTTCCCACCACCGAGGGTTAAACACTGATGGGTCTATAGTTTTCTGGTACTTCCTTGACCCCCCCTTGTGGATTGGTACCACATGTGCCTCTCGCCAATCCCTAAGGTACCCTCCCTGTCTCAGTGACCTGTTGAAAGCTCCGCCAGGTGCAGCCAGTATGTCCCGCCAATTCCCCATAGTACTCTCGGATGAATGCCATCCGCCCAGGAGATTTGTCTTTCTTAGGGCCTTGAGGGCAAACCACACCCTTTTGGTGGGGATGGCATCATCCGTCCCCTCCACCTTACTGGTCTTTTTATCCTTATCCAGATGTGACACCCCTGGGGTACCTTTCCCTCCCTTTTGCTCCATTTCTGTTGCTCCCCTGATCCTACTCCCTGCCGCTTCTATCCCCTTTGTGCCTTGCTTTGTAGATATCCCATCCCCCTCCCTAGTGAACACAGAGGCAAAGTACTCGTTAAATACCTCTGCCTGGTCCCTCGCCTCTTCCACCCACCCTCCTTCTGATCTCAATCTGCTGAGATGGCCCTTAGTTTTTCTCCGCTCCCCAATGTACCGGAAGAACCCCTTTTCCTCTCCATGTATCCCCTGTGCCAGCCGTTGCTCTTTACTGGACTTAGCTCCCCTCACCATATGGGTGACTTTTCTAGATGCAAGCTGGTACATTTCTTATCCCTATCCCTCTTGTTGTTTATATTTTTGTAAGCCGCCTTCTTTTCTCTGACTGCTACCTGGACCACCAGCATGGTTTATGTGACCTTGCTCCTTACGTTTCAACTTACGCAGATCCTGACTGCCTCATGAAGTCCCGTTTATGACCTCCCATCTCCTTTCCACACTTGTGTTGAGGTCATCCCTCAAGTGATCTCTGAGAATATTTCCATGCCCATAAAGTCTGCCCTCTGAAGTCCACTGCCAGTGTCCTAGATCTCACCCCACTCCCCCCATGCTTATTTGAAACCAGACAGTATTGTGGTCACTCCCAGTTAGGGGGTCCTGTACAACCATGTCCCTTACCAGATCCCCATCTGCCAGAACCACATCCAGGACATGCCCCTCCCTTGTGGGCTCCATCACATACTGTGTTAAGAACACATCCTGGAAGCCATCCAGCAGCCTCTGCTCCTTGGCCACCTTAGAGGACATGGTTCCCCAGTTTGTACCTGGCATATTAAGGTCCCCCATCAACACCACTCCTTCCCCTTTTGGACCACACTGGGGAATGATGTTGTCCAGCAAACCATCCTCTAGAACATCACTCATCCCGGGGGGCCTAGTACTACTCCCAGCTGACCTTATCTCCTGCTGGGGAGTGAAGGTGACCCATAAGGCCTCCACGTTTCCTCTGCCTCTTCTACCATAGCAATTTCTATGTCATCTCTAATGAACATAGCCACTCCACCCCTCTGCCTCCTTTCTATCCTTCCTAAGCATAGTGTACCCCCGTGCATTTAGGTCCCAGTCATGGTTTTGTTGTACGTTTCCGTGACTGCCGCCACATCCACCACCCGGACAGCATGGCCTGGAACTCTGGCAACTTGTTTCCCAAGCTCTGGTTTACTACCATAACCCCACCCCTTATCCCTGATCCTTTTGTAGACCCACTCAGATTCCTTATACTTCCATCCTCCCCTGCTCCTCCCTGGAGAACCTCCACCTCCAGTCTGTTTCCCCTCCCCCTTGGGCTGAGGCTACTCCCCTCATCTGGAGGGGAGGGCTTCTGGTCAGCCCCTTCCTTATCCCTTCCCCCCCCTTACAAGTTTAAACCCCACCTTTCTTGTATGTAGTCAGCCATCCCCTGTTTAAGGACTTCCTTCCCTAATGGGGCAAGATGAAATATATAGACAGTGTCGGCAAAGAAGGGCCTGTGGCCCACCCAGTGTGCCCATTTGAGCTTGTAAATTCACTTTGTTTTCCTAGAAGTCTGTTGCCCCTTACCCCTGACCTCCAGAATTCCTTTGTCTATCCTATGCATTCTTAAATCCCGTGATTGTTTCAGCCCCCACCACTTCCTCAGGCAGGGTGTTCCACTTGTCCACCACCCATTCTGTGAAGAAATTTTTCCTCATCTTTCCTTTGAATCATCCTCTCTCCAACTTCATCCCATGCCCTCTAGTCCTGGAACTTCTTTTTCGCTTAAAAATAGTGTATTCCTGCACCCTATTCCTCCTTGTAAGATACTTGTATGTCTCTATCATATTTCCTCTCTCCTCCAGGGAGTACATATTCAAGTCCTTCAGCCTGTCCTCATAGGACTTGTGATTCAATCCATGTACCATCTTTGTTGCCCTCCTCTGAACCCTCTCTACCCTGTCCATGTCCTTATGTAGGTAAGGTCTCCAGAACTGTACTCCAAGTGGGGTCTCACTAGTGTCTTTGGATAGTGGAATTATGATCTTCCTTTTCCTGCTGGTGATGCCCCTGCCTATGCATCCCAGCATCCTGTTTGCTTTACCTGCTGCCTTGTCGCACTGTTTCCCTACCTTGAGGTAATCCGAGATAACCCCAAGATCCCTTTCCTGCTTGGTGCATGCTATATCCTCACCCCCCCAACTGATATATTGTGCCAGGGTTTTTGTGCTCCGTATGCATTATCTTGCACTTCTTTGCATTGAATTTCAGCTGCCAAACCCCTGACCATTTCAAGTTGCTGCAGGTCCCTTCTCATTCTGTCTACGCCCTCTGGTGTGTCTACTCTGTTACAGAGCTTTGTGTCATCAGCGAACAGGGGAAATTCTGCCTTCTAGGTCCTGCACAATGTCACTGATGAAGATGTTGAATAGGACCGGTCCCAGCACTGATCCCTGTGGTATTCTACTGGTCACTCTTCCCTCTGTGGAGTGACAGCCATTTACCACCACCCTCTGTGTCCTTCCGCCCAGCCAGTTACCTACCCACCACACTGTTGTCCTACCCACACCCATATTCCCCAGTTTGTGTAATAGTCTTCTATGTGGCACAGTGTCAGAGGCCTTGCCGAAGTCCAGATAGGCCATGTCCACTGCCCTCCCCAGATCCACCTCCCTAGTCACCCAGTCGAAAAATTCAATGAGGTTGGTCTGACATGACCTCCTGGTGAAACCATGCTGCCTTGGGTCCTGTAGTCCATTGACAACCAGATGTTCCACCCATCTCTCCTTCAGTAGTGCTTCCATGATCTTCCCCACTACCGAGGTGAGGCTGACTGGTCTGTAGTTCCTCGCTTCCTCTTTGTTCCCACTTTTGTATAAGGGGACTACATCTGCTGTCCTCCAGTCTTTGGGTACCTCCCCTGTTTCTAGTGATTGGCTAAACAGGAATGCCAGAGCTTCAGCCATCACCTTAGTTCATGAAGGACCCTGGGGTACACTCCATCTGGCCCCATTGCTTTATCAACTCTTATTATTTCCAATTCCTTCTGCTAAGGAGAAGGCGTCCACATTCTATAGGTCCCAAGGAAGGGGAGGCAGAGGGATGGGGCTGTTACCTCAGAGCTTATTATCTGGTTCCCACGTCTATGGAGTGCCTTCAGATGGGTTACGGCAGGGGCAGATGAGGACCCAGGCGGACTGAATAACTCCCGGCCACTAGGGCCAATCCCAAATGGAACCGCTGCCTGCCCTGGTTGCCAACCCAGTACCAGTTGGAGGGAGGTTGTCTCGCTACTTCCAAGCATGGCAAAATGTCACCACAGAAAGATGGGTCTTGGAGGTGGTCAGCCAAAGGCTCTCCCTATAGTTCAAAAGATTCCCCAGCACTGCAGATTCACAGGAACTCCCTACCTTTAACTCCAGCAGAAAAGATTCTGCTGGAACTGGAGGTCAGGAAATTGTTGCAGGCAAATGCGGTAGAAAAGGTTCCATTTTCTCAGTGGGAGAAAAGCCTCTATTTAAGGTACTTCCTCACCAAGGAATAGACTTGGGAATGGCGACCCATTTTAGATCTCTGGTACCTGAATAACCATCTGAAAAAGCCAAGGTTCAGGATAGGCACTCTTTCTGTAGTAATTCTCTCCTTACAACAAGGCGACTGGCCTCCCTGGATCTGAAGGATGCCTACTTCCATGTTCCAGTCAGACCCACTCACAGGAAGTACCTAAAAATTCCAGTTACCCTCCCGGTCACTACCAGTTCTCTCAGCTCTCCCTTTTGGGCTCTCCTCTGCCCCAAGGGTGTTAACAAAATGCCTAGCTGTAGTCGCAGCACCTCTGAGAAGGCAAGGAGTCTGTTTTTTCCCTACCTGGACGACTGGCTGATTGATTGTAGGAAACTCTTCTCCAGCAGATCAGGGAGTACCTTCAACTCACTCTGGGAACCCTGGAGTCCCTAGGGTTCCTCATAAACCATCAGAAATCCCAAACTCAGCCAGTGCAGTCATTTGAGTCCATGGGAGCAGAGTGGAACACCATTCAGGGAAGATCTTTTCTTCCTTAGGAAAGGCTGCAAAACCTTCAGAGTCTAGCAAACCCCTTACTTCCAGACCAGCAAGGTATTTTCTCAACCTTTTAGGCCATATGGCCTCCACAACAGCAGTGGTGCCAGGAGGCAGATTCCAAATGAGAGAGATACAATATCATCTCACAGCTCGTTGGTCCCAGAGAAGGGATCCACTTTTGAAGCTGGTACCAGTCACAGGAACCCTTCGGGCACTGGAGTGGTGGAAAGAGGGAAACGACCTCAGGGAAGGGATCCCTTTCCAGCAGCGGTCTTCCAGTGTGGTCATAACCACAGATACCTCCGTCCCTCCTGGGATTTGGGGGGGTTGCACCTGGACGACAAAATAGTCAGTCGCACCTGGTCTCCCTGAGAATCCAGGTTGCATATCGACCTCCTCGAGGTGAAGGCCGTACTATTGGCTCTCCAGGTCTTTGAACCTCAAATAAAAGGTCAGTTGGTCCAGATAAGGACAATCTGTATTACGTCAGCCGGGGGGGGGATGTAATAGATTGATCCACTTCCGGACGACCCCCAAGGTTGAAGATGTGGTCTAGTACTTCTTGTTTTAGCTCCCACTCGTGGGCTCTTACCCTGGTGCGGCCAAGACAGTCTGTGAAAACTTTCTGCACGTCTGGGACGTGGACCGCCAGGAGACTGACCTTCTGCAGAACCGCCCAATTCCAGACCTACATTGCTTCCCTGCAAAGATGATACGAGCGGCGCCCCCGTTTGTTGATGTACCATACTACACAAATGTTGTCCGATTGGATCAACAGGGTATCTTGCTGAAGTATGTGCTGAAGGGCCTGAAGAGCATAAAGCACTGCTCTCATTTCTAGTGCATTTATGTGAAAGTGTAGTTCTACAGGCGGCCACAGGCCCTGGGGTCCTGTGACATCCCGGATGGGTACCCCATCCCATTCCTGATGCGTCCGTGGTCAGAATTTGGGAGTAGGAGGGGCCTGGAAAGGAACTCCTTGAATCAGGTTGTTGGGAGTTCTGCCACCTTTGCAGATCTTTCTGCATCGGGCTGGAAATTAGGACATGACTGTCCAAGTTGTCTGCCTTCTGATTCCATGGGGACCCGAGTCCACTGTGAGATGCGCATGTGGAGTCTGACCATTGGGATCGTAGGGATACCCGTTGCCATGAGGCCAAGGAGGGAGACGGAGAACTGCCTTGGACGAAATTTGTCGGTTGGAGGATACCAGCTTAGCCTGCCTCTCCAGGGTCTCTACCCTGTCCAGGGGAGAAAGGCCATACACTGTACCTTGTCCAGAACTGCAACAATAAATTGTAGGCGCTGGAAAGGAGCAAGCTGGGATTTGGGATAATTGACATTAATACCCAGACACTCTAAAAAGGTGCAGGGTAGCTGATATGGAAGCCTCCAACCCCTCCCTCAACAGAGCTGCAAGAAGCCAGTCATCGAGATAAGGGAAGACGTAGTGCCCCCGACTCCTCAAGGCACCTGCCATGGCCGCTAGGCATTTGTAAAAGCCTTTCTCCAGTCTTCTGGGACCTCTCCTGTGCTCAGACTCTCTAAACAGTTCTGATAATGGCTCTGCTAGTTCCACCCTTGGCTCCTTTAGTACCCTGGGATGTATGCCATCGGGTCCCACTGCCTTATCCGCCCTGAGCTTATCGAGCTCTTGTAGGACCCTTTCTTTTGTGAAGGGACTAGTGGACACCTCCCTCCCCCGTATCCATGGTGCGGAGCTGTGGGCCCTGCCCTACCTTCTCTTCGGAAAATACTGAGCAGATTTATCTATTTAGGATAAATGCTTTTACATGGTCCTCCTCCTCACATGCCCCCTTATCCCCTTTGAGCTTAGCAATACCCCCTGTGGACTTTCTCCTTTCACTAATATATCTATAGAAAGTCTTGTCAGGGTAGCCTGTTGGTTGGCAAGTAAAGGGTACAGCCATGAGTGCGCTTGTCCGCCCCAGCACAAAGCAGCAAGCTTCACTGCATAACACCTTGATCATGTTTAATGAGGAGTCATAGATGGCTGCACAAATACGAGTCCACTAGGGGCAGGATGGGTTGGGACACAGTCGCCTGACATCTGCAGTAAGGCTGTTCTGATTATCCATGGAGGGTAAGGGTGGGGGGAATAAAATCACCCAGAACTACCAAAATATTTGAATGTCTTCATCTGTTCAGGCATTTAACCTTTGTTACGGAGGATAACAAGGGGGAAGACCTTTCTCTTTATCTGAGTGCTGGTGAAAAGAGTGTTTTTTTTTTTGGTAGCTGAGGACTAGTTTATCACTAGAGAACTATTTTTCTAAGGACTCAGTTTCCCTGTAGATTACAGGTGAAGCTGCGATGGTTAGTTTTCTTGGCGCAGGTGACAGCTTCATCTGCATACAGAAGAACATGGGCAACTGAGCTGACCTACAGGCATCTGGCAATAGGTTACTAAAAAAGGCCCAGAACAGAGCCTTGTGGCACACCTATGGATACTCTGACTGTCAGACAGGGAGCCATCAATTGTCACCTTCTACATCTGCTCAGACAAGTAATTTTGAAACCAGTCCACTGAGTCCCTAGACAGGTCTCAGCCAAGGAGCTTACAGAGTAGGAACTTTCGGCTGACCAAACAAAGGCCTTTGTAAGGTCAATGTAAATGGCTCCCACCATATTGCCAGTATCAAGGGCCTCATGCGTGTATAGCTGGTGTATTCTGCCAGTGCTGTACTGGTGCTGTGGAGCTTCCTAAAGCCATGCTACTGTTCACAATGCAGTTCATACTCTTCTAGGTATGTGAATAACTGGCCTGACAATTCTCTCCAGGACCTCAGACAGTGGGGCGAGAACTGGGTCTATAATTGGCTATATTGGAACGGTCACCATTTTTGAATACTGGTGTGACCAGCAGGGGTGCCAACTGAAATTCCTGGGCCCGGGACACACCTTTAGGACTGGGCCTCCCTTAGCCTCACACTCCTGTTACAGGTCCCCCTATGGGCCCCCCTGAGCCACTGAGCTCGAGACAGTTGCCCCTCCCCTCGTAACCAGTGCAGATTTCCACTTCTCTGGGAAATGGACATACCTCAGTGTGACGCTGAAGATGGGAAGGGAAGAGTTCCTCCAGAGCCAAGGCAAGGATAGCTTCATGTCAGGTGTTCACCAAGGACATTTCTAATGTACTTCAGGGTGTCTTTCACTGATACGGGCTTATTTGCTTAAACCCCAGCTTCTGGGCAGCAAGTGTCATAAGGGTAATGCAGCTATACCCTTAAACCATTTTAAGAGAGGCCGCTGGTGGTTTCCTCCCTCTAATAATTCTGAAAAAAGGGAATTCTACAAATAGGAACAAAGTGAGAAAAGAAGGTAGCTTGTTGGGTTTTGATCTCTGGTATAACTAGATCAAGAAGTTGGTCTGCTGTTCCTGAAGATATCTTCTCCAGACAGTCAGACCCCAGTTAAATTGAGTGTCAAATCCATGTACACTCTTGACTGCAAATATGACCCTGTGTAGTTTTCTATTATTCTTCAGTGGCTACCATCCTACCTTCTTGCACAGTTCACAATGATGAACAAATTTTGAGCAATCTTAAATCATTCTTGAAGTCTGTTGTACAGAACATCAAGCTTATGAAGCATGTATTGTGTGGAATAGTCGGACTATATCAACATGATCAAAGAGGGGAAGGATTTGCATTTCAGTTAGTGGCGCCCCCCCCCCCCCAAAAAAAAAAAATTTTTTCACCAAGACGTCAATGTTGGTATTTCCCATGCCACTGAATTCCACCCTGTATCGCTAGTATTTCAATGTTTACAGGAAAACCGCACTCCTCAAATGCTGTAGAAAAAGCTTTATTTAAACAATTAAAAAGCTGCCATGCAGCTGCAAGAACTGCTCAATGTGAACCCCGACCGGTTTGGCGCTGTAGCATGTCATCAGGGGGATGGGTCTGTCATAAGTTGCTCTTATGTTGTGCATATTTAAAGAAACAGTGCATTATAAGACCATTAATGAATAAAGTGCAACAGTGCTCAGCATACAATCTTGTCCATAAAGTAGTATAAACAAAGTGCAATTCAGTAATAAATAATGACTGAAGGAACCAATTTCATGAAGTGCTAACGGGGACTTTTAAATCGTGCAAACAGTTGCAAAAAAAATGTGTAAACCATCAACCATATATACTAAAATCATATTAAAAGGTATAAATACTGGTTAGTAGACTGTCAACATCCAAGTCCACACGTGGAGTGCTCAGAACACGTGCTAACCAAAAACTAGTTTTTGTTTCTGGACTCACTACTTACAACTGAAGGGTACAGCTATGGGGACAACATTCGCCCCCCAATTATGCTAACTTGTACCTGTGAGTTTGGGAGAAAACTCTATGTTGCCAGTGTCAATCCTTTCTACCATAGGATTGACATTTGGCGACACTTTATGAACTACATATTTACGGCGTGGCATGGCACGTGGGATGTTACAAGCTTTCGTTGCATACTTGGAGGGTAGCATCCCGAAGCAGAGATTCTCTGTACAATGTGTATTGATCTGTCTCCTTTCTAGATATAAGAATCACGAAAAAAAAAGGATGACATGCTAAGCACCAACCTCTTTAGAAAGGAGACTGATCGAAACTCACTGTTGTTGGCTTTGAGCTGCCACCCACGCCAGATGGTATCCAACATTCCCAAGGTCCAGATGCTTAAGGCACGTCAGAATTGTAGTGATGAATCATTTTTTCATTGCCAACGGTTCTGAGATAGCTACCAGGTTAATAGTAGAGACTGTTCAGCCCCAGTTATGGACAAAGCATTTAAGGATGCATGTAATGTGGACAAGTCAGGGCTTCTAGTAACCAAGGCAAGGGCACCCTCTAGACCTAGAATGAATTTTGTCGCCACTTACCCAAGACAGGCACAGTCCATTAAACAGATCACTGAAGCTAACTGGAACATCTTGCAGAGTGAACCCCTCTTAACAGATGTAACGAAAGGAAAACCCAAGGTTGGTATATAAAAGAGGAACCAACCTTGGGGATAGATTCACAGCAAAAGTGTTGGTAGTAACCCAAATCCTGACACTAAACCACCGCTGCCATGGGGGATGCACCAGTGTAACAGTTGTAAGTTCTGTAGCTCTATTTTGAGGTGTGTACTACATTTACAAGCTGCAATAATAGTCAGAACCATCAGATTAAACAGTTCATCGCTTGCAGCACAGAAAATGTGATTTACATGGCCACTTACCAATGTGGCTTCTATGTAGGCAAGACATCTAGGCCCCTTAAAACTAGAATTGGTGAGCACCTAAGATTGGTAGAACACTTCTTATCTCATTGTTCACTGGCAAACCACTGCAGAATGACTAAACAGAGGAATGTAAAACACATTTTTAAATTCTGTGGTCAAACTAGGCATGGGGGGTGGTAAGTCTGAAGGTAAGGCTACTAGAAAGAGTCCTACTGGATCTTTACATCAGGAGCTTTGCAACCTCCAGGTCTTAATGACAAAATTGAATTGATGCCATGCATTAGAAAGAGAAAATGAGAATGTACTGTTGGTGCTTGTAACCATTTTGCCTCATGCCCCCCCCCCCGCTTCTTTTACACCTCCGTTTTTTGTTTCTTCTCCCTTGACGTTTAGTCTTTTTTGTTAAAGTTATTATTGTGTAAAAGGGAATGTTAATACTCCTTTACCAACATGCATTATTTTTTTTGTTTATAGATATATTTTCAAGTCTCGGGACCTTCTCTGGTACGGGCAGCCGTGGGTACGTGCCTTAAGAGTTGGTAAAACCACATGTGGACTTGGATGTTGACAGTCTACTAACCAGTATTTATACCTTTTAATATAATTTTAGTGTATATGGTTGATTTATACATTTTTTGCAACCAAGATGAACATACTGTGGAGGCTGGGAGGGTGCCCAATATGCCACAGGCTAAGGAGGCTTGAGGAAGAGGTTCAGTGGCTTGGCATGGAGCTGGGGAGGATGAGGGAAGAGGGAGGATTGCGTCGGTAGGAGGGCTGACATCTGAGATTACTGTGGGGGCACCACAGATGAGGAACAGTGGGGCAAGGGAGAGGTCAGGGGAGCAGACTAAGCCAGTTGATGAAGGGTGGACTCTGGTAGGACCTAGAAAAAAGAGGAGCAGGGAGGAGGAGACGCAATAAGGCAAAGGGAGGAGGGAACATGTCTGCTGTACTAGCAACAAATCAAATCAACTTTATATAGTGCCTTTCCGAACCAAGGCGCTGTACATAAAAACATATACATAATATAAATTAAAACATTAAAATGTCAACCATAATTAAATAAAAGCTAAACTAAATATGTTTTTAAACCAGTTTTAAAACTATCGACGGTTGGGCATTCTCTCAACCAACGAGGTAGAGAATTCCACAGGGTTGGTGCTGAAAAGGCAAAAGCACGTGAACCTGATGTCTTCACTCTAACCCCTGGGAATCTCTAGCAATCCCTCGTTGGCGGAACAGAGAGGGCAATAGGGAATCGGGAGATCTTTCAGGTAACAGGGTCCCTGGTCATGTAGGGCTTTAAAGGTTAGTAAACCAACCTTAAAGGTGATCCGACACCTAACAGGCAGCCAGTGCAGTTCGCAGAGCACCGGTGTAATATGACTGGTTCTAGATGTCCCAGTCAAAAGCCTGGCTGCCGTGTTCTGCACCAGCTGCAAGCGGTGGATATCAACCCCAGGTAGCCCTAGGTAAAGGGAATTGCAGTAATCCAGACGGATAGTGACAAAGGCATGGACCAGTGTTGGAAGATCACCCGACGGAACCAGGTGTTTCACCCCGGGCGATATTCCTTAGATGGTAAAAAGAGAATTTGACGACAGCTGATACCGGAGATTTTAAGGACAGTCCGTCATCAAAAATAATGCCCAGATTACGCACCTGATCGGAGGTAGGGAGCATAATACCACCAACTAACAAACCTGAGGGTTGAACAGCTTCCAGACCCGCCCTCGGATGACCTGGGTCCACTACCAGTACCTCAGTCTTATCCGGATTCAGTCTCAGCTAGCTGGAACTCATTCAAAGTCTGATCTCAGCAAGGCAGTTGTTTAGCACGGAGAATGCATCATCCTGGCCGGGGAGAAAAGACGGATACAGCTGGGTATCATCTGCATAGCAGTGAAAACCCAGACTGTGTCACCTGATGATTTCTCGCAATGGCAGCATATACACTGCAAACAACATGGGAGCTAAAATGGAGCCCTGCGGTACCCCACAAGGCAGGGAATGAGCGCCAGAGGAATAAATTCTGGTGGCAACTCTCTGAGACCTGTCTGTGAGGTAAGAATGAAGCCATTTGAGGACTGTACTAGACAGCCAACAATAATCCCGCAGGCGTTCCAGCAGCACACAATGGTCTACAGTGTCAAATGCAGCAGAGAGATCGAGAAGGACCGGAATGGTACATGCCTTTCGATCTCTAGCCATTAGGAGATCACTGAATACCCGGACAAGGGCAGTCTCCATGCTGTGCTTCTTCCTAAAACCAGACTGGAGAGTATCATAGACATTGTGAGTCATAAGATGATCATCCAGTTGCAATGCAACCGCCTTTTCAATAACCTTACCAACAAATGGCAGGTTAGAGATAGGCTGGTAGTTAGCTAGACAATCTGTATCCAAGGAGGGTTTTTTTTTAAGGAGTGGTCGAACGACCGCCTCCTTGAGGGTGTCAGGAAAGACCCCCCTCCAAGGACTTCCAGACAATGTCAGCAAGGATTCGGTAGATAATTTGTACACATCCTACTAAGAGGGGTGTAGGGCCCGGATCCAAACTACAACTAGTTGGTCGTAATATCCGGACGATCTTTACAGTGTCATTGAACTCCAGCCGGCGAAAGTCTGACCAGACAGACCGAGTACGTGCCACTTCCCGTCTATCACCGCAATCCCCCATAGGAGAGGTCAGACCGATGCCAGACCTGATGCTGGCAACCTTATCTGCAAAAAAAACTGAGCGAACTCATGGGAAAGAGGACACAGGAGGAGATTGCACAAGAGGTGGTACTCACAAAGAGAAGAGAGAGAGGGACATTACTAGTGGAGAGACTGAGCATGGCATGGCAGGGGGAGGGATAATACTCGGAGAGGTGAGGAGGGAGCGGAAGGTTGGCAGTCAAACAGGAGGGGGAGGAGTCTCAACTGAGAAGGGCAGTGGGGTAGACACTGGGACACACTGTAAAAGCGCCATCTTGAGTGGCCCCAGAAATGAGAACCTGGGTGGGGTGGTGGCGATGGGCACAAGGAAAGAGGAGGGAGGTGTACTAGTGTTGGGGGACTCCATATTCAAGGGGATCAGATGGGGCAGCAAGGGAAGAGGCACAGTCGGGTATGAGTGTAGTCCTTAACAGGATGAAAGGCAGGACAGGCAATCCTAAGGTGTGTAAGGAGGGGTAGGAGGAAACCACACATTGTGGTACATGTGGGGACAAATGACCTAGTGGAGGAAACTGTGGAGGTAACAAAGGAGAGGACTGAGGAAGTGGAAGGTTGTGCGAAGAGTCTGGGGAGTCTGTGGCATTCTCTGAAGTGCTCCCAATACCCTGTGCAAGCGCAATGAGAAAGGAGAGGACTAGGGAGTTGAATACATGGTTGGTAGAATGGTGTCAAGCTAAGGGATATGGGGTTGTGGGTGGCTGGGGTAGTACCTGGGATAACAGTCTGTTTGCAAGGGATAGGCTGCACCTGAGTGGGGAGAGGAAGGAGGTATTAAAACAAAGACCGGGGAGGTATATTGCGATAAAGGTGGATTTAAACTAGTTGGAGGGGGTGGCAAGTAAACAACAGGTGAGCAGGATGATCCGATGAGTGGGTCACAGCCTACCCCCCCCCCCAGGCTAGCAGGGAAGGACTCTGGGCGGCCGAAAAAGGAGGGAGTAGAAGGAAGGAAATGGAGGCCAGTGAAGGGAAAGGGGCAGGATGGAGGGTGGTCTTGCTGAATGCAAGAAGCTGAGCTACAGGCACTCTTAGCAATGTGGAGGGGTGGATATTGCAGCTGTCACAGAAACATGGGTAACTGAGCACCGTGACTGGGATCTGGCAATCCCAGGATACAAAGTATACAAGAAGGACCGTAAGGAAGGGGGGGGCGGTGGGGTGGCAGTCTGTGTGAGGGACGGGATCAAATGCACAAGGGACGAGGGTGAAGAAAGGAGAACGGAGGCAATCTGGCTGCAGCTCCTAGACTCGAGGGGTAGGAAAAGTACAGATGCGCAAGAATTTACCGTAACAATAGGTCTTCGAGAGAGGCTTTTGCAGTAGGTAATTACATATAGGACTGACCCGGCAGGCAACAGGACTCCACGGAAAAATTTCTAGCTTGCAGTCTCTGGCGGGGAACGCCCCCATGCCAGGTGACCAACGTCATGCGACGTCAGTAGAAAGGGGCAGTCCCCCACACCCGCCTTCCAGTTCTTTCCTGCCAAAGGCGAAAAAAGGTAAGACGAGATAGAAGCGGGTGATTCCCTTCCTGGAAAAGGAGCTGAAAAGCCAAGGGGGATGGAAGGCAGGAAGGTATTGCCTACTGCAAGAGCTTCTCTCGAAGATCTACTGTTGAGGTAAGTTCTTACATAACTGTACTGTCTTACTTCGAGAGGGCTGTTGCAGTAGGTCATTGCATATAGGACTGAATCCCAAGCAGTCTGGAAAAAGGACAAGCACTCAGGAGGAGGAGGAAAGCTAACCAACCATTGGAACCTCCGGTTGCATGGGTCTTAAGAAAGAAGACCTTGCAGTATAGCCAACCCGAAGCATGCTCTACGGTGAGAGGCAATATCCAAACTGTAGTGTTTCGTAAAGGTATGGACAGAAGTCCAAGTCGCGGCTGCACAGATATCTGCCGCTGACACATTCTTGAAACAAGCCGAAGAGGCAGCTACTCCTCTGGTGGTATGAACCCTGACCCGACCCGGCAAGGTCTTGTGGTACTTGTCGTAACAGAAGGTGATACAGTGAGGCAACCACTTCGATAGGCATTGCTTACAAACTGCATTGCCCTCTCTTTTGTGAGCAAGAGAGACAAAAAGCTGATTGGATTTCCTGAGATCCTTAGTACTAGTGGTATAGTATCTCAGCATCCTATGAACATCCAAAGTATGCAAGAGGTACTCCCCTTGATTGGAGTGTTGCGTAAAGAAAGTGGGTAGCTCAATGGATTGATTCAGCGTAGATTCCGCTACCACCTTGGGGAGAAACTTAGGGTTGGTGTGCAGAGCCACACTTTCCTTGTGAAAAGTCAAATAAGGGATTTTGCACATCAGGGCCTGAAGCTCAGAAATTCGTTGAGCTGAAGTAATGGCAGCTAGGAAGAGTCTCTTCCAAGAGAGGAACTTCAAGTGTGCTGAAGCTGCCGGTCCGAAAGGAGGCAGAGTAAGCTTCTCGAGAACAAAGTTCAGATCCTGAGGATGAGGAATGCGGATGGGGTTCTCAAATGGAGAACTCCTCTGAGGAAAGTCTTGGAGACTTCCAACTGCTCACAGTCCTGTTTCCAAAGGGAACATGATAGGCCGAAACAGCCGCCATGTGGACCTTTATAGAGGAATGGCTGAGACCCAGGTCAAAGAGATGACGCATGTAGTCCAGGACACAGGGCAAGAGAGAGGCTCAAAGTCCTTTGAGGCCCAAATCGAAAATAGTTTCCACTTCATGGCGTAGGTGGACCTAGTGGAAGGCTTCTTTGGCCTCCACCAGAATGTCTTCTACGAGCGGAGAAACCCCAAACCGGGCTTGAGCTACTTCTGCAGGAGCCACACATGCAACTGAAGGGATTTGAGACCTCCTTGATGAACAAGGGTCCCCTGATCCTGGGTCAGCAAGTGCTGTGACAGAGGACAAGGAAGCGAAGGTTCCTCTGAAAATTGTTGCAGAAGAGGGAACCAAACTTACCCTGGGCCAGAATGGAGCAATGAGGATCAACCGGGCCCCTTCTGTCCTGAGTTTGTGCAAGACCCTCGAAATTAAGGGGATTGTAGGGAAGGCATGGACGAATCTGTCCCTCCAGTCGAGAGATGCAGCGTCCCGCCAGAAAATGCCTCGCCCTGGAGTGAGCGAGCAGAAGGCGGGTAGATTTGTGTTTTTGAGGAGACACTAACAGGTCTACCTGAGGGATTCCCCCGCGCAGGAATATGTCGTCTACTACCTCCTGATGCAGTTCCCACTCGTGGACTTTAGCTGAAGACCGACTGAGGTGGTCTGCCAGCATATTTTCTACCCCCGGAACATGAACTGCTGTCAGATGAAGGTTGTGCTGAACAGCCTAACTCCAAACTCTCATTGCTTCCTTGCACAGAGGGTAGGAACGAGTTCCTCCCTGCTTGTTGATGCACCAGACTATGCACATGTCCATCTGGATGGTTAGATGACCAGGAAAAATGTAGGAGTGCAGAGCTTGGAGAACATACAGTACAGCTCCAAGTTCGAGCACATTTATGTGTAACGTCTGCTCAAGTTTGGACCAGGAGCCCAGAGTCCTGTGAGACCCTAGATGGGCTCCCCAGCCCTCTCCTGAGGCATCCTTGTCAATGTTTGGGGGTGTCAATATTGAAGAGAACTCCCCAGCAAAGGTTCTCCCGCACCATCCACCACTGCAAGTCCCTGACCATGGGATCGGAGACTAAAACCTCCTGGTCTAGGTCGTCCAGTGTCTGGTCCCATTGAGACCGAAGCGTCCACTGAGAGATCCTCATATGGAGCCGCGCACGAGGGACTGTCGGGATAGCAGCTGCCATGAGCCCGAGGAGGCGAAGAACTGACCTGGCTCCGACCCTTCTGCGCCTGGACAACAGACTTGCTTGAGCCTGGAGGGTGTCCACCCTGTCCAGAGGCAGAAAGGCCTTGCCGGTGGTCGTATCCAGGATCGCCTTGATGAACTGGAGTCTTTGGCAAGGGACCAGATGGGACTTGGCCTGGTTGCTGGTGAAATCCTGCAGGGTAAAGGAAAGAGCATAGAAGTTCCTTCCTGGACGGGGCCGCCAGGAGCCAGTCGTCCAGATACGGGAATACTTGCACTCCCTGGGTATGCAGGTGGGCCGCTACCACTGACAGGCATTTGGTACACACTCGGGGAGCCAAGGAAAGACCAAATGGGAGGGCCTTGAATTGGTAGTGGTCCCCCAAAACGAAAACCGAAGGAATTTGCGGTTGGAAGGGCGAAGGGGGATGTGTAGGTAGGCATCCTGCATATCCAAAGCGCACAGCCACTGTCCCTGCCGAAAAAGTGGCAGAAGGCTCTGCAGGGAGAGCATTTTGAAGCGTTTGTACTCCACGAACATGTTCAGGGAGCTGAGGTCCAAAATGGGCCTCACGCCTCCAGTCTCCTTTGGAACTAGGAAGAAATGGGAATAGTAACCTGTCCCCCAAAGATGAGTGGGGACTGGCTCTATCGCCGCCTTCGAGAGAAGGGAGGAAATTTCTTCCAGGACCAGAGGAAGATGTTCCAGGGAATAAGACGACTTGGGGGGGTGGTCTTCGGGACAGTTTCTGAAGAAACTCGATTGAGTATCCTGCTGCTGTCAGTTGGAGCACCCAAGCATCTGATGTAATCCTCTCCCAACCCAGTAGATGGAAGGAGAACCTCTTGCCTACTGGTTCCTCTGGAGTGTCCAGAGGCTGTGGGAGAGGGAAGGAGTCAGGAGGTGTGGGGCAGCGCAGCGGCCAAGGCTCCTGCAGCCGTTTTGGGTGGGGGAGTCTTGGTTGCTGGAGGGGCCAGACATTTGTTGGCCCGCTTGCTCTGTGGTTTTGCTTTTGGTTGAGAATGTCGACGAAAAGGGTGCCGTTGTCCCTGAGGCGGCCTGTACAGAGCGTCCACGGACTTGAATGCAGTGCCCTTCTCCTGCAGGTCGGTGATAATGTCCTTGACATTGCTGCCGAACAGCATCAAACCCCTGAAGGGCACATCCTGAATAGCGGATTGCATTTCAGGGACCAATCCTGACACCTGGATCCAGGCATGACACCAAAGACCTACGCCGAAAGCTGAACTCCGTCCAGCTGCATCCACTGCATCGTAGGTGACATGAAGCATGTGCCGACTGGCCGAACGAGCAGAGCGGAGAAGGTCAGCCACTTCCTGTTTGGTCTGGGATTCAGGAAGGTAGTCCAATTTCAATTCCACTTGACTCGGGATAGTCTTCGGATAGTCCCCCATATGTGCGACATAGTTCAGGGCTCTAATATCCAGGGTAGAAGCAGCGTACACCTTCTTTCCATACTGGTCCAGAAGTCCTGACTCCTTGTCAGGTGGAGATGAGCTGAGATGTTTGGGGTTGGCAGAATGGCCGTGAGCGGCGCTAATCACGACTGAATCCGCCTTGGGGTGTACATTCAGAGAATCTACTCCCTCAGAAGCCTGATATAGCTGGTCCTTCCTCGGGAGGGGGGCTAATGCTGACTGTTGCTTCCAAATAGTGGAAACAAGGTCTGCCTGAGGCTCAATCCAGGGTGGAATCAATGTCTGAGCAGTCTCAGGCAGATCCAAGTGGGCAGTGAACTTCTTATGCTGTGGATTTGGCTCTAGAGATTGCCACTGATGAACTTCCTGGATCTTTCTCAGTAACTCCAAAAAGGAAGGATCTTCCGGAGGGGACTACAGAGGAGTCGTCCTTGGCCTGGGATGATCTGAAGTACATGGCTTGTCATCAGGATTGGAGCATCCCCCTGAGTCGGAGGTCTCCGATGTAGAGGAGGAAGACTCCTCCTGACGTGGGGGAGGAACGGTCCCTTTGGGAAGCCCTCTAGGACGCGTGTCCTCCCCATCCCTGGTGCCCGAGGGTTCACCTCTGTTGTCAGGTAAGGGGGAGGGAATCTCCAGTCTCAAGCGTAGGGGGATCCTGTGCAGGGTCCGGCGCTGGAAGACTGCTCTCCACCTCCCTGGTGAGCCAAGCCTTGGCCTCAGCCCACCAGGCAGCCAGAGTCTCCTTCAAGTCCACCGGCGGCTGTGAAGAGTCTGGAGGATTCGTCCCCTACCCCCCACCCCAAAAATTAAGGGTGATCGTCTCGGTCATAGTCCACATAGCGGCCCCATAGCCCAACCAAGCAGTACAAGTAGGGGCGGCGGTAGTCTGGCGCCTGTCGGCATATGGATTTCTCTTCAACTGGAGAAAGAGTTTCCTTTCTCCAAGCCAGACCGTGATCCTCCGTGGGGCAGACATCATGACACAAGATTTTTCTCCCCCCGAAAACTACATTTCAGATTCTGCCAAGGCTCATCAGAGAGTTTCACGTAGCTCCTCAGCTGCCTGCTTATTTTCTCATACAGTTCATTGAGACAGAGTGAACCCTTCCTCCAGTGACAGTCTTGGAGGACCGAGGTCATGAAGGGTTGCAAGTTGGGCCATCCTTGCCAAACCCGAATCGCAACCGATGCAAGCCTCGGGAGCTGGGGAGTGCTCGCCTACATCAGCTGGTGGCACCGGGCAGGTGGTCACTGTTAAGAGGCACAAGGTAAACATAAACGTTCCCGACATGGGAACAGTAGGCCATGCCCTGAGGCACTCTGAACAGCAATGCCCCAATCAGGATAGTCTGGTTCAAACCAACATTCTGTCAACGTTGGCATACACCAACCATCAAGACGGCACAAGAAGCTCAAAATGCTAAGGGAATCCCTTTCTCTCAGTGGGCTGAGCACCACTGAGCGATGTATATCCCAGGGGGAATGGGAGCTAAAGGATATGGAAATGTCACAGCAGACTGACTTAGTGGCAAGGTTGGTTGACCAGGGGAATGGGAGCTAAAGATAGTACCTTCTGACATCTTGACAGAACATTGGGACACTCCTCAGACAGTTTTTGAACTCTAGGCTAAAGCATTTCTGCTTCAAAACGTCTCTATGGGCATTCCTGAAGGGCTCCTTCGCCTGTCCTTGTGCGCCGTAGCCCCTTGAACAATCCTCTCTCGGTGGGGTTGTGCACCCCAGGACCGCTGCTCTTAACCTCCTGGTCACTGGACTAGATTTCTTCTTTGGTTATCGTAATGTTATTTTTGTCAGTACCTGCAACCACCCCTGTATGTAAATTTTTTGTTAGTACCTGCAGTCACAACTGTATGTAAATTTCTGACTCGCTCACTATATGTATATGCTCTATCTTAACTCTCCCGGGCCGTCTGTAACCCTCCCCGGGCGGGTGTCTTTTTACTGGTTACCTTCTTTCACTATATGACATGTAATTATCTCTATTCTAATACGGTTTGTGTTCAAGTTCTATGTGTCACTGTACCTGTTATCCAAGCTTGTAACCCTCCCGGGTCGCACCTGAAAATAGGCACTTGGCTGTCTAGTGTGACTTACCTGGTAAACAAAAGCAAATAAATAATAAGGATGAACCAGCGGTGGCTCAG
The DNA here is from genome assembly GCA_016271365.2 of Neoceratodus forsteri. NCBI lineage: Eukaryota > Metazoa > Chordata > Ceratodontiformes > Ceratodontidae > Neoceratodus > Neoceratodus forsteri. The sequence goes on along the minus strand of JADMNL010000030.1, from coordinate 160,179,853 downwards.
GACACCTTCCCTTAAACTGGGATGAGTGCGGTCTCCTGTATGCCTTTTCTTCAATACCGCTTCTATCAAGAGTCTTTCTCAAAGTGGTTCGAGACAGGACAGTCATGATTTTAGTCTGCCTCTCATGGTTTTTCCTCGCATAGTTCCCAATTATCATTAGTCTGTCAAGGTGACCACGTCTAACATTCAAGTTCAGCCTGAACATTCTCCATCAAGGTCTGGCTCGGCATCACACTTAAACAACTGGTCTCTAGGGCTGGAAATTGAGCGGAAAGACCTTCAAGGAGCTAGGCTACTTACCTCTTGTTATTGACACGATGGGGAACTCATGTCTTCTTCTTCTAAAGGGTATTATTGAATCTGGAGAAACATTTGGTTCTGCCTTCATTCAAAATACATATAGAACTTTCCAGTATAATCACCTGTTGCAGTTCCTTTCAGATGAATGGTCCAAGGACTGCAACCAGTCACCTTACATTTCCAGCTTTTGGCACTGGGGGCACTTTTGCTGACGGATCCAGGGGAATTGTTGGATTCATATCCCCTTGTCTGTAGGTTTCTAATGACAGCAACATTAAGATGCCTTTCAATACACCAAAGCTACCACTTTGGAGTCTTAATCTAATTCTCAAGGCTGTGGCCAAGGCCCCCTCTAGAGCTTATCAAGGAGATATCCATCATGTGCCTCCAAATAAAGGTTACCTTTTTTTCTCATAGCTATTGTTTCGGCCAGGAGAATCAGCAAACTAAAAGCATTACTTCTAGGGACATGGATATGTTGTTCATCCACACTGTCTGGCAGGTTCCTTGCCGCTTTAAATCTTGCCGGAAGGTCTTCAAGCTGGCCCCTCCACCACCCGTGTGGTAAAACTCTCGCTCCTCCCCATGACGCCAGATCTTCCTTACCGCTTGGAAGCTCAGGTTCCCTCCTTAACGTCTGCGTGTAGACTGGATCCTAATTCTTCAGTTCGCCCGAAACTTATTCTCAAATTTTCAAGACTTGGGTCGAATTACTCCCTCACAGCTGCGATTGACAAATAGACTCCTGGATTTCAGCGGTGCCCATGTGGGCAGAAAATGTCCAGGACGGATCCGCACTCCACGTGCGTCTACTGCCTCGGCCTAGACCTTGACCCGCAGGCCTGCGAGTTATGCCGTTCGTTTTCGGCCAATGTCCTGGAAGACCACGCTGCCCGGTTACAGCTTGGGTGCCCCGAGAAGCGCTACCCGCCGGTGAAGTCGAAGGAGGCCCGTTGGGCGGTTACCGTGGTGGCTGGCTCGGCTGAGCAACTCGAGCAGATGATCGTCCTCGGTCGTGGCATCTATCCCACTCTCTCTCTGGGTACCTCCTATTCAGCTTCTTTTAAGGAGCTTTGCCAATCCCTTTCCACGAAGGGAGAGGGGCCATCGGGACATTCTTCTCGGTCCAAAAAGGACTCGAAAGGTAAGTCCCACTGTCGGCGTTCGTGGGAGCAGGAGAGGTCCTCTTCCCCGGACAGTCGACATTCTACTTCCGTCGAGGTTGCGGCTAAGGCTGCTGGCTTCACGGTGTCCCCATCAGGTCAGCCGGCCGAGACACCCGTCGACGCAGTCGAGATTTTTCTCGACCCGTCGGATGGGCTGTCGACTGGTGAAGCCGACAACCCTTCTTCACCAGTTCCCCCGGTGGAGACTGAGGACTTGCCTGCGCCTCCGGTGCTGGAGTCCCCGGTCAAGGCTTTCGAGCTGAGGGAAGAGCGGGTGTCCTCTGCCCCTTCCCAGACCCGTTCTCTGAAGCACCGAGGATCTCTGTCTCTGACATCGTCTCTGTCCAGCCGATCCCGCCATCGGCGGTCTCTGTCTCGGCACCGAAGTAAGCGCGCCACCGCTCGTCCTCGTCTTCCTCCTCAGAAGAGGAGAGGAGAGGCTTTGGCGCAAATTCCGTCGACGCTACGAGGACCTGATGTGGCAGCAGTTACTTCTGTCCGGGAACAAGCCGTCGCCTTCCCCGGCCATCAAGTGGCTGTCACCCGAGCGGCCAAAACAACCCCTCGCTGTAGTCGAGGGGCCCAAGCCTGGGTCAGTTGTTCGGCCGAAACCAGCTGCCCCACCGATTGTGGTGGAACCTCCGCCACCACAGCTGAAATCGGGGGGGCACCAACCAAGGAGACTCGGTCGGGGCAGGGCCTGCCCCACAGGTTGTCTGTCACCCTTACTCCCGACCGTCCTCGGCAGGTGGAGGGTGGCTCAGGCCCCAGGCAGTTCTTCGCAGACTCCTCTGAGTCCGACGACTCCTCCCTGTTCTCCAGGCCCATTGACCTGGAGTCCTCCGGGGGCCAGTCGATGGACGAAAGCCCATCATCCTTCATGGGTCTGCTTCAGCTCATCTCTGAGTCTACTGGGATGCAGCTCGAGCCTGTATCCAAGCGGGCCAAGTATCCCCTAAAGGAGATACTGGACCTAGGGGATTCACCCATGGAGGCCTTTCCGGTGGCTGAAGCCATTGTTGGCCCAGCCTCGGAGCTCTGGCAGCAGCCTGCTTCCTGTCCTGCGCCTTCGGCCAGGATGGCCACGAAGTATGTGGTCCCTACCGGCTCTTTGTCCGGTTTTTCGGAACACCCCTCCACCCCTCCAGCGTTCCGGGAATGCTAGGGATGTGGATAAGCCACCCGACGAGTCCAAAAAGCTGGATTGTGCCGGGAGCAAGGTGTACGCTGTGTCCTCTCTTGGCCTCTGCCAGGCCAGCTCAGCCGTGCTGATGGCACATTTCTCCCACGCCCTCATGGGCCCCCTGGATGAGGTGATCCCTCATCTCCCGGCCGACCTACAGACCACGGTCAGGCAGGTACGGGACCAGGGAGGGGCAGTGGCAAAACAGCAGTGGCAAAATCAGACGGCTCTGGACATCGGAGACTCCTGTGCCAGATCAGTTGCGGCCACAGTGGCCATGCGCCGCAGAGCATGGCTGAGGATATCCACCTTCACGGCGGATACCCAGCATAAACTGGCGGATGTCCCCTTCTTGGGGACCGACCTCTTTGGCCCTGGAGTGGAGGGTCACCTCCAGCAGATCGAAAAGTCCAGTGCCACTCTGGACTCTATCATCTCCGCCCAGAAGGAAAAGGGCCCTTCGACAACAACAACACAAGTCCTTTCACCCTTCTGCGCCTGCGGCATGTCCGGCCCAACAGCACTAACACCAGGGCCAGTAGGCTCGCGCTTGGCACCCCAAAGCCAAGCCTGCGGCTTCCTCTAATAGGAAGCAGGGAGGAAAAGGCCCAGGAGGTCCCTCAGCCGGTCCCTCCTCTGAGCCTACCCAGTGACTGGTTGAGGGGTGTCTCCCCCAGCCCCGTCACTCCCCCCTGGGTTCCCCCTGTGGAGGATGGCTCCGTCACTTCCTTTCCGCCTGGTCCGCTATCACCACGGACCATTGGGTGTTGGAGGTGGTAGGAAGGGCCTGCTCAAACTTCAGGAGCCTGCTCCTGGAGTTCAATGAGCCCACTCCTCCGAGCAGTCGCCCCTCGGGGGGCTCACAGGGTCCACAGCCTCTCTTTCGGCTTGCTGAGGCGGCATCACCCTGCTCCTCGAAAAGAGGTGATCAGGAAGGTGGCGGATCCTCCTCCAGAGCTGAGGTTTGTGTCCAGGTACGTCCTGGTCCCAAAACGGACGGGGGGCTGGCGCCCCATTCTCGACCTGCACAACCTGAACAGGTTCCTAAGGTCTCGGACCTTCAGGATGGTCACTCTGGCCCAGATAATCCCATCCTTGGAACAAGGCGTGTGGTTCTGTTCTCTGGACCTCCAGGACGCGTTCTTTCACGTCCCAGTCCGTCTGTCCCACCGGAGATTCCTCCGCTTCAGGGCAGAGGGATCCCTCTCTGAGTTCCGGGCCATGCCCTTCGGCCTTTCCCTAGCTCCCAGGGTCTTAACCAAATGCATGGCAGTGGTGACAGCATTCCCTCGGCCCCGAAGGGTCCGGGTGTACCCCTACCTGGATGACTGGCTGATTGCAGCCCCCTCCAGAGCGGAGGTGGAGCGTTCCAGAGATCTGGCCCTCCAGGTTTGCTCTCAGGTTGGCCTCCTCATCAACGAGGCCAAGTCGGAATTCATGCCAAAGCAGGTGATCCAATTCATCGGGGCAGAGCTAGACTCTCTGGTGCTTCTCAAGGCGAGGAGGGACAAGGTGCAGGTGATTCTGGTAGCCCCAGACTGGCCCCGCCAGTTCTGGTATCCAGATCTCCTCAGTCTCAGCTCCAGGCTCCCGAGGTGGCTTCCAGCCCTCCCGGACCTGATCTCGGTCAATCAGGGGAAGGTATTCCACCCAGACCTTCAATCCCTGCACCTGACAGCCTGGTTCCTGAGCGGCTAGAGTTCCAGGCCTTGGGTCTTTCCGACGAGGTCCTCACCGTCGTTGAGGCATCTTGTAAGGAGTCGACTAGAAAATGCTGCGCCTTCAAATGGTAGAGATTCTCCATTTGGTGTCGGGGCAAGGGCCTGGACCCTTCCTCCTGTTCCTTGGCAAGCATTCTGGACTAACTGTGGTACCTTTCTTAGCAAGGGCTTTGGTCGACGACCCTTAAGGTGCACCTGGCAGCCATCTCTGCTTACCAGGTGTGGGCCGGGAAGCAGTTGGTGGCGCAGGAGAAGGTGGTCAGGCACGTTTTCAAAGGCCTTGATCACATATCCCCTCCGGTGCGAGAACCTCTACCTCCATGGGATCTACTGCTGGTACTGGCTAAGCTCATGGGCAAGCCATTCGAACCGATGCACAGGTGTGATATCTCTCTCACCTGTCTTGGGAGACCGCCTTCTTGGTGGCTATCACGTCTCCCAGAAGGATGGGAGAGCTCCAGGCGCTTTCCATCGAGTCTCCCTATCTCGTCTTCCACAGGGACAAGGTTGTCCTGCGCCCCCACCCGAAATTCCTTCCGAAGGTGGTGTCGGAGTTTCACCTTAACCAGGTGTTGACTCTGCCGGTGTTCTACCCCAATCACACCTTGGAGGCCGAATATAGGCTCCGTACTTTGGACCCTAGAAGAGCTCACTTACAAGGAGCGAGGCAGAGTTCGGGAGAGGTTCGCCAGCTGTTTGTCACTCACGCTGTAGCCGACCTGGCAGACCTGCAGCCAAGCAGATGATAGGCAGGTGGGTCACCTCCTGCATAGATCTCTGCTATAAGTTGGCGGGCATGGAGCCTCCCAGAGGATAAGAGCTCATTCTACCTCTACCGCTGCATCGGTGGCTGCTTCAGGGCGTCCCTATCCAGGAAATCTGCAGGGCTGCTACCTGGAAGTCGGCATACACCTTCATCACCCACTACCACATCGACCTTGAGTCACGCCGGGATGCTGGTTTTGGGGCCTCGGTTCTCCAGTCTTTATTTCCCAATTAGGGGGGTGTGTGCACCTTGCCTCCCTCCTCCCGGAGAACTGCTAGGAGTCTGCCAGACCATGTGGATGAACAACATATCCATGTATCTAGCAATACAGGTTACTCACCTGTAACAGGAGTTCTAGGAATGGTATATGTTCATCCACATGACCCACCCGGCCTCCCTGGCTTAGATGCACAACCTGGCTTCCAGCGGGCTAGATCTGGCATCATGGGGCGGAGCCGAGAGTTTTACCACCCAGGTGGGTGGGAGGAGCCAGCTTGAAGACCTTCTGGCAAGATTTAAAGCGGCAAGGAACCTGCCAGACAGTGTGGATGAACAACATATACCATTCCTAGAACTCCTGTTACAGGTGAGTAACCTGTATTTATCCAAGAACCATACACTGTGGTTCATCCAACTCGAACAGTTCTAGGTTATTTGCCAAAGCTATGCCTCCCTTCCATTACATTCAAGGGTTCATTCTTCCTTCCGGCCACTCTCCAAAGCAATAGGAAAGGGAATTGCCTCCACTAGACCTGGGAGGTGTGATTAAAAACATAGAGACATGGAGGTTGAGGGCAGACGGGGGCCGTGAGGCCCATTCAGTCTGCCCCTGATGAAAGTGTATATTGAGAGAGGAAGCTATTCGCAAAACTTCAAGTTTGTTCATGTCAGCTACGGGCCAGAATTATGGGTAACAAGGATTCAAAAAGCACTGTAGCCAGACTGATTCAGTCAGCCACTTCCATAGCTTGTGATCAGGCCAGAATAACTTGCCTGGCCAGGGAGAGCCCATTGCACCACAGCTATGGCCTCTTTGTGGCCGTACTTCAGAGAAGCATAGACAGCACACTTATGCAGAGAGGCCACTTGATATTCCATTCACACATTTTCTAAATTTTATTTGCTGGAAGTGATGCCCTCGGAGGAGGCATCCTTGGCCGTAGAATGCTTCAAGCGGTGGTGGATCCCTGAGGGCTTCTGACATTCTTCCCACCCGGGACATCTGCGGACATACTGCTTTTTGTATATCCCAGGTGTAAGGAAGCCCGGAGACCAACTTAGGAGAGAGAAATCGAAATTTAAATACATGTAAATTTTCTTTCTCCGGCTGGTCTCGGCTTCGGATTCCCTTCCAGAATGTAGATAGTTGGCTGATCTCACGGCCATATGTCTTAAAATTCTTGTTTCCTGTTTCCAAGTTCTTGTAGTATTGCCACATTGGACTGCTTTAGGAAGAATTGAGGGAGACAGGAAGTGGAGGACTAGATGTCCCCTGCTGCAGAGGTCTGATTCCTGCCTGCCTGTCTGTCAGTATCAGGAGTAAGGAAGCCTGGAGACCAGCCATCTGAGAAGGAAAATTTACAGGTATTTAAATTTCAATTTTAGCACAGATCGCATCAAGCTGTCGGGGCACAAAGGACATATACAGCTGAGTATCATCTGCATAGCAGTGAAAACTCAAGCTGTATCACCTGATATCTTTCTGTGGCAGCAAATACGCTGCAAACAACATGGGCGCCAATATGGAACCCTGCAGCACCCCGCAGGACAGGGGGAGGGGGTCAGGAATAAATTCCAGTGACCACCCTCTTGAGACCTGCCTACGAGGAAAGGTCGAAACTATTTGAGGACCGTACCCGACAGTCCACAAAGGAATCGCAGGGTTTCCAGAAGCACCTCATGGTCCACAATGTCAAAGGCTGCTGAGAGATCGAGAAGGACCAAGATGGTACGAGCCGTTCGATTTCTCGCCATTAGGAGGGCATTTAATACCCGAACAAGGGCAGTCTCTGTGCTATGCCTCTTCCTCAAACCAGACTGGAAAGCTTCATAGACATTGTGAGTTACCAAGTGATCGTCCAGGTGCATCGCAACCACTTTCTCAGTAACCTTCCACACACAGAGCAGGTTAGAGACAGGTCGGTAGTTAGCTGGATCAACAGGATCCAAGGAGGGTTTTTTAAGGAGTGGTCGAATGACCGCCTTCTTTTGGGGATCTGGAAAGATTCCTGTCTCCAAGGATCTCCATACAATTTCAGCTAGGATCAACCAGATGACATCTACACAACCCACTAAGAGGGGGGTAGGGCCCGGATCCAAACTACAACAGGTTGGGTGCAAAGTCTGGACAATCTTCATAATGTCCATGAATTCCGGTCAGCTGAAATCCATCCAGACAGACTGGGTGCTCACTACCTCCACAACCCCTCATAGAGAGAGAGCCGGGCCGATTCCGGACCTGATGCTGGCAACCTTATCTGCAAGAAAACTGAGCTAGCTCATTACGCTCAATTTGTGAAAAACTCTTCCAGACTGGAGACAGATTGTGCAATCCAGTCTGTCAACAATTCGAAAAAGTTGAGCCGGTCGGTTCTGCGCTGCAGAAATCTCCCTGGACAGGAACTCTGCCTTCTTAATGGGTGATTTCTGATTGATGGCCCTTATAATGTTACATCAATATAAGTCTCTCAGCATTCAGGCCGGACTTCCGCCATGCTGTCTCCAGCCTTCGACCAACACACCTCAATTCCTTCATGGGCCCATCATACCAAGGGAACCTTGGGCAAAGAGTGAATGGTCAAACACAAACAGGAGCAGTCAAGTCCAAGGCTCCTTCCACTGCCTTATTATAGGCTAGTACGAGATCCCCTGGACTTGTTCTTTAACCCAGCAATCCCGATAGGTCCAGCACTGTCGATAGACCATCTAGGGTAACTCCCCTTAAAGGGCGGTACCGGACCATCTCCAAAGGGGCAGGTCCATTTAGGGGGGACCTCGAAACTAAACCTTCTGGTGTGATGGTCAGACCACCCGACTGGTTCCACCCCCAAGTCAGTGATCTCCATCCCCAGGAGGAACAGCAGATCCAATGAGTGACCTCTTATAGATAGAAGACAAAAAAAACACACACACACACACACACACACAGAAAATAAAAGCCCATCTGCTATACTGTCTCCCCCCCACCCCCCTTCCCCACTAGTGCTCCACGCTTCACCCCTGGTCTGTCTCCACAACATAAAGGGAGACCACCCCCAGGGACAATCCCATCCCTTCCTGCCTGGTCACCCGTCGACATGTCCATTGCACCAGTGTGATGCTGCAGCATGAGTCTGGGACCATGATGGCAAGGAGAGAGGGGGAGACCGTTCACTTCGACTTGACCCAAACAGAGTGGAATGCAGGGCCGCAGCATCTCATTATCTCTCCAGTGACTGTCCTGACCTCTGCTTTCTGATGAGAGACTAGAGCCAGCACTAGTCTCACTTTTAGTTAAAACTGAAAGAGCTGCTACAAATCCCTATTGCTGGAGCTGGCTAGAAGCAACTGACTGTGCAAAGCAGCTTAAATAAAGCGCCTGCAGGACTGGCGCTGTCAGTAACCCCTTACGTTTCCTTAGGTGAGTGGGGTGAGACAGGTTTGTTTTGTATTAATGCCTTAAAATTCATTGTTTTTAAAATGGCTGCTGCTGTCTGCTATGAGCTGCTATTCCTCCTTTTTACTATTGAACTTGTGACAGTGTATTGTGTTCAGCATACATGGCAATTCTTTATTTGGCTTTTGGTTTATTCAGTCGTAAGCAATGCATGCCTTAGAGCCACTACAGTATACTACTGATAACTGTATAAGGCATGCATTAGGGAGTTAGTACATGTACTGCTGTAGGTTTGCACAGTTACCCGTGGTGTTATACAAGGTGTTTTATAATGTAATATATATTGCAACGCTGAAACCATTTGTTTGCACTATTGTGGTTAGTTTTCTGTATGCCTCAACTTGCATGAATTTTATTTGGAGTTAGGGGACTATGGATCAGCATAAAACTAGTGCAGCATAAAGGCATGCTATGCTTATTATGCTATTAAAGTAAAGGTTAATGTATTATTTTTTTTTTTTAATTTAGGGGGCTCTATCCTCTTCTCTCCCCCCCCCCAATATGTACCACTCACACAATTAAGTACAATTACTTGGTAATGTGTTTTTTTTTTTTTTCCAATCTTAATTTAAGCTTGGGGCTAGTGCAATCTCTGGGGGGCCAGTGCAGCAGAGTACCACTTTCCCAGGTGGACCAGTGCAAAAAAAAAAAAAAAAGTTGAGCGTGAACCCTGCAAAGCCCCACAGAAGACAGAAAGGTAGGAGCTGGGGTTTTTAGGGAGAGGAAGTCTCCACTGGAGCTCCACTTGCCACATCAGGAGAGTGAGCAGTCCAGTGGAATCCTGCGCCATGTGACCACTGCACAGTCGTGGCAGTGCCAGTTTGGGCGGCCTAATTTTGACTTTGACAAACCAGTGACCATCATAGTAATGGGCACACATGTGTTAATGGCCAGGCATACACACTGGAGTACCCAGTAATCTTGGTAAGGTTATTAACCCTTTGATTGGAATGGCCAATGTTTTATTGGAGCCGGTGTTTTTTTGATCCAGTAGGCTGTGGACGTTTTCAGTATGGTCTGTCAGATGGCCCTTCAGTTTCCATTCCCAGGGACTGGATCCAAGGCCCTCGAGAGTACCCATGTGGTAGTATGTGCTGGTTCATTGTGGCTAGCTCACTTTGCAGTGCCTGTGACAGTTTCTTCCTTGAAGCAGTATGAAATCCAGGACTCCTCCTAGGAGGCAGTGGAGTAGAGTCGTCCCCCAAAGTTCGAATCTTGGGCTCCATCATAATATGAAAAATAAGGACATCTGTAATTTTGATCGCGGTCTCAGCAACAGGTTGCCTGAGGGCACAGCTCCAATATCTCATTCAGTTGTTTCTGTATTGCTGTATATCTGTTAATTTATATGGTACTTGGTGGCTATATATGTTGTATGCTGTAATAAAGATATTATTTTAGAAACATGACGTGAATGTAAGTGCTACATATAAAATTTTTGTTTTCTCTCTCAGAGATGGTTGAATCAATGAAGAAGGTGGCTGGAATGGATGTAGAGTTGACGGTGGAAGAGCGGAACTTGCTGTCTGTTGCGTATAAAAATGTGATTGGAGCTAGGAGAGCGTCCTGGAGGATAATTAGCAGTATTGAACAGAAAGAGGAAAATAAGGGAGGAGAAGACAAATTGAAATTGATCAGAGACTATCGAATAACGGTTAAGATTGGTGCATCCAAGTGTTGATATCTCTAGGTGTGGCTCTCATTTGTTTTTACTTAAAACTTGTTCATATTTTAGAACAATGTCTCTTTAAAGAGCAGGTGACCTGTTTGGGGTGAGCAGCTGACATGTTTTGGGGGCAGGTAAGCCCCTCCCAGTGTGCTTTCTGCCTTTTAGATATTGGAAATGTAATGATTCTTGAGGGAAGTGAACAAGTTTGTCTGATCAACTTTAACACAGTTTTGCTGGTCCAGGACATGAGCCCGCATTCTGGCTAGTGTGACTCAACCATATTTTTCCTGATGTGGCCAGTTCATTAGTGGTTTGCTCTAGGCAGTGCTCCAGAAGAGATGAGTACTAGCCCATTTTACTCACCATTTTTTTAAGAAATAATATTCAAGATTTTTTTTATGGGTACTGCTACTCATCTCAACTCTTGGGGGATCCATAGATGCTTCAAAAACACTTTTCCTAGTTTAAAGCTGTTTTTCCAGGTTTAACGCACTTCAAGTCAGCAAAATAATATTTTACTCACCTGTTGTCAAAAAGGAGTACACTACTGTTAAATGCTAACATTTTTCTGGAGGACTGGCTCTAGGACTGAATTGTTGGCCATCTCGCAAAAAGAGGCTGTACCCCACGATGTTTGTATCGTAGCCTTGGCAGTGGTATTTATCAGTGGGTCAGCAATACTTTGTTCCTAGCTTTCCCTAGTGGTTAGCCCCCCCAAAAGTTAAAGCATCACCCCTGCATGTTTACCTTTCCCCTGTGCTATCATATGTAAGCAGTGCTGCGCCACTTGGAGTCCCAGTCTTACTCAAACCACCATACCTGGAATCCTTCTGCATAGTCACTTGTGTAATCGTCTGAGGTTTCACAAAGCCCATTTGCTAGAAGTTCTCTTCCATCTCTTACCTTTACCTCCATCTTTGCCTTTTTGTTTTTTCTACTGGAACCGGAGATCTAGTGCCTGCTTTTATGCTGACCCACTGGGCAGCTGGCTTTCAACCAGTCAGTTGTCCAGCTAGAGGAATATGTGGATTTTCAGTCAGTAAAGATAAGCTGCAGCTGCTGCCAGAACCTTCAAATATGCGTTGTTTAGCCCCTTCCAGCTCAGGTACTGCTAGTTAAAGTGGCACAAGCGGGACTGCATAGAAGGAATGCAGATAGTTGTAAGACTGTTAATCTCCTGTAACAGTTTCACTGGTGGTATTTTTATAGTGGCATTGACCTGCCCATCTTCTTTGGCTACTAATCCTCAGTTGCTAACCCACTGGGCATGACCTCATATTTCATGCAGTTCAGGTCAAGCTGTGGCGGCATGGAGAGGCAAGAGTGTGAGATGAAGGCCTGGTGCTGAAGCCCTAGCAATTGGGCTGATGGAAAACTTTGCACACTGCTCAAGTGAGTGCACAGGTGTGACTGTAGGAGTACCAGTACTGAAACAGTGGTAAGAAGCAGTCTGTCCTTTTTCACCCCTGATGTAAAATAAGGGAATGAACTAGTGTGCTTGAGAGAGAGGGAGAGAGAATGGTAAATGAGGAACTGTCTATAGTACTTTTTTTCTATTTATAATGTAGGAGATCAACGGTCTAAAAGTAAGACATCTAATGCATACATTGCCCAATATCAGTAGAAGTCTGAAAGCATTGTTTGAAGTAAATTGCTTGCCTACGTAAATATGGATGCTGTCATCCTAATTTGTGGGTTCGACAGCAGCAGTAGAATTGCCCAGACATGGCAAGATATACAAACACCTTGGGACAGTTCAAGGGACAAAAATGCAACACTCGTGACACCCTGGTTATTTTTTATTTGTATTTATGTACCGTAAACGCATTTATTTATTTTTGCCAGTTGCCCATGGTTACCGGTCTGTCACCCCCCAAGCTCAGAACGACCACAGCTGCACCTTTCCTCTGGTAGATTGGCTTGACGACCAACACCAGTGCCGCTCTGTGCCCCTCTGGAAGGGAGTGAGTGAACAGGGGTTGGCCCACATCTTTCCTGCTTTGGAGCTCAGCACCTCCGCTACTTGATGTGCCTGTTCTAAAATGGGATTCAGAGTTCCTCGCGCAAATGCCAGTCTCCAAGGTCTGTGACACTGGATCAACTGTGCCTTTATATTATTGCTTGCTTTTGATATCCTGGTTAATGAGACGAGTTCCTGAGCTACTGGCTCACAAACATATTTTAAGAGCTAGTACGCCTTCTGAAATGACTTATTTTTATATGCACTCAGCTGCCGTGCATTATAGCTTGAGAATTATTTTGTCCTGCTTAAATCCAAGGCATAAATTTAGATCTTTGAGTGGGAGCTCTTGCAGCAGGCTATTACAATTAGGACTATGCGTCAGGCACTAGGACCCATCGGAAATCTTTCGCTAGCAGTACCCAGTGGGGACTGCCCCCGACGTCTGCTCCTCCCCGATGTCGGCCAGTGGTATATCAGGGGGTGGTCCCCAGCCCCATCTTAGTTCTTTTCCCCACTACAGACCCGCTTCCATTGGCGCTTCGGTTGCCTTTAGAACTCCGGTTAGCAGTCTCGCAAAGCATTTCTGCATTTTTTTTTTTTTTCTTTAAAGTCTATTTTTCTTGTTACCATCTGCGTGTCGACTTCAGTCGTCGGTTTCCTCGTCTGGATGAAAGAGGACAATGTGTTTGGCCGCCAGATACCGTCAAAAGACTCCCACGAGGCCTGTCTTTTTGTCTCTGGCCAGACCACGATGCCAAGAACTGCCCGATCTGCCGCGACTTTACAAATAGGACTAGAATCCGACACCTTAAGGTGCTAAAGGGCCATAACCTTGAGAAACAAGTTGCCGTGGTGCAACGCTCTCCCGGGGAGAAGTCTTCTTCCACACCCCGCTCTTCAAGCAAAGAAGGTGGACTCTGACCCCACAAGTCCCAAGGCGAAAGCACCAGAGCCAGTCTCTGGCACATTCGTGCTCTCTGTCTCACCACAAGAAGTCCTCCTCCGCTGGGTCGGGCGGCTGAGATCAGTCCTGCCACTCACGGCACTCTTAACAGTAAACGGGATGCCACCGTCCACGCCAAGACACCGGCATCAGGTAACGGTAGTCGGGGCCTGGTCTCGGTGCTAACGTGCAACACCCCCCCCCCCCCGAAAGTGAAGGCAACGCCCTTGCAGCCACCCTCCACCTCAGGAGTTGGGACCTTGGTTTCCTCTTTGGCATCTGCCTCTGCCCCGCCGAAGAAAGCCCCGTCTGTTGCCATTCCCGGGGCTGTCGGTAAGGCCCAACCTCACAAGGAACGGGAGTCTAGCTTAAAGCCAACATCGGCTCACTGACCCTCTATGGCCCAGCTGATGAAATCTAAGCCAGACGGCTCCAAATTGTTGAAGGCACAAGACCCAGAGCGGACGTCGGTAAAAGTGGCATCAGATACTGACCAATCACTGGTCCATAGGGCCTTTGGGTTCTGCCACGGCACAGGTCAATAAAGAAGAGCTCGCTAAGCTTTTTCAATTTTGGTGAAGCCAAGTTGACATTTTACCACCGCAGCCAGATCCTATTCCGGCACCGGATATACCTGGGGATAAAAGCGGAGACGAAAAGCCTTCTTCCCCATGCCTAAACGTTCCCCCTCTAAGCAAAAATTGAAGTCCAGGTCACGCACTCCGGTAGATGCCCGTGGCCGGTCTAAACACAGGAAACGTTGGCACCGGTGACTGTTTCGGTCTACCAGCCACTGTTGTTCCTCGGGCAGGAGACTGTCCAGTAGCCAACGCTGGTCTGACAGCCGTCTCGGGTATTCAGTCAGCCGCCGTCGCTGGTCCCTATGCCCTGTCGCCTGTCCCCTAGTAGTCTGTCCTGCAGCAAACATCTGTCTTCCAGTAGGAGATGCTCACAGGAAAAGAGCCGTTCGTACTCCCGCTCAAGATCGGCCTCAAACTATTCAGAAGGTCACAGTTCGCACCCAGCTCCTCTCGGTCCGACCGTTTCCTCTCCAGGGAAAGTGTGTCCCCTGACGAGGACGACACTCTCAAGGTCCCCTCCTGTCGATCCCACGTTCATGGACGTCATGATGCATATCCAGTCCTCTAACAGATGGGAGACAGAAGACCTGGATCCGGGATGTTAGAGGTTGGCAAAATACCCAAGGCAGAAAGAGCCAAAGCCTCTAGTGGTCCTTCCAAGACCTTACCATGATTACTTGGAAGAATCCCTCTTCCACCCCTGCAGTTCCTAAAAAGTCGGACAAGCTGTATAGAGTCCCGAGGGAGGAGCCTTTCCTGGCAGAGCACCCTCAGGTGGACTCCATGGTGATTACAGCTGCTCATGATAAATCCAAGCAGCCTAAACACCTCGGCTCCCAGCCTCCTGATGTGGAGTCCAGATACCTGGACCAGGTAGGCAAGAAGGTCTGTTCTGCCTCCACCTGTTCCATTCGCTCTCAACTTCCTCACGCATCAGGTCCAGTACCAAAATGCAGTGTGGGAGATGGGCTTGGAAGTAGCTCAGGCCCTGCCAGACTCTGCACAAAAGACCAAGCTACTGGAGATTTTGAAATCTGGTTCAGATGTAGGCACTGATGTCCTGAGGGCCTCATACGATACTGCAGATACAGCCTCTAGGGCAGCGGCTTCCGGCGTTTACCTTAGACACTCTGCCTTACTTAGAGTTTTAGGATTCTCCCAGGATCTGCAGCCCGGAATCCAGGACCTCCCGTTCCAGGGTTCTGTCCTCTTCTGGGAGGAGACTGAGAAACTTCTCGTCTCCCAAGAATCTGGGAAGTCCATCTGGTCCATCCGAAAACTATATAAGGGGGACCAGAAGCCATTCCGCAGACGGCCATTTCGTAAGACCTCAGGGCAGAATAACCATGGCCAATTTCCACAGAGAGGTGGTTTTAAGAGGAAAGCCACAACCCAAGCTTCTGGGAGCTCTACCTCTAGAGGCCCCAAGTCCTCCCAGCCCTTGCTGCAGACTCCCAGAGCTACCCAGTGACTCTCTGCCGACCCCCCTCCTCTGGCGGAGGTCATGGGGGAGGCAGTAGGGGGTCTCTTCTCCCTCTACTAAGAGGGATGGGGCAACATTACGACAGACCTCTGAGTTCTAGACCTAATAAGAAGAGGACATACCTTAGAGTTCACTCAGATTCCTCCAGAAGAACCACCAAGGTCCTCCTGTTATCCTCCTTCGCACATTCCTCTAATAAAAGGAGAAACACAGACGCTTCTGCAAAAACTGGCAATAGAGCGAGTTCCCCAGGGGAAAAGATTACTACCCCCACTTCCGGTCCCAGAAATCCTGGGGATCTTCGTCCCATCCTGGTTCTCGGCTCCTTAAATGTTTTTATAGACTACAAAAGGTTCAGGATGGTCACTCTGCCAGGCCTCGTTCCCTTCTTGCACTGGGGGGGATTGGCTTTGCTCTGTAGACATGCAGGATGCCTATATGCACATAAAGGTCTCTTCCCCAAAAACCCGGAAGTTTCTGAGGTTCCACTTCCAGGGGAGGCATTGTCAGTTGCAGGCCTTACCATTCGCTTTCTCCTGCACTCCACGAGTTTTCACCAAGTGCCTAGTGGTGGTGGCTGTGGCTCTGACGCCAGGGCCATTACGTCTTCCCTTACCTAGACGATGTGCTCTGGATGACACTGCCAGAAGTCAAACTATTGCGCACTCTTGAAGACGCCTTTACTCTCTCCTGAGAGCTGGGGAGCACCCTGAATCTTTAAAGTCTTTCCCAGAGCCCAGTCAGCGACTCTCTCTTTTTATAGTAGCGGTCCTCGACACAGTTCAGGGCAAGGCCTTCCTCCCGCAGGACGGGAGATAGTCTGTGAGTGGTAGCCTGAACGGTATTTGTGGCCCCACAGGTCCCAGCCAGGACCTTCCTCAGACTTCTGGGGCACATGGCGGCTGTCATCCCCACAGTTCCCTTGGCTCGCCTCCACATTAGAGTTCTACAGTGGATGCTCAGGGTGCAGTGGGACGAGAGGTCAGACGATCTGGACCGGCTGGTCAGGATCTCTGACCCGGTATGAAGGACTTTTTCTTGGTGGCACGATCCCTCCAACCTGGAACGAGGGGTCTCTTTTTGGCAGGAGCCCCAGAGACTGATCCCAACCACAGACCACTCCTGTCTCGGCTGGGGTGCTCATCTGGGAGACTGTCAAACCCAAGGGACATGGTCTCTGGATGAGCAGCAGCTTCATATCAACATTCTAGAGATGCAAGCGGTCTGAACACCTTGCGGATGTTTGACAGACCTTTCGCCAGGCCCTCTTCTTATACAGACGGACAACACGTCACTGGTGTTCTACGTCAATAAGCAAGGTGGCATGCACTCCTACCCCCTATGCAGGGAGGCGATGAGTCTGGTATCTGGCACTGGAACACCACCTAGCTCTCACTGCTGTTCATGTTCTAGGCGTCCAAAACATCTTGGCTGACAGACTGAGCTGGTCACAGTCCAAGGCTTGCGAGTGGGAGCTCCTCCAGTCCGTAGCAGATCATTTGTTCAACAGGTGGGGCCGTCCAGAGTTGGACCTCTTTGTGTCTCCACTCAACCCCAAACTGCCCAGTTTCTGCTCACGAGAGCCCGCGCCTGGTTTTCTTGCCAGTCGCGTTGTCCCTCTGTTGGACAGGGAGGTTCTTGTACGCTTTCCCACCCTTCTCGTTAATTGAGGGTTCTTCTGAAACTTCAGGCCGAAGGAGCAGAGATGATCCTCATCGCTCCATTCTGGCCTCTGCAGATTTGATTCCCACTACTTCAGCAGCTGGCAGTGGAACCTCCAATTCAGCTGCCACTGAGCTCGCACTTACTGTCCCAGGATCAGGGAACATTGGTCCACCCAGACCTCTGATCCCTGTATCTTCATGCCTGGCTCCTGCAGATGTCAAATCCAGGTTTGAGGTCTCCCAGGAGGTGGTGGACGTTCTTGTAGCAGTGAGAAAGCCCTCTACTAGATCCATGTATGCTGTGAAGTGGAAGCATTTCTGCCTTTGGGCCTCACCACGTTACTTAGATCCTCTTACCTGCCCAGTGAACTCAGTACTGCAGTATCTCCTCTCCTTGTTAAATCAAGGCTTGAGCTACTCCTCCGTAAAGGTACATCTGTCAGCAATTTCTGCATACTATGTACCATTAGAGGGAAAGACATTTGCCCAACTGGATGTGTACTGTACCTTTTTGAGGGGCATCTTGCATATCAAGCCTCCCATCCGAGATCCAGTATCTCCCTGGGCTCTCCTGTTTATGCTGGAAAAGCTCACCCCCCCCCTCCAAGCCTGCCGCGGATTGCGAGCTTCACTCTGTTTCCTGGAAAGTGTTATTTTTGGTTGCAGTTACTTCTGCTCGGAGAGTTTCTGAGCTTCAGGCGCTGATGTGTAAGGAGTCTTATTTAATTTTTTTTTATAGGGACAGGGTATCCCTGAGAACCAGTCCTAAGTTTTTGCCCAAAGTGGTTTCTGCACTGACATGGAATCGGGATGTCAACCTTCCGGTGTATTACCCGGACCACTCAAATAGGGGGGGAAGCGTCCCTGCATACTCTGGATGTCCACAGGGCTCTGAGGTGCTATCTAAAATGCTCTGCTCCACACAGCAAGATGGAGCACCTATTTGTGGTCTTTGCGCCTCGATGCCAAGGCAATCTGGTGTCAAAGCAAACTCTCTCAAAATGGCTGGTCAGCTGCGTTGTTTATTGTTACAACAAATATAACAATACTCGGGTCGCTGGAGGGCCGGCCAGGGGAGAAGGCTTGAGCATCCCATGACTGCGTGCCTTCTCTTGGGGGAGAGAAGGACCAAAGCCCATAGCTTGCCTGACCCTGAGCGGAGGCTCTGGGTATGACAGGTTGCAGGTCGCAACGTGTGGGAGAAAACTGAGGAAACTGCCTTCCATCTCTGGGAAGACTGCGCACCAGGAGCATGCCCTCAGTGTGCCACCACCCGCTGGACCGCCTTGACCGACGATGCTTGGAAGTGTTCAGGGTGCTTGGGCCCCACCTCGTCCCCAGCCAGGGGGCAAACTGCAGCTCCATGGGGTTCAAGAGCAGATCCAGGTAGGATGGTCGACAGAGGGATGACTCCCAGGTGCTCCTGAAGAGTCTGAGATGGTGGGCTGGAGGAGGAGGAGTAAAAAAGCCTACCGGGCTCGGTTAGAGGTCATTCTACCAGGGGAGTGACTACTTCATTTGCATCCTTGTGAAATGTCTCCATCTGAGACCTTTCTGCAGTGGCTACCTGGAGCTCAGTGCATACTTTCATTAAGCATTACAGTCTGGTCATTGCTTCTAGGCTTAGGGCTGGTTTTGGCCTACCGGTCCTTCAGGGTCTCCTTTCTTGAAGTGCTCTGTTAGCACTGGTGCTTTCAGCTGCCTCACTGTTTTTCTGTTCCTTTTTGAGGGACTGCTTGGGATTCAGTCCTAATTGTAATAGCCTGCTGCAAGAGCTCCCACTTGAAGTAAGATAGTACAGTCACGTAAAAACTTACCGTAACGGTAGATCTCTAAGAGGAGCTCTTCAGCAGGTGCTGCTTTCCTGCCCTCCTTCTCCCGGTGAGCTGTGTTACATCATTTCTTTATGGCAAGCTTCTGCCTGCCAGTCCTTATTCACAGGTCTCCGGTGGTGGTGCTGGAGACTGCCCCCTGATATACCATTGGCTGACGTTGTGGCGGAGCTGACGTCATGGGTGGCCCCTGCTGGGTACTGTTGGCTAAAGGTTTCCGATGGGTCCTAGTTCCTGTGGCATATTCCTAATTGTAATTTCCTGCTGCAAGAGCTCCTCTTGAAGATCTACTGTTATGGTAAGTTCTTGCGTAACTGTACTTTTTGGAAACTTGATATGTAGTCTTTGCTAATCAACAACATTTTGATTAGGAACCTGTAATGTTTAAGGAACAATTTCACTAAATGGTTATTTTCAACTGTAAGGTACAGTCCAGAAATGTGTAATTGTGGAGAAAATGGGTAAAATGGTGAGAAAAAGTACCACAATTCTGTACTTTGCACCACAGTTGTGGGGAGAAAAAATTTAAAGCAGTGCAGAAATTTTTTACTGAAATGCAACAAATTGATCAAGTTTCTGCTAATCAGAGCTGCACTTGATTAGCAAATAAAACTTTTGGGTAGCAAATTACTAAGCAGACCCACTTATTTTTATGCCTTGAAGTGATGGACTGCCTCTTCTCCTTCACACCTCTTTAGCATTTTGACCTTGCCAATCGGGACAGGACAACTGATCAAGAAGAGCTACTGTCCCGTGAGATAAGTCACCAGTGATGTGGCAGTGAGTTAGTTTACAGTGCTGATGAACTATGAAGAGGAGTGGCATATGGGAAGGCAGGTAGGGTGTTTGGTGGGGGAGGGGGGGTTTATAGGTTGGGCATTCACTAGCAGAAGGAGAGAGATGATGCTACCCTGTAAGGTGTCCTGGTGAGGCCACACCTGGAGTACTGTGCTCAGGTCTATAAGTCCCCACTTAAAGAAAGACAGGGATCACTTGAAGAGGGTCTGTTCAAGGCCTACAAAAATGATCCAGGGTTGGCAAGGGAAGACCTACAAGGAGAGGTGGAAGTGTCTTGACATGTATCTTCCGGAGTCCAGGTGAGAAAGGGAGTGGGGACATGATGGACTTAATTCTTGAGGGCAGTAGCAGGGTGGACCACAATGATCTGTTCATGAGGTACAGAACACCCTAGCCAGAGGGTATGGATGGACTTTGTTGGGAGATTTACTAGAGATACAGGAAGTTTTTTCACAGAAACCTAAAGGGAATAGTTTATCCAAGCAGGTGGTTGAAGCCAAGTCAGTGACCGGGTTCAAGCATTGAAGGGACAGATGCTAATGGGTAGTGAAGTTACAGGAAGGAGAAGTATGTATAGATACCCTGGGAAATGGAGTACTGAACCTCCATTAGGGTAGCCAGCTCAATAAATGTGTTCTGGCAATAGGTTGGACACGCTGTCGGGCTGGTAATGGGCAGACAGGAAGGATCCATGGGTCTTCATGTGCCAACAAAGTCTATGTATCCATCTGTGTACAAGACTGACCTTTGACATCTACAGCAAAGGTTGAATTTTATGCTCACCTTTTTTCTGTTTTCTTTCGTTTTCAGCCAATTCCTTTGGAACTTGGTAGATGCATATCATAAAATGATCTCACTCGCCTGTCTCTGTACGTGTTAACAGTTTGCTTAAAGAGCAGGCATCCATTTCCGTATGCACTTTCATAAACCAAACTGATTTCACTGTTACGGTTTACAGCAGAGTAGAAATTTCAGTTGCCCTTGTTAGGGTTTACATTACATTTTTGCCAACTGGCCATGGAGAAACTATAAACTTTAATGCTGAAATTATGATGTTATGTTGCACGAATTACATCAGTCTTTTCTGTAAAACCTTTATTGCAAAGCCGTTGTAAGTAGGTAGTGATATTTATTTTGTACTGTTCTCTCCCCCCCCCCTTTTATTTTTGTTGTATAGTTTTCAAGCACCAGGAAATCTTAACGTGTTCTGACAATTGCAGTATGGTCAATAGAACCTATGCTAATGATGGAATGTTAGGCTCAAGCTCTGTTTTTCACTGTCCCTGGTTGCACATCCTGCAACCATCAGATTCTTTACTCCGCTTGCCTCAGTAAGACTTCTCCGGAGAGCTCTCCTTCACTTCATCTGAAGAAGCTATTTTTCTCAGTTAAATTGTAGTCCGTTTTATTTTTATTTTTTTTTTTTGCACTGTCCTTGGTGCACAGATAGAATTAGTTAGTGTTAGCACGTACCAAACTATCTGTTACTTTCCGGTTTTTCCCCTAACCGGGAAGGAACCGATGCTTTGATTTGGTTTGAATTTATTTCAATTTTGGCACCATCCGGTAAGGCGGTTTAGTTCTTTTAAACTTTTTGATAAAATTTACCGAGGTAATTCTTGGTTCACTTCGGTTCTAACCAACCGATAAATGTCTCAACCCAAGAAACAAACAGGCCACACAGGTTTCCAACATTGTACAGAGTGTGGGGAACCATTCTCTAAAGCAGATCCTCATTTAATTTGTGTTATTTGTTTGAGGTTTGACCACCTCAAGGAGGACTTCGAAATTTGTATTTGGGGGGGGGGGATCCCCTCAGTCGACGCTTGATAGGCGACTTAAAAGACAGCAGGAGAAAATGTCTGAGAAAACCGCTGAACTGTTAGCAGACACTCATAAGGAACCAGGACACCAGCCCTCTGACAAGGGTGACTCCTTATCTGCTAAAAAGAGATGTGCTGAACCAGCTGCTGACCTGGCGCATTCAGGCAAAAGAAAAAAGAAAGAAAAACGCACAGCAGTTGAACCACAACCGAAGGCACCGGTTACAACCGCTGAGGAGATGGTGAATGCGATTTGAGTAATTCAGTCTTTGCAGGCCAATCCGGTCCTGTTTGAAAAACGACCGCGTTTTGGCTACTGCAGGCTCTGCTTTGGTTCCCGGTTCAGGGGAACCCAAAGTGGAGGTTTGTGCAGAGGAATATAATGAAGAGGATGATAATGAGGAAGAAGAGGACTATGGGGAGCCCATTGAACCTGATATCTCCACAGATCCTCACAGACCAGACTCCCCTGATGAGGGAAATGAGAATTATACATATTTTCAGTTCATTAGGCAGGTGGCTCTGTCTTTGGACCTTCCCACTCAGGAATCCACTGATGAGGAGGAAGAACAAGATTACAAAAATATGATGTATGTGCCAACCTTTAAAAGGGTTTTGTTGCCCATCCATAAATCCCTAAAGAAACTGGTCCTGAAAGTACTGTGTACTCCCACTTCCATTCCACCCCTGGAAAGAAAAGTGGATAAGAAGTACTGGGTGGCTAAGGATGGAGCAGAGTTCTTGTTTGGGCACCCTAGCTATGAAGGAGTGGTGCAGGCTGCAGCCTGTGATAAGGCTGGCATTCCTTTTAACTTCATATCCTCCTGATTAAGACTCCAGGAGGATAGATTCCATTGCCAAAAAAAGTACCTGGGGTCTTCTCGCAGTAAAGCAGGCATCTTATATGGCCTATGTTACAAGGTATCGGAGGACTTTGTGGAACACTGTGATGTAAATCACAAAGTTGGTGCCTGCCCGTATGGCAGCAGATTTGGAGGAAGCTGCAGAAAGGGGCATAGAGGCATTTAAAGTACAACTTCGTATGACAGTAGACAGTAATGATACCGCTGCCAGACAAATGGACTCTTTTATATCTCTGAGAAGGTTTACCTGACTCTGGACACCCAGTCCAAAGCAGTGGACTTCCCCGTGAGCCTCTCTCTATTTGGTGAGCAGACAGAGGCTTACATGAAGAAAATGGAAGAGTACAAAACAGCCCATCAAAGTGCTGCTGCTAGAGAGAAGCCATCTACACCCCATAAGCAGCAAGCCAGGGGTCCTAGGGCAGGTCTTATAGGCCATTCTTTCCAGCCCCAAGCACCCCAGCTACCAGCAACAGAGGCTACTTTAGAGGCAAGGGCAGAAGGGGTGGCAACCGGATAGCCCGTAGCACTCAGCCAGCTTCCCAACCTAAGCAGACACCCTGAGAGGTCTGCTCGGGTCACCTCCCCGGTACCAGTAGGAGGCAGGTTGGCCCACTACCTCCAGGAATGGAAATCCATTACTACAGACAAGTGGGTCCTGGAGGTAATGGGCCAAGGTCTGGCCCTCAATTTCAAATTAAAACCAAGGCTGAGGGCAAACGTTTTTCGGCTTTCTTCCCCAGCAGGATTCTGTTGCTAGAGAAGGAAGTATTAAATCTTCCTAATTGTAGGGGCAGTAGAGCCAGTTCTCCTGCAGCAGAGGGGGAAAGGCCTCTATTCAAGATGCTTTCTCACTATCAAGAAAACAGGGGAGTGGCGGTGACCCATATTGGATCTGACATGTGAACAAGCATTTACTGAAACCAAAATTCAAAATGGTTATTCTGTCTGCCTTTCTGCCCATTTTAAAGCAAGGGGATTGGTTTGCATCCCCAGACCTCAAGGATGCATACTTCACATCCCAGTGAGGCAATCGCACAGAAACTTTCTCGGGTTCAGACTGCCCTCAGGCCATTACCAGTTCAGGGCAATACCTTTCGGTCTCACTTCTGCTCCAGTGGTGTTCACAAAATGTCTGGCTGTAGTTGTGGCACACCTGAGGAGACAAGGCATGGCAGTATTCCCCTACCTAAACGACTGGTTAGTCATAGGGCAAACTCAACAGGTCAAGCAGTCCCTGGCACTTGCACAGGCTCTCCTGCAGTCCCTGGGATTGTTAATAAATCAGAAAAAGTCAGTGCTGCAACTAGTGCAGCTCCTAGAATTCATAGGGGCTCCACTGGATTCAGTGACAGGAAAAGCTTTCCTTCTGCATGAAAGGGCAAGCAACTTGGTACAGTTGGCAAGCTCTTTCAAACCTTGCAGCCTCAGGCCTGCCAGGCACTTCCTACAGTTGTTGGGCCACATAGCAGCAACAACAACTACAGTGCTAGGAGCAAGGTTTCAGATGCGAGGTATTCAGTATCATCTAAGACGATACTGGCTCCAAAAGAAAGATTCACTGTCAAAGCTGGTCCCAGTAACCCAAATTTTCGTGCAGGTTCTGCAGTGGTGGCTAGAAGAAGAGAACCTTGGGCAGGGAGTTACCTTCCTACAAGTACAACCCTCCAGGGTGCTTACCACGGATGCATCCCTCCTAGAGTGGGGAGCACACCTAGAGGAGAATACTGTCCACGGTTCGTGGTCCAAGCCAGAGTCCCTGCTTCACATCGGTCTGCTGGAACTCAGGGCAGTCTTGTTAGCATTGCAGACATTTGCCAGCATACTTTAGGGGAATGTGATACAGGTCAGAACAGACAACACAACCACAATGTACATCATCAACAAACGAGGCACAAGGTCCACTCCTCTGTGCACAGAAGCCTTGAAGATGGGGACCCTGGCTTGTTCGCTAAATATCCAGTTGTCAGCTGTTCATCTGCCAGGCAAAGAAAATGTCTTGGCAGATGCACTGAGCAGATTACATCAGAGCCACCACAAATGGTCCCTAAACAGTCGGGTACTACAAGTGGTATTCAAAAGGTGGGGGACTCCAGAGATATACCTCATCGCCTCACCAGACAATCACCAGCTTCCAAGATATTGTTGCAGGCCACCAGTGACCGGTTCAGTGCCACTGGATGCACTAGTTCTGGACTGGACAGGGAAGTTTCTGTATGCCTTCCCTCCATTTCCCTTGTTACTAAGGGTTCTGATCAAGCTCGGATCCTAGTCTGCCACAGCGATTCTAATTGCTCCAGATTGGGCCAGGCAACCTTGGTATGGCAGTGGATCTGTCAATAGCCAAGCCAGTCAAACTCCCCAGGAGGCACAACCTATTGACTTCATCCCAGGGCAGGATCCTGTATCCGAACCTGCGGTCCCTCAGGCTCAAGGCCTGGCTCTTGACCTAGAGTATGCCAGTTTGCATCTTTCAGAAAGTGTTATGGCGGTCCGCAGGGTTTCTAGAAAATCTTTTACCAGAAAGATTTATTCTTCCAAGTGGAAAAGATTTTGTTTCGTGTCAGAATAAAAACCTGAACCATAATTGGGCATGGTTGCCTGTGGTTTTGGATTACCTTACCCACCTTTATTCTCTGGGCTTAATGCTATCCACATTGAAGGTGCATTTGGCTACAGTTTCTTCTTACTTGTCAGAAGGCAAGACATCTTCCCTGGCATCTAACCTTGTGTTTCTGAGCTTCTTTAAGGTACTGATGCATTTCCACCCACCTCACAGAATTCCCACTCCAGTATGGGATCTTAATATTTGCGTAGCACAGCTTATGCAACCACCCTTTGAACCCTTGGCAACAGCTGATCTCAAGTGTGTGACTTGGAACACTGTTCCTGGTTGCCATTACCTCTGCCAAGAGGATAAGTAAACTCCAGGCTCTGTCCATAGAGCCTGATTGTCATTCCATAGGGACAAAGTTCCTTCCAAAGGTGGTTTCAATTTTTACATTAATCAATCCATCACACTTCCAGTCATCTTTGCTGACCATTCTGCTTCAGGTGAACATAGATTGCATAGCCTGGATGTTAAAAGAGCGGTCGGCTACTGCCTAGAACATACAAAAAGTCATAGAGGGGATAAAACCCAACTCTTTCACTTATGGGGAAGTGGGAGAAGGCAAACCTGCCACTAAGAGATCCATAGCAAGATGGATTGTGGCATGTATGCAGTTTTGTTATGGCAAAATGAGCAAACAGCCACCTCAGGGACTCGGGGCCCATTCTACAAGGGGGGACAGCTGCGTCTGTAGCAGCTCTACCTAGAACATACAAAAAGTCATAAAGGGGATAAAACCAAACTCTTTCTGACTTATGGGGAAGTGGGAGAAGGCAAACCTGCCACTAAGAGATCCATAGCAAGATGGATTGTGGCATGTATCCAGTTCTGCTATGGCAGAATGGGCAAACAGCCCCCTCAGGGGCTCAGGGTCCATTCTACAAGGGGGGGCAGCTGCGTCTGTAGCAGCTGTAAGAGAGATTCCTTTATTGGAAATCTGTAAAGCAGCTACCTGGAAAACATTCCACACATTCACTAAGCATTATTGTTTGGATACTCAGGCCAGGAATTATGCCAGGTTTGGCACAGCAGTTTTGCAGAGCCTGTTTCCTAAATGGGTCCTCTGCCCGCCTCCAAAGGTGCTGCTTGGGTAGTCTGCAATTGTCAGATTACAGTTAAGATTTCCTAGGGTTTGAAGAAACCACAGTAATCGTTTCTTCTAAGGGAATCTTGCTGTATTTTGAGCTCCTACCCTTCCTCCCCTGCTAGGACCTACAGGGCACTGCACACTGCCTGTTACTCATGTTGGAAACCTGTGGGTACCTATTAGTTTCTTGGGCATCTGTTGACTTGAGTCTTAGTAATGCCCTTTATTTGAAGGCGTTTTCCTACCCTAGTCGGGGTATTGAGATTAGTTAAGTTAGTTTAGTAATTTTAGCTTCTGCATACTTCCTAAGAATCTGACGGTTGCAGGAAGTGCAACCAGGGACACTGATTTGAAAACCGAGCTTAAGCCTACATTCCATCATTAGCATAGGTTCTATTAACCATTTCGGCTCCGGGGTAGTCCTATGGTGAGACCATACTGCAATTGTCAGACTACTGTAAGATTCCCTTAGAAGAAACAAGATTACTATGGTAAGTAATCTTACTTCGAGAGGTCTCTTGCAGTAGGTAATTGCATATTGCACTGACGCCGGCAGGTGTTAGGACCCCACGGAAAAATTTCTAGCTAGCAGTCTGTAGCGGGAACTGCCCCTACATCAGGTGACCGACGTCATGCGACGTCAGTATAAAGGGGCGGTCCCCCATGCCCACCTTCCGGTTCTTTCCCGCCATTAGCTCATGTCAGCACCTCGCGGTAAAGTTCAACGCTCGTCAGCCTCAGTAGTCTGTAGTTTTTACAGAGTTATTTTCGAATTTTTGTCAGGTATTCGTCTGTGTATGTCGTCCCCTACACCCTCCGAGCACAAAAACAAGTGCGACTCGTGCCGCGCCCAACTCCCGCACAAGGACGGCCATTCCCAGTGCCTCTTCTGCCTAGGCCCAGATCATCAGGTGAAGTGCCAGCACTGCCTTAAATTCAACGTGGCCACCCGCAAACGGCAGCAGTCCCTGAAGGCCCATATTTTAAAGAAGAAAATGTTCTCCATGGAAAAGGAGTTGAAAAAGCTCCGGCAGGCGTCCACTTCCCCCGAAGCCCATCACAAGTAAAAAGGCGAGAAGCACCGGACAAGGCTCCTCATCCAGCGCTTCTTTTCAGGAGTCGCCATGCTTCAGGTAAACCCCGGGACCGATCGCGATGGCCGCCTTGGAGGTTTCCAAGGCGGCGGTGGCTACCGATCTGGCTCGCGCTAAGAACCTCCGGGCTATTGAAGTCCTCCACTCCCAGTAAAGCCGCCACTGTGCGGCTTACTGGTTCGAGCGGCTCAGGTAAGCCGGACGTCAGCTCCGACGCCTGCACGGAAACGGTCGATAAGTCACCTGACCAATCGAGCGGCGCACAGCCCCTCTTCTGCCTGACCAGGCCGCCCCTCCTTCATGACCTGCCTCGGGTGACTGGTCCGCTAAGTCGGACGTCGGCTCCTCTGGCATCCGCCCGGACCCTGCTGATAAGTTGGACATCGGCTTGCCCGATGTCCACATGGCGGTTGAGCAGACGCTGGACCCTCTCACGTCCGCCGTTCCTGGCTCCCTGCAGCCTTCGCTGCCCTCCGGGGACCCTGGGTCTCCTCAGCCAGACCCCGGGGATTTTTCCCCTCCATCCCCGGGTGATGCAGAGGTTCCTGCTGCTCCCCGTCAGACTGTCCGCCTGCTGGGCCGACTGACCTGACTTTGGCTCCCCGGACACCGGCTCTGCCAGTCTTACCGACCCCGGGCGACATCCCGCTCCCGGATGCCGCTCCAACGCGGGGCCCTCTGCCCACCGGGCCTTCTGCTCCAGACCCGCCTGTGGGCCCTCCGGCCGGGCTGTCTGCTCCGGCAGACCCCTTGGTTCCTGGGTATCTGATCCAGTCATATCAGACGTGGTCTTACCTGGCTACGCAGTATCCACCCCAGTACCAGACGCCTCAATACCCGACGCCGGGCTTTCTGCCGTCTGGTTATGGATGCGTGCCTTACGGGTATAATCCATACCTGTATCCCCCTCCTCCACCGGCCCCTCAGCCACCGGTGGGCTGAGGCCAAGGCTGAGCTCACCAGAGAGATGGAGAGTCGTCCCCCGACGACTGTTCCGGTTCCCGTACGTCCGCGACGACAGACTCCCTCCCCACCTCCGGACACCAGGGCCGAACCCTCTGGTTCCAGGGCGGGTCAGGACATGCTTCCCCGAGGGCTTCCCAAGGGGTCCATTCCTCCCCCACACCGGGAAAGGGAGTCTTCCTCCTCATCATCATCTTTTTCCTCCTCAGACATCTCCGACGGTTGTTCCGAGCCGGACGACGAGCCATGCTCTCCGTCTAAGCCCAGGCCAAGGACTCCTCTGAAGTTCCCTCTGGAGGATCCTTCTTTGATGGAGTTGCTGTGCAAAATCCAGGAGGTTCATAAGTGGCATTCCTTGGAGCCGGATCCCCAGTGTAAGAAACTCGCTGAGCATCTGGATCTGCCCGTGACAGCTCCCACCTTGGTGCCACCCTGGATTGAGCTTCATGCTGATCTTGTTTCCACTATTTGAAAGCAGCCGTTGGCTTTAGCCCCACTTCCTCTGAAGTTGAACAGGCTATATCAGGCTCCCGAGGGTGTTGACTTCTTAGATTCTCACCCTCGAGCTGATTCGGTCGTGATTAGCGTCGCTCATAGCCGGACAGCTAACCCGAAACATCTGAGCTCATCTCC
This sequence comes from Neoceratodus forsteri, assembly GCA_016271365.2. NCBI lineage: Eukaryota > Metazoa > Chordata > Ceratodontiformes > Ceratodontidae > Neoceratodus > Neoceratodus forsteri. The sequence continues at coordinate 160,151,055 of JADMNL010000030.1, read as the reverse complement.
ACCTGACAAAGAATCCAGTTTTCTAGACCAGTACGGGAAGAAGCGCTGTGCTTTTTCCATTCTGGGTATTAGGGCCCTCAGTTATGTTGTTCACATGGGGGATTACCAGAAGGTGATTCTTAGTGAGGTGGAATCCAAATTGGACTCCCTTCCGGACTCTCAAGTCAAACAGGAAGTGGCTGACCTCGTCCGCTCTGCACGTTCGGCCAGTCGGCACATGCTTTGTGCCACTTATGATGCAGTGGACACTGCTGGTAGGAGCTTTGCTTTCGCCGTAGGCTTACGGCGTTATGCCTGGCTCCATGTGTCAGAGTTGATCCCGGAAGTGCAGTCCGCTATTCAGGAAGCGCCCTTCCGGGGTTCGGTGCTGTTCGGTGGTGAGGTCAAGGACATTATCACTGATCTGCAGGAGAAGGGGACTGCATTGAAGTCTGTGGACTCCATGTATCATCCCTATCAAAACGTAGCACCGTCCCTTTCGCAGACTGAATCAGCAAAAGGCGAAACCCCAGGGAAAGTGGGCCGCTAAACGCCAGGCCCCTCCGGCTGCCAAGCCCCCTCCGCCCAAAAAAGCAGCGGGTGCTTCAGCTGCCATGCTGCCCCACACCACCTGACTCCTTTCCTCTCCCACAGCCTCTGAACCTTCCGGAGGAACCGGTAGGAGGGAGGTTTTCCCTCCACCTCCCGGGTTGGGAGAGGATAACTTCAGATTCCTGGGTGCTCCAGCTGATCGCAGAAGGATACTGCAATAGAGTTACTCCAGAAACCACCTCGTCACCCTCCCCCAAGGTCATCGTACTCTTGGGAACACCTTCTTCTGGTCCAGGAAGAGATTTCAGCACTTTTGCTGAAGGAGGCGAAAGAGACCGTCCCCCTTTCTCTACAGGGAACGGGTTACTATTCCCACTTCTTCCTGGTCCTGAAGAAGACAGGAGATGTAAGGCTGATTCTCTACCTCAGTTCCCTGAACTTATTCGTGGAGTACAAGAGGTTCAGGATGCTCTTCCTGCAGGGCCTCCTGTCCCTCCTTCGGCGGGGACAGTGGTTGTGCGCTCTGGATATGCAGGATGCTTACCTGCACATCCCTGTTCGTCCTTCTCACCGCATATACCTCCGTTTTGCTTTCCAAGGGGACCACTACCAGTTCAAGGCCCTCCCATTTGGTCTGTCCTCGGCACCCCGGGTGTTCACCAAATGCCCTTCGGTGGTAGCGGCCTATCTGCGTACCCAGGGGGTGCAGATTTTTCCATACCGGACAGTTGGCTCCTGGCGGCCCCATCCAGGGAGGATCTCCTGCACTTCCTTTCCCAGGGGGTGTTTTTCTCCCTGGGCATCACCATCAACCACTCCAAGTCCCACTTGATCCTGTCCCAGAGGCTTCAGTTTATCGAGGCGATCCTGGACACGACCTCTGGCGGGCCTTCCTGCCACCGGACAGGGTGGCCACACTCCAGGCTCAGGTCAGCCTGTTGTCCGGCCGCAGGCAGGTCAGTGCCAGGTCAGTCCTTTGCCTCCTCTGGCTTATGGCGGCTGCAATCCCAATAGTCCCTCGTGCTTGGCTCCACATGAGGATCTCTCAGTGGACGCTTCGGTTTCAGTGGGATCAGTTGGTGGACGACCTGGACCAGCTTGTCCTAGTCTCCTCACCTATGGTTCAGGACTTGCAGTGGTGGATGGCTCAGGAGAAACTTTGTCGGGAAGTTCCCTTCAGTCTTTCTCCACCCTACCAGACTCCGACCACCGACGCCTCGGGTGAAGGTTGGGGAGCCCATCTCGGACCTCACAGGACCCAGGGCTCCTGGCCCAAGCTTGAGAAAATGCTTCACATCAGTGTGCGCAAGCATCGGGCAGTGCTTTATGCTCTTCAAGCTCTCATCTGCATCTCCCTCCCGGCCACTTAGCTGTACAGATGGACAATATGTGTGTGGTATGGTACATCAGCAAACAGGGAGGGACTCGTTCCTATCCTCTTTGCAGGGTAGCGATGCGAGTTTGGGATTGGGCAGTACAGCACAACCTCCACCTCATGGCAATTCACGTCCCGGGGGTTGAGAACACCATAGCAGACCAACTCAGTCGCTAATCTGCTCAAGCTCACGAGTGGGAACTGTATCGGGGGTCTTAGACGATATCTTCCTGCGTTGGAGAACACCAAAGGTGGACCTGTTCGCCTCACCTCTATAAATGCGAAGCTTCCAGACTTCTACTCGCTGGCTCCAGAGCGCGGCATTTTTTTGGAGAGACGCTCTGTCTCTAGATTGGAAGGACAGATTCGTCTATGCCTTCCCCCCGATCCCTTTGATTCCGAGAGTCTTAAAGAAACTCTGTTTAGAAGGAGCTCGAATGATACTGATTGTTCCTTTCTGGCCCAGGCAAGTTTGGTTCTCTCTTCTGCAACAGTACTCAGAGGAACCTCCTCTTCCTCTGTCGTGACTTTTACTGACCCAGGATCGGGGGACCCTGGTCCATCCAGGTCTCTCAAGTCCCTTCAACTGCACGCATGGCTCCTGCAGACATAGCTCAAGCCCGATTTGGGGTTTCACCCCGAGTGGCTGAGGTTTTGGTGGAGGCTAGAAAACCCTCCACTAGATCTACCTATGCCATGAAATGGAAACGGTTCACAATCTGGGCCACTTCAAAAGATTTCGAGCCTTTCTGGTGCTCTGCTGGGCGGCTGCTGGATTACCTGCGCCACCTCTTTGATCTGGGTCTCAGTCACTTGTCCTTGAGGACACATGGCGGCCATTTCGGCCTACCATGTCCCTTTTGCAGGCAGGACATTTGCTCAGCTGGGGGTCTCTAAGACTTTCCTTAGAGGGGTTCTCCACTTGAGACCCCCTATCCAGGTTCCTGCCCCTCCTTGGGATTTGAATTTCATCCTCGAGAAGCTTACTCTGCCTCCTTTCGAACCGGCAGCCTCAGCAGACATGAAGTTCCTCTCATGGAAGACTTTTCCTAGTGGCCATTACTTCTGCTCGGAGGATTTCAGAGCTCCAGGCCCTGATGTGTAAAATACCGTATTTGATTTTTCACAAGGAACATGTGGCTCTGCGCACCAACCCTGAGTTTCTCCCCAAGGTGGTAGCGGAATCTACTTTGAATCAATCCCTAGAGTTACCTGCTTTCTTTATGCAGCACTCCAATCAAGGGGAGCATCTCTTACACACTCTGGACGTTCACCGAATTCTGAGATACTACACTAGCAGAACAAAAGATCTCAGAAAGACTGTTCAAAATGTTTGTCTCTTTTGCCCACAAAAGAGAAGGCAATGCTGTTTCTAAGCAATGCCTGTCCAAATGGTTAGCTCATTGTATCACTTTATGACAAGTACAACAAGACCCTTGCGGGTCAAATGAGAGGCCACCAGAGGAGTTGCTGCCTCGGCGGCTTGTTTCAAGAATGTGTCAGCGGCGGACATCTGTGCTGCCGCTACTTGGACTTCCGTCCATACCTTTACAAAACATTAGTTTGGATATTGCCTCTCGCCGCAGAGCAGGCTTCGGGCTTGCTGTTCTGCAAGGCTTCCTTTCCTAAGGCCTTCACAGCTAGAGGACCTACTTTGAGTAGCTCTCCTCTTCCTGTTTTGCTTCTTCTTGTTCCAGACTGCTTGGGACTCAGTCCTATATGTAATTACCTACTGCAAGAGCCCTCTCTAAGTAAGATAGTACAGTTGCGTAAGAAGTTACCATAACAGTAGATCTTTGAGAGAGGCTCTTGCAGTAGGTAATACCTTCCTGCCCTCCATCCCCCTAAGCTTTTTTTTTAGCTCCTTTTCCAGGTTGGGAAATATCTGTTTCTCTCTCGTCTAGCCCTTTTGGGCCCTTTGGCGGGAAAGAACTGGAAGGCGTGGGGGGAGCGCCCTTTATACTGACGTTGCATGATGTCGGTCACCTGACGGGAGGAGTCCCCTGCCAGAGACTTGCTAGCTAGAAATTGTTCAGTGGGGTCCTGACACCTGCCGGCGTCAGTCCAGTATGTGATTACCTACTGCAAGAGCCTCTCTCGAAGATCTGTTACGGTAAGTTCTTGCGTAACTGTACTTTTTCTTTTCTCCCATTGGGGCTGTGGGCAGGCATAGCTGCTGTCCTCTCTGAGGATCTCAAGCCACCCTGCTAGCTTCAGGGGCTTTATTTAGCCTGCCTCAGTGCCCCATTTTCTCCCGAGACCCGAGAACACAGTTGTGCATGAGTGGCTGCGATGACTGCTCCTTCCTTCCCACCCGGCCTAATGTCTGGTGGCAGCCATTCCCTGGGAGACTAGTGCTGACTTGTGGCAGCTCATTCCAGCCCGCCCCCCACCACCACCACCACAGCCCGGCCTGCTCCTGAATCTGGGTTGCCGGCATGGGAGGAGGCGAGGTGTTCAGTGCCTCAGTCCTCCACGCCATTGGGCTAGCATTTTGTGCTCTTCTTAAAGCTCTTATCACCTTAAATCAGAGAAGGACAAAGTACAGAAGACGTACAAAATCAATTAATACAGTAAATACATAAATTATTACAGCAAACAGAACAAACAGCCTGCTGTTGGAGGGGGGATAATTTAAAGGGGATCATCACCACAAAGGGTCCCCACAGTCGAGTGTGGTGCCAGTCCCATTGTGCTCTGTGTGGAAAAAACATTTTGGTTTACTTGTTGTTTACAGTAGTCTTCTGTTACTACAAATCCCACAGTTCCCTGCAGATGACATCAGAGAAGCAGGCAACAGTGAGAAGATTTGATAACCTGCAGTGCATGTTAAGAATTTTATATAAGCTGTGATCATTTGCTTGCTGGTCTGGCTTCCGTGGGTTATGTCCATTTCACAGAGGACTGTACGTAACTCCTGGAGAAAGGCAGTCCCGGAGAACATCTGATTGGACAGTATAAAACCTCTAACATGAACTGCAAGCTATTTGTCTCCCACTGCTGCCTACTTCTAATGTCAGCTGCAGGGGATTCTGGGATTTGTAGTAAAAGATGTCTGCCTATAGCTAAGCAAATTTAGTGCGATATAATCTACTATACTGCAGTAAACAGTAAGTAAACCAAAACCTTTTTGTCCACAAAGTGCACATTGGGACTAGACCCACACTTGAGTGTGGGGTCCTCTTTTGCTGACTGTTCCCCTTTAAACTGGGCCGTGGATGATGGCATGGGGAAGCCACCTCATTGCCTTCTCTCTGAAGTGACTTAATCCAGTGGTCCTTGTGAGGCAGGCAGTTCCAGAGCATGGGCATCCGCTCCAGATGTCATTCCCCTGCTTTCAGCTGGGAATGGGGACACGTGGTAGCCCCTGTCCTTAGGGAGTGAAGAGTCCTGTGGGGTGGGTTGTCACCAGATCAGCAGGACCCAATCTATTTATTGTCCCCAGTGACCAAATACAAACCCTGTAGTTGAGTGTTTGCTGTGTAGGCAGCCAGTCCAGCTTACCAGTACTAGGGTAATGTGCTCTGATTTTCAGATGGAAATAATTTATGATCTTAAACTGTATGAGAAGCACCTTGAGAGTTTGAATTTGATGACCTTGGAGACTAGAAGGATTTGGGATGGTGGGCCTTTTGATGTGTTATGACATCATGTAGTAAACAGGGATCCTGCATTAACTAAATCTTGAATTTAAAAGTAATATGGGAACGAGAGGCCACCTGCTGCAACTCTGAACTAAAAGGTTTAAAACAAATAAAAGGGAGGCTTTTTTCACACAAAGAATACTTGCTCCCTGGAATAAACTGTCCTTAGAGGTTATCAGTAGTAATAAAACACAATTTAAAAAAGGTTTGATAACTATATTCTTGAAGGAAGTGGTGTAGTATATTACGGATGATGGATAGGAGCTTCTCATGGTCCCACCGCCCCCTCTGCTCCTTAAACCTTAGTATGAACCGTAGTATTGTTGCATTCTGGACTAACTGCAGATGATGCATCTGACCCCAGGTTAGGCCCTTATAGAGCGCAGTTCAGTAATAAAATCATGCTGAGATGAGCATCTGTACAAGTGTTCTACGTTCTGCAGGATCTAGGAAGGGCACAGTCTAAAGGTGAAAAAAGTGGCTTACAGTGATCAACGGCTGGTATTATCTGTGTCAATCTCCACCATTCATCACTGGTGGGTTCTGGCCAGAGAAGCAGGAGCACTAAATTTTTTTGTGTGTAAAGGGGGAGGAGCCAGTGCCCTGGATGGTGCAGCCCTTGAGGCCGATGCACTCTGTGGCGCTCGTGGGTTGGCCAGTAACTGATGTCGACTCCTCCATCCCAGTTTTGTTTCTCCTGCCGTCGAGTGAGCACGACCTTGTGAGAAGAGCGTTTTTGATACTGTGACATCGGGCCTAGTCCGTTTGAACCTTCCTAGTTCTGCAGGAGCTGTTGCGTTCTCAGCGCCGTTGACTCTGGTAAGATCTTTCCTTATTTTTCTTCGGTGTCAAGACCTTTTTGCTGTTTTGTTTATTTTCTGTCTGATCATGTCTCGTACTGGGGACAAGAAAATTAAATCTTTGAAGGCGGGCCGGCTCCCGATGCAGCTGTGTCCCTGTGGCCTGCTTTATTCTGTCTCGGACCAGCATGATTGTTGCCTGACCTGCATGGGCCCTAACCACGATATGGACCATTGCGATGCCTGTTTTTCCATGGACCATAGAGTACTGGAACACTATGCGTTTAAAGTTGACTATATGCCACCGTCTTTCGGAGGACAGGCACGCACTAGGGACGCCAGATGTAGGTCCCCTGACCCTTCCTCCAGGTCCCCTCCTGGTTCTATATGGGTCATGGAGGAGGGGGCTTCCACCCTTTTCTATCCTCGCCATGGTTGGGGGTCAGGCCGGAAGCACAGTTTTGGTAATCGCCTCATTGGAGGTGAAGGCTCCCCCGGCGTCGTGGCCTGTGTTTGCCAGGTCCTATTGGCGCCGCCTTAGATCCTAGTGCCATGGGCAATGATGGGCCAACCCGCGGTGCCGTTTGCGGTTCCAGGAGTGGGAGAGTTCGGGAGGTCTTCCAGATCCGTTCCTCCTCGGTGGACAACAGTTCGGAGACTGATCCGGACTGGCTTGCAGATTCTTCAGATTCCTTGGCCTCTTCCCCCATCCAGCACTTCGACGCCAGTGTTTGAGCTGCTTGTGGTGCCAACAGATCTTCCTGTGCCGGGGGCAGCACGAGGGTTCACGAGAGCTGGTGAGTCCTCTGGACTCAGAGGTGAACCCCCTGTTTTAGGTGTCCAGGCTGGGCCCTCTTCTGGACCTGCTAGGACATCTGGGACAGGTGGCGAAGCTTCTCTCATCTACCCCTCGGGGGGTTGGCGGGTGAGGTTGAACTTTCTCAGTTGGTCTTGAGGAAGAGGTCCCTCGCTGAGTCTGAGGGGTTGAGGGAACAGAGTCTGGAGCAGCATCCTTCCCTAGTAGCCTACAAGGGCTCGGGTAGGAGCAGCAGCGCTGGCCCTGTCTTATCCCTTGAACTAGGGGCCACCCTTCTGGACCCACGTGGCCCTGGTCGCCTTGGGGGGGGGGGAGAAGATCCCCTTCAGGGCTCAGTCCTGACCGTTTCAGAATGGTTGAACGGCCTGTTCTTACCAGGGTGTTGGTTTCCTACGGGGTGTCTAACTTAGGAGCAGTTTAGAGCCACGGCTGCCCATTTCCCAGCCTACATTAAATCCATGGATGAGCAGGTGTTTCACCACTCACCTTGGGACAGCTGGACTCTGACTCCCTGGACTCGTCTGCTTCCTAGTCTTCCTCACATGAGGAAGAAGATTCTTCTGTCCACCTATCCTCTGATGCTGATCAGACCTCCTATCAGCGTTTCCTTTTGGGGTCGGTCAAAGAGCTCCACATAACAAGATTGGCAAGATGCAGTCCTGAGCGTGCAATGCACGCTTTCTTAAGCGAGTACAATGCGGGCAACTTGATGGTACCCACCTGGTCCTCCTCCTTTCAGAAGGAGGCGTACCATGCTTGGCAGCATCCATCAGTCCCCTCCCCAGCCCCGATGGACTGCCAGCGCAGGTATTGCGCACCCCAGGGAACTCCGGGAGACCTACTTCGCCCTCTTCGGGTGTGACGCTCCTGGACACTCCCTCTGGGCATAGAAGCCCAAGACACGACTTGCCCCCGGATGCGGACTCTGTGGAGTTAGACTCTGGGGGAGAAGTTTTTTTCCTCGTTGCGTCTGTCTCTCTCTATCGCAGCGCATCAGGCCCATCATCCTGCCTACAACAGGCACTTATGGTCTTTGCTAGGACACATCCTAGTATCTATGCCTGATAAAGAGGCAACCAGACAAGCCATTGCCCTTTCCGCACGTGACCTGGAGCTTGCGAGGCACCAAGCAAGGGCATCGTATGACACCAATGAGGTGGCATCCAGGCTAGCAAGGACAGTGATCTGCGTCAGGCGGACGGCACGACTTTCTTTACCAGTAATCACCCTTGGCCCGGCGAAGGGTGCTTGCCTCCTCATTCCGGGTAACCCACCTTTTTTCCCCGCAGAGTGAGGTGGGAACTTAAGGGGCAACTTCTTTCTCCCAGCCAGAGGGAGGTCTGCCTCACCCTGACCAGTCCCAGAACTGACTAGGCCTGTAAGGGTCTCTGCCCCCCTCCTCCGCCAGTCTACATCTCCCACAGGAGGCTGAGAAACATTCTTCCCTCAGGGAGGAACCGGGTCTCCTTTGGGGGGCTTGGTAATCACCCACCAGTAATGAATGGTGAGGATTGACACACATAAGATATGAAAATTGCGTACCTACCGTAATTCTTGATCTATGTATCTTCACCATTTATCACTGCTTCTCGCCCTACTTCTCCTCTTGGGCCTCAGACTCTGGACAGTGCCTCCTCCCTGCTTACTTTTCCCCAGTTGAGGCTAATTGTGGGCCTAGTCCTGCTGGTACCTCTGAGCTGTCTGCTCCTTCTGGTGAAAGCGACAGAGGTTTGCTATTGGGGGAGGGCAAGCAGGGGTGCTTGTCCCTTCATGAAGAGGGCTCACCTGGGCCCTTTCTTGCGTTCCTGAGGCCTTCCTCTGGCTTGGTCTAGACCTCTCTGAGGGTTCGATTTGCCAGCCCTGGCCTCGCAACCTTTGGGATCCTCCTAGGGACCATAACAATTGGGAGGGCCCTGGTGACCCCTAGAACCTTCCTTTTAGGAGCTGCGACTCCCTTTTCTCCCCGGCTGGTTCTAGCTGACTTTCCTATGCAGGGTTCCCCCTCTGGATTGTAAGATTATGTCTTAAGGGAGGTTCTCCTCCTGGCATCCTCTTTCCCTATTCTCTTACAGGGGGTGCATCATCTCTAGATCCTCTGTGGAAGGAATCCTTATACAGGGGGACCCTGCAGTGGTGTGGGTCCTGTCCCCCACCCCAGGATGTTTTTAAAGATGAGAGTGGGAGACGCTTGCCACCCTCTCCACCTCTTTGGACTGGTGGAGAGGGCACCTTCAAGTGTGGTGCCCTGACTTCTTACTCCTGGGGTGTTGCCCAGTAACCCCCCCACTCAGTTTTCCTTAATCCTGGGGGTATTGTCTCCCGCTCCCCTTAGACGGAGATATGAAAAAGCTCACATGTGGCTTAAGACAGCGGTGCCCTTCTCCCGGAGCCCCAGAGTCCTCTGAACCTCTGCAGGGGTGACAATGTCTTTTTTCTCTTCCTTATTTTTCTTTCTTATCCTCTTACTCTCTTCTCTCCCCCCCCCCCCAAAAAAAACTGTCTCTCCCTTGCCTGCTCATAAGTTTGGGGCCCCCTGTCCCAGACCCCTAGGTTCACCCTTCTGTCCTCTTGGCCAGCATTATCTCTAAGTTTATATCCTTCCCTTCCCTTTCCTTGGGCTTCCTTGCCTCACCTTCTTTCTTTTCTCTTTTCCTGACTTGACTCTTCGGCATGCAGAATTGGGATGGAGGAGGAGGAGTCTGCATCGGTTATTGGCCAGCCCACGAGCGCCATGCAGTGCGTTGGCCTTGAGGGTGCGCCATCCATGGCACCGGCTCCTTCCCTTTACAAAAAAAAATGCTCCCGCGGGGTCCTGCTTCTCCAGACAGAATCCACCAGTGATGGATGTGAAGACGCACAAAGATCAAGAATTACGGTAGGTATGTAATTTTCATTTGTTGCTGTTGTGGTACAGTCAGAATGTTTACATATTTGAGTTGGTGTTGAATCGTTTGGTTCTTTTACTGTTCACTGACATTTTTTCTAAAATTTGCTGGAAGTGAAACTTGGGTATTCCGTTCAAAAAAACAAATGTGAATGTGTTCAGTTAATGCCGGTGTGATGCCCAGTTTGACTGCATGTCAGTTTGCAATAAAATCCAATATAGATTTTCAAAGTGGGGGACCTAGAAAGCATGAATGTGTAATAGGATTGATGTAGTCATAATAGTTTTACTTTTTTGTTGGTAGATCTCCTCCACTCTTTCAAGTGTTTCTTACCTATTGTGCTTCTGATCTAATCCTTCAGACATGGGGGACCAAATACCCTGTCTTCATGGCACTATCTTTGGCTACATTTTAAAAAACATCTTCCCCCATCCCAAATTAGGAATAAATCAGTATGTTGTACACTAAAAATGTTGCAGAATCTTTGTGCTAAAAATTAGGGTCCTTTGTATATAGTTGAAAAAAAATATTTTTTTGTCTGTTCCAGTAAGCAACACTCAAGAATGTGAATGTGTTTTATATTCCAGGTTGAGAGTGAACTGAAATCAATTTGTAACGACATTCTGGATGTACTGGACAAACATCTCATTCCAGCCGCTAACACGGGCGAGTCCAAGGTTTTCTATTATAAAATGTAGGTGTTTTTTTTTTTTTTTAATCAAAAGAACAAAATTAGGATTCCTTTAATTTACATTGTAAAATCACTATACCCAGCATAGTACTTGGGCTGTTCCAGTGTGCCTTCATTCAGAGCCTCACATTGCAGAATAATGTTCCGTATTCTGGGCCTGCACCCGACTCTCCAATTGAATGGCTAATATACTATGCCTCAGCCTTGATTCCCACTTTTATTTGCTCTTGATTCTGTTGCATCACCCCTTCCCTTGTTCAGTGTTGGAAACGATTATTTGTAACAAGGTGGTTTATTCGTAGCTATGCACTCGCGAATTCTTATCCTTGGCCCAGTCATCTTACGTAACAACGTTAACGTTCAGTGTTTTCACTTAAAGCTCACTGCATTTGTGCTGTGGCATGGGTGTGTATGGTAAAACTGTTGGATTTGCTGCTGTCTCAAGTGAAATGCAATTAAAGTTCTATAAAAAGAACCTTCCAAGTCCAGTCAAATCCTGGAATTAAATGATGTGGAGATTCTGTTCTGAAGGACCTACTTTGCGAATACTTGCTTTATAATACATGAGCCTGTTTCAGCTGTGGCTCACAAAACTTACAATTCACGGTCTGAAATTCTCAGAGAAATGATTCGTGTTATAGCACGTGAATTATTTCTCTGCCCAGCTGCTGTAAATCAGCTCTGCTCTTCTGCTTAGCCAGCATCTAGCATGAGCAGATTCCCACAGTGGCGTTAATAACATTTAATCACCAGTGCTGTAAAAACGGCTCCCCATGACAAAAAAAGCACCTCACACAAAAACTGGCGTTTCTGAATGAGTACCAGCTGGTATTCTACACCTCGTTAGTATGGTAGCATCATTGGGGCATTAGAGCTCTGCTCTCATGCCAGTGATGTCATCACACTGACTCTGTGTGAAATACCAGCTTGTACTTCACACTTAGGAGTTCACAGTTCTCTGTCATCCACCTAGAGTGAGACTAGCATGATATTCTCACAGTACGTCCATGACCAGCAAAAATACCAGGGTTACTTAAAGCAGTTTTTTTAATTTCTCCCAGGCATTGCACAGAAAATAAGTCACGGTAGCCAGTTCAAGTGATAGTTTGTTGTGAGATATTTCTTATGATAAAGAGTATCTCAGATAGTTTGGACAGGCAGAACAGGTCCATTTTGTTACAGTCCTAGCACCCAAACTGTGCAAGATGACACACTTATCACAAGAGATCTCTCGCAGCACATAAACCCCTGTTTGTCATGGTCTGGGTTGCACCAGTGGTTGCTAGTTTCATTTTTATGTATTTATTGAAATGTTTCACCAGGAAAGGCACACTGAGCAAAAAGATGCTAGTCTCACAGGGAGGGGGGGTTTACAGAGGAGCACAGATGAGAACACTGATGCATGGAATTGAGTTACATATTGGAACAAGAAGTAAGAGTAACATTGCATACATTACACGTGGGGTTTGAGTTACACATTGGTACGTGGAGTGAGAGTAATATTGTACAAGGATTTACAACAACATAGGGTAAAAGTGGGTTACATTCAAGGGGGGAGCTACATCAGAAATCATGGATTAGGTTTATACAGTGCTGTGTTGCCAGTTATGGTAGAACATGGAATTGGGTTATGACCCGGATTAAGTTACACAATACAATATTGACTGCCATTAATCTACGGGAATACGTTAGAGACACAGTACTTAGAAGTGCAGTAGAGGGTACGTGCGGAAGTTGGTGGGTATATGCCAGCATTTAAGCCGCAGCTAAAGCCCGCTGGTCAGGCAGCATGGGATCTAGGAGGCGGCAGTGGGGGGTAAGGGCAAGTGGAGGGGGGAGGAGGAGGTCAGATACATGAACAATTTACCACGTAGAGGTTTGTCAGGGCAGAGGATAGGGAGTGCCTAGAGGAGGAGTGACTGATTTCTGGAGTTTAACCCAGATTCCACTGTTAAGCTTTCTTACGTGTATAAATAAACAGAATGAAAAAGCTATTGATGAATTAGATAAAAGAAAACAAAATACTTTATAGCCAAATGTAAGTTCTGTAGGTTCACTAGTATAAAATTAGTCTGAAAAATACTGATCAGTATCTGTACAATATTAAAATCGCCATGCCTTTTTACGGCTGCGGTAGGTGTAGCCCTGCAAATGTCTTGCAAGCACAGTAGAGTAAAATGGAACCCACTTAATACCGGATGGACTTGTAAATAGTGGAGGTGAACGGCAATCACTGTGCATCCACTGCACTATTTTGTCTGCTGGTGGAACATGGCACTAGCCGCCGGAGTTCTCTGCGCATGCACGACAGCTTGTGCATGCGCACTGAAGTCCAGCACAGTCCGCCATGTCCCGGATGGCTTATGGAGCACAGTGCTTATGCATGAGTCGTCATGCATGTGCAGAGGACTCTGGCGGCCATCTTGAACACAGCGGCCAGTGCTGCGTTCCACCAGCAACCTCTGCTGCAGCTGTACCAGCTCTGACCAAAGCTTGTTAAAAAAGGGATTGATACACTTTCCAAAGTGAATTTGTTTTTGGAAGTGAATGTGTAAACAGCAGGCACAGTACCCCATTATCGTGAACCTCTGCACTGGCACATTAACTCTCTTCTCCTTTAAACATCGTGAAGACGCCAGCGCAGTGGTAACGCTATCAATCACGACCCAGATGAACCCGACTTTGAGAACAATCCAGGACTGTCAGAGGGCATGGGGGATGGGGGTTGTTATCCTGCTGCCATACCACTACCTGGGAGGGGGCACAGGTGGAGGTTAAGGGGAGCAGTGCGTGGCTTGGAGCTCTGCAGTTG